>CM052540.1:187821714-187852207 GCA_028533065.1 Trachops cirrhosus | reverse complement strand
AAAGGCTAGTGAATTATCTTACCAAAAAATGACACATTTGCACATCCGTGGCTACACATGATCCCTATAAAATTGTTCACAATAGTAGACACGTATGAACCCACATAAACCTGAGTAAACTTTCAACCCTGCCCTGAACCCTAATACCTTGGTTATCCGGTGTTCCTCATATCTCTACCCTTCCTATTCTTCGTAGAAGCTATCATAACTTATTATACTAACTGTCTTGTTGATATAAGTTGATTATTATCTTCCCTCTTCTATAATTTAAGCCTCACTTAAGGTGAGGGTTTTAAAAAAATTGTTTTAACCACTGTATTCCCAGGGCTAGATGCATGCATGGCACAGAGTAGGCACTCAATAAATGTAAATGAATGAAGACATTTTGGTTGGCAACATTATGTTCAGTCTTGGTTTTTAAACACCATTCTCAATAACCAGTTGGTCTTTTTCCCCATATTTCCTACAAAAAATGGAATATTTTAATTTAATGTAGATAGCCTAATCTAATACATAGAAACATACTGAGGAATAAGATTTGAAGACATTTAGAATAATTCACGTACGTACTGATGTTAATTCTGTTTACTGTAATGCTTGCTTGTAATGTGGTTTTTAAAAAATCAGGATATGTTTTTGTGGCTCTTGTGGAATGGCTTTTGTTTCATAGCCTCGTAAAAGCCACTTAAGTGTCACTGGTTTTGGAGCCAAGGCTATCTTTGTCAAAATAGAATTGGAAATATATCTCTTTGGGCAATGACATTTAAGAAGGAATGACATTACTTTCTTGTATGTATATGTTTTTTTGTTTTCCTAGATTGGCCTGCTTGGTATAAGAGTGCACATTTTATTTCAAGCCCTATTATATAGAGATGAGGAATTAGCACTGTCTTTATAGGTATAATTAATCAAATACCAAGTTAGTATTTTAAAAGAGGATTAATTTTGATTTTTAACTCTGTGGTGAGTAGGTTATTTTATTGTGTTCACAAAAGTTAAAGAAAATATTCCAACTAAAACTTTCTTGAGTTAGCACTACTAAATTGGTCCTTGCATTAAGTTAATGGAAAAGATAGCTTAGATCTTGATATAAGAAAATTGAAGTTGACATGATTTTCAAAAGGGAAGGGGACTTCAGTTTGAGAAAGTGGTGGTAGCTTAGTTTCTGAACATGGAAAACGATCAAGCAAATAGAAGGCAAAACCAAAAACACCATAGACAACTTTTATAACACAATTATTGCCATGAACCTGAAAGGTGAGTAGGTTGGGACAAACCAACGAACACAGGAACACCTGGGTTTTTGAACCTCCACGTCAGTTGAGGGAGGGAAGTGGTGGAAAGCAAGGTCATCTGGTCGACCTGAGAACAGGTGGTCCTCCCACGAAACCAACAGGCATTTTTCTGGAAGAGCCGCTCTGAGTGGAATGGACTTCCTACAGCTCTGATAGCAAGAGGTGTGTGAAAATCCGAAGAGACATAATAGCGGTTTCTCTGAAAGTCATGGGATCATACACGTGAATTCACTCTTTCAGTAAATATTCACTGAGTACTGAGCGTGTGTGTGCTCAGGGACTAGTAGGTGCTTTAGACACAAAAAAGCATGAAACCAAGTCACAGCCTTTCATTGGCATTTTGTCTCGTGGAGAAGAGGGACTCGTAAGGAGGGAAAGAATGCCAACAGGGAAATCGTACGTGATATCCACCAGAGAAAACCACGATGCATGAATTCTGTCATATTTAATCATCAGCTAAATTTTGTAATTTTTTACCATTTATTTCTCAGATTTTTTTTAACCATCAAAAATAAATAATACTTTTGCATGCTTTTTTTTGGGTAAGAAATTCAATTACTTTACTGGGAATTTATTTCAGAATTTTAACCTTTAAATCTTTATTAGTTTACTGTCACATTGTTGTGATTCCAGAAAGCCAAAAGTATATTCAGGTTTGTACTAAAACTCAACAAGTTGAGAATTATTTTAGAACTGTGTGCTTAAAAGAGAGAAACATACTGCCTGAAGTGTGGACTGCCGCTATATTTCTTTCCACTGTAAAATGAAGCTAATATATATTCCTTCTGTATCAACAAATCATGTTGGAAAGAGAGAGATAAGCTCTTAACCTACTTTTCTATCTTCAATTTTTAACTTTATCATGCTTGTTAATTGCCTGGGTGTCCTTTAACCATCTATTTCCAAGGTTCTTTCCCAGAGGCTTGGTTTAATTTTCAAAGTGCAGGGTATTCCGCCCTAATTATGTGACAGCTCACTGCCTGCAAACAGTCAAGAGACAGTTCTGAAATCGAGCACATTGCTGCAAATATTTAATGACTAGGAGGCCATGGCGGGCAGTATTCTGAAGCTGGTGACATTTGAAAGTAGGATTTTTTTCCTGGGACCCTGGGACGTAACTTCAGTGACTGTGATTTTATACACACACACACACACACACACACACACACACACACACAGGAATTTTACATTTTAAAATTTCTCTCATTAAGTATTTAAATAAGCTGAATGCCTCCACGGTCTCAAATTCTCTTCATAATCAATAATGAGACAAAAAGTGGTTCTACTTTATCTAAAATAGACTAACGTTTACAAGACATGCAATCTGTGTGCCTAGAAATATTGTGCATTGTTTTTGTTGAAAAGCATGCTACTATGCTGACTTAAATGACTACAATAAATCAAAATTTTAGGCATTATCTGTCACACAGTTATTTTCACATTAATGTAGTGGGGTAAGAATTACTATTAAAATGTTGTACCTGGTTACACATGGTAAAGCCAACAGTCAGTGGCTTACTCTACAGAAGATGGTCAGATGCAATATTACCTGCTGTGTGCCAGCAGTTCTACAGAAGTGCTAAGTTCTGCGAGTGTCTTTATATTATCTCATTGAGTTTTTACAGCAGCCTTACAGCCAGCACCGTTTGTGTCCTGCGTCAGCTTAGAAAACCAGATTATGGAGAGGTTAAGTAGTTAGAGAGTTTCTAAGTGGAGAAGCTGGGATTTGAACCCAGGGATCTGGCTTAGAGCCCCAGATCTTAACCACTCTCCTTTGTCCCAGAGGAATTCAGTCACAATCTGATTTAGTGACTCAGTGTTTTTCCTGACTTTACAAACAAGGTCCACCTGTTAGAGTTTATATACGCATGTCCTGTCTGTGAGAACCTGAGTTAAGTAGCTGATCATCTCGCGTGGGGAGTGAGGCCCCGTTAACCGAGCCCGGGCTACGGTTTTCTGATGGCTTCCTTTCTAATTTCCAGTTCATCATGTTGGTCTGGATCCAGCATGTCAAAACTTAATTATTCCAAATGCTGGTCTATTTTTTCAAAAAAGCTAAGTATTTGATGGTAAAGAGTTAAGAGTGAATTTTGAAAATTGAAATGTTCTTATCCAGGCAAGCAAATAAAATGGAAATAAAACTGTAAAGATTTCTTTTGATTTTTACCTGTTTCATATTCCAGAAAATGTAACGAGTGAAAACAATTCTGTTTTCTAAAAATGATTTTAATTTTTTATTATGTTTTTTAGTAGTCTTCTAATTGGCAGTGTTTGCTTACCAAAATGAACAGACTACAAAGTGCAAATAGCAACAGAGAACTCTGTATTCTGAGTGCAGGCATTGCAAGATGGGAGAAGTACAAAGAAACCATAGAACTTGAGCTACGGGTGTTACTGATGATAGACGTAGTTATTACACAGAAAGGTCACTTTGCCATTGGGTTACCGTCAGCCACCACATAAATGATGGGTACTACATAGCTTCTAAATTGGAGTCTGTCAGATGATAAGGGATTACAATTGTTTGGGAAATTTTCAGAGGGTTATTATTAGAATTTGAATCTACTGAAAAAATGTAGCTGAGAGAGGCAAGAAACAGTGTACGAAGGACTACACGGCAGGTGTCTGAGAAGGTCTCTGCAAACGGCCGCTCTGTCCAGCCTCCCAGATCACACCTGTGCTTTCTCAGGTCTGACGACAGCGTGCTCCACCCCGGGGTGTTGGGGTGTCGCTGTGTTCGGAAAGGGTCACGTCACGACTGGCTATCACATTAGGTTTACGTGGCGCTCCTTGAAGGTGAAGCTGATTGAATACTTCGGCACGATCCAGGGAAAGGGCGAAAGGTACCAGCGAGTATGACAAACGAGGCTGAGGCTGAGGAACGTGAATGCGCCGGGCCGTCTTGGCGTGGCGGAGTGGTTTTTCATGAGCAGCTCAGCGTCTCTGTGTATGCGGAGACTTCGAATTCTGCTCTAGATCCACGTGTGGGTGGGGCTGGTGGATGCGCTCATCGAAGGAAGGATCAATGTGCTGAGATGAAGGGCTAGAGACGGAGCCCTCCAGGGCACCCACCGAGAGACCTAGTGTGTTTGGAAAAGGGATAGCTAAAAAAGCGTTGGAATGAATGGGTAAGAGACATCCACAGTATGACAGGCAAGTAGAGGGAGGGATAGGGCTTGGCTGGCCTAAGACATCTTAAGGGACAAAAGTTGGTTTCCTGCCGTATCTGAATCGGGAGCAAAGCTAACATCAGACTCATACCAGAGGGGCGCTGCGGATTATCTGGGAGTACTGGCAGTGTGTCTCTCCCAAGATCTGTGTTGTACAACTCAGAACAGCAGTGAGAGTGCTGTTTCCAGAAAGGTTATCTAATTATGTTTTCCAGGAAATTATGTTACCATTATCTGTGTTTTCTAAGTAGTAGTAATTGTTCGGCAATTCTGAAGTTCTGTGCCTCCTACCTACGACATAGACTAAGTGCTTTTATATCCATGCTTCTCTTACTGGAAGTGCATTCATTCTGTGCTTATTTCACATCCCACAAATGTGTTTAATCATACACTGAGATGTATTAAGAAAACATTCAGCTTTCATGACATTCAAAATTGCCAATTCTTTACATCATTTCACGATGTATATAGAATGACTAAAATACACTTAAATAATGTTAAATTAATTCTGGGAGGTAGAAGAGGATACAAAATTTAAATTATATCTAATAAAATGCATTGCTATTAATCTTGGTATAAGTCACAAAATATTCTCTCATCCTGACAATACTCTGTTAGAGATCATAATGCAAGATTAAATCATGAACAAATGCCATAAATCATGTAGACAGAAGATATTCAATGAAGTATATTGTTTGTACAATCTATGTTTTCCTCTTCTTACCCATTGTTCTTTTATTTCACGGCTCTAATAATTGCCTCCTTAGAGAATTCTGTGGCAGTGAAAAAATATAGACCTCTGTGCTCTTCTCATAAAGTAGTTTTAGATGATTAAATTCTCACTGGAGATATTTGTAATTTTTTGGTATTTATCCCAAAGAGCTTATTTACATAATTCATAATGAGCAGCTTAATTTCAGGCAAGTTTGTGTATATGTATAGACTAAAAGTCAATGAAAATTACCAATTTAATGTTAAAATTGAAATCATAACCATCTCATGGAAAGCTTGGTACTATACCTAAAGGTTTTCATTTATTATTTAAATGTCTTAATTTGTTGTTTCATCAAAGAAGAAACTTTATTTGCCTTAAGCAGTAAAAGAAAAATCACTTAAAATGTGAAAGTAAATGATGGAAAATAATTTGGGGCAATCTATGCGTTCATATTTGAATTGTGAGTAATTAAAGTTAGTACTCGGATGATTCTGCTGCGTCTCGTGGTAGGGAGCATAAGGTCAAGTCTGTGACGGTTGCCTAGGGGTCTATTTTAGAATGTTTTATCAGTTTCTTGTAGCTATAGAAAACTTTATTTGAACAAACACATTTCCCTGTCACCTCTGACCCCCCACTTGTGATGCTGATAGAAGCAATGAATCGTGCTACTTGAAAAAGCTACTAATGACCGGGTGCTTGGGTGGAATTTGAAGAGATAACCTAAGGAATGCCAAGTGACCCAAGATGGAGCAAATTGTGCGGCTGAATAAAGTAGTATTGAATTATAGCCCGAAGTATGAAATGCGTACCCATGAGTCCCTACCGATATAAATAAATGAGTCAATAAATAAATGGACGAGAGACAAGTCTCCCTGTCAAAGGATTTCCAATAATTGAAGCTCCTTAACGTTCAAGGAGGAGCATCGTAACTCCCCGTTCTTTAATTGCGGGCTGTCAGGGGTGGCTCCTTCCAACGAAAGAGTGGGACTAGGACCCGTGTCACAGCCCAGAAGGCTGCCCAATACTGCTGCTGCTGAGTGCCCAGGGCTCTCGCGAGCAGTCAGGTGGCTGGTTATGAACTCTGGACATGATGTGACCTCTGTCTCTGGGGTCTTCCTCCCCTGAACCGATAACCCCAGGGCAATCATAGGAAAAACATCACACACATCTAAATTTTGAGGGCTGTTTCATGAAATACCTGACTCACACTTCTGGAAAGTGCCAAGGTATCAAAATCAAGAACAGTGTGAGAGGCTGTCACAACCAAGGAGGGGCTGAGACGTGACAACTGAACAGTAATGTGGGATCCTGGGTGGGATCTTGGGTGGGATCCTGGGTGGGATCCTGGAACAGGAAAAGGACATTGGGTAAAAAAAATTAGGGACATCCGAATAAAGTATGCACTTCAGATAATAATAAAGTGTCAATAATTGGTTCATGACTTATGACCAGTGTAAGATGTACAAACAGGGAAAACTGAGCCTGGAGTAACATCTCTGTACTATCTTTGTAGTTTTCACTGAATTTAAAATTATTCTGAAACAAGTTTTATTTTTTAAAGATAATCAAGACAATCTTTTAGCAACCAGAGACTCAGAGATTATAACAAAAGCTACAGGCCTAATTAAAAATTGTGTCTTTATCATATACTTTTTCATTATTTTTTATGGCATCATTTGTATTTCATATTTGTTTAACATGGCAACCTTCTGTTCTAAACAAATAATCTAGAAGCGGATACTTTCCAGCAAAATAAACCTACTTCCTCTAGTCAGACACTTTGACTTTCGTCCTTAACCAGTTTTTAATTACTTGATGCAGTTCAGTCCTTTTTTCCAAACTGGGTTGATAATATACATGGTGGGGAAAAAGTAGGTATGCAGTTGATCACATGGAAAATAATATGCTAATTCAGAAATAATAATACAAGAATAAACTGTGTTTTGTGTATTCCCAACTATAAACCTACTTTTGCCTCACCCTGTATATAAAAGCTACTATTGTAAAGTAATTGAGATTTGGGATATTTGTTTGAGTCCATTTTGTCATATGCTGTTTACTTAGCATTTTTCAATAAATATTGATTTTGGAGGAGATCTTATTATGGATAAATACACTGTAATTTATTGCATTGTAGAAGAGTCTGAATATATGGGTTACTTATATCCCTGAGAAAAGCATGCATTAAAAGGAGAATTAATCATTTTCTGAAACAAAGAGATGTTTTTCTCAGTAAATAAATCCTGAGGTGATAGAGTTTATACTTGATGTAGGTAAAACTTGAGAGATATTGATGTTCGTAAATTACAACATCAGAAATGGAGGTTCCTTAATTTCAACAGTGTAGGGGCCTGAGGGCTTAACAAACTTATCCTATGAACATGCATGGTCCCGTTACATTACAATCTGATGGAAAATCATTTCCTGTTAGCAGCCTCCGTCTTGAGGACTAATGCTTACACCTCTTAAATAAAATGCACTCCTGTGTTTACAAACTTCTTCGGGAGCCATATTTTAAAGAAGCCAGGAGCTTAAACTAGGAATTAAAATTCTCTCCTAGTTTCCATTATTTAACTCAGAAATACATGGAATGTGTTGGGTTTACAATATTTTAATTTTTTCAGGAAAAAACCTTCAATAAGCATAGTTTGGATATTAAAAGTGTTTTTTGTTTGTTTTTTGTTTACCTTTGTATTCCTAAATTTGCCTTTCCTACTTTTTCTTCAGTTTGTGTCAATTGAATACATCACATTTCAATTGACATATGATTCAAAAGCAAATTTTTCCACTTTGGTTTAATGTCCCATTTTTCCCTTCATCTATAGTTACATTTCCCATGGTTTTAAAAATCCTCTTTATGCCTGGCTGCTGTGGCTCAGTGGGTTGAGCACTGGCCTGCAAACCAAAGGGCCGCAGGTTCTATTCCCAGTCAGGGCACATGCCTGGGTTGCTGGCCAGGTCGCCAGGAGGGGCACGTGAGAGGCAACCACACACTGATGTTTCTCTCCATCTCTTTCTCCTTCCCTTCCTCTCTGAAAGTAATGAGGTAAGTAAGTAAATAATCTCTAAAATAAACCTTTTCTTATTAATTTTAATTAATAGTTTCCATATAATCAGCTTTAAAACATGCTCAGATTTCTCCTAGTCTTGAAAAGCAGGAAGCAAACAGACGCCTCCCTTCACCCCAATCACAGAGGGACACGGGCACACTGGTTTTCTAAATCAATACAAGAACAGACAACTGGCACTTCGTTCTTCCTACTGCTGGCTGCCACTGCTTTTGTAATGGTGACCTCTCTTTGCTCCAGAAATGTGTTTCCCATCATTCTGTTTCTCCAATCTTGAGCATCATTCCTTTTGCCCTCCCCTACTTTTACCTGTGCTTCTCTAACCTTGAGCTTTCCCCCTGTTGTTCACCTTTATTCCTTTTTCCCCTTATGTTCACCACTCGTCATCTCAACTCTCATGATGCCTAAACCCACACCTTCACTCCTGGCTCCCAGTGTTCATGTGGTCAATTAGCCTGTGTGCTAATTCATTCATGTAATCATTCATCAATACAACAAATATGTTCAGAGCGCCTGCTGTTTGCCAGGAGTAAGTGAGATGCTGAGGCAGCAGTCTCTGTGTCTGCTCCCTCTGGGCCTTTCCTAATGCACTTCTTCCCCATGTGGAGTGCTCTCTCGGCCTCAAGATCATCTTCCTCGGTCAAAATCCCTGGATCAGCCCAATCCCGCCTGCCGCTTCCTCTAGTCTCCCGAGCTAACTGTGGTAGTTTCCCTCTCCTGAATTTCCAAAGTGCTTTGTTCATGTTCTGTTAATTGCATCCAAATTGATCATGTTGTACCTTGTGTTTTTGTCACTTTCTCACCTCTTATTTGCACTTGTCATGAGGTTTTGCCAAGTATAAAAGATCAAAAGTTTTATTGAAATGAAATAAAATTTTGTTGGATTGAAAGTTATGCCACTACCAATACTATATGTAGAGGCATTATTCAGACATAGCATTTCATGCTGAGGAATATAATTGAATGATGACTTGTCCCTCCTTGGATTAGGATGTTGAAATCTGGCCTAATGACAGACTCGGGCAGACATGTCTTTCTTTCTAAAGTGCATCTTATGAAATCATCAATTTTCATTTTAGAAAACTGAACTCTCGCCCTGCCAAGCCCCCGTCCTCTCTCAGAGGTTCCCATCTCAGTCTCGTTTCCTGGCTTATGTTCCTGCTGCCCAACAGTGGCCTTGGCTCCTGCTCGTCGCCTCTGCCCTTTCCCCCTTTCTGTCTACAGTTTTTCCCTCAGAGGACTTACGTTTCCCCAGGTTTCAGTTTTCCAATCTGCAGCCCGACTCCTACCGTTGGTTCCCCAGGCTCTGGCGTGGCTCCTAAATTTCACAATATCCCAGTTCCAATGGCCTTCTGTCATGGGAAAGTGAAGCACATTAAACTCATTATCTCCAAAGTTGAATTTGAAACCTTCCCACATCTATTCCCAAAATGCTCAGATAACCAGTTTCTAGTTTCTCTGGCATAAGACAAGGGAGCTTTATTTGACTCCTTCCACTTCCTTCTCCTGAAAACCAGAAAATCATACGTCTTACCGAGGGGGCCTTCACGAGGTTCTTTACTGTCTCTCCACTGCCTTTCCCAAGTCAGTTCCGTTTTAAATTTCTTTAAAATTCTTTCATCCTCTCAGTTTCTTGTCCTGATACACAAATTCTACAGAATAAAACTCTTAGATTTGAGAAGATCGTTGGTGCCTTTTTAGGTTTACTATCTGCAAGGAAAAGGTGGAGACTCTGAGTGGGGGGGCCTCTCGTGGATACGAGGTATAGACCATACCGACTGTCAGAAGGTCAGCACTCTGCATCCAGTCTGATCTCCTTTCTACTGTGTCACAATTATTCTCATTTTCCCTAACACCAAGAAATTCGGTCACTAATAAACACAAATATCAAAAAAGCAGTAATAGCAGGCCAGTATTTTGGCTTAAATGCATAACTTATTTTTCTATAAAATTATTTTAAAAGAAAGAGCAATTGTGTTGGAAAATATTAAACAAAATGCGAACGTTACCTTTATTAAATAACACTCCTGTTATTCCATAGAATGCTTCATTGTGTGTTAATATCCATAATGATTGGAATTTAATGAGTGGGTTATTTTCTAGTCCAAATTATGGATCCACCATTTAGGATATTTATGCATTTTCTGTAGTACATATTTGGAGTGGAGCCAGAGATAAATATATAATTTTGCATTTGTGG
Source organism: Trachops cirrhosus (assembly GCA_028533065.1). NCBI lineage: Eukaryota > Metazoa > Chordata > Mammalia > Chiroptera > Phyllostomidae > Trachops > Trachops cirrhosus. The sequence goes on along the minus strand of CM052540.1, from coordinate 187,841,759 downwards.
CTGTTTTGTTAATTAATACTAATTATTTTCAATCATGCCATTCCTCTGCATTTAAGGAAAATTGTACTATTGGTATGGCATAAAAACATTTGTATTTGTGTGTAAAATACAAATAAAAACAAGTCAAAATAAATATAATGCATGGCATTAGAATGGGAAGAATCCTGGGTTAGTTACTAGAAAACCTGGCTTGAAGTCTCAGGTACCACTAAGTAGCCAAGTAATTTTGGCCAAATCCCATATCATTGCTTCATCCAGGTGTCTCATTTGTAAACAAAGAAGTAATGAAATATTGGGTATTTCTCACAGAACTGTTGAAAAAATATAATGAGAATGATTACTGTGAAGGTACTTTATGAATGCTAACGCTGTTGTATAGCTACAGATAAACTCCAGGAGCATAACAGGAGTTTGACAACCGAGTTGAAAGATAGCAGAGCAGAGCTGGAAAGTTGATTCCCTTACTAGTATTGGTTGTATTTATTTTTAGAATTTCATTGAGTTATACATCAGCGTATCTTAGAACGTTTGGGCCGATACTTGCAGAACTTTCTATATTGATCTCAGGTGTGATTTTCTATCTGTGCACGTTTTACAATTTAATGTGTTCCACATTTGTTAACAGCATCGGTCTCTGCTAATCTTTTTCCAGCGCCCACAGTGTAGCTGGCAATGTGCTCGTGGTGAAATGTCTCAAGTCATTGTTTTCTCTGCAGTGTTTTTGAAAACACAATAGTTTTCAGTGTGAAGGGGTTTGCTGATACATAGTTTTTTAAAAAAGATTTTATTTATTTATTTTTAGAGAGAGGGGAAGGGAGGGAGAAAGAGAGAGAGAAACATCAATGTGTGGTTGCCTCTCACATGGCCCCCACTGGGGACCTGGCCCACAACCCAGGCATGTGCCCTGACTGGGAATCAAACCGGCGACCCTTTGGTTTGCAGCCCACACTCAATCCACTGAGCTACACCAGCCAGGGCTGATACATAATTTTTATTCAAAGGAGGAGTAATACAAGACAGATGGGTACGAAACAAAGTTTCCCATTGGATGTCTGTTTTTTGGGAAGCAATATGAGAATGGCACTTCCCACCCACCGGGAACAGCGTGGGCCTCTGGACAGTTGTAGGTCAAACAATCCCTGGGCTGATGTCAAGACATACCACTCGGTAACCCCAGCGGCTCATGGCATTTGAAAAGTCTCTCTCTAAGTCTTCTCTCTGCGCCCTCTGAGGCCCAGGTCTTGGAGGCCTCTGGGGTTTGTGAGCCACCAGCCCATATGCGCTCTCAGGCTCCTCCTCCACCTTCTCACTGTGCTGGTTGAGCTAAGTCCTTGCTTACTTTTAAAAATGTGTGGAATCTGTTTACATCTCTTCAGAGTTTTAATCTAGACAAGTTTTCTGTATTCAGCTTTTCCAGTCTTTCCCTACAAGTTAGGATTTCCCTGCCTTTAATGATCTTTTCCCCTGTTCTTGTCTGGACATCTTCCGGCTTGACCACATTTTCATGATCTTTAGATGCCCCAAACAGAAGATTCAAGTGACAGATTCTTACAGACTGAGAGGACAGTACTGAGCCTGTATTTCTTTGTCGATTCAGTAGACGTTCAGGGAGTTTAGTTGCAGTCACTGTGTTTGAATGTGGTATAGTGGGAAGCAGAGATAGGCGTGGTTCCTGACGATGGTACAGACCCTGTAGTTGGAGAAATAGACCTGAAAAAACTGTCCACGTGCATTTAAAATACACAGCATTTGTGTGTGTGTGTGCATGAAGAAAAGCCAAGGTACTTGGGCGTGTAACTGGTTTCCTGTTCCTGTCTGGAGCTCCTTTCTCTGTTCAGTCTGTGGACTCTTCTCTAGGGCTTCCGACGTGTGTAGTGCTGTCGCAGGTTTTCTTAAATGCAGTAGAAGGACAAGACATGGTCATCGTCCTCCATCAAATACCAAAGGCTGGCTTGTGAGAGTTATGCAACCCAACTGTCCTTCTGCATTCTTGTATGCAGTGTGAGTGTCTTTAGGACATGCTGACCCTTTTTATCGACCAAAAATTAAAACTGCAAGCAAAAGCTGAGTTCTGGCTAATGAAATAGTTTTACTTGAAATCTTCCTAAATTCCTGTCCCACATCACCAATTTTGCAGCCCCCGCCCAACTCCACCCAAAAAGATATTTTGGAGATGCCACTGCTTGCACCTCTGGTAGGCTTAATACATTCAGAGGTCCACGTGCCACCAAAGTGGTGAAGAGACAGGACTGACTGTGGGTCAGAGACCCTGGGCCACGTGCTAGAGCAGTTGTTGGTCTACTTGAAGATGGAGAAGGGCAAGAAGGGGGGAATGGGGTGAAGCGTGTTCTGAGTGCGCTCTGGGAGCAACTGTGCAGAAGAAATCAAGGAAAGGATGTGGGCAGGAGGTGCAGTTGGGTCAGCTTGCCTGAAGCTCTGTGATCAGGCTGAGCGTTAGTGCGAGGAGAGGTCAGAGAGATTGGTAGGAATGTGAATTAACACATTTACATCAGTTTAAAATCAACAACAGTTTTGGCATGATTTCATTCTCATAAACATATTCTAGAGGTTGATATTTCTCTTTTAATCTTTTAGGTTATTCTGTAATACCATATGCATTTTGAAATAATGACTCTATTATCTATCTATCTATCTATCTATCTATCTATCTATCTATCTATTATCTATCTATCTATTTTTTCCCATTTAGTAGTTAGTAATGTCAAAACACAGCAAAGTAATTATTTCAAGCATTGCTGTGTTTGACACATATGTATGATCAGTTCTTGAATCCCTACATTTTTTTCCCCAATTATCTCTCTGGTACCAAGAAAAGTCGGAGATTTTATTTCCTTACACATTTTTGGTTTTGTTATTTGCTTTGTTAGCTGTTGAAGAAACCAAATACTCAACCTGTCACTTTTCTGAAGGTGGAAGCTGTATCTTTTAAAAATGAACTGAAGTGTGCAAATCACAAAAACCTCTTACAGAGTTGAGTTAATTTGTAATCAGTTAAAAAATTTCCTGCAAGTCACAGGTCTATTTAAAAAGTCACACGCATTTAACTTCCACCTATTAGTGGGATTCAGTTGCCTGCTGAGCAACAGGCTATTGTGGGTATTTTTCTGTTGAAGCCCAGCCCCAATAAAAAAAGGTTTACTAAATGTTGCAGAATAAAGAAGGAAGGGATGGAAGACATTGCAGCTCTGCAGAACACACATACGAGTTCTTGGAGGGGTTGCAGTGAATTGCAGTGTGTACTCCTTTGATTCATTTGTAGGTGGCTGGCAGTTTCTCACTGTACTGGCTCAGACAACTAACTAAACTTGGTCCTCAATTCTTACACATTCCACAGCAAATGTTACTTTGCCCACACACCCTTGACACTTGTTACAGACCTGGGAACATAGGCTTCTGTCAGAAGCATTTTCTTCTTGACATGTCACCCGTTCATCTCCTCCGATAATATATGGTTGCCAGTCGGTGAAAACTTCCATGTGATTCCAGCCTGAAGTACATCTTTAAGTATTGTTGCATAAACAAATGGAAATGGTCTTCCTATTTATCCTTATACAACTCAAAATCCATGGAAATGAATAATCTTGAAATTTGTCTATTGTTAAATGAGTAGATATTGATTATTTTAAAAATACTTTGAAGCAAATAACGTGGTACTCTATAAAATTTGTAAGTATAAGCAGAGCATGCCAATTTCAATGGTTATTTTATCTGGCCACATTATGAGCTGTCTGCAGTCATGACCCTTCATTTTCATGGGGAAAACAATGTTTTAAAATATACATAAAGAAAGCACTTGATGTAGCTATGGATTTGTTTAACATCATAACAGCTGAAGTATTAACTAGAAGAGTAAGTACTCCAGACCTTTTAACTGTTCATGACATTTAGCCCCTCTCTCTCTGCCTCACATGTCTTTCTCTGGGTATTCCCAGAAACCTAGCCTAGCATCGTGTTAGTGCCCGGTAAACATGTATGTGGGGGCGCTGTGAGCCCCAGAGCAAGGTCTTGTTGGGTGTATGTTAAGGACCAACTCACCGACTCGGTGAGACCCTGTCCCGCTCTCCTGTCCTCCCCGAGGGAGGACTCCATCGCTCTTCTTCGTGTGTCCTGGGATCGACTTCTCTGCTGGTTTGTCATAGAACTCACGACATTTCAGAAGGCATCACTGGATTGTTTGTCTTCCCCAGACCCTGTTTTCTTGAGGACAGGGCTGTGTCTCTTTCTTCGTGTGCGTAATGACAGTCCCAGGCTGCAGCCTTTACATGTTGACAAATTCACGTCTGTGCCGTGAATCAAGTGCCAGCTCCAGAACTCCCAGCAATTGTGTCTCTGGATTTCTTTGATAACAGTACTTTCCTTGAGCAGATGACTAATTGTTTCTCTCCTTCGGAATCTCAGAACACCTGCGGTTTACTATCGATGACTGTGCCTTCCGTGCTCTCCTTGTCTGTTTTAAGTACAAGTATTCCGTTTCCTATGAAGGTGGAAGTTCTCCAGGGCAGAATTGGTATGTCAGGGGTTGTAGAAGGCAGCCAACACACACGTGCTGGGATGATTGCAATGTAACTATTTTGAGAAAATATGCAGTACTAAATTTCACTCTTACTTTCTAAATGTTTTTTTTGGCCTTAGAGCATTATTTTTGTTTATGCACTAGTGAGATATGTTGCAGCCAAGGCAGGAAGAATTCAGAAATCCTCTTTGAATGGGCCCTGGCACGGCTCCTTGATTTGGAAGACGCGTGGGCACCGGGACAGGTGAGCTGGCGTGCCCATTCTCGGGGAATGCAGGTGGACTCTCGGTGTCTCTCCGCCACACTGGAAGGTGCAGAGCCGAAGACCAGCCATGGAGTCCTACCTGCAGCGGCAGTGATGGCTCCTCTGCAGGGCTTGGACTTTCTGAAACATTTCGTTGTCATTTCAATGGTGATTGGTCATGACCGGGGAATGCGTGGTTAGGCTGCCCTACTACATGTGGGAAGGTTTTTTTCTTGAACGTTACTTTCAACCCTCGAATCATTTATTCACGCATGGAAAGGGGGGAAGGAGCGTAAGCATGCATGTGGGTCCTCGGTTCTTTCCTGCGTCCAGGAATGTAAGAAGTGTCCTTAGCTGGATGGCTTTCAGTTCCCTCTTGTTAAATTTAGATGCTGCTGCCTACCTCTTTGATTGTTTTGAATATTAAGTGAGACAATGTTTATAAAGTGCCTATTACCTAATAAATGTTACTTATGCTTTATTGCCCTGAGGCTGCCATCCTTTTCAATATTCAGTGAGGTGAATTATATTATATACAGAAATCAAGATCACCAACACATTCCAGAACTCCCTTAAAATGTAGATATTCTGCAGATTTATGGGCACAATAATGCATTTGGACATTGGTTCTGTACCTGCCATGACACCCTCAGCCTAAAGCAGTAAGGCAAATAGTCCACGCGGCATTGGCCGATTGGGAATGAACAAAGAGGGTACAGGTTTGTTGAGATCTGCAGAGTAAGAACAAATTAGGGGAAAACGACCTTCATTATCAGCATCAAGAGAGATAAACTGATGATGAAAACATACAATGTGGAGGAAAGGCTAAGGCAGCAGTGAGGGAGGAATGATTCTGAAATTACAATCTCTAAACTTGGATAAGCCTTAAGTGAGCTGTGTATTAAGACAGGGAAGAGTTCGGCCATCTTCCTTCTGTTCTAAGTTTCTGTAGTTGGATGAAAGTCTAGCAGCAGATAGAAAGCCTGTAACAACTGAGAATCATTTAATGGAGCTTCAAGATAAAGGAGCCTTCAGTGTCTGTGTCATGAGACTATCGGTGAGATCGCCTAGTGTCACGTGTCTTTCAGTCTGTCCTTGGGAACAGTTTAACAAATGGACATCAACTGATTGGATTTCTATGGGAGAGTGAATGGTGCCAAAACGCATGTTGGTTGACGTGAATGCGGACTGGATTTTCGCTCTCCTTTAGGGAATAAAGTTCTGAGAGTCATGACTGGAGAATAAAATTTTGGGAAGTCACTCAGTGGTAAATCAAGTCAAAATACTGAGAAGCTAAGGAATAGTTTTAGATTGGACTTTTTCAATTTTTAAGTCTAAATGTAAACACTAGGAGCTATTTTTTACATTTTTACTTGACTTTTGTAGAGTAAGGATTTTTATTTTTATGACAACTCTGTGCGTCACTCAGGTAGGATCCCACAGCACCGACCTGCTTCACCCTCAGGGTGTTCTGCTCCCTGCTGTGTCTTTCTGCAAAAGCTGTGGACCTAGAGAAATATAGTTCATGCATGACGGTTTGCGGTAAACATGTTTTGATTCAGTGGCATGAAAGTTGTGGCCTTCATTTGAAGCAAATTTGAATGACATAATGAAAATACCCTTGAATGACATCCTTCTGTTGTCTAAAGCAAGAAAATAAGAATAGTTTAAAAGTATGCATCATAATTCTACCAGCAAGGAGAAATAAAGAGGGTTTGCATCTATTTAATTCTAAAACCCTCCAAAAGAACAAATGATTATGTATATTGCATATAATCTTATAATCTTATAATATTGTCTGTAAAATCTTATAATATTGTAATACACCCTTATTAACATAAATGTGATTAATTTGAAATTTGATCATTGGCAAATTGGCTGTATGTATACTATTTGCTAGGCAATTTAAGTATAAAGAAGATTGGCATATGGTTTGGCCAGGAAGAAGCACAAAAATAGTATTTATGGACATTGTTTACTAAGTGGTCCTTATTTACCAAATTATTATTGCATTAAATTATGGTAAAGTATTCACTGTTCACTAGTAAGTGTCTACAAATGCTTGAAATCACACAGAGACATTGAGACTGGAGTTTGGAGCAGGGAGGAGATAAACTCCTACGGGGCTCTGGGTGGGCATTGCGCTTGACCAATGAAGTAATATTAGGAAACGTAAAGGTTGAATTTGAGTGTTAGGAGGAGGAAGTCTCAGATATTTATTAGGCAATGGCAAAGGTGAGGCATCTGAAAAGGAATCTTTAACATTTAGCTGAGGACCAGGTATGTGCAAAGTGATCACCTTCAAGGTAAAGAATCAGACACACTGTAGAGGATTGTGAATGATTGCATTTCGTTTTGCAAGCAATGGGGAAGTCCAGTGAATATAAGTAGGAAGTGATTTGCCAGGGCAGGCAGAACCAGGAAAATTAGTAAGCAGAATATGATACAATGAAAACTTCAGAGAGAATGCTGGCAATGGAGCAAATATAAAACACTGACTGTGAAAGCTATTGTGTGAGAAGGAATCTAACGTGGGTTATATGCCAAAGCTGGACCCACAGAGGAGTCAGGAATAATTTTCAAATTTTATGCCCAGAGGCTGGCTGAAAGAAAAAAAAAAGCAGTTACACTACAATAAAAAATAAACATATCAGAAGAATTATTTTGAGGACATAAGGTTCATTGGTTTGGATTTTGCCTGTTGAGATGGCTGTTCCATTGTGATGTTCGGAGGCCACTGGAGGCATAGGATGTAGTTCAAAATGCATAACTACTCCCAGAGGTTCAGCCAGTGATGAATTTGAGAACCACTCACATTAGCACATTAGTCCAGGCTGTAGGGGTTGATGAAGCAAGCCTAAGGTGAGAGTGAACAGAGGGATGAAACATTTCGTTAGATGGCCACAGAATGCCTATTTTAATGCAGGAAAAAGGGAATCAGGTAAAGGTTGAGGAAAACAAATTTCTGCTAGTATGTAAGTATGAGAGAGGGATAATGAAAATGCAGAATCATAGAAACAAAAGATTTGGGGGGTTTCTTGTAGGAGAAGTGGACAAAGTTGTAAAACACCACCAACCAGAGTACAGGGACCCACGTAAAGCCTTCCCTCTCGGCCGTGGGAAGATTAGCACACAATGAAAAGTGCAGTTACTGAGGAGGGGCTTCGTGCAGACCCTGATAGCCCCTGCGGATGACCTTCCTGTCCCACTGGCTCCTTTTAGAAATAAGATTAGCTCTAATTTCTTACACCCATCTCACAGGCTCATTCTGTGCATGGTTATGTTCACTGAAAATCATCTAAATATCTTCCATTGTGGCTTAACTTTGTTCTATCCATAAGTTAGACTAAACATTCCTACTGTGGGAATGTTAGTGAGGCTTTACCCTATTATGAAAGCTAGTATATTTTCACTTCCAGTTGCCTATGCTTGAATTGTCTGTTTTCTGATATCGTCACTTCCCAACCGTCCTTGACAATGAATTTATCCTTGAGAGACACCAAGGCTTTAGACCAAATAACAGACCTGACTAACAAAGCTGCTCTGCACAGCCTAGGAAAGTCGTGTCAACCGCAGTGCGAGGACTCTGTGCGTAAATAGCGAGGTTTATAAGGCGAGGAAGGATGTCTGAGAACCGGTCAGGTCCAAGTTCAGGCCCTGGCTGCTGAGACTTGGCAGGGTGAATTGTCAATGATTGTACTAGGAAGAGGACATAGCATTTAAAAGAACATACTTGATGTTATTTCTCAAGACATATGTGCTTCATTACTGGGTTATTAATCGGACTTCTGAAAATCGAACCAGTTTTAAGTAAAATTTGAAACTTAATTGTCAGGGCTATGTGTTTTATAAAAAGTAAATGCAGATAGACATTTATTTGTTTATTTATATTGATAAATAAATGAGTTTACCAATGTATGCCGTATTTATGGTTGATATTACAAATGTAATTTTTCGGAGTGAGTCTTAGGGTTGGCAGTGGGTCCGGCTTGTCTCATCATTTGACTTCAATCACGGGTAAAAGAATAGCCACATATAAACCCTGTATATTTCGGGAGTTTAACCAGAAGTCCTTTCCTCCAATCTACTTAATGCCCAATATTTATTTCACCAGAGAGAGGGGAGAATGGAACCTTCCATTCAATATTTAGAGAGAAAAATTTAAAGACGAGCACCTCCAGTAGCGAACTGTGGCAACTGTTTAAATCTCTTTAAGGCTTCAGGTTAGAAATGTCCAATGCCGGGTTAGTTCATCTGGAGCAGGAATTGCAAGTGGAATGGGAACCGGAGGGACAGGGGGAATTCGTGTTGGGGAAGGGGGTTTGTCTCCATTTACCGGAAGCCTCAGAGAGATGCAAGTGGGTAGAAAGAATTTTGAATTCTGAACAGCTTAGTATCATGGACTAATCTTTACAATGCCACTTTGTCCCTTCTAAAAACTGATGGGGGAAAATGGATGCTTAACAAAAATAATTGGTCTATGAAAATTATTTGGTTAGTAATTAAAGTCATGGTTATTAATGGTATATTAATGTAATTGGACTATTATTTTGTCTCTTTATCCACTGTCAGTAGCAGGTAAAAATGATTGTCTAGCTTATTGCACTGCCCTCATTGGTGAGACTCACCCCTCTTCTAGTCAGTGCCCCCCGCATTGCTGGTTTTCCAGGGAGAGAGACTTTCTAAGGTGCTATGTGCTACACTTTGCAGGCATCATAGATCGCAGCACTCCTGTAGAGAAAGCAGTAAAGGATGATTGACATTCACAATGGTTAAATATCTTGACCAAAACCATGCAGCTAGGAGAAATAGAATTTGAACCCAAGTCTGCCTTCAGAATCTAATCAAGATCTTTTACAAATAAACACTGTCTCTCCAGAGCAGGATGAAAAGAAGGAGAGGGATTTTGTGACATACCAGACCAAGGGTCAGATCCCAAACTGTGTTGTTTTCAGGCTGTCTAACCAAAGAACATATTCCTAATCTGGTTTCTCATTTAGTTTATTTTAATGTATTCTGTGTCATAAAAACCCTCAATGAGTAAAAGTTGAGGGTTATGGAAAAGATAAATTAAGACATTTACTGCATTCATGGTTCTTTGTCTTCTTAGAAAGGATTTCTTTAAATATCCCCACTGAAGTGTGTCTTTCCATTAAAAATTCAATTAATTTATCTTCTTAGCATTGGCTGCTGTAGATACTATCAACCGTACATCACGGCAGACGTTAAACAGAAGACAAGATCCAGTTTTGAACTTCAATGAACTTAAATCCAGTGATGATGGAGGAAACTGAGACAAATGATTAGTAACAAAAGAAATAACAAAATAAGAGGCATACTGAAAAATATATGTTGCTCTGGGGTTGTAAACAAAACAAAACAAAACAAAACAAAATGAGAAACTCCTCAGCAGAATATGACCTGAAGGAGAGCAATGCTAAAGGGAAAAGTGACAGGGAGAAGGGAAGTACTCTGTCTCCTGTGCACGGACCTGGCTGTGCATGGCAGGGACTCTCTTGCTTCACATATGAGCTGCTTGCCATAAAGAGTTAAAGCAGTGGGAAGGGAGTGGGAGGCTATGTTAAGGACATATGCCTTATGTTCTTTGACAGCCGGGATAACTTATTTTTATTAAATCGGGAGGGTCATGGATGGTTTTGGACCTGGTGAGTGATGTGTTAGCCGGCTCTGGGACTGGGCAGTAGTGTTGATCAGATACCATGGACAGGTCTCTTGAAATATTCTCAGCAAGAGATCGATAGCTCTGCCCTGACTAGTGAGATAACAGTGGGAATGGGAAGAGGAAGTAGATAGGAAAGACAGTGCTGTAATAAAATGTGTAAGAGATCGAAATTGGAAGATAAGGAAGAGGGAGAGCGTGAGCGTCCAAAGGGAAATTTTCAGAGCTACAAGTCAAGAAGAGAAATGAGTGGGCGGGCAGGCAAGCAAGAATCTCCTGAGGCCAGTGTTCAGGGACATAGGCATTCAGGATACTACACAATCTCACCTGTAAGGGGAACCTAATGAAGAAAACAAAGAAATGAGGAAAATAGAATCAGAGACATGGAAATAGGGATCAAACTGAAGTTACATTGTTTAAGAAACGGAAGTTACATCACACTTCTAGAGTGGGTGATAACTATTTTTCTTCTTTCTTCTTCTTGTTGTTCAATTATAGTTGTCCCAATTTTTCCCGTTGCTCTTGCCTGCCCCATCCACACCACACTCCCTCAGTCAGTCTCTATTCCATGTCCATGTCCGTGGGTCATTCATACATGTTCCTTGACTAGGCCCTTCCCCTTCTTTCCATGTTGTCCCTCTTCCCCCTCCCCTCTGGTCACTGTCAGTTTGCTCCTTATTTCCATGTCTCTGGTTCTATTTTCCTCATTGCTTTGTTTTCTTCATTAGGTTCCACTTATAGGTGAGATCATGTAGAATCTTGACTAGCAGAGAATGAATCTATGTTAACTAGAGTGTTGTGTTAAGCAAAGTTTATTATAAGACCTTTCTTTATGTCTGTAAAATAGAGCCAATGATACTTAAAAGGAAATGATAAGGATTAATGGAGCTTCATATTGATACCAATATATCTAATGGCTTCAGACCATATTAAATACCAGTGATTAAAAGCTATGGTGTGGTAGAACTTACTGCAATAATAAAGATTGGATGGCACTTTATCCTTTTCATTTCTGTTGACTAAGCTGTATAGGATATGACTTTTCCTTAAAAAATAGCTCCTATCTTAATGACAGAAATACAAAGGTGTCTGTAAAGTGATTGGTTTTCAGTGGGATCCTGGTTGCTCCCCAAGAAAATGAATTTCTTCTTTTTAGTAAGGAAAGGTAAAATACTAAATAAGCCACCAACACTGTGTCCACAGTTCAGTATATGCTAAGATCTGTGATTTGTATGTATTATTTTATTTAATTTGTAAAACTCGGCAGATTTGGTTTTATGATGATCTTCATTTTACAGAAGAGAAAAGTTAGTATTGGAAAGGTTAATTAACTCGTCTCCAGATTTCTGGTTGAAGACAGCTGCAGTGGGAATCATAAGGGCAGATGGATGAGCACACCTTGCATTTAGGTACGAGAATCCGGCGGGCCTGGTGACTGGCTGAGTGTGAGACCGAGTAGATTTAGGGCCAGGAGTTATCGAGGACGGCTCCAAGGTTTCTGGCTGGCACAGCAGGTGTGGGGTTGTTCCTTCCCGTGACAGCGAGCACCTGAAGAGCACCTGTGGGAGGTGAGGTGGTGGGTTGGGGGCGGGCCATGCTGTTTGTGTGTGAACAGGAGTGTGGGATGTGTGAGGGAGCTTTAATGGGCCGCTGACTATGAGGATTAGGAGGCTTACAGCTGGGATGGATTGGAGGTGAGTCTTGCAGAGTCATCAGTTACAGGGTATTCCTGGAAGACATGGGTGAGTGTGTGGTGTTTCCCAGAGACCCTGTGTGGAGTGGAGACGAAAGGGCCGTGCATGACACCCAGGGCCCACTGGCTTTGGGGGCGGAGCGGGGTGAGGAGACCCCAAAGGAGACTGGTGGGAGTGTGTGCACAAGTGCAGATGTGCAGAGCACACACGGTTTCACTTTGGGTTCAATGACGTCACTTTGTGAAATAGCTGTTACTGTACTGTGTGTCACCTACATCTTCCCCTCATCCTTTGTGTATTTAGTGGCACATTTTGCATGTTTCCACTGAGAGAAGAAAAAGAAAAGTTTGCACTGAACCAGTGCGTGGTATATGATTGACATGGGTATTTGTATACGTATCCATAAATGCATAGCTACGTTTTGACAGGAAGACTGGTGACAGGAAAACATTACCTTTTACCATGTCTTGGGGATGGGTGGAGACAAGGGGAGAACGTGCCTTTTATAGTTCTTTATTGCACTGGTACTTTTATCCCAGGGGCTGTTCATAGTTAGGGATGCTGGTAACTTTGATAGGGTTACGCAAATGTATGCCTTACCAAAATGTAGCCCACATAAACTAAGCGGGACACTTCATGTTACATAAAAATATCTTGGTTAACAGAAGTTTCTGTCATAAAGTGTATGTCATTTATGCAACAGAACTTCCAAAAGGGAAGTATGGCCAGGATAAAATAACTCATGTTCCTAGGCTTTTCATTGTTACGGAGTTGTATTAGTCAATTTGTTTCTTCCATGTTATGAGTAGGTACTGTCACCAGTATAAATAGTCTATGTATAGTGTCAGTAGACTTTGGAAGAATCCAAATGAAAATAACAATCATTTCTGAAGAGTCTAGTTACAGTATATTAACTTGGAATAACCTGAAAGTTCCTGGTTTTCTCCCAGGAGCAATATAAGATGAGATAATATAAGATGAGATATAAGGTGAGTTAAGAACGTTTCAAAAGGTAATTAGCCATCATAAATTCTTGTTTCAAATCTGGAGTAGAGTCTCTTACATTATTTTTAGATTCAGAAAAAAATAGTTTTCCTATTTTAATCTAAAAGAGAAAAGGCCACAAATGGTTGGAGTCCTGCACAGCGGTGGGCTGTTCTGGAGCCCACGTTTGGCCGGATCTCCTAGACATACCTGTGCAGTACCAGTATTTTTCCTGCGCCCTGTTTATTACTGTTTATTCTAATCTGTGAATGGTAATGTGATGTATAGTACTTCAAAGCACTTCTGAATAATCTTTCCAAAAGCAGTTCTTTTTTTTAAGGTAGATATTCTGATTTTATATTCCTCCCAGATTTCTATGCAAGCTATAGGGGAAGGTATTTTTACTTCTTCACCAAATAAAAGGGGTTATGGGTGTTTTGAATTTATTTCTATAACACGATGTCAAACAATTTTTAGAATTCTATAATTACAGTACCTTGCTTTAGGAGAATGTTAACTTTACTTAGATTTAAGTTTGTCTCCATTGACAGAATTAGTTACCTTATTTATAAAACCAACATTTTGTTCTTTTACTCATTTATTTAACCATACACCAGTAATACGCATTTTTATGGTGGGGGGAAGAATGGTCTGGTTATTGTCTGCATCTTAAAATCTGATTTTTAAAATACATTTCTTGTAGGTTTTATTGGGATTTAATAATGCTTATAATGATGGTTGGAAATCTGGTCATCATACCCGTTGGCATCACGTTCTTCACAGAGCAAACGACCACGCCGTGGATTATTTTCAACGTGGCGTCAGACACCGTGTTCCTCTTGGACCTGATCATGAACTTTAGGACGGGCACTGTCAATGAGGACAGCTCAGAAATCATCCTGGACCCGAAAGTGATCAAGATGAACTATTTGAAGAGCTGGTTTGTGGTTGACTTCATCTCGTCCATCCCAGTGGATTATATCTTTCTCATTGTGGAAAAAGGAATGGATTCAGAGGTGTACAAGACGGCCAGGGCGCTTCGCATCGTGAGGTTTACAAAAATTCTCAGTCTCTTGCGTTTATTACGACTTTCAAGACTAATAAGATACATACATCAGTGGGAAGAGGTAAGACATATTTCACTTTTTTAATGCCACTCCATCATGATTGTTTTAAACTATAACTGTTTAAAAATGAACAACTGTGGTATGCATGAGTTCTATGAAATTGAGGGAGAAATTTTTTATTTATTTTTTGGTGCATAAGTGACATACATGTATCTTCAAAAAAGGTAGGGTCAAATACTAGATTTGAATTGACTCAAAATTTAAAAAAATTAAAAAAAATTAGTGATTTTAAAACTGTTGTTTTGCATCAGTTTAGTTTTTTCTTAACAAATCCTCTTTAACCAACACTCTTCTCATCCTAACCAGTGCAGCCCCTCCCCCTCCCCCATCAGGGCTGGTTGTTTTTTGTCTGATGTGAATACATCAGGTACCGTCTTTGAGAAAGTGGTGGAGGGCCTGTTTGCTAATCTGGGTTGTATCATTAACTCTGTGAGATAGTCTCGCACATGGTTCCTCTCATAGTGAATTTTCGGAGAATTTGTGCTTAAAAAACACTTGGAGCGTTTCCAAGTTGTATATGTAAAGGCTGATTTTAGTGTAATAATTTTGCTCTTTGTTATGCTTTGCATATAATTATTTATGATTGTTTCTCCCTATTAACTCGTTTCATAATACTGAAAAACAGCATACCCAGGAGGCACATCATTACACAAAAATCACAAACTCTATGGTGGGTAAGTGGAGTGAGTGTGGCCAGTACTTTGCTGAGCAGAGCGACAGTTGTTCATAGACAGTCGGTGGGACCTGAAAGGGCGCCCCCAGCCAGCGGGAGCTTCCAAAGGCCGGAGTTAAATGTACTGTCACCCAGCGAAGGAGTTTACGTTCCTATCTCCAGTCTGCATGCTAACCTTTTCGACTCTCTTTTCCTTCTACGTCTACCTTTCCTTTTTACATGAACTGTAACCTGCATTTCACTGTCGGCGTGAAACGGAGGGTTGGAAGGCTTTGAGAGAGCTAAACC
Organism: Trachops cirrhosus; assembly: GCA_028533065.1. Classification (NCBI taxonomy): domain Eukaryota; kingdom Metazoa; phylum Chordata; class Mammalia; order Chiroptera; family Phyllostomidae; genus Trachops; species Trachops cirrhosus. The sequence continues at coordinate 187,826,535 of CM052540.1, read as the reverse complement.
CGCACTAACGAAAACAATAGACCTGCTGTGGATTCATTGTCTCCCTACTCATTACAGAAATTATTTTTAGTGTTTCGAGGATGAATTATGGTTTGGAATTTAGGTTTAAACGAGTCATAAAATGGAACTCCTGTGAGCATCAGCTCTGCTGCCTGTGAGGCTGTGGCAGTGTTCTGTGGGCTTGTCAATGGCATTTTGGTTCCCAGCCTTTCAGGAAATGACATACAGTCATAAACACTGTGTGAAACATCGCTGAAAAGGCTTAAAAATGGATCGCTGTTAAAATATGGATGTGGGTGATATTTAACACCAAATGAAGCACATTTGAGAGATTGGATTCATCTTGTAATGTGTCTAGATAGCACATTCTATCCGAAGTGTAATAAATGTTGGTTCTCAAACTTTATTGTACCAATTTGAAATTAATATCAAACCGAGGCTATTATTGATAATAACTAATGTATATTGAGGTATTATTATACGTCAAGTACTATATTTGACTCTTTTCTTGGATTAGTTCATTAGATCAATCTTCCCAATACCTCTGGTAACTTGCTCAGATTCACCGAGGTAGGAAAAGGTGGGGCTGGGATTCGACCCTTGGCAATTAAACTCCACGGCAATGTCTTAACCACAGAACTATGACATATACTCTTTTAATGAGAAATACCTTAATATTCAGTTATTGTATATATTGAATAACAATTGTAGAGAAGTATTTACCACTTAAAATATGGCTACATACACAAACATTTTAGTGGCTAGCCTGTGAAACGAAAAGTCCCTGATAGAAATAGCCAGTCCATTCAACACGCAGTGGGCAGTGTGACTGTCTTTCAGTGTCTTGTAGTTTTAACCCAGTTACCCTCGAGAACGGCATCAGGATGAACAGATGGCATCCTATCAGGTACAGTGGCAGGCCATGTGCACAAACAGGAGGACACTCCTTAAAGCCGATGTCCTCTGGTCCTGGCAGCGGTCACGGGCACCCAGATCTGTGTACCATGATGGCGTTTTAAAGACGCCGTGATATAATTCAGCAGCATCAGCTCACTGCCACCATGACTGCAAAATGCAATTTAATATGCACTTAATAGGCATTCGGTAACCAATCCCACTCCGGCCAGAGTTGTGAGTTGGCAAGATCTTTCTTATAAATAAATGACCTTGATAATAACTGAACGGTAAGCCCATTTAAGTGAAGAATGTTTTCCTGGTTATATGATACCCTCATATAATATTACATATATCATGGATATTTCATGTCATGGATATTTAGTAACACTGTAAAACAGGGAAGAAACAGTAATAATTAATCCAGAATTTAATAGGAATTCATTATTTCATCACCTGCTTGATTCAAACCAAAAGCACAAAGGAACTTGAATGGTTGCAAACTGGCCAACCTCTACTCGATTTTGATAAATGCTGCAAGGGTGTGTGTGCGAGTGGAATACAACAAATGGACCAGCAGCACTTGCTCCGTGCGCGTGCAGAAGACGGCTTCCCGGGAGGATGTGCGCTCACCCACATGCCTTCGAGCTCCGAGTGTTTTCCTACCGAGCCAGCTAGTGCTAAATTCAGCGAATCTGGGGAAGGGAGGCGTGAAGCCTGGGAGCTGCCACTGTTCGGAGTGAGTCGTTTCCGGGGAAAGCAGCTGCCTGGTATAGGGAGCTGCTTTCATCGCCAATGGTACATTTCCCGCCCCCCCCCCCCGCCCCCCGATCTGAATTAGTTCAACTGAAAACCGACGAGAAGCGCCGAAGCCAGATAAATTAGAGAAATACTGTGAATGAAAGAGAGAAATTTTAAAACTGAGCCCTTCTGTTACTGTCATTACTGAAGTCGGATGTTGTGGCTACTACACAAGGGAAAAGCTGATTTGGCCGACGTATTTATGAAGCACATGGTGTTAGGAGTCAGGGGAGACGTTCTTAGCGGAGACAGTTGTAAGATCAATGGCCGTAAGATGCAAAAATACAGCTCTGTCAGCGCTGCCTCTCCAGTGTCAAGTTTCACAGGCAAAGGTCCCACACGGTGCCCGGGGAGGTGAACCCTGGAGCCATCCTTTAGATGCATCTGCATCGGGCCAGAAAATGCCTTTTCCCCTCGTTTCCAGGACACTGACTGAATCTTTCCCACTGTTGTAGTTTGGTGTTAAAAAACCCTTTCTTTCATTCAGCATTGTATTTATTGTTAGGTTTCAAGTCCAATCAGGGACTGCAGCCAGAATGCTATTTTGTAACCTGTCACAATTAGGGGAAACTAATTGCCTGTGATGCTCCAAAAAGAGACATACGGTGAGGAAATCCTCAGAAATTAAATGGAATATTATTGATAATTTTTGACCATCACAAGCCACTGAAGAGATAAAGGGAGATTAAGAGTTTAGTAAAAGAGAGATTATTCAGTTAGTAAAAGTGAAGGGTCTTAGGAACTTTGAATGCTACTGATCCTGGTTTTCTTTTTTTTTAAAGGGGGCTGATCTTTGAAATTACCATATTTTGCCCTGTATAATGTGCACTTTTTTTTGCCCAAATTTTCAAGGGGAAAAATAGGGATGTGCATTATACATGGGTAGTGCCTGAGATACTCTGTCTGTTCTTGTGTTTTGTAATTATTTGTTACATAAAATTTCTTGCACCATAATATATTTAAAAATAAATGCTGAAATTCCTTTGTACAAAAACCAAGTATCTGGATATAAATAAATAAATAAATAAATAAATAAATACTTGAATTAAAACTTAAAAGGAAAGTATTTTTTTTCCCCTGAAAGTTCGGGCCAAAAATATGACTGCACGTTATACACGGCAAAATACAGCATTAGATATTTAGGAAATAGTAATTGAGAAGAGAAATACTCCTCTGTATCAGTCATCTGTTTGTAGGGTTCAGTGCCGTGGGCAATGTAAAAAAGTGGGAAATTCATGACGCTGGTATAGTAACTATGGCTTTAGAACACATACCTGGAATATTTTATTTTTTGTATCCCCTCAATCTTCCTTATGTGGGTTTATTTTAGACCTATCACAGTGGCCTAAATCCATTTTGCGGCAAGAAAGAGGGCTTGTGGTTCTGAGATTCGTATGTGTCTATCGCAATTTCAGGTGAATAATGCATCTGGGACGTGGCGATGCTCTGCTAGCAATCAATATTAGATTTTTATGTCAGCTTAGAGACAGATTTATCAACAAATTATGCTTAACAACGGGGCATTAAGGAGGAAACTTATTCCACAGGGAGCTAATTCGGATCTCAGTTTCTGTCTTTGGTGGATTTTAACATTCTATTTGGTTTAGATTAGAAATAAAGTCTGGCTATAAATTGCTTATCTCTCACTGTGCAGGGCATACCGTGAGTACTTTCGCTGTTCGGAGTGGGAGGCTCACCATCAGCAAGCAGCAGTGCTTCCTGGAGCTGCGTCAGTGAGGGCGCAGAGAGCCCCCCATTACCTCTCCCCTCCAGTCTGCTTGCTGTGCCTCCTTGCTGTGCCTCCTTGCATGCGCTGGCTTGCTGTGCCTCCAGGGCTCTCCAGCAGACCATCCCCCTTCTCACCAAGGCCACTTCCTGTTTGCACCCAACGCCTCTTTTCTGTTGGTTTTCTTAGTTCTGCGAGGCTTCTTGCAGAAAATGGTTCATTCTGCCTCTGTAATTTCACACGTGCCCCACCTCGGATGTGGAAAGCCTTTCTCCTTCTGTTCCTCCTTTAAAGATTAGGTTTAAATGTGTTTCCAGAGAACAGCCTACCTGCTCAGTACCTTTACTTTGGATGATTCTGCAGGCTGTGCTTGTACTTGTTCTTGCTGATAGCTTGGTTGATGATGCCTATATGCATTTTTTTCTGTTGGTGGACATAGATGTCTACGCGGAAGAGTCAGTGTCAACTTTGGCCATTGCATCTCCTTGTGCCCTACCTAGTCCGGAGTTCTCACCACAATGGGCCAGCAGAGCCTGCCTGTCCGCTAACTAGTACAGAGTTCTAAATACAATGGGTTACCAGGGTCTGCCTGTCCACTAACTAGTATGGTGGTCTGATCACAATGGGCCAGCAGAGCCTGCCTGTCCGCTGTAGTTCTAAATACAATGGGTTACCAGGGCCTGCTTGTCTGCTAACTAGTATGGTGGTCTGATCACAATGGGCCATGAGAGCCTGCCTGTCCACTAACTAGCACAGAGTCCTGAACACAATGGGCCATGAGAGCCTGCCTGTCCGCTAACTAGTACAGAGTTCTGATCACAATGGGCCATCAGAGCCTGCCTGTCCACTAACTAGTACAGAGTTCTAAATACAATGGGTTACCAGGGCCTGCTTGTCTGCTAACTAGTATGAATTTCTGATCACAATGGGCCATCAGAGCCTGCCTGTCCTCTCACGACGTGGCATCCTTCATGCTCTAAATCCATTAAGTGATTGCAAAGGGAGATGCGCTCTTCTCTCCTAAGCATTTACTAAGTAGCTTCTGTTTGCAGATACCACACAGGAGAATTCAAAGCGGACCCCAGCTTTGTAGAAGCTACAGACATGCCAGCAAATAGTCCCAGGTGGTGTGGTCAGTGGTGATATAAGGAGGGGAGCGCACAACCGAATTGTGTTGCGGGTGTGTGGTTTTGTTTGTGCATGTATGTTTGTATGTATGCATGTGTTTTTGTGCGAGGAGAGAGCTTCAGGGATCCCGGAGTGAGCCCTGAAGCTGGCATCTGGACTACTCGCTAGACGAAATGGGAGCAGACCAGTGCGTCCCAGTCAGACGGGAAGGACAGGCTGCCCAGTGCAGGAGGTCTGACCTGCAGAACCTGGGAGTAAGGGAGGGCGTTTGG
>CM052540.1:187792331-187821214 GCA_028533065.1 Trachops cirrhosus | reverse complement strand
CAAGGCAACTCACGTATTTCTCATTGACATTATTATAATAGATTCATTACTAGATTTTAAAACTCACCCTTGCTTGTCTTTTGAGGGCCTCAGAAGTCATGTTTTTGAAGAGTAAGTATTATATTATTACCATGTCATCCACCTCTGCCAATATTTCTGTTTTTCATTACCATTAGGACAAATTCCAAAGTTCATGACCCTTGGACATGTGATTTCTACCTTCGCCTGGGACACTACTTGCTGCTTATTTTCTTGAACTATGCTAAACCTCTTTAGGTTGGTCATAAACACTGTTTTAAGGCCTTTACATGTGTTGCCCACTTTTTTCTAGAATGTTATTCCTTTGGCCCACCTCAATTTACTCATCACGTTTTGTTTCTTTGACTCTGACTTTAACTTAAGCATCTCCCTGGTCATGTTCGTTCCACCTGTAGTGCTGGCAGACCCCTGCATGCTTTTGCTTTGTAGCATTCATCGCTTTTGCAGTGTCCCTCGCACAAGCCTCTCCAAGTATATGTTAACTCCAGAAGGGCAGAGATCACATCCTTTTCTCGCATCTTCAGCTCCCACCTAGCATAGTATGTCAGGGAAATAATGGGGCGCAAGAGTACTTGCTAAATGAGTTAAATGATGCCATTATTCATACTTGGAAACTATAACTTTATAAAAATATAAATTGTTACCATAAAAGTTTCGACTATTTTATTTATTTTAGTTTAGTTTAAAAATTTTTATTGTTGACACTATTACAGATGTCCCCCACACCCCCTTTTCTCCCCTCCACCTACCCCCTGTCCCCCACCCCCTTCCCCACACTGTTGTCTGTGTCCATTGGTTATGGATATATGCATACGTGTCCTCTGGCTGATCTCTTTCAGTCCCCAGCGCTGCCCGCCCCCCGCCACCTTAGTCATCTGTCAGTAAGTTCTGTGTATCCATGTCTCTGGTTTTACTTTGTCAGTATATTTTCACTAGATTCCACATATGAGTGAGGTCATATGGTATTTTCTTTCTCTGATTGGTGTATTTCACTGAGCAGAATAATCTCCAGGTCCATCCATGCTGTTGCAAAGGGTAGGAGTTCCTTCTTTTTTGTGCCCGTGTGCTGTATATCACTGTGCAAGTGGACCACAGCTTTTTAATCCACTCATCTCCTGATGGGCTCTTGGACTGTGCCCATGTGCCCATCAGTAGATGAGTTTCTACTATTTTAAAATACGAAAAATATCAACAGAGTTCACCTCTTGGCACTTGAGCATGCTTACTGCCTTTCCAAATATTGCAAGTATTACAAATGTTGTTATGGATTATTTCTGCCCAAAATATACCAAGTGAGGAATTGAAGCAAAATTCAGGGCAAAATGCATTCAGCCTTACGTTTGTCTGAAGCGTCTGGATATTTATTCAGAAAGTCTCAGACTTTCCCTTTGTGGTGCAGGCAGATACAACATATATTATGACCACTGCTGTGGTGGACTCGTCATGTGCTACCGGTATGAAAATTGAGAATACCATTGGTTTGTCAATGCTGGACACAATTTACGATGTGATTCTGGTTTCAACTCTAATTCTAGCTCAACTGCCATAGGGTTTCATAATAAACGTGTGCTACTTTAAATATCTGGGGGATGATCTCAGTGGAACCGGTCACTTGGTTGGTCTCGCATTCCGTGTGCACCCGTGGAAAACAAGAGAGGTGTGATGAGGCATGGCACAGCCAGCACACGGCACGGTGGCGCCATGGCGCCCAAGACTATCTTGTTGTTACAAAGTCAGGTGAAATTGACCTCATCTCTGAAGGAACTGCTGGGTATACTAACTAATCATTGGGGGGAAAATGTATGCTTTTTTGGTGTCAGCTTCTAACAAATCACTCTTTCACTTTCGATGCAATGCCAGAAGTATTTTTCATTAATTTGAAATATTTTGGGAAACAAAAGTGTGCTTGCGTGTGTCAAAAGTGGCAGTTGATTCATATTTCTTTGGGCAAAACATAGTCTTTGAAGTATGTCAGAAGGCGTCAGAGAAAGTGAGTTTTATAAGACAGTATAACTCATGAAAGCTCAAGAATAAATAAAACTAGAACCCTGCCACTGAACTGGGGAGCGACTGAAGAAGACCTACTTCGACTCCTCTTTCTGTCTTGCTGATATATGCACTTTAGATTCTGTGAGAGGATTCCTGTCTTAGTGCGAAAAGGAAATACATTTGGTTGGTTATATAATTCTGGTGGCTATTTTGAGTTAAGTCTGCCATTTAGGCCATTTTTTTTAAGAGAGTCAAATTTTTTTTCTGATTATATTTTAAAGTGAAAGTAGACTTTGAGGAGGGGTTCTGGAAACGAGTCCCAGGGTTTCATATAATTTAAGCAGTTGGGAAGTAAGGGAATAGGAGCTATTTTGAGATAATCTTATTTGTCAGGAGTGGCTTCCCATTAAAACTGGTCATCAGTGGGAATGTTTGCAATGATGCTAATTAGCTTAATGTGTGGCTTGTTGTCGTTGCTGTTTACCATGGTGGAGATGAGTCAGTCGAACATATAAGGTGAAGGAAATTCAGCAAAATCGGAGTGGAAGTCAGAAACACCTTCTGCAAGTCATTTCCAGGCACTTTGCTCTCATATGAAAGATGTGGATGATGGCTTTCACTTGGATTATGGCTGTGTTAATGATCGAAGACAATGTTCACGTATAGTGCTTTGTAAATTCTAAAATTGAAAGTCTAGACAGCATGTTGATGGAAGATGTAATTAGCCAGTCAAATTATTTCACCGCTTTTTTTTTTCAGAGAATTTCTGAAAGAATGAAATCCCCATTTTCCTTAATATTCTAGATCATGCCAGAGAGTAAAAGGTCAAATTTGGACTGTGGTGCTGAGTGCTTTCAAATTTAAAATCCAAGAGCTGTACCTGCCCAGTAGTGTTTGAGATTCGGGTCCTGGTGATGGACTGGCTTTGTGGAGTTGCCGTGTGTGAGAGTGGGAGCTGTGTGCACCTCTCCTCTCCACGGCACCGGGTGGGAGTGGGCGTGTCCAGAACTCTCTCTCCAGCAACCGACTAGCAATCACGAGTGTCGACATTTCATAACATTGTCAATTAAAAGCGCTTCCCCATTTTTATCTAACCTGAAATTCACCAAATGCAGCCTTAGTTCATCCTAACACAGTGGAGGGTTTTCCCCCCTATTCCTCCCAGCGTACGTTGAATATAAATGCCAAATAACCTTATAATGACAACAGTTAGCAGAAATTACTAATACACTTCTGTTAGGAAAGAGTTATTGAAGACCTTCTAGATTTATGATACTTAAGGCTCACATAAATTACTGACTTTAGAATAATATTAGAACATGTATGTATTCTAAAGGTAGTATATGTGTTCACTTTCCGGACTGCAGGCCCAGACAATGAGTGGTGGAGTCTCAAGTTCAAAGTGACTGACTAGTGTTTTGCTCTCAGACATTTCTCGTGAATTATGACATTAATAACTAAAATTTCACCATTGGGGAATGACTCATGGATGTTTTATGGTTTTCTCAAAAGTATCTTACAGAGCTTCAAATACACTTGAAGTCATTACTGAGATAACAGTATAATAGGCTATCCGTTGACAGCTAGTGAGCGTAATTCTCAGTCGATAGCAAGTGTCTATGCAGACAAGAATATGGATGTCGCAACTTGAGTGAGAGGGACATTCACGTCAGAGAGGGGTCCCACTAGGATATGGAAAGTTTATTGGAGCTGCAGAGGGGACAGCAGGACACCAGAGAGTGATAAAAAAATATTTCACAGTTTTGCTGGAGTCTCTCCCTCCCCTGTTGCCAAGTGACCAGTATTTGCCTAATGTCAAAGACGAATGTTATAATGCTTCTAAGTGTTATTGCTGGGATCTTTACCAACTAAATTATCCTGCCCCCTTTCCATTTAGTTCAATCATTATTTCAGATGTTCCAAAAGTCTCCAGTGTCTTCAAATTAGATCACTCTATGGCTCCAGTTGAAAAAAAAAGTCATTAGTGCGTCTTTAGCAAAATGCTACTGTGTTTGAAATAATTCTGTTTAGCAGCACATTTCTTAAAAATGTAATTCTACATTTCCAGTAAAACATTGTATATGTAATTATAGACTGGCTATGCTAAATAGACTAGGGAGTTAACTATTTTTCTGACTCCTCATCTGAAAACTTCTTATATTTATATTGTTATCATCAAATATAGTATTTCATATATATTAATTGCCTGCCCACCCGATTCTGAGCACTGTGCTCCATATAGAAATACAGAGATGAATAATCAATAACCACGCCTAAGAGATTTTGTAATCCAGTGGAGGAGATAGAAAGGAAGTTAACAACTGTGTAAGGCCCCGTATTTTGGGAATCCTTGAATGGAAGATTTCGGGAACGATTCTAACTCCACATCTCAGCTCAGTGGGGAAGAGCTCCGCAGACAATTCTCAAAGACTGCTACGGAGCAGGAGAGGGGCGCGGTCTGGGCCAGACAGCCGCAACCCTTCGATTATTCGGTCGAAACAGAAAGGGCTGCTAAATCCCATGCTCTACTACCAGGTAAAATTTGCTGGGCTTTGCAGGCAGAACAATTAATTTCATTTAAAATAATATTAATACTATGTTGAGATTGCAAAATGACTTCCTCATGATGGAATAGGAGACATTTTCCTTTTGTTCCAATCATCCCGATTAATGAATGATTCTCAAATGTTGAAAGTTCATTAGGACTAGGAGCAAATATATTTAAGATTTCATAGACACTGTTACACACTCTGTAACCAGTGAGAGCATTTAGCAAAAAGAGACCAAGTTTCTCTCTCACTTGCTCTCTCCCTCTGTAGTGTGGATGCTCTTGCCTGAGACTCGCACCCAGAAAACGTCTCATTGCCATTACTGAGTGGACACTCCCTATCAGATATCAGGACACTGAGCTGCTTTAAGGACCCGAGTACCCAAGAGCAAGTCAGTTATTCTGCCGTTATGAAAACACCACCTTCCTTCCAAGCGCTTGAGTTTTTTCCACATTTTGTGCACGTCGCTGATTTTCCTTGTGCCTCCTGCGTTCCTGAGGCCCTTCTAACACAGGTGGCTGTGGCCACATTGCTGCGGGTGTCCCTGAGGAATCACATGTTGATAGGTCTCCTTGCAAAAGTAATGCGCTGTCCAGCAGAAGCTGTCCTCAAATGTCCCTTCAATCAGAGGACTTTTCATTACTGTTGCTTTTATTGTTGTTGTAATTGCTCTCGCTGTCCAGGGAGGCCGAGGGCAGGGACATTACCCAGATCTCAGATGAGATAATGACACCTGTCCTTCAGAGAGGTGAGAGGTCAGGGTCCCCCAGCTCTGAGCAGGGCCCTCCGGAAGTCAACACCTCCCCGCCTTCCCAAGAGAGCACCGCCTTGCCAGTACTCCAAGTCCCCTTATCGTCTTTACCTTTATGGAAGTGGACAGTTCTCCCTGTCCTCCTTTCCTGTCCTGTTTCTTATTTCTCAAGAAATTTGCTAACAAAGAGTGTAACAAAATACCTGTTAGTCACTTTTGTGCAACTGTGAAAAACAAAATATAACTCTCTTATCAGGAGACACACACACATGCACACACACACACAGTGGAGTTTTCGCTCAGGACCCTGTGTCTACACTGTCTTTTCTTACTCCTGCAGCTGGCGGAGAGGGTCTTGGGGGTGAGTAAGCCTGTGTGATGCCTGGTTGGAGAACCGTTGATCTTATCTGATCATTGATTGCTACATCATGCTAATTCTCCCTTCCCCAATAGAGGAAAAAAATTGTATCAAGGAAATGAAAGTGATTAACAAGATGACTAAATTCAAAATAGAATGGTTCTAAATCAACAAAATAACTTCCTCGATTTGCAAGAGCAAACATACCACGTTAATTGTTCTCCTTTGTACCTCATATAAATCTCCTGATGGTAGTTTATATTATTTAATTATCTTACTTGACATGGGAAGTAAATGCATCAGGTTAAAAAGTGCAATTTAAATGTGATAAAATTTATATAATTATTCTGTAAACATTTTCCAAATTATGCTATTAAAATTTTCCTAAGAAAAAATGTAACTCAAACAAATTTTTTTCCCCAAAGAAAACAACCAGAATAGTTTCCTCACAGCTCGGTCATGAAAGCGCATAGATTACAAACTTGGGCTGCAAAACAAAATTCAGACGTCATTAAGTTCGTGAGAGGGTTTCCTTAGACTGTTTCCCTCGTGCTCTGTTTTTAGAATCCTGTTCACCATCCCCCAGCGTGTCGTCTGTGAGTTGTTAATGGTCTTGTGGAGACAACATTTTGCTTTTGTTTTTCAGTGTTGGAAGGGTTATTATTGGCCCAAGATACTTGGCAGCCTCTCGCAGGGAAGGTGTACATATGTTGTGCCTGTTACATTTCCGTCACAGGTGGGCTAGCGGTGGGCCCTGCTCCCTGCTCCTTGCTCCCTCCCATCTGGATGTGAGCTGATTAAGCAGCTTCCACCTCGACCTTACTAGTCATTTCCACAAAGAATAGAAAGCTCCATAGCGTCTTGATGGGCAATTAAATGATCAGACCCAAAGTCATGTATGTTGCTTTCTCTTTGGCCTAAATTTGTCACATGACCTCACTCAGCCACAAGAAAGTCAAGAAGAACAATCCCCTCATGTTCCTGGGGTGCAAAAAACTGGAGCTCTTTGCTTAATCGCTCTGCTTCAGGAGTGGGAACAGCTCAGCGACAGATGCGGGGTATCTGGACCCAGTCACTAAGTTGGCCGGAAGTAACTTCATTATCCTTGGTTCTATTCAAAATAAAATCATGGACCGCTTGACAAACTACAGTCATGGTAGCATCCCTCCTAAGCACACAAAGTGCTTGGAGAGCTGATGGCCACCCCTCAGGGCTGAGAGAGAACTGGCCGCCGGGCGGCTGCCTCAGAGATGCTTCTGGGGTCTATCAGTTATAAGGCAATCTTTATTTTATTTTGTTTTTCTAAGTGAACTCATCCTTAATAGGAATTTTAATCATTCTATCAATGGAAGTACCAATTTCCAAGCTCCAAAGCACCAGATTTAGGTGAGTTTAATAATTTATGAAATGCAGATGGGTATTTGCATAATTTAATTTCCTATTCTCCACACTAAAATGAATTACAGTGCTTAATTTGTAGACCTTTGCCCAATCAAATAGAGAACAATAAGTATTATGAATATTTAGGGGTGGGAAGAGTAAGTTTACAGTTGTTTGTATGGAAAATACTACAATAATTAATAGGTGATAATGCAGGAATAAACTGTTTCATGTACGCACAAGTGTAAACCGACTTTTGCCCCACCCCTATATGATTTAACAGAGTGATTCTTCTATAAGGAAAATTAACTATGCTTACAATCTTGAGAATATTTGAAATGCAAGCATTAAATAATCAGATCTTGACTGTGACTCATGTATTTTTCTTAGAATGCATTAGTTTTTTTTTTTAAAGATTTTTTTTTTATTTATTTTTCTTCAGAGGGGAAGGGAAGGAGAGAGGGAGAGAAATATCAATGTATGGTTGCTTCCTGTGCATTCCCTGCTGGGAATTGGCCTGCAACCCAGGCATGTGCCCTGACTGGGAATCGAACCGTGATCTCTTGGTTCACAGGCCTGTGCTTAAAGAATGCATTAGTTTTTTATGACTTTATTTTTCAAACAACTCAGACTTTGAAATTACTTAAAAATCAAATACAAACCTTAGACTGTTGGTGAATATTACTATTTGTAATTATTTTTTTAATTCTATTGCTTTGTTCCAATTTATTGAACCTTGTTTAATGGCTCAGGATAGCTTTATCTTAGTGAATTTTCTGTATGCACGCAGACAAATGTGTTTTCTGCTGTCAATGGTTGGGGTTTTATAATTTAATTAGGACAATTAACAGCATTAACAGGTAGTCTATATTCTTACTTGATTTTATAACTACTTGTCTTGGCAATTCTTGAGATAGGGATATTAAAATATATAATCCAATAAATTTAATAAATTTAAAATACTCTATTTCCATTGTCCCGTTGCTGACATTTGTGGTATCACTATCATATCATTTATTATGTTTGTTATAAATGTTAAAATTATTGTGACTATTTTTGCCTTCAATGGGTAATTGTCTTTTCAGGAGTTTTTTTTTTTTTTTTTAAAGATTTTATTTATTTATTTTTAGAGAGGTGAAGGGAGGGGGAAGGAGAGAGAAACATCAATGTGTGGTTGCCTCTCATGTGGTCCCCACTGGGGACCTGGCCTGCAACCCAGGCATGTGCCCTGACAGGGAATCGAACCTGCGATGCTTTGGTTCGCAGCCCGTGCTCAATCCACTGAGCTATGCCAGCCAGGGATTTTCAGGAGTTTTTAGAGTGTTAAAACCTGCTTGTCATACTTGCGGCCACCGTGCCTGTTCCTCTGTGTAGATCCACTTTCCGCCTGCTGTCTGTTCCTTCCACCTTGAAATCTTCTTTTAGCATGTCTGGTAGTGTGGCGTGCCCTTGATGAATTCTGTCTGCTTTTGCATGCCTGACTGTCAGGATTTTGTCTTGATTTTTGAAAAATATTTTTGCTGTCTGTAGGACTCCAGGAAGAAATTTTGCTTTCAATGCGTTAAAAATATCACTTGACTTCTTTCTGTGTGCATTGCTTCTGACGGATGGGAGAGAGGTCTTGGACCACTGTATGTGATATGACATTTTTCTCTGGCTGCTCTTAAGACTTTATTATCACTTCTCAACAATTTGACTTCTATGTGCTTTAGTGTGGTTTTCTTTATGTTTCTTCTATTTGAAGTTTGTTGAGGGCCTTGGATCTATGGGTTATAGTTTTCACAAATCTTGTGAAAATGCTCACCATTATGCCTTCATATATGTTAATTTGTATCTGCTCTTTTTTGAGGGTTCTTTCCTTGGCCTTTGTAGTGACTTATGTGCGTGTGCGGATCAGTACTCAGCCAGACTCAAAGGCACCCATCTGCTGATTTCCGAGCTCTCTCCACGCAGCAACTTCAGCTCCGGTATTTAGCCTTGCAAGTCCCAGCCAGCACGCCCTTCCTATCTATCTCTATACCTTGGCTCTCGGCTCTGAGGAACTGCTGAGCTCTGTTTGTGTTCCCTTTTTCTGCACTGTGCCCTCTCTAGGCAGGGGGCTGGTGCAAGGTTAGGCCTCACCTGTTTGCTTCTCTCCCTCCAGGGATGATTCTGCTGAATCTGCTGTGCTCCCTGGATATCATATCTGAAAACCATTGTTTCATGCAGTTTGTTATGCTGCCTAGTTGTTTAAAGCAGTCGGGGAAGCCTGGTCCCTGTCATTCCATTATGGTCAGAATCAGAATGATGGGCCTTGTTTCAAAATAATCACATTTTCCAGAGAGATTTTTCATTTTGGAGAAGGGCATGATATAATTTGAAATAACAAGGTCATCATAATTTTTGCAATGCAAATGGTATAACAACATAAGTTTCATTATGTTATGAATGTAGCAAAATTGTGATTTATGACATAATTTGTTTTCCGCAGTTATGTCTGTGCAGAAAGCCCAGGCAAACAGAATAAATGTGTGCATAATACAAAGTTTTTTTCGATGGAAAAAGTGAAGGTTATTAAAGTGACTTTGCGTATTTAATAGTGTGCTTGACTAGCCATGATTAGGCTTAAATTGTGGCCCTTTAATTTGAACAACTATAGTCCCGCCTTCTACGACTGGGATTCCCAGATCTGGGGGTGAGCCAGTTCACTCAATGTGGACGATTTGTATGCCAAGTGTAAACATGTCCTTGTTGTGGACAAAGGATGCCAAAAATAATTCTTGGACACAATACAAAGGAACACCTGGGTTCAGTATGTCAACTCGGACACTCTGGAAGAGGCACTCCAAAAGTCAAGCCTCTTTTTCCTAAGAATACATAACATATCCAAGTAGCCTAGAGCTTCTTTTATTAATTCAAATGTCTCACAAATTTATTATGATAGAATAAAAGTGCATTACATTTACCTCTCTTAGCACTTTTAGGAGGAAGTAGCATGAGTTAGTATGACAGTCCAGACTAACATTTTTTTCATTCATTTTTCAACTGTACTTCTAAAGCAAAATTTTTTTACTGTGTTTTCATTTCTGCAATCAATCACCATTTTCAAAACATATATGGTTTCAGCTGATGCTTTGCCCCATTCTCCTGATACTGAGGGGAAGTGGTTCTAATTTGAACCAAATGGATCCGCCAATGCAAGAATACTTTAGGGTAAAATGTGTTCAGTGAGGGTAGTAAGTATATTTTAAAGGTGGGTAGCAAACAAAAGGAATAACCAGATAATGTCTTTATGGATCTGGGTTGAAATGTAGCTGCACATTTTTGTGCCCCTTTGTAGAAAAATAAGTGATGGAGCCCATCTGGAGTTAAAATACATGAGAGTTCACCTCTGCAGTCACAATGGATTTATTATTGTGATATTGTTAATATTGGCTTGGTTCCTTTCTTCTAGAATAGCAGCTCTTTTTAAACATTTTACTTTTTTACCGAAGAAGTATTGTGAAATTTTTTCAAAAAAATGTTGAAAGACTTTTATAGTGAAAGCATATATATATATATATGCCTACCTAGATTCTTGAACATTTTACTAGTTTTGCTGTATGACACTTATCTGTCTAGGCCCCATCATATTTTTCTTTTCTGCATTTCAGAGGAAGCTGCAGACCACAGTCTTCCTCCATCAGATGTTTTAGTCTGTATCAGACGCTCAGTCCTTAAGCTCTCGGTGTTGCGCATGCACAATGGCACATAAAGCACCTTGTGTGATATACTAGTTTTACAGCATAACTAAAAATGGTCAGGAAATATAAATCACAGTATGAGTATCCAGGAGACAGTAAGGCGCATTTTAATGACAATGGCTCCAGCAGGATCGTGTTTACTCAGTGATTGTCATTTTCCTTTTAATGCCTCTAGCTTTTAAATCTTTGTTCCTCTTTATGGTCCAATAGGAGAAACAGTCCTTAGATTCAATAACTTGCTTAACTTCCTTCCTCTGGCCTTGCTTCCTTTGTCTGTAGAGAAGAGGTAGAACGGGGTGATTTCAAGTAGCTTCTTCTCCAGGCTTCTCATTCCCCGATCCTCAATGTTCTCTTCCCCGTGGATCAGGTTTTTGATGGTGAAAATGTCAAAAGTGTCGTGAAAATGCTCAGTGACAATAAGGAAAAACTAACTTTACTTAAAAAAAATTGTTTGTTGTTTTTTTAAGTTCAACTCCACGTATTCTTTACCTTGACATTCTAGGGCCAACATTTATTTCATCAAGAGAAGTATAAAATGCCAAGTTTGAAAACCCAAGTTGACTGGCATTTTATTGCACATTTATGCTAATGATGAAGCTGTTCGTTTGCCAGTTCTGCCTTCTGGGGGCAGTTCATGTACAATACATTTTGCCTCTATGCTTGTATAGGTTCCATAAATGAAATGTTATTTATTTAAATAACAGTATCCAATACTGTACAAGTAAACTGAGAATATTACTAATACTTCACTTGTTAATGGTTTAGGAAACCATGGAGTGATAGTTCTTTTAAGAAATACCATAGTTGTGCCCTGGCTGGGTGGCTCAGTTGTTTGGAGCATCATCCGTACACCAAAAGGTTGTGGGTTCAATTGGAAGGCAGCTGATGGATGTTTCTCACATTGATGTTTCTCTCTTCTCTTCTCTCTCTCCCCCTCTCCCTCCCTCCTCCTCTCTCCCCCTGTCTTTCTAAAATCAATGAATATATCCTTGGGTGAGAATTAAAAAAAATTAAAAGTACAGAAATACTGTATTTGGGATTATGTTATGACATTCTCTGCTACACAGACTTGCGGATCCTGGCAATCAGTAGCTGATACTGATCTCTCCTGTCACTCAAACAAAGCACATGTAAGTCGTTTCCTACTCAAGCCCATTTTGCCTACAGTGAAACATTATGTTAGTGCATAAACACGCACACAATGGGCTGTATCTTATCTTGACTGTGTGCCCCAAATCAGTGGTTCTCAGATATTATGTCATAGACAGGGAATTTATTTTCTTCTTAAAGCATATGTGTGGTACAAAGTAGACATGTCAGCTCTTTATTTGGACAATAAGGAATTTAAAAAATTCTGCCATCTAGTATTACTACAATTTTGGGTCACACTGGAAGTGTCGGAGGAATGGTGGATGGAAATCTCTTCCTGAGATCAGTGAAAACCTCACCGTGGCTGTGGCTGGTCCACAGAGCTGCACGTGGAGAGCTGGCCTGTCTATAGCAAATCTGGAGGATGAAGGAGAACATCACGTGTCCGTTTTCACGATGCACACTGATCGCACGCGTTCCATCCTGATTGTTCTGGGAGAGAAATGACATGTGTCGCTGAGTAAGAGGAGACATCGCTGCTGATCAGATGCAAAGCCTTCCAGGGGCTTGGAATGATCGATGGCTGATTTTGCAGGTTCTACAATTCAGTGTCAGTTACCGAAAAGAAACCTGACACCTGGGGAAGAAGAACAAGAGGAAATTAGAATTACCAGAATTACAGAATTGTATTCCTTCCTGCCTGAAGATACAGTCATCTTATTCAGCATCGGCTCCTAAGTGTGTGACTGAGAAATATATTTGAGTTACAAGTGTAGGCAAGTGAATGGATCCAGTTTTTCAGAAGTGTGTGTATTTGTCTATCTCTGTTATCTTTCCTGGGATGTTGCTTTACCTGGATCTAGTGACTCTGAATCCTCTGACTAAAACCTCCTAGTGACTTATAATCAAGTCTAAATGCCTCACGACCTGGGCCCTGCTCACCCCTCCAAACCCAGGTTGTGCGACTCTCCTGCCTTGCAGACCATGCGCTGGCTTCCTTAGGTTGATTTCCGCTGCTTGAAGCTGGGCCCTTTGTTAGGAATCTTTGCGTTGGCTGCATGCATCCTTTGACTCCCCAGATTTTGCCCAGATGCCGCCTTCCCAGAGAGGTGCTTCCAGAACACCCGTCCTGGGTGCATACTCCTCCGTGCTCACCCTCACAGGGCGGTGGGCCTTTCTGTCTCAGCATCTGTCTCCGGTTTGCTTATGCGGGTTTATTGCTCTGTTGATAGCAAGAAACTCACCTTTCTAGATTAGTATTGAATTCCCAGGGCTTAAATAGTACCTGGCACATGGCGAACACTCAGTGCTGATTGTTGAGGGATGTTTTCTGGGAGCAGCCCCTGCTGACTGTGCCTGTACAGGGATTTCTGCATCAATATTCTGAACTGTTGGTCTAGACAGTAATGTAATTATTTTCAACAAAGAAGCATTATTAGATGTTTATTTGCCATTGACTTGGAGTGATCAAAGTCTTTCACAATTGTCCTACAATGGATAAGTGACAGCAATGGGATGTATGCAGGATTAGGTGGAAATTTGCTTCTGCTTCTCTTGAGCTCTGGAACCTTGTGAAGCCTCCCTTTCCCCTTCTATGTGATGGGGGTACCAGGTGACTCACGGGGATGTTATGAACAGTATGGGACATGCTAGTGTATCTGTGAAGAGCCCAGGATGGGCCCTGAGCAACGCCAGGCACATGGAAGGGATTTTATCAATTGTAAATGCAGCATTTTTGCCTGTGTCATTCTGAATTTTCTTCTTTTTTGCCGTAAATATGCCTTGTATGTAAGCAAGGCCAGAGTAATAATCATATAGATGAATCGAAATAGTGGCCTAATAATGTACTAAAATATTTATTTATCATTTTAGGTGTTTTTTTGATAAAGTAGCACATTGCACAAAGTACCCTAAGGCTTAGCTCAGCTCAATGTAATTTTGCAATTGTATTTTATTTGCATTGTACTGATATATTTTATGAACATATAAATGATATATGTTTTCTCATACCCTTTTACATTTCCAGAAAATGTACTTTTGGCTTTTTTAAAAACCGTTTTTCTCCTTCCTAGCTGAGTGTTTTGCATTCTGTGATTTTAGAGGTAAGGTTTTAATTCGAGCTCTCTATATTTTCATATTTCATTCTAACTAAGAACAGCAGCATGGTGAATTGAACACACACCACCCCGAATATGTGCAGGCACCAAGTTTTCAGTGGGCAGTGGTGTGAGGTGTTAGGAAAGTGTGGGCTCAAAGCAAGCTGTGGGGATGGGAGTCCACCTTGTGTTTGTACTTGCTGTAGGAGAAGGTAGATCCTCATGCACCGTACACAGAGGTTAAGTGCTTGCCTAATACTAACAGGTAACCCAGTACCTCAAAGAGATTGAGCATTTCCATGCGGAAAACCTAGGGCAATGTTGTCATGAGGAGAGAGAGCATGTGCACAGACTCTGGCAGGACGTGGCCTGCTTCCATCAGAGGTGACTCATGGCTTCATCCCACAGGTGACTCAATCCCTCTTGTCTCAGCAAGCGCAGGACCACTCACACTGCTGCATGCTTCCTGTCCCCATTCGGTTCCGCACACCCACTGTTCTGACTTCCTTTCCAGCCCCTCTCCAGCCCCCGTCCCCACCCTGGGTCCTGTGGGGCTGGAGGTCTTATCTAGAAATGGCTCTGACCCCTATTTCTTCTTTAAACATTCCATTCACTTTTTTTCCCTCAAGCTGAAACCTAGTTCTCACTCGAGGGCATTTCCTCTGCTGCCCCATGCAAGTGTGACTTCTCTCTTTGCCTCTGCTCATCCTTGGGGACTGACAGGTGATCCCCGTTGCCAATGACAGCCCATTGCCCACCCACTGCTTACTCCACTTCTTCCCCAAAGTGCCCGTATCCGATCCATTGGCTCTTTTTCAAACAGATCTGGGATCCGACCATCTCTAATTAGTCCTGCCTTTACCATCTGTTTCAATCTACCGTCACCCCACCTGGGTTATTTGTAACACCTTCTTGGTGATTTCTTTATGTCTACCCTTGTGCCCTTTGGACTTACTTTTCATACAGCTTCCAGAGCATTCCTTTGAAAACCTAAGTCAAATCAGGTCACTTCATGGCACCAAACCATGCAGTGGCTTCCAGTCCCACGAAGAAGCCTAATGTCCTACATTATCTGACTCCCCAGTGGCCTCCGTAATCTCTTCTTCTATTGCACTGTCTTGTTTACTTCTCTCTAGACACACTGTCTCCCTGCTGTACCGAGAACTTTGCCAACAATGCCCTTGACTCGTGGCTTTTGCACCAGCTCTTTCCCTTTATCTGGAATGTTTTTTTTCTTTCACCAGCTATTCTCTCATCTGTCACTGCTTTCAGATCTCCACTCAAAGGCCAAGTCAGCAGTGAGGCTTCCCTCGACGGGCCCGTATAAAAGGGTAATCTCCCCTCCTGCTCTCCATCCATCCTGCTTGGTTTTATTTTTTCCTCAGAGCACTCATCACAATTTCATATGTTCTGTATTTGTTTGCCACGCCTCCCCAAGGATGAGTGCTCTACGAGAAGTGAGACTTTGCTTTGCTTATTATTTTGTCCTCTTCACCTAGAACAACGTTGAGAATTTAGTACATGTGTATTCATTATTTGTTGAATGAATGTTCAAATTATCTCACCACTCTTTAGAATTAGAATAGAATGAATTATTCACTTAAATCACCAGGAGACGTTTCTCCTGCTTGCAAAGGGAAACTGCCTTTACCCAGTTTCAGAGAAATAATAGAAGATGGGAAGGAAATGAATGTGGGACAATAATACTACAGTAGTTAAGATTAAAGTTGCTTGGGAATCTCACATCCATGTCAAGATATAAGCTATTTTGTTAAAGCTTAGAATTTCTAGAACTTATTTATTAAAACTTAGAATTTTAGAGATAGAGGTGATCTTAGGGGTCACGGAGACACAAAGGGGCAAAGTGAACGTGTCCAGAATAGTGGAGCTCACCCGTGGTGGGCCAGGTTGAGTGCCAGCCTCATTATCCTCCATTCAGGATTCATTCATTCAACAATGAACATTTCATGGGCACCCACTCAGGGTTGGCAGGGAGGTAGACCTAAGATCTCCTTTGATGGGTCTGATAGGAGCCCAGGAGATACAGATCAAAAATATTAAAATTAAATTAATACATGCTTGGGCTATGCACGCTGAAGGAGGAAAGAGCATTTGAAAAGTGTGTGTTTATGAGAGGAGACTGCCTGGTGTGAGGGATAAGTCCTCCTGGATCGGTGTGATCAGGACATGAGTGGAGTGTGGAGTGATGGGGGGGCGGCAGGACGAGCAGGAGGGGGATACATTCGCGCGCAAAGACCAGACATTTACCCTTGGAGGGAGCAGGGAGCAGCCAGTGTCATCACCGACTGCAGGACGGCGTAGATGACCTTTGATAGTGCCCGTCTCGCTTTGGTGTCATCCTTCCCTTGCCCATTGTGAAGCATCGAAGATACTGAGGGCTGTGTCTGCTCATGCATGGTCCTGTTTGGCCTGCTCTTTCAGCTCCAGGAACCGGGTCGCCGTCAGCGGAAAGGTCCACCTCTTGTTTGTGTTAATGGACTCATTTCCACTTTTTTCCTCTTTTTTTTTTTCCCAAAGAGCCCTGCCCTAACAATCTAGTTCTCTGTAGCTCACGCTTTCGCAGACAGCTAACTTCCTATTTTTATTGCTGAATCATCCAATCAGGCTTAATTGTCTCTCTCTCTCTCCAGCTGGCTCTGTCCTTTCGCAGAAGAATTCTGCTACAGGTGCATTTTTTAAAATTAGGGAAATAGGAGTGCCTAAATATGGACATGGCTAGATTCTCCTGGTGAATTCTGAAGAACACGACAGGAGTGGGGCGTTTTACCCTTTGTCACGGTGACTCAGGTTTCAAAGCATCCAATTGCAGACTGACCCATAGTACTCACTGAAGAAAAATAGATATTTTTAAATTATGTTTAAATGGTTTGTACTTGTTGCTTAATTATTTCCTTTCTTTTTGGAAACCTTAGATCAATTCAAAATTGAGTCACAAATTTTCCCAAAGGAAGTGTGGTTTGAAATAAAAACAACTAAAAATGGGAAGTTTTGAAATTAATGAGAACTCATTTTGATTTCCCCTCTCTTACTCATGAAAAACTAGGTTTCCAAATAAATTCCTTGTTTAAAAGTTGAAAGCGGGATGATTAAACTACTGAAGGACACAGCTTTTAATTCCTACCATACAGAAGTCTTTGGATGAATGCTAAGAAAAATATGAAGTTAACACATATGCCAAGTTTCTAAAATACTTTGCTCTATGTACTTTAAAATAAGAAACATAATTGATTTTAATATACTTTATTGGTATCCTACAATTAGTCCTAATTATTGAATTATATGCTAGTGGTAAAATAAATATTTTTCTCTGCTAGGTTATTCAAATATTAACACTCAGATTTTTATATTAGGCTATCCTGCTCAGAAAAATGTCACTTATACTGTCCCAAATTATGTATTTTGACTTGTGTAAGTCAAATGAAAGATTCAGATTGTTTGATTCACTGTGTCTTTATGGGCCCAGGATCTGCACTTATGTAATACTAAAAATGTTTCTAGAAAACTTCATTTATCAAATATTTAATTTCCTCCTTTACTGTATTCATATTTACTTAGTTCTGATATTAATGCAGAAGGTGGCACTGAATTGCAAGTCTCCAGGACGGAGAAGTTGAGTTGAATAAATCTTGCTCAACTATCTCATATTTTAAATTTTATTTATAAGGCTAAAATTGATGGAGAAATAGAAGGAAAACTTAGCCTATTGAGCTAGCATGGCAATTACTAGATTATGTCAAATAATCAACATGATAACTATAAGGGTAGGTATTATTTATTTCTTTTACAAGTGAGAAAACTCAGGTTCAGAGAAACTGAGAAACAAGATCACCGTAACAAATCAGTGAAAATGTCCTCCAAAGGAAGAATGTTGATGCCGTACATTGGAGATTTTGTAGTAAATATAAAAGGATGCCCATGGCTTCCGCATGTTCCCTGCCTCCCAGGGATTCGGAGCGCTTTTCCCCGAGAGTGCGAGCGCCACAGAGAAGCAGAGTTAAATTCAGTGTGCTACGTGAGGTGAAATGAGGCAAACCGGAGGAATCGGGGACTTCTATTTTCAGCTCTGTCACTATCTCATTAAATGAGCTCAGAAAAACATTTAACCTTTCGAAACCTGAGTTTCTGCTTCTGGGGGAAAAAGGAAGTAGAACAATTATGAGATTTATCTAACAAGGGTTTTCTGATGATTAAACAGTGTGAATTTTGAGTTCCTGGAATAAAGGTTGCTGGAAGGAAGAGCTCTTTAGATAAATAGTTACGATGATCTGAAATCACCCTGGAAGGCTGGAGAATGTTTTCCTAGTTGCAAAGGGAACAAACACATTACATACTTTTCTTACAGCCTCTCCTCGAGCCAGAAGCACTGTTTGGGTTGAGAAAGAAGTTGCCGACCGAGAAAGAGACTGATTTCTAGTCTACATCTGTCATTAACTTGCTGTGTGACCTTGGTTAAATCGTTTAATCTCTGAGACCTCAGTTTCTGTGACTGTCGCCTATTGCAACTTGAAATAACCTAGATGTGTCCCAGTCTCCCAGAATAAGGCTTGGCATGTAATATATGCTCAATAAATGACAGGTTGAACGAACGAGACGGTGGATCACTGTGCTGCTTTTATTTGCTTCATTACACGAGGCTGTACAGAGGTGCCAGGCAGAGAAACGACAAAGATCCCAGGGAAACAGCAGTACTGCGGGGAGAGGGGTTGCTTGAAAGAAATTAATGATTGTCTCTGACTGTGCTCATATGTGAGGGTCGGGCCTCCAGAAGTCTGCTAAAATTTGCTCAGTCATCTATTGCGTGGATTTGTTTCTGAGTCTGACACTCTTGACCGCAAATGTGATTTACACGGCAGAGAACTGGCCTCCGTATAAAAATCACACGGGTATGGTTTGATTTTTCTCGCACCATTTAGTCCCTTCATGCTCTCCATAGTTCTCTTCTGATACCAGTCTGACATTTTTTTTTTTACTTTTTATTTTGAAATAATTTTTATTTTACAGAAGAGTTGTAAAGGTGGCAGGTAGATAGTGTTCCTATATACTTTTCACCCAGATTCCCCTACATTAACATTTGATATAACTCTGGCACCTTTTTCAAAAGTAAGAAATTGGTTTTGCCACATTGTACGTGGGCACGATACTATGGACTAATGGACTCTCCAGCTTTCACCAGTTTTTCACGTCCTTTTCCCTTTACGGCGCCCGAGGGCACCACATCTAACCATCCCGTCTCCTTAGAGATGTGTGATGTCCTGTAGTCTGTACATGACAATGACACTGAGCGGTACTGGTCAGGTGTTTTGCAGAATCATTTTTCTGCAGCTTTCTCACGATGAGACGAGTTATTAGGATATGTGACACCACATGACTTGTCATTGGTGACGTTGACCTTGATACTTGATTAAGGTGGGGTTTGCCAGGGATTCCCCGCTGTGAAGCCGCTATGTTTCCTTTTCCGTGCCCCGTTCATTAGAAGCAAGTCCCTAAGTGCAGACTGTGTTCAAGGGGGAGGAAATTAATCTCTGCCACCTGAAGGGAGGAGTGTCAACAATTTGGAACATGACGGAAAATCACTACAATAATTAGGAAGTATTTTAAGGGAGACTTAGGCTGTGTGGCTATCCTGTTTGCCTTAGAGTTTGGTTCGCTCATTTCACCAGTTCAGCGGAGCTAGTCTGCAGCAAGTATTACTGTGGCATTCTAGTGGAGATTTCTCATTTCTCCTGCATTTGTTATTTGAAATTCTTCTGTCAGGAGAGCCTGCCCCTTCTCTTATTATTTACTTATTTAACCATTTGTTTGCATCAGTATGGACTCATGAATATTTATGTTATTCTTTGGGTTTTAATCCAGTATTATTGTTATTTATTTTGTTGTTCAGACTCTTTAAACCCTAGTCAGCTCTTTCAGGTTGGTCCCTGTGTGCTTTGGACATGTCCCTAATGTTTTTTTTTCTGGCCTTACTTTCTGGCACTACGCGATGCTCCAGATTCATCTTGTATTTAGCCTTCTCTGGCCCTTGAACCTGCAGTTTCTTCAGGGAGCCCTTGTGATCTTATTGGGATGACATTGAGAAATTAAGATCCGGGCACCAGATGCGTTTGCTGCTCCGGGCTTCGCCAGCGGAGGGACAGCTTCAGCCTAGGTTCGTGTCCACGTGAGACACAGCCCTGACAAGGTCGCTTTCCACTCCCCGTGACTCGGGTCCCTGGAAGACTTCAATGTGACCGATCGTAGGTTCTCACTTTTCTACCACTTTTTCCACCAATTGCATGTTTGAATAATGATGAAAGCAATTATCAGCAAGGAATAAGATTTCAAAACTGCCTAAATCAGAAAGGCTTTAGGATTGCACCCTTGGTCGCTTTTCTGAGTTTCAGACTCTTTTGCTGAACCTCAAACTCCTCACTAAATTTTCCGGCTTGAACATCTGCGTGGTGTTTCAAATTCGGGGTGTTAAAGGGGCTGCTCTCCACATACCTGTGAAAGGACGCTTCTCTGTTCCATGTATCTTAACAGCAGGACTACGCACCCAGTCATATCAGTTAGACTCTGTCGGTGCACCGGACCGGTCCCTGACCAAGTCCTGCCGACTTCACATTTTCTAAATATTAGAATTGATGTTCTTCTCTCTCTCTTTTTCCTTCTAGTCTTGCTCTAGTCCAGAAGTTCATTGCCTTCCAGTGGGTGAACTGCACCTGTTCCCGAGCTGGTCTTGTTTTTAAGCACCTCCCCCCATCCATCCTTCTCACTGCTCAAGCAAAAACCCTGCTTTTACTTCTATAACTCCTCTGGAATGAGTGCCCATTATTAATGAAATAAGTCCAGGTTTGAAAAATATCATACAAAGTGTTCTAAACCTCTGGGTTTCCATAGTCGCTGAGTGCTCATGGTTCAGCTACAGGCTGTTTCATGGTGCCCTTATTCTTAGGCTGAATTCTCTACTCCTTGCAGGGAGAATGCCTGCCTGTCTCTTCGCTGACCACACCGGTCCCCATCGCTGACCACAGCACATCATGCACACATGTACCTCTTTCAGGATTCCTGTCTGGACATCTCATAGATTAGTGCCGTAGACTTTTATTGCAGCCATGGCTAGGTGCACTTACATCACTATGGTGATCATTACTGACTGCGTATAATACGCCAAGGAGTCTGCTAAGTGCATTGCCTGCTTTCCTCTTCACCTTTCTTAAACGGCCGTGCCGTGGCCTCCTGTCTGTGCTGCTGCCTTGTCTAGAGGGCGCACTCCTGAGGAAGGCCCAGACCTGCCCTGCACTGTGTCGCCCTTGCCCGCCCAACACAGTCTCTGGGGGGTCGGGGCCTGTCGTGTGTTTTGCAGCGAACAGATGAGCAGACTCTGGAGCAGGCCGGTGTGAGGGAAGGACAATCACAGACTTCTCCCAACATCCATTCTTGAATTCAGTTTCTGTGCCTAGAAACTCGTCATGTTTGCTGCTAAGATGGCATGTTAGTGCAACAACTGACCCCGGTTATTGTGTGGTGAATGCTGACAATGTGGAAACACTTCTAAGTTTGGTACGTGCATTCCTCCTAACTAACAGCTGCAAAACACTAACTACCAAGTAGGTGTTCTCCAAGTTTCACAAATGAGCACCTGCAGGCCATGGCGGAGTTTGGGGCGGGGGGCTTCCTCCAGGGCTTGAAAAACCATTTTGTACGTTCTACCTGAAGATGTGAAGCTCCCGGACTGTGTTGTCACCGATGGAATGCGTGCATGTGATGTGATTCATGTTTACACCTGGCCTGTAAAACCTTCCCACGCTTTCTCTTCCTTTCCCCTTTCCTTTCTGTGGCCTGCGACATGATAAACATTTGTTGTATATCATGGAACCACAAGATGAAGAGAGCCTGAGTCCCAGAGTTGCTACTTGGAGCAGAGACACTTGTTGTTGAGGGACACCCTTGAACTTGAAATGAGTGCGGTTACTTCCGTATTGTTAACTCTCTGGGATTCGAAATTCGGTGGTCAGAAGTCTCAGCATCACCCTAACTAGCACAGAGGTGAGTGGTGGCTGTCTGATTTGTCCTAGGCCACACATTTCTGTGAAACATGTATAAACAATTAAAAGCTGGTTTGATCCGGCCTCCTAGTTTATATTTTCTTGACTTATATGGCACCCTTACTAAGTGTGAGTGAACAATTTTCTGTTTTTCAAATTTTGTTTAGCCTTTGACAAATATTTTTCTTATCACCGCTCCCACATTTAGCTCCTATGAAAAGTTTGCCATTACAACTGACACCTGCTTTTCATGGGGGTGGTCTTCATTGCAGACTACTTCAAGGTTAGGGTAATTGCTGACGTATGTGGACATATTGGTGATGGATTAGTCAGTGACATTTCTCAGTTGTTGGTTGTGTATTGGAAGAATGGTTGCTGTGTGTTTGTGGCGACAGAGTCACTCTATTTTGGCAGAAAGCTGATGGGAAAATGGAGCTAGCAGATGGTAACCAAGTTCCTGTTAACTTATTGAAGGAGCCACAGAACATCTTTGCATGAACTTTTCTCTTTTCCTTCCTGAGTTTTCAGTGTAATGTAAAGATCAGGGTATTATTAATGTAAGAGACTTGAATTTTGTGGCCTAGATCCAACGCTACCAAACATATCACTTTGCAAATGTTCTTTAAACATCTGAGAGTCTCATCTGTAAAATGCAAATAATGAAATCTTACTCATAGGACTACCTCGGAGGATTAATGTGACGAATAAATGAGGGGAAGCATTTAAGCACAGAACCGAGCTCATGGGAGCCAAATTAATAAATGGCGTCCATGTTTGTCATCATCATTACTCTCGTTTTAGTGCTTTACTCACTTGAGCATAGTCTCAGCACTGAGAATAGCAGGAGGCACCCTCTAACTCTGCGCTGGTTGTGCAACATGGCCGCCCGCCTTCCATGGTGTGTAACAATGCACTGGAAGCTCCTGTACGTGGGTCAGCGTGGGCTTACGGTCACGCGTGTCCCATGGGTTGTGCCACACATTCACCCCGCAGCTCTGGTCAGCCGTTGCTTTGTAAGGGTTTGCCTGAGAAGCGTTATTCCCACAGCTCTTTCTTTCCTGTTAAGTGTACGATTTATGCATGAAATGTCAGTCTTCCAATATTTAGCTTTATAAGGCTTTGGAGAGAAAGTCTCATCTTTTTAGTTTTTTTCTATTCTTTTTTTAAATTATAGTTTTCCCATGACCATTCCTCCCCGTCCCACACCCTCTTCCACCTCCATCTAAACCCCTCCTTCCTGAAATCAACACCCTGTCTGTTATCCATGTCTGTGAGCTCTTTCTCTTTTTTTCCTTTTTTTGCTCTACCCCTCAACCCCACCCCAGGCTGTCAGCCTGCTCTCCATCTACAAATCTGTCTCTATTTCACTTGTTCCATTTCTTCATTAGATTCCACATATGAGTGGAATCATATGGTGCTTGTCTTTCTCTGGAAGGTCTCATATTTTTTAAAAAATCTATGTATCAAATACAGCTTTTAGGTACTGTGCTTTGTGTACTTCTTAGGTATGTAAAATCATGGAATAAAATTTTAAAATATATTTAAAAACTAATTTTGTTTTGTCTGTTTTCCCAAAGCATTGTGAAAAATATTTTCATGGTTTTTAATAACGTATTGATTTGAGCCCATTTTACGAGTCGTCACTGGAAGAGAGCCCTTCGTCCTCGGCGTGGCGGGAGGAGGGGAACGAGAGCGGTGTGCGTGTCCCGGTCACCCTCAGTCACCCCTGAGCTCAGAAAGCAAGGGCCCAGAGAGCCAGAGAATAGTGGGTAGCTCCCAGCCACTCATACTTGGCTTCAAAGTGAGTTTTATGATTTTGAGAAAAGTATTTACTTTTTAAATTAGATTATACCTAGATAAATATTAACAGAGTGTTTTTGCTTAAGTACACAGGTCTATTAAGGGCTTTGGCTGAGAACCGTGAAAAGGGAGGCTGGACTGATGATCCACTGAGAATGCTTTCAACGGCCTCTTCTCCGTCCTGGAGGCTTGCAATTCAGTGCCACCTTCTGCATTAATATCAGTTTGTCTAGGAAGTGAACGTGTGTTTGCAATAAACCTTGCGTTACAAAGTGATGACCACAGTAAATGTAGTTAACATCTATCTCCCCTGATATTTCCTTGAGATGAGAACTTTTAGGGTTTATCCTCTTAGTGGCTTCCAAATATACCATACAGCAGTGTTGACTATAGTCATCATGTCGTACATTATGTCCCCAGTATATGGGATGTGTGTGTGTGTGTGTGTGTGTATCTTATAACTGAAATTGTACTTCTGATCGCCTCCGTTGTGTTTCCCAACTCCCCAGGCCCTGACGCTGGTGAACTGGTAACCACTAATCTGATCTCTTTGGTATGAGGTTGTTGTTGTTTCTTTAGATTCCACATATACGTGATATTTGTCTTTCTCTGTTTTATTCACTTAGCATAATGTCCTCAAAATCAATCTGAGTTGTGGCAAATGACAAGATTTCCCTCTTCTTTTTATGGTTGAATAGAATAAATGTAATGTATTATGTCTTGGCTACAGTAAATGATACTGCAATGAACTTGTGGTACAAATATCTCGACAGAGGGATTTTGTCTCTGTTGTATGTATACCCAGAAGTAGAATTGCTGAATTACATGCATTATTTTTAATTGTTTATTTTTGTTTTATTTTTAATGGTTTATTTTTAATTGAATTATTTTTAATTGTTTGAGGAATCTCCATCGTGTTTTCCATAATGTATAAGAATTTACATTTCATACAGAAATCCCACATTTTGTAACTTATTCTAGCTTAAAGATTCTTTTGAATACAAAGGATTAACTTACATTTGAAAAAGATAATTTCGATTCTATTTTAGAATAGCATGGATAATTACTGCTTCCAACAAAGGTCATGAATATTTTCTGTTAATGATTATGACTAAAAGGACTGCAAGAACCAGTATAAATACCTTGATATTAATGAAAACCTGCACATTCCCCTATAGTTTGTTGTCTTTTTTGGCTTAACTCAGGATTTAGCTCCTTAGGACTAAAAGGGCCCATGTTTAAGGAGATCTCCAAAGAGGACAAATCAGAAGAGTAGGAGAAGCCAAAGGGTGATTCACAGATTTGCTAATCAGTCCCTAAATAATTGAGAGAAGATTAGATTTGAAAGGCTTGTCAATAACTGGAAACCCTTAGGTAACCTTAAACCTGGAGATCATTATCACCAGGGAGAAGGGATCTGTTTCAAGTTTCCCTTTTCCTTATCCCCTTTGGCAGCCCTTGTGAATCAATACCCTGGTATGCCCCAGACGTTAAAAATCCAAGAGAACCATAGTTTGTTTTAAAACGTGTGTATTAGAAATATATCCCTTCTTATAATCTTCCTTGTTTGCACATAAATCAGAACTATGCTATTTCCTTAGATGTATTTATTTCTCTTTTTAAAAATTCTTTCTAAAACTCATCCTGTGAGCTTCACAGGTGAGTTAATTTTGTTTTTTACTTTTTATATACTTTATAAAATAGTATTACAAGAGTGATACAGCTATATTATTTTTAAAAACCTCAAAACATAAATATGCTAATAAGCAAGAAATCAAAGTCTTCATATTTCATCTATTTAATTCACTAGATAACAATTGTTCATGTTTAACTTATATATTTCCACATTCTTGTTTATGAAGTCATTTGCAATATATAAAAACTTTATAAAATGTGTACATTTTTAAAATTTGATCATGCTGCCAACATTATTCTGAAACTTGTTTTCTTCACTCAAAATATATGATGGATCATCTTCTCAGATTAGTATTAGAGCTACCTTAATATTTTAAATAAGGGCACAGAAATTTATTCTGTGTTTCTACACAATATAATTAATTATTCCTTAACTGATGGGCATGTAGATTGATTACAATTCAATGTTATTAAAAACCACGCTACAGAAAGTATTCTCATATATAGCTCACTGAGCAGTTTTATGATTATTTTTGTACAATGAGGTTGATAAAAATAATTACTGAGTTAAAGACATGCATGTTTTTATTTTGTAGAGGCACCATTAAAGTGAACTATTAAAATCGTTAAATGTTTAGTTGCAGTCACAATACATAGAGGTACCCATGTAATTTGAAGCATCTATGTATCTCAAACACCTGTTATACATATAGTCCAACTAATGGGCAAATATTTGCCTTGCTTTATTTTCTATTTGATTTACATTATATGCTTACACAGTATAATAACATGCTGTTTTCAATAGCTTTTGATAAGCCATAAGTATAAAAGTTGTAATGTTAATATTCACTTTTTTATTTATGTGAAAACATAGAAAAATGTCTAAAAACATTGTGAATGAAAGTCAAGATTTGCATACTTGCTGAGGCATGGCTAATTCCCCTTATTCCCCTGCTTGATGCAGCCAGCGAAATACTGTTGTTTGATGAATTGTAATTAAAGTAAATGACTGTTTAGATGCAGCTTCTGGGTAATGTGCCCTTTGCGAAGCCGAATCGTTCTTTGCCCTTACTGATGCATGAGGTGGGGAATCACACTGTCTGCTCTCCGGCCCTTGTGTGTTTAGTTTTGCCATTATTGTTCTTTTAGTTATTCTGTAAATGTCTGTCTGAGAAAGTTGTCCATTTCTTAGCATTAAAGCCTTCATCGGCTCAATTGTATCATTTTTAAACAGTTTGATATATTTAGCTCTGTGACCATATGACATGCAGTTTCTCTCCCTGTATTATTAATACCTTTTGAAGGATCATTTATCAGCAGACACAGAGCAGGAGTTAATAGATGTTTTGTCACCTGACTGGCTCCCTAATTTCTTGCAGTGCCACCATTTATGGATAGGAGCTTTTTAGTGTGCCAAAAGCACAGAGTTTCTGTAATGTTCTTAACCGGAAACTTGACCAGGACTGAAGGGTGTGCACTTGACCCCCAGACTGCCCGTGTTGGAACCTTGGCTGTGGCACTCACTGGGTGTTCCAACTCAGAGACCAGCTTCTCTGGGTAACGCCTCTGTAAAATGGGAACAATAGTCTTCCTCCTTCTGTTCTCATGAAGATTAAGGAAGGAAGGAAGTTTGCTTAAACCACTCAGAAATGATTTCTGTTGGCAGTTCAGTTGCTCGTAAAATTGTACTTAGCATTTCTTTGATTCTCTATATAAATTATATAGCAAAAATCGCTCCATTTGAATTTTGAATTAATTTCAATAATTTCAATGACAATTATTTTGGTACAGCTTTAAGTGGCTAAGTGGTTCCCATTCAAAATTAAGTTTTTGCTGCTATGAGGCCTTGATCATTGTTAATAAATTAAATCAATTAGAAAAAAAGCAAAAATGTTTTCACTGTCATGTGTACTTGCTTCGCTTTTCTCATTATGTTGACTCATATATTCAGGAGCATAAGAGTGAAGTGAACGTTTAGTTAACCATAATCTAGATGCCAAATGATAAAAACAAGTAAATAAAAACATAATATAATTGTGATTAAAATATCATACTTATGTTATGAATGGTGCTGGAATGCACTTTAGAAAAATACTATATTTTTCATAAATATAAAACATACCCTTTTCCCACCAAATTTGGGAGCTGCTGTTGAGTTCTGTTTGTATTTACATTGGTGAAATATTATGTTATTTATGTTATTATGTTACCACATTTTTTACTTCAAAATTTTTTTTCCAATTTTCCTCCTCTAAAACCTAGGTGTATCTTCTGGTCCGAAAAATACGGTACCTGGCACCAGTTACCCCTCTTTACATAATGGTTAAGCTTTATCACTGTGTGCTGGAATTAAAAGTTGCCTCCGACACAGTGTGATTTAGACTGTTAGCGCCGGAACTGCTTGGTTTCCAAGCATGAGATAGTGTTTAAGCTTGTTGTAATAGAAAAATTACTATATGGAAGTAGCAAAGAGGAGGGAATATTCAAAATATTTGCTTCAAACTATTCGCTTAAAAGTCTAAAACCAAAATCTTTAGAAAAAGAGAGAGACGACAGATACGATGCACTGAATACTCTGAGTGGTCGGGGGCCCATTTTCATGGCGTCCTGGTACAGCTCGGGGGCCTGGAACACGGTCGCCTGCTAGGACAGGTGAGGGACTGGGACAGTGGGGGGCATCATGGACACTAATCAATCACCGGGTGTGTGTGGTGTCGGGGTGTAATTCAGCCTCCGTCACATTATTGCAACTGGCTGTTGAATACACACTATTGATACAAAATATTAGCACAAAAAAGTGACATCAAAGAAACACCCATTGTAATACTGAAACTTCGGTCATGGTAGGGTTTTTGCATACAAGAAATGGTGTTAAAAGACAGTCTCTTTCCTTTAAGAAAAGTTAATTATATAAGATTATTTTTGTTAATTATTTTTAAAGCTATATGTGCATCAGATCCTAATGTTTCACTGCAGTCATTTATCATCCCCTAAGTAGGACTCTATCTCATTGGCAGTGTCATAGAGAGGTGACATTGTGACATTGGTCTCTATCACCATGCTTTTTTACCTGGAATTATCCAGAAGTGATGACAACAGATGTTTTATTTTTATCATCAAAATAGTAATCTTTTTTTTCTTTTCTTTTTTATTTTAGTTTATTCAGTACAGTTTCTATCCTTTATTCCCATTCCAGCCCACCCACCCATCCCTCCCCTCCTCCCTCCCCTTTTCAACCCCCCTAGTTTTGTCCAGGTGTCCTCTATATTTGTTCCTGTAAACCCTTCCCTTCTCCCCTGAAATTCCCCTGAAATTCCCTCCCCTCTCCCCTCTGGGCACTGACAACCTGTTCTCTATTTCAGTGTCTTTTGTTATATTTTACTTGTTTCTTTGTTTTGTTGTTTAGGTTCCTGTTAAAGGTGAGATCATA
>CM052540.1:187763431-187792231 GCA_028533065.1 Trachops cirrhosus | reverse complement strand
TGCTGGTATGAACATTGGGGTGCATAGGTTCTTTTGGATTGGTGTTTCAGGGTTCTTAGGATATAGTCCCAGCGGTGGAATTGCTGGATCAAAGGGCAGGTCCATTTTTAGTTTTCTGAGGAAGTTCCATACTGTTTTCCACAAAATAGTAATCTTAATGATTCACTCCTTCTGAATGTGTAGGAACAGTGTGAAAATGATTTTGGAAAATGATGAAATATCTATCAATGAAAAACATAATGTTTTATTGCAGTGATTAAAAAGAAAGCCAGGAACCATTTGTTTTCGTTGAAAATGCTTGGCATTGTAGCTGTAAGCAGTAACTAACAGGAGAAGTTTGTCATTCAGTTATTCCTATTTTGGATTCCTTAGTGACCTTGTTTTCAGTAACTGGCAAGGTTGCATTTGGTGGTTCGCTACTCCTTGGGGCATGGCCCTCCTCAGCTATTACCCCTTTAATGCTTTGGCTGGTTGTAGAGAGTTTGTGGGAAAAGCTTTCAGCCATATATTGCACGCAGAGTGCCATTTATCAGTTTTTCTCCCATCACAAACCCGATCCTTTAATGCTGTACTTACAGTCCATTTGCAATATTCTTTAGTGAGGGCATGGAATAATTGTTGAATAATAAAAGCTACCTGGAAGACGTTCGATCACCTCCTTCTCTCCAATATCCCTCAGTAAGAGTTCACCTGCAAGAGGGTGAACTTGCATCATGTGGAACAGCCTTTCCAGACCTATTTATCACTGCCTTGCATTTTACGACTTTTTTTACGTGCTCTATTCAGAAAAGCGCTGGAAAGAAATTGACAATTATTTTAGCCATTGGAATAGTGACAATACATATAAATCTTAAAGTGTATGCTTGAAAGAGTGTCTGAAAACAAAAGAGAATTGGTTGGGAAATTTGTTTTGGCAATACTAAAACTGGAAATGAATCCAGAGTGCATCAGATACTATGATGATATACATTGGAGTTATCACCTGTGACGATATAGATCATGTGGCTTCTTAAAATTCTAAAAGGCTGATGTAGGGAACATTATGCCTCCGGTGCTGACCTGTGGAGAAGGTCTCTCCTCTAGGTGTGTTCCTGGTGGCATCTCTGTCTCCAAATTTCCTCTTATAAGGACACCAGTCTTGTTGGATTACGGCCCACACTGAGGGCCTCATTTTAGCTTAATTACATTTTAAAAGACCTTATCTCCAAATACAGTTATATTTTGAGATGCTGGGGATTACGTGTTCAACATAGGGATTGAAAAGAGACAGTTCTGTCCATTATGATACGCATTTCATTCTCACCTTCTCTTTGGAAAATTTAGATGCACTGTCAGGACCTGTAAAGGTTCTTTTTTTTTGCCATTTTAAGCAAACAAACACACACAAAAATGAGGCAGTAGTTAGAATCCCTAGATATTATAACTGACATAATCATTGGAACTCTTCTGTTATGTTTGTAAAGGATTCTAAGCTAACAAAACAAATGTCTTGAAGTCCGTGTGTAAAAAATATGATATGCTTTACTCATAAGAACACATTTCAGGTCTTCTCTTGGATCTGATTTGTTTTTGATGTATGCATGTTTGTAACACAGTTGATAATCTGGCTTCCTGGTGCTGTAGCATTAGACAGGGATTGGGGTTAGAAGGAAGTTGATTTTAGCTGTCGTCTTCCAGCTCCTGCTTTACGGTTGAGAAACGTAGGCCCTAAGGTTCAGTGGAGAATCCACACGAGAACTTGCCTTCCTGGCTGGATACCCCGAGTTCCCAGAAGAGCTGCTGGCCGAGTTGGGATTGTGCTCTTGCATTTGAGGTTTCGTGGACCCTATCCTTTAGTGGGAAAAGCTGCTGAGGTTGCCTGCCCATAATGTAGAAAAAACCCCACTTCATTAGTTTTTTTATTCCAAATTATAGAAGAAAACCTATACTCAATAAGACAAGCCAAATGACAGAGATATATGACAAAGGCCAGATACGCCCACCCTCCACCCGAAATGGACTCATCAGTGTAAATCTTTTCCCACTCCCTAATTTGCAGAAGCATGATCTATTTTTAGTTTTCTCTCATAGTTGGCTAGAGAGTAGAAAAACAAAAATCGGAAAGCATTTTTCTTCTGTTCCATCTGTCCCCTTTCCTGTGCCCTGAATGATTTCAGCCTCATCTACCTAACGGCAAGGAGAAGGGAGGTACTTCAGCTTCACTTTTTAGATTCTTCCCATCCTGCTTCACGGGGTTCTTCTTCACAGGTGAAAGCCTGGTTTTTCGTGTTTCCTAACGTCTCTTACCCACAGAGCTCTCTCTTCTGAGTCCCCGTAAATACCAGTGGCTGGGAGGCTCACTTGGCATTCATTTTGGGTGGTGTGTGTCTTTTTCTTTAAATGGATCACAAACCCTTTGGCGGCAGAGGTTTTGTTCAATGTCTCTCCGATTTTGCTGGTTCTCTGGTCAGGAAGCTCCAAGACAGTACGTTTCTGTCTCCTCCAACTGTTTCCAGTCTGGTAGTTTCAAAATGAAGGTCATTAAGACCTCTCCTTCCTGGTGACCTGGCTTGTCCGTTTCTGGTGAGATCTAATGGGTGTGTCATTCCTGGTGGACTTTTATGCGCAAAAGAACTTTTTCATAGGCTCTGAAATTCTCATAGCTGCTAAAATATTTCATCACCAATGAGAATTCCAATGACTCTACATTAGTGATTAAGTACTGGAAACAGCAGGATTTTTAAGAATGTGAGCAATTTAACCTATTTTGTCCTAGGGTAATTTCTAGAAAAGGAGAGGGAAGAGATAGTAGAAAAAATATTTTCTATTCGATTAATCAAAAACTTTTGCTCAGAACTCACTTTTCTCTTGTTGGTGTTCCAACAACATGCAGAGAAAGAGAGAGAGGGAGAGAGAGAGGGAGGGCATGGTGGGGAGGGGAAGAGAGAAAGGGAGAGTCACCTTCACCCACCTGCCCTGCGTCCCAGTTCCCTGTTCTGAAAAGGCAGCAGCTGGACTCGTTCAGTTCGCCATTTACATGTGTCATGTGTCTCTCCTGTCTCTGTGAGTGCCGTTGACTCACACACAACTGTGTACACAGTGGGGAATTGTGCTTAAAACTGTAAGTGTTTTTGTAGGACAAATCAATATATTTATTTAATCTACCCTTATACACGACACGGCTACGCACTTAGACAAGTTACGGCAGTTACTGTTGCTAGCTTGGTGATGTTTTGGTCTTTGTCCTCCTGAAGCCACCTGAAAGCAGCAGGTGATGAGCTGTGAGCAGGCCTGGACTCATAGCAATGATCTAATGATCGGTTCCTGTAATCTCCCATCTCTGTATGCCCTTCGTGAGAGCAAAAAGAAAGTTCCACGTGAAGATCTACATTGAATTCGGTCTGGCATCTGTTTCAGTGAAAGAGCACGAAAAAGAAAAGGGTTTTAAACAATGGAAAAGAATGCTGTTACCTGCCTACAGAGACCACTTAACCGATGACACAGCCAGTTACCCCATAGCAACCATCGGCCGAGTGGGGAACATCACAACGCCTTTTTCCCCAGCAGGTAAAACGCAACTCACAGACTCTGATTTTCTAAGTACTACCAGATACTGGAGGGACTTCAAACTGTTCTAACTTCCAAAATATAGCGATTGTCTTTTTCTAAAAATGGAACTTCGGTAGTTTTTCTCTGAACTCTCCAAGAAGTAACTTTCCCTTTTAAGGTAAACAAATAATTAGCAGCCAAGCAGATGAAAATACTGTCTGCCCTGTAATACATATGAAACGCCCACTCTGTTCCCAGCTTTTCCTCATCTTGCTTCAGATACTCTCCTAATTGTGTTCCGGAAGCTGCAGAAGCCCTGAAGCTGCTCTGCTTCGCTTTATCCAGACAGCAGCTTCCTTCGGAGTGTCGTTCTAACGCCCATGACACACTCTCTCCCGCGGGAAGGGCATGCCTAGCACAGCGGAGCTGGGCGCTTAATTTCATGAGACTCTTGGGCAACCTCAACTCCAGCTAGCGGTCCTTGTTTCAAAACTGTCCCTCAAGGGCAGTCTGACAAGGAGGACTCACACCTTCACCCACCTGCCCTGCATCCCAATTCCCTGTTCTGAAAAGGCAGCAGCTGGCCTTTCTCAGTTTGCCATTTACGTGCGTCGTGTGTCCCTCCTGTCTCTTTGAGTGCTGTGACTCACACACAACTGTGTACATAAACTATTTACTCCTGTTTGGTCAGCTGAGTTTCTGTTGAATGGGAGGGAGGTCCGGCGAAGGGAGTTATGTGTAAACTGACATCTGTGTGCAAGGCATTACCACTAGGTATAGATACTGAGATCTGACAATTTGGAATAAGTAGTGTTTTGACCAGCTGCTGCGGGCTAGTCCCTGTCCACGCACTGCCTTGTTCAGTTCTTAGTAACCTCAGTGAGGCGAATACCGTTATTGTCCACAAGGTGCTGAGACACAGTCTGCCTTTTGGTTGTTCGGTTATTATTTGGTTCATGTAGATGGAAAGAAAAACGTTAAGTCATGTATCTCGTTAAGTGATAGAGCCAGAACCACATGCCAGATGATAAGGTTTCAAACCCTGTGCTGCTTTCACTGAGTTCTACCTAAACACATCTTGAGAATCATACGATGATCTGTTGGTATTTAATTACCGAATAATCAAGAGATAAACATACCTTATTTAATGAAATTACAGGGTGTTTGAGCATCCCCTTCTTAGCTTATACATCACTTTGATTATCCGCAGAGCTCCCAGCTCAGTTTGAAGCAGAACGGAATAACCAGGTTTGGCAATGCAGCCCCAGGGTTGAAATTCTCCTCCTGCAAGACGGGTCCCGGCAGCTTGGCTGTCAGAAGGCTTCTGGCTTTTATCTTTGGATGCATCTGCATTTCAATGCTTGTTCATCTCTATTAGTTGAAAAAAAATCCTCCTTTTTTCCGTGTTACCTGTTTTGTCATTTGCATTTCTCTCTCTGAGTAAAGTCATTCCAGTCTCTAACCTCCCTGACAGAGACACTGCATGCATAGGTCACCCCCAGTTTCTGCCTGAGCTCTGGTTCCAGGTCACTCTTACATGTTCTCACTCACACAGTCTACGGGCCAGAATTTCAGGTCACTTTCCTCCTTGCTGGCTAGTGATTGTCCCTCTCTATGCCCGCCCTAATGTGACTTATGTCCTTCATGATCCAGTTAAAAGAAAGTGGCAGGGGGAGGAAAGTTGGGGGTGAGGGAGATGATGAACCTGGTCAGTGTAA
Source organism: Trachops cirrhosus (assembly GCA_028533065.1). NCBI lineage: Eukaryota > Metazoa > Chordata > Mammalia > Chiroptera > Phyllostomidae > Trachops > Trachops cirrhosus. Next base: position 187,786,985 of record CM052540.1, on the reverse strand, counting down.
GGAGAATGCAGTTAGTGCATTCTGGAAGAATGCTGGATGCTGTACCCGACTGGCGGTTTAGGGAAATAAACAACGTGTGGAACGTGTGTCTGTTTATGTTTTATCCATCTCTCCCTTTCCTTCCTTCCTTTCCTCCTTCCTTCCCTCCACCCCTTCTTGTGTTACTTCTAATGGTGAGGTTTAATCACCTAAACGTCAGGTAATACTATAGCTAGAATTCTTTTTTTTAAATTTTTTATCGTTGTTCAATTACAGTTGTTCCCATTTCCCCCCATTACTCTCCCCTACCCTGCCCACCCCCGTCTCCCAGATTCAGTCCCCCTCCCCCCATGCCTGTTGACCTTGCCCATGGGTCCTTTATACCTGTTCCTTGGCTTGACTCCCCTTTTTTCCCCTGTTATGCCCCTACACCTCCCCTCTGGTCACTGTCAGTTTGTTCTTTATTTCCACGTCTCTGGTTCTATTTTGCTCAATTGTTGGTTTTGTTGATTAGGTTCCACTTACAGGTGAGATCATTTGGCATTTGTCTTTCACCGCCTGGCTTATTTCACTTAGCATAATGCTCTCCAGTTAGAATTCTCAGCAGTTATTCAGTCTAATGATTTCACTTGTCAGTTGAGAAAACTAGGGTCCAGAACAGGTAGGCAAGATGGCCAGTATTTTCAGTCAGGACCACTTTTCAGGGCTCCTCATGTTCAGAAGACCAGTCAGGAATGCCTCAGTGGGCTGAATTCGCTAAAATGTCCATTATCTGTGACAATTCAGCAAATGGATGCCTCTTCTCTCATCCCAAAGGCAGGGTGCTGGAAGCAGGATGTAACTGAATTTGAAACAGCAGAGTCGTCATATCGTGATACCCAGACACACCGTGGGCCCCCTGGAAGCAGAGATGCGTCATCGTCAGACAACAGAGAGGACACCCAGGCTCCTCTGAGTCCGGGGCTCGGGGCTTGGGAAGAGAGGCACACGAACACTTCACCTCACCAAGGGAAACCACTTAGTAAATTGACACTGAGTACTTTTCGAGTCCCCTAAAAAGTCTGTGAGTCCTAACATGCTTCCCAAGGTGTTTGGCCCAGACCCAGGGGAAAACAGCGGTACTCTAATTTAGGGAAAATTAGGGAATAATAATTCAAAAATTGCTATTTTTCTGTAGTCATTTAGAAAGCCAAGAACACATTTCCCTCACTCCTCTGCATTTTTGTGTTGGCAGTAGTGAGGTTAAATGAGGTTTCTTGTCTGTCTTTTAAATATGTGGGTATTCCCATTGGAAGTCTGCCCAGGTGTTACAGAGATTTACCAGCTTTGCTGTCTTGCTAAATATGGCTCACTGTCAGGGGTAAGTAAGGTCGCCGTGTGAGAGCCGAACTCGCGGCGAGGTGAAACGGACGCAGCGCGCTGGGCCCCGTGTGTTGCGTGCGTGTGCGTGCGCAAGGACTAGTAAAGCCATGTCATATTCTGAAAATAAATAAAAGTATGTGTAGAACGTACTTAAAAAAACATTTTTGTTTGGTGATCCAAAGGATTTGAGGGAAAAGCCAGTTATTTCCAAATTAGTTTTCCTTTCTGAAAATTAAAAAAAATTAGTGATTTTATCAAACAAACTTTAAAATAAAAGCATTAGGGTATATTAAGGCATGTTTATGTTCTTAAAACTTTCAAAACGGAAATAGTTTGACCCATGACATTTTTTAAAAAGAAGTGACAAGGATTTTCTGGCACTGTCTTAGTAAAGACGTCTAGAGAATCTGAATCTTCGGCAGCCCCTCCCCCGCGTTTCCAGGGAGGCAGGTGTTACCTGGGGCATCTGTCCGACGCGGTCCTGTTGCATGACTGCGCTTGTGCAAACACAGAGCCCTCTAACGCATTCAAATAATTGATTGCTTGAGTTTGTATACTTATATTAAAACCATTCAACTACATGTTTTAAAGAACATTAACGTGTGCTGAGTGGAGTACAAAGAAATAAAAATAATTCATGAAAAAAATGTCAACTCCAGGAAAAGTTCTTAAGCAAAGCCCATATTTTGGTTTCAGAACATACGTTATAATGAAATATTATTAAAGTCATGAGGCAGGTAGAGGAAAGAAGGCATGGCTAATTGAAAGTCAACAGCTAACTGAAATCCTCTACTATTTATTTTTACTCTCTAAGATATTTGTGGCTCCTGTGGAAGAATGACTGATCACGCTAATACCCACAGGCGGCCAGGTAACCCTGTTGATGGTCCGTGGTCAGACTCACTTGAGAGCTGTCTTCAATCATTCACATCTACACTTAAGGATTCCTCCATCCTCAGCTTATTTTCCTTTTCCCTCCTGAACATGTTGAGATTTTTAACATTTTAAAACAATTGGGACCAAGTTCACAATACACAGTTTTATGTAATGTGGTAGGAAATTTGGCTAATTTATTTCATGGGGTGAGTTTTTAAAGGAATGTGGCAAAAAAGATTCTAAATTAAAACAAACAAACAAGCAATTCTGTTAGAGTCTGCCTGAAACTATGGAAGCTACCCCAAGATTTGGAATCTTAGAGCCTGCAAAGGTCGAAGAATACAATACATTTTTGTTAAAACAAGAGAATGAGCTGTTTCCTGAGAATCCCTGTGCTGAGGTCGGGTGAGACGGAGGTGTCCGTGGCTTTCGAGGTCCAGGTCCTCCTTGCGGCTTTGCTGTGACCTTGGGCTAAGAACTCGCACTGACAATAATGTGTGCTAGGGCTCCAACCGGCCGCCATGGGCCTACATTTGCGGATGAGTTCTGCCTGGGTGGCTTTCGCTGTCCTGTGACTCCGGTGCGAACATGCACATGTGATTCTGTACATCCTGTTTGTGATTGTGGTGTCAGGACACAGGTGGTTTCAGAGGGTCCTCTCGTTTTTTGAAGTGAATTGCACTATGGCCTGAGGGACACCCGTCGTAATTGTCATATCATCCCTCGGGAGTGTTCTCCTTCTAGGAAGTCACTGTGGTTTACACCAGTTTCTACAGATGAAAGAAAAAAATTTGGATACCAGTCCCTTTTTGGGTGACTTTGAGACAACGCCAGAAGAGTTAGGATTACTAAATTCTAATTAAATTGACCTTCTCCTTAAGGAAAAATAACAATTTATAATTGGCATCAAAATTTTTTTGGGAAATAATTTTTTTTTGCATGGAAAAAAATCAGTATACATCTTTTCTTGGGTAACTGATCCTTAAAAAACCCTAATTCAGTGAAGGTCCTGATTCAGTGAAGGTTTATTTTTAGATACTATTATTCATTAGGGGCATGGCTTATTAATTTAATGTTAACTATTAGGTATTTCACATAACCCATTTAAATTTTATTTTCTGTTCTATGTAGTAAGTTAAGTAATATGTCCTCAAAGACAATAGTTGATTCATTTGATATGAACCTCTGAGACTGTTCTATTTTTATAGTAAGAATAAAAAATAGAGATAGGTATGTAAATGTGCCACAGTCTGAAATTTGTGAAGAAGTTAAAATTTAATATACTAACTCTCAGGAGAGACAAAGTCCTTTGATGTGAAGATGCTTTAACTTGGGAGTTCTCTCCTAATTTATCAGTACAGTTGAGTCCTAAATATAATATCCATCATATTTGAGTCATCATTGCAGAAGAAATTAAATTTATATCCTACAATTTAAGAACGACTCCCTTAACCAAAATTTGATGCCAGGTTTTCCATCCTCCCTGATGCTTGGAAATAATTGACGGATTGAGGCGGTCCAGCATCACATTGTCCTGCCACGTAAGAGCAGTTGATTACGTGACCAGCTCTGCGCTATCTTCTTTCCGCTAAGAGGGAGTGTGCCCACTAATGCACCAGAAACTCACCTGTGACTTTGGGGAGATTATTACACCAATTGTGAGAGTTAAACTGTGCCTTTGGTTATTTAGTCGCTTACTGAAATGTGTATTTTGAGTGCTATACCCTTCTTGAAATAGATTTTGCTGTTATTTTTCATTAAGTTTTTAAAAAAAATTTGAAGTGCTGCTATCTTATCATTTTCAGTAAAATGTTGCTTTTGACAGTTTAATTGTCAAAAAAAACCTCCAAGAAAATTGAAGGGTAGAAAGATATAGGGTGGGGCAAAAGTAGGTTTACAGTTGTTTGTAATTAATAAGTAGCAATACAAGAATAAACTCTTGAGTTTTGTGTACCCACAACTGTAAGCCAAATTTTGCCCATCTTGTATGTGTAAGTGGAAGAATTACCATACCCATCCAACTGGTGATTTCTCTGTGATGATTGATTGATAACATTTCCCAAGAGTAGACTAGACAATGTCACAGCTGAAGGACAAAGAAGCTGCAGTGTATCCAAGGTGTGCTCAGTGTACCCATGAGCGTGCAAACTTATAGGTCATGGAACTGTCCTGTTCAGACAGTTTGTCCCCATGTCAATTTATCACTTAAAGAACCTTACCTATGAAGTTATTTTTCTCTTCTAAGTGTTGACACTTGCAACCATTGGGTAAATAAGAATTATTAAAGAGAATACCAGAATCTGTTGAAGAACCACCAGCCTTAAGAAACACGTATTCCCATGCACATGGTTGTTGAAACTCTCTAGAGTGTACACGTAGGACAGGCAAACCCTCACCGTATTTAGAGTGTATGACCTCATGTCCCACCACCACCTCATCAATCTAGATCACCGGAAATTGCGTTTATTCCGGAACAGCAGAGGCATTGCAGCTTAGGAACAGATGTTGTCACATGCTCCAGGTGAGTGCGTTGGGGTGTGGGGCGGGCTGTGTTCACCTGCAAGGAGTGCAAAGTGGGGAGGCGGGAGTCCAGCCAGAGTCCAAGCAGTGAGTTCATTGGCATGAGGGTGGGGAGGGGCTGTTGGCAGCTGCCCTTTGGTCAGTAGGCCAGTTTTGGGCTTCTGCAAATCAGGCATTTATGGGAAATCAGCCTTGGTTTTAAGTTCTGTACTTCTGAGGGTGCGTGTGTGAGATTCTTCCTTCCACATCCTCCCATTCCATTTTAGATGGAAATCCTTTCACATCCTCTTTCTGTCCAGGTCACCGGTCATCATTTTGTCCACAACAGACCAATGTAAAGATATCCCAGTGCCTTTCAGGACCATGACCTCGACACCACGTCCGCTTTCCACACCCCTGCACGCACCCTGCGAATGTCTCCTGCCAGACTCACTTTCATTAAACTCAGCCTTGTCTCTGTCTAGTGCCTCAAACGTGGAGTCCGCTTCCTCCAGCCAGGTCCCCCCTGCCATAGCCCATCTGTTTCTCCCTTAGTCCTGCAGGCCCCGCAGCCACCTTTCATGACAGATGCATCATTTCCCCGGTTCACTGTCCTCTCTCGCAGTCCCACACACTAAACTCAGGCAGGTCCCGATGCTGAACACGGCCTCTGCAGCGAATCACGCAGCCCCGTCTCCCACTGCGGGTGCCCACACCGGAGGAGAGGAGCCTGTCCAGGGCAAGCCTTCCTATTTCTCCTCTCTGATCTTTCCTGAGACCTTATTCTGCTTCCTTTTTCCTAAAAACTGCCCCCTCCGAACTGCTACCTTTGCCTCTACACTAGCTTGGTTTTCTTCAGCCTTAAAACAAACCAAAGTCAACAATCTCTCTGTCCTCGCACAAATTGCCCTCCATGCTGTGTCCAGGTCTCTGTTACAACCAAAGTATTTATATCAGGTGTGAGATAAATGAGGCAATTCAGGAGAGAGCTCAGCAAGCCCATCACATAGTACACATTCGGGTTAATGTTAGTAGTTGCACACTGTCTTCTTATTTGCACCGTTTGCAGTCACAGAGAACACATAGGGTCTTAAGTGCAGGGAGGTAGAAAGGCCTAATCTAGCCTCCTGGGCAGGCAGTGAGGAGGCCTTCCTGGAGGGAGTGACCTCTGACTTGAATCTGTAAGGATGAGTAGGAAGAGTCACATCTCTTTCTGTTACTCTCCTCTTTCCCTCCTCCCTCCACTGTTAAGGACCTGTGTGGTTACATCCATCCGGGGAGTCCGGGCAGTCTCCCTAATTTACGGCCTGTTGATCAATGACCTTAATTCCACCTATAACCTTTGTTCCTCGTACCATCACAGGTTAGGTTACTTACACGTTCACTGGTCCAGGGAACTGGAAAGAGAAATCTTTGTGGGGGATTATCCGGCCTTCCTCCACTTCCCTTTGTTGTGTGGATTGCAGCCTTGACGTGGTTGGCAGGGTCGTGGCCCTGAGGAGCACCACCAGGTCTGCGGTCTGTACCTTTCAGGTCTCATTCCAGAGGAATGGGGTCAGAATACGACAACGACCTCTTGTCCACTGCCCGTAGCATATTTACCTTCTAGCTTCTCAAAGGAGTCAAACTCCAACCTAGAGAGGTACATTATTTTGTGTAAATTCCTCTTTTGCGGCAACGAGAAGTTATCTCATCTGTTCTACTTTATGGCTGCACTGTTTGAAAACCAAAACCCAAAACGAAACCATCATGTTCACACGCCCGCCCCGCCCCAGCTTTGTTCCATAGATATGTAACTCAAAGATTATTCTCACTTTATCCTTCTGGTTGATGTGATGTAAATTCCCTCCCTCCAAAATATGAACCTATTGTTTTGTGTGTGTGTGTGTGTGTGTGTGTGTGTGTGTGTGTGTCTATTATCTAAGCCCCAGAAAACCCGATTGTAGACTAGCACCCGTTTAACTTCCCTTTGTGTCTGCTCTTCTTTGTTGTTAGCGAGTTCTGTCCATGGCTAAACACTCCCCTCGGTGATTTCAGTCCTTGCCATTTTTGTTGCAGGGTCTTGGAGGGACCATGGTAGGGGACAGAAACATGACTGAAGGGAGAAGGAGGAGGGACTCCTTTCCTGCGTGTCCCTAGAGACAGGGCACGTGAGAATGACTGAGTAGGGCTTAGCCGGGCCTGAGTCAGGAGCTAGTTTACGACTGGGAGCCTGGTGATGACTGTAGGAAAATGTGACTTTGTTTCCATGGCTTGCTGTTTGGAAAAACTCTGACCCCGACCGGCCACGAGGAGCTTATCAGTACCGCTGCATTTCTGTTTTTCGTTTGTCAGCTTTGAGGACTGGGCCAGTTTTCCAGGATATCTTCAAGTTTTAAAATCAGTGACTTTCATGTCTTACTTCTCCCCTGTTTATTCGGTAGTTCTGTGTATATTAATTATTAGGCTACATTTATATGTAAACTTATATTTAAATGTAAACACAAATAGTAAAGTTGGATTTAAAAAACATGCCTTTAATATTGTGCTAGGCTACTTCAGGAAGTTTGAGGTCATGAAGTGACAGTGAGGACATCTGCAGAACGATAGGTGTCCGTGCCCCCCAGTCCCTCCCTGGAGGGGCACCAGGAGGGGAGGGGGCACACGTAACACAGATGGCACTTTTAATTAACTGCATTATTTTTGCTTTGTGGGTCTTTCATCTCAGAGTAACAGAAATATATTAGTTTTTTTTTTTTTTTGCTCTCTCTTTTTTTTAAGAGCAAAACTGTCTGGTTTGATCTCAGTCCTGTTGTTTTAATCGTGTGGCTGTAGCCAAGTTAGTTTCTCTCTGCCTCCATCTTTGCAGTGGGGGTATTAATAGCGTCACCTTATGGAGTGTTGGGAGAACTAAGGGAGTTAGCACCTGGAAAGCACTTAGAATAGACACTACCCGGGAAAGGGAAACGTTCAGTACTGCTGAGCTTTTATGAAGTAGGAGTCGTGCAGTTTCCAAAACTGGCTTGGAGGTGGTCACACTGTGGGGTGTTTTCCTCATCACCCCTCTTATCTGATGCCTCTTACACCTGGATCGTCTTATTACCCAGTGTCCCTCCAGTACATTTATTTTACAAAAGTAAAATAAAATAAAAGAGAAACACTGGAACGACGCTGAGAACACTCTGAAAGGGGATGACGAGGTGCAGTTTTTTCTCTATGGCAACAAAGAAGGAAGAGTTTGTGCTACACGTTAGGTCCAAACGCTTCAGCTATTTTACTGTCGAGCTTGAATCACCAGTCAGTTTATGCTCATTGCCAGGAAGAGACCTCCTGTCGCCGCCTGGGATGTGCTGGGGCCTGGTGTTGGCGTCCCTGACAGCCTCCCACGAGACGCAGAGGACAGGCCTTGGACCCCACTCACTCGGGTTTCCAGTAGGGCCTGTTTGTGCCATTGGGCTTCTCGGGACCCCAAGGTGGGTCATCCGAGAGGAGGGACAGGGAAACAGAGTAGCAGTGGAAGCAACCAAATCTTTCCCCATCACACCCGTGAGAGCAGAGCCCCTCCCTGCAGGGGTTACATTGGCTGGACTTTACTGTAGCTGTCCGCAGTCGGCCAGGTTTGTGAGCCTCCGCAGTGCAATGGTAACACGCTGGTGTTCAAATCCCACGAAAAGCTGGATACTTCCCACCAGCCTGCTCCTCGGATAATGTGATTTTCAGGATTTCTAATATTAATATCACTTCAGACAAAAATATTGTTTTCTTAATTTTTAGATTTCCCTCCCAAATTTAGTTCAAACAGAGATTGCTTCATCTTTCTAAGGATATTTAAGGAAACTAGATCTTAGACATAAGGAAAAAATAAGAAAGGTACCTTATAAGATAAAGTTTGTAGTGTCAGAAAGGTTCTTCTAAAACTCATAATTTGCATATTAGTTGCCATTTTAAATATAACTAGAAAGTTATGTTAATTACATTTTAAATGATCATTTTTCTCCATATGAAGATTTGTTGTTTAGGGACTGCAGGGAAAATCTTTTGTAAAATTACAAGTTGTTTATTATGTAAATGATCATTGTACTATATCTATGGTAGGCCTATAATTTTATTTTTTTCTGCATTCCTATGTGGATACATTTTAAGTTGTAAGATTCTTTGCAAATTGAAAATATGATAATTTGTGAAACTTATTTTACGTACACTTAACCAAATGCAATATGGTATAGCACAGCTAATTCTCCATCCTGACATTTTCAAATGATAATACCGCCACGGCCCTGCACGGGAGCTGCCTCGCCGTTAACCTTCCTGCCTCAGCTCTGCCCGGAGAGCTTCTTCTTCTGACCTGGAGCGACTTTTGCACATACCATTCACGTTGCTATAATTCCCATGCGTGTTTTTTCCCATAGTTAGAGTATAGTAACATTGGAAGAAAGAATAATTTTATTTGTTTTATGTATCTCCCACAATACTCTGATTGTCCTAGGATGTTAATAGTATTTGTCAATTACATATCTTTGAGATGAGAGTTAAGTGCTCGTAAGTCAAGAGTTTGCTGAACCGGCAACCTAGCCAAAATAAAGGTGTAGATTCAGGGAGGGAATATTGTGGATGTGGATAGTATCAGATATTCATTTGGTACAAAAACATGCAAAGACATTATTTGTAATGCTAGTGCTTTAAATAGAAGGAAAAAAAACCTTAGCATATTTTCTTGGGGGTGCGAGAGGTGAAGGATTCGGTTTAGGATGATTCAAGAATCTGGAAGATGGACTAATTGAGCAACTGGGGAGAATTTTTTTTCAAGATGTAAAAGCTATATATCCTCCTGGCATCATAAATACATAGAAAACATTAATTTTTATTGTCTAATGACATTGTCAAATGGCATATTACATTTAATGATCAGTTGTAAGCTGTTTCATTAGGCACATGCTATTGAGTGTCTATTCATCTTAAATTGACATTATACAAATTTTTGATATTGTAAAAGCACACCTTCAATATATTTCTTATAAATACTTTTTTTTTCAGAAACCTCACTTAATGGTTTTTAAACCATGACTTATAATTTCTCAAGGCTAAATGTTAGCAGTCAGCAATGACAGGTATCTTCAATCAATCATCCTACCATTTTCGATCCCATAGTTTTTTCCTGAAAGAGAGCTTTGCAAGTCTATTTCTGGAGGGCCCTATTTCTGTCAGTAGCTCACAAAACCGTTTTTTCTCTCTCCTATTGGTTTTAGTTCTCAAAATGACCAAACTTATGAAGTAAAGACAAAAATACAGGGAGTTGGGAGGCGGCTGTGTCGGCGTGCGGACCATATGAGCAGTGGGATTTGGGGAGCAGGAAATGCACCTTCCCAGAGAAGATGATTCCCTAGTCAGACTGGGACTGGCGTCAGAAGAGGCTTTCTTAATGACGTCCAGAGTTTTTGACCTGCAACGCACGGGCTGTTGTGCTTCTTACTAAGTTGTAAGAGGAAGGAGAGGAGAAATTGTGTGGGGAGAAGACAATGAGTTTATTTCTAAATGTTTGGAAGCTGAGATTCTTTTGGGAAATTTGACTAGAGACCTTCATCTGCATAATGACTATTATGCACATGGAGATGTCTTAAAGCTAATAAGTTCCTATCATCAACCTCCCAAGCATGGATTTCTGTGCGCTAAAAATATTTAGCACAACACGCCGCAGCCATTGCTAATGCAGGTGTGCGCTCAGATGTTAATTTTCAGTAAGGCCTTTCCTGACTGCCTTTTTATTAAAAAAAAAAAAGAAAGCAAGAAAAGAACAGCTTTCCCACTTATCTCCACTGAGCGCATTCTGTTTTCTGCATTTTTCTTCATCCCACCAATCATGATTGGACGTTTTATAGATTGAATTTACTTTTTTACCTCCTCCTCACTCCCCCTCACTGCACAGCCCCTTCAGGAAAGCCAGGATTCGAGCCCAGTGCTCCATCCCCAACAGCTCCAGGTCGGCCAGACACAACGGGTGCTTGTAAGTTTGTTGACTGAATTACTGAATACTGAGTCAATTATTAGTCCTTAAAATTCTTTATGAATAATTTTTATTAAGAATACAGTGACATCATTTCACCATTAAAAGAGAATAAACATATTTCTCCAATTAAAAAAGTGATAGGTTTATGTCACCCTTGATCTGGGCTATATGTAAGCTGAAATGCAACACTTTGTACATCCACACACAAAAATGACACGGCTGTGCTTTCTTGTGAGAAAATACAAATATTTTGCAATAAATGAAAGCTTAATATGTTAGCCCGGAGTAGACTGCAGGATATCCAAGTGCATTATCTTTAAAGTATTTTGAGCACTCCTGACAGAATGAAGTTTCAAGGCCAAGGGCTGGACAAAATAGGTAGATACCACAGGAGAATATTAAACTACATTGAGAAGTCCTTCCAAGTTTTTCCCAGTTCTTTGATTACCTATCCCATTCTTTTTGTTTAAGGTCTGATTTGAAGTCCCCTATCACAATGGAAGTCCCTCTGGAAGGGTGCGTATTTGTCACTTATCCTTCAACATTAATTGGTTCTCAAAGCAGTTTCTACACTGAGGAACCTCTAGGAGAAAGAGGACAACAGACATGATGCCCACAAGTGAATGGAGGGGAGAGCTGAGGGACGGTCACGACTTAGGAAGTCAGTAGGCTTCTCTTCTGATTGCGTGAAACCCCTCAATGCCTAATGAGGACGGACATGCGTGCTTTCAAATGTGTCTATAAGTAGTATGCAAATGGCTATACTCGTACTGGCTTTACAATTAGGATATTAGTTATAATTGATAATAGATATCCTGAAGTAGGACAGGTAAGTTGTTGCTTGATTCGGTGACTCAAATTCTCATCACGCATCCTGGTTGTTTTATGTCATCTTTCACCATTCTTAGTGCATCTACTTTGGTCTCCAGTCCAGCCTATACTAGGTCACAATACAGTGCAGAAATTCCAGGTGATAAAATGACTAGAAAATGAGAGCAAAGCAGCTTCTCTGTTTTCCTTTTAGAAAACCTTAGAAATCAGAGCTACTTAATTACATCAGTGACAATATATGGAAGAAGTTGAAGATGTGAAATACACAAACAGCTCTCTGCACTGTTTTTTTCAACAATACAAACATATCAAACATATCCATTATCAAGGAAGCCAGACTCCCATAATGCTCATCGATGCTAATACCGAGAGTGTAAAATGTGAGCTTGCCAGAAGGAAAAGAAGACACTTGTTGCAAGGACAGATCGTCACACAAGAATGTAAATTTCCCCCAGCATTTTTTACACAGTAAATATCTTTGTATATTTGTGTTAAAAACATTAAATAATTCTAATATAAGGATAATGGAAGCTCAAAGAATTACCTTCCAATTTGTCTTTTGATCTCTGAATATTTATTACTCAAAGTTTTAATTTTTAAAAATGAAAACAATAACAATGTAAGATGTTTTATGTTTTGTTTACAGCTAGGCTAGTTCAACTCTTGAGCTTCTAATTTAGGGGGCAAGGTGTGTAGGGGTAAATGTTAGTTAATGACCTCCGTGATGCTTTAGAAAGGCCAGACAGTTCCCATGTCTTCTGTGTAAACCATGATAAAGAAGTAGATGGTCTTATCTCCATTTTAATTATTGCTACACTAAAGTTTCTTTTCCAACTGCTAAGCTAGCATGCCAGTGAAAAGACTATTGCTGAAAGTCTTTTAATAATAGATTAGCCTTCCTGCTAAACATGGAGACCGATGAAAAATGAACGTGTCAGTGGATTCTGTGATCTAGATGGCATGGAATCTAGGAGAATGTAAAATGAAGGAAACACAGCAGAGACAACGGAAGAATCTAAGTCATCTTTTAAAGATGCAGTAAAAATAATTTGTACGTATGGGAACTAGAGAAAGAGAGAGGGAGAAAAGGAATCTCTGATTGAGTTAAATATGGGTAAAATAGGTTTATGTAGTCACATAATTCAAAATATATAATTTTGATAATTAAAAATGGTGATAGAACTTCTCCAATGCACTAATATTTTATAGCACAATTTTTGGTGATTTATTTAGCAATTACCTGCAAATTCCTTAGTTAGTAGGTTCCCACTAGTCAAATCTCTCTCGAAAGTCTGGTAGTTAAGCTTCATTTGCCCATCAACTTATATAAATGTTATCCTCTGTATGTTAAAATGTACTAGCATAAAATGTGTTATAATCTTGGCCCCACGGCAAGTAATAATAATACTTAGGCCCACATAATCCACTTGAAAAAATATAGATTGATTGAAATTGTACTTGCTATTCTTAAACTTTAACTATATTAAGACTTTAGACATAAAGTTATATCCGTTCAAAAACTGAACATTGGAATTGTATGAGAACAGGCAAAGACTGCAAAATGTAGATAAATCTTCTAGTACTAAAGAACTTTATAATGAGGAGTTGTTATTTTCTGTTGTAAAATATTAACAACCAGAACAAAAATATGAGATTTAATCAAATAAATAGGTGAGTGGATAAAACAACCATAGGACATTTACACAATGGAATACTACTTAGCCAAAAAAAGGAGAAAATTGTACCCTTTGTGACAGTATGGATGGACCTGGAGAACTTATGCTAAGTGAAAGACAAATACCATATGATGTCACTCATATGTGGACTCTCATGAGCAAACTGAACTAACAAGGAACATGGGGACAGACTCATAGATGGAGAGCAGGATGCAGCTAGTGGTGGGGGGGGTGAGGGGGTGGAGGGATTCAGCAGAAAGGAAAAAGGACTCATGGACATGGACAACAGTGTGGTGACTGCTGGGGGAAAGGGTATAAGGGAACTAAAAGGTAATGTAAAAAATATTTTTTTAAAACAAAATTAAAATAGGCCCTGGCTGGTGTAGCTCAGTGGATTGAGCGTGGGCTGAGAACCAAAGCATTGCAGGTTCGATTCCCAGTCAGGGCACATGCCTGGGTTGCGGGACAGGTCCCCAGTGGGGACCACATGAGAGGCAACCACACACTGATGTTTCTCTCTCTCTCCTTCTCCCTCCCTTCCCCTCTCTAAAAATAAATAAATAAAAAATCTTAAAAAAAAGAGTTGGAAAATTAAAAAAAAATTAAAATAAAAAAATTTGTAATTAAAAAAATGCAGTGCTAAACACGGTGAAATGCTGTGCACTGAAGTTTCAAAGTGTGAACTCACAGAAGCCTTGAGGTTCCACATACCGATCAGACTCTCAGCCTTATGTCAGTCTTATCAACGTCTCTGAAGTTCCTACATTCGTTTGTACAGCATAAATCTATCTTTCTCCATGGGCAGAGCTTCCAAATTACATAATTTAGAAATAAAGCTACCTGAAATAATGAACTTCATGTTTTAAATAAAGCAATTCTTTGTCACAAGTCATCTCAGATTTTGAAGTGTCCTTTGAAATTTAATGGCATTTTAAAGGTTTTTAATTTTGCTTACTGCTTTACTGGAAAGTAGAGTACTTAATATGATTAGTTTTAAAAACTAATAACAATAAAACAATTACTAACATTTAATTAGTGCTTACTCGGCACCAGAAAAATCTTCTAAACTCCACCTATGACATAATTTAATCCTCACGATGACTGAGAAACACTATTAGTGTGCCTATTAACTGATGAAGAAACTGAGGCATGGAGGGTCGTTTCGGGACCAGTACTGTTTTGGTCTAATTTTCTCTGCCTTTCCCAGCTTTTGTTCTTAATAATTCTCAGAAGTGAAGGTGCTGCCGAGGCCTCGTGCCTTTCCTCGACGGTCCAGGGAAGCCTGGCTTGTGTTCAGGATACAGTGCAGTTTATTAAGGTAAAATGTTAACTAGAGATCAGATATTTTTGAGAAGAAAGTTTGGTTTGAAGTGTAATTTGCAAAAGAACTGATATGAAAGCAACTCAAGAAGGACGAAAGGACCTAACTATGATTTTCTCAACGTGCAATTACAAATGACAAGGGTGAGAACAATGAAATGGTGGCGATACGGAACCAAAACCCCAAACCCTGGCTGCACATGAGTGTAGTGGAGAGACAGACCCACCGCAGCTGAGGTTGGTACTGGTTTTCAAGTCTTTACTGACAACATAATTTTGGGCAAGTCTCTCAGTGAATATCTTAAGTACGAACATCATTTTTTGAAACAATAAAAGTAAGAATATCTTACTTGACATACGAAAGCAAGAGAAAGATGGTGTCGATGTAAACACATAGTCGTAATTGAAATGCAAGCCAAGTGGAACCGGCTTTTAAAAACCATGCTAAGAAGGCTGAATCCCAAATCCAGGTTTGTTGTAAACACATGACAAGGATGATAAAAATGCCTGTGTCAGCGGGGTTCCGAGAACGGTTTCGCCCTCATTTGGTTGAAAGGCACTGTGCTTGGTGTGGATTCTTCTTTCATCGTTGTTTCCCACTAAACATTTTTTTCCAATTCAGTCTTTTTGGGAAGCTGTGTTATTATTATTATTTTTGTCATCATACCTTTTACACTTTATTTTGGCCTAAAATAAATACCCTCTTCTCCCTCGCCCCCTACATTTAGATAATCTCTGTTAATCCTTAAGATTTAGGTCTGTGTACCCACATTTAGCTCTGAACCGAAGCCGCTCAGAGCTGTCCCTGTCTGCTCCCACAGCTCCTTCCTTCGCGTGGATACTCATCACAGCACTCACCTCTCGAGACCTTGTTCTACCCCCAGTCTTCCCCACTCCTTTATGCCATAAAGGAGCATTTGCTCATTGACTTCGTATTCGCAGAGCCTGGACAGTTTCTGGCACAGAGTAGGTGCTGAATAACTGTTGAAGAAATAAGGGAGGTACCAAGAGAAGAAGACCCAAAGAGAGGAAGAAAATTTTGCAAGTCAGGCCGATGAGTACATTTCAGCTCAGTACTACTTAATCCCATTTTGATGCAATTAGTTCTTCCTGATTGTCTTGATTCTTTTGTATACTACATGTGATTTTAGAAGCAATCGAGTGAGATTTCCTTATGAGTTAGGAATAATGTTATTAAATCCTGAAATATTTCATGAAGTTCAAGTGGACAAATACTGAGCAACTCAATTCCTCTGGAAAGTGGGCCTGAGTTCCTTGTTATTTTTAACCTGAGTCAGAGAGAAAATAAAAATGCCAGGCAGATGGGCACTTTTACTACATGTGTATGGCTCAGCCCAGTATTGAATTTTTCTTATTTAAAGGCTTTCTGTCTTTGTAAAGCTCAAGCACGTTCCCTCACAGGGAGAAACCCACCCCAGGGCGCAGAACGCCTGATCTCAGAGAAGGGCGTTGAGCTGGCTGTCCACAAAGGCTCTGGGCCGAGAGTCGTTTATTTTAGTCTGCCTCAGCAGTCTCCTCCTCTTAGTCTTACTTTCTTTTCTCTTTGGCAAAAACTACTGTCAATTTCTATTTTGTGATGATCGATTAGCATTGTGCCAGGGTATCTTTTTGGCATTCTGGATTTTTGTTTATAAACCTGTGGTTGCTCTCGGACACAGCTGTTAGACACCGCAAAATTTAATATTCCGATTTAAGATACATGGGAATACACTTGCGACTTTACCGTATACTTTAAGTGGAAATATTCTGTTTGCTGAAATACTGAACCGCATACTCGCAGAAACTATGGAGTGATGAAAAGCAAGTATTCGAGTATTAACTTTTGTGCTTTCTAAAAATGGAGGAGAATAATACAAAAGAGTATTATTACTTAAAATGGAATTATTTTCCCCAAATTAAGTTATTACACCTAACTTTATTCCTAAAAAGGAGGTAACTAGCTATAAAAGGAGGTCACAGGTGTGTACCATCAAGGTAGTAGTTTGCTGGCTGATGCTCATAGACTCTCAGAAGAAGAGGGGTGAGGGACAGTAAGTACTTACACTGTTAGGCTGGTAGAACAAATGCTGGCTTCTGTAGGCAAGAGACTAGTACCGACCTGTTGTGAGAGAACTGTTCATTTTATTTTTTATTTATTATTTATTTATTTTTTATTTTAATTGTTTAAGTACAGTTTTTTGCCCTTTACCCCCATCCAAGCCCACCTCCCCAGCCCTCCCCACCTCCCTCCCAATTCCACCCCCCTTGTTATTGTCCATGTGTCCTTTATACTAGTTCATTTTAATAGAACCACAATGAAATAGCATCATTCAGGTTCTGCTGCTCATACCCGATGCATGCTGTATCAAGTTACAGTGAGCATGCAATCAGATTTTATTTTGCTGCCAGAATGAGAGTGTTCTTCAAAGTTAGATTGTCTCTAGGCTTTAACTCATGTACACTAACAATTCTTCTTAAACCGAATGATCTTAAGAACAGAATGCTTATTTATTACTTTAATAACTCTTCAACAGCCCGACAAGTTGATTGCTATGCATGCAAGATATTCTCCCGAAGGAAGGAGTCTGCTCCATTGCACTAGCGTTCAGTGGTGGTGGTAGGACAGGTGTCATGACACATGCAAGTGTGTTCTATACAGAAAATCACTCCCCTTGTGTGAGCTGGCTTTTTGAGACCGCCCAAGGCTACAGAGTGAGTAGGTCCTGCTGGTGGTGGGCAAGTTGCTGTCAGTTTAATGGCGGCCCTTCCTCCATTCATGGCTCCCATGGATTCTGCAGACAAGAAGAGCTGTAGTGGATTGGCTCCCACTACCTGAAGGATTCGAGGGGAGGAAGCAGAAAATACACACTCTGTGTATCGTAACGCCTGAGTTTATTGGTCGGTTCCATTGGATGAACTCTGAAATCTGACAGTTTAATTTTAATATAACTTTTCTTTGACCTTTCTCTGATATCGTATTCCCATGAAGTATTTCACTTCATCCCTGGCTGTTGTGGCTCAGTAGATTGAGTGCCGGCCTGTGAACCAAAGGGTCGCTGGTTCAATTCCCAATCAGGGCACATGCCTGGGTTCTGGGCCAGTTCTCCAGTAGGGGGCATGCGAGAGGCAACCACACATTGATGTTTCTCTCCCTCTCTTTCTCCTTCCCTTCCCCTCTGTCAAAGAATAAATAAACAAAATCTTAAAAAAAAGAATTTCAATTCAATTTGACTACAATATGCAGAAGATTCTTCTGACAGGATAATTACTCGGGGCTATTTTATAAGGTATTTTTGGTTCACAAGGCAGAGGAAGAAAGGAAGCCCTTAACAAATACACAAATGTGGCTGCACTGTGCTTTGCCACCCCCTGTATATTCTCCTCCCGCTGTCTATTCCTTCTGATACAGACTAAGGGCAGATGTAACTCAGGCCACCATCTGTCCCTTATTTACCGAGGGTTGTTCCTTTTCTATCGTCTCATATTCTTTACTACTGACAATTATGGAACGCTTATATTAAAATCAGATTGCCAGTGAAACATGATCCTTTATAAAAAATGAAAATTGGTGTGTTTGCTTTTATACAATGAAATCTCCTTAAAGAATGTATAGTCAGAACATAATTAGCTACTATGTTAAGAGTCTACCCTCAAAACACGTATTGA
This sequence comes from Trachops cirrhosus, assembly GCA_028533065.1. Classification (NCBI taxonomy): domain Eukaryota; kingdom Metazoa; phylum Chordata; class Mammalia; order Chiroptera; family Phyllostomidae; genus Trachops; species Trachops cirrhosus. The sequence continues at coordinate 187,768,793 of CM052540.1, read as the reverse complement.
CTCTCTTATGAGGACATGGCAGGCTTTGGATTGGCATCTGGACTTGGAGGTGAGAGGTTCGTAAGGGTGCAGCTGCCCTTAATTTTCTCATTCAAATAGCTTATACTCAGCGGGAGATGCGTGTGTGTAAGGTTCCAGAGGGGATTATTTAAACTGTCTTTGTGGAGCAGAATGAAGTTAAAGGACCTGAACGCTTCAGTTTTGATTAATCAACAAGTTACCTTCTGTCAGATAAGAGTTTTACTGCGAGTATGATTGGGTCTGAGGGTTCACGTGGTCAAAGATACTCGGTAGTGAGGCAGAGACAGGCAACACCCAGGTGTCGTGTCTTCATATATCCACAACTAAAAAGTCATTCTAACCCATAGACATAGTTGGAGGAACACATAGCACCAAATCAAAACTAGACCACTTTAGATAGAAATGGGAACGAATCTCATAAGATACACGAGGGGACCCATCTAATTCAGTTAGAGGACTTCGTTTTTGAAGGCAGCAGGCAGGACCTGGGTGAAGATCCCCTCTCAGCTGCCTCAGAACACTCAGTTCTTTGCTTGTCACTCTGTTTTCTGGGACTCAGGTTTTTTCATCTGCAAAATAGAGGGGATCTTACCTGCAAAATGCTTACCTTGCAGGATTACTGCTAGGATTAGAGATAATATTTAGAAGACATATTATAAAAAGTATCTGGCCTGTGATGAGTGCTTATAAATAGTCCTTGTAATAAAAGTGCTATTGAATAAATCGAGCATTTTCAAAATTTTGTTAATGAATTGATGTGAAATGTTATTGGATTAATTTATATTCTCTTAATTTTATGATTTGAGAATACTTAAGTTTGGCTTCTCTAAATGTAGGAAGTCCAATGTAAATCTTGTATTACCCTAAACATATGTTAATCTGATAAGAGAAGGGCTAGAGGGATTCCACAATGTACTTCATTACATAAATTCACCATCTAAAAAGAAGAAAGGAACTTGGTATGTCAAATATTAAATTATTTACACCAGGTTGATTAAAAGATTGTTTAAAGAAAAGCCTTCAAAATGATTAGAATTTACGTTACAGGTTTGTCTCTGTGAGGTGAAACTGAGTCACGGTACAGTATTTTTCGTTCACCGTAAGGCTGGTACGCAGTCTATTCTTCCTATCTCCAAATTCCAGTGTCACGTGGTCCGTCAAATACTCTGTATGTTTTGTTTCATCAGATTAATGTTGCCTTCTATTACTTGTCCATTCAGAGAGCAAAACATCAGCCCTGGTGTTGGAAACCATTCATTTTTGTGACGTATAACCTATACGAGGGTTTTTCATTTATCAAGCTATTTATATTCGGCAGTGATCTGTGGACAGGAAATGTAGCAGTTCTCCTTTGGTCTTTTTGTCACTTTCGCTTTGACAATTCTCACTTCCTTAATAGTCTAAATCACAGGTTTCATCTCAAGGAATTACCTTTGTGGCTGTTGTTTTTACCTAGGTGTTTATTCATAGTGTCTCATTGTAGTGTGCTTGTGTGCGCATGCGCGTGTTAAATTCCCCTGAATTTTAAGTCGGCATACTTTCCCGGGAGCTTTTCTCTGATGTCTTTCTTCGGGTGGATGTCCAGAGAAAGAGGCTTGGGAAACACACTTTGGTAGGTGAGCAGGCTGTGCCATGTAAACAAACACAGAGCGTAGTACATAAGAAACCACAACACGCGTGCGATTGGGTGTACCGCAATACAGCGAACGCCTGGCGTGCTGTCAAACGCCGTGGGGTTAAGGACACCGGACCCAACAAGAACCTGCCTCTTCAGATGCCAGTCACGAGTTTGGGGGCCCCTAGACCACCTGGACAGTAGTCCTGGCGTTCTCACGACCCTCACCGGGTTTGATAATTCATTAGAATGACCGGGAGAACTCAAGGGAACACCATACTCACGATCACAGTTCCGTTGCAAAGGCTGCAGCTCAGGACCCAGTAAGTGAGGAGACACGCAGGTGAAGGCCTGGAAGAGTCTCAGGCACAGCACCTACAAGCCCTCGCCCCACAAATAAGGGGGCGGTGTCCTCCAGGTACAGTGATGTGCTCCCCATCCGGCAAGTTCTGGTGTCCAAAATTTTTATTACGGTTTCACTTTATAGGCATGGAAACACTGAATCGCTAGCCACACGGTTGAACTCCATTTCCAGCTCCCCAACCTGCCCCCGCCCCAGGAGGCCAGGCTGGCTAAGCTCCTGGTTGCTCTTCCTGAGGACCAGCCCCGTCCTGAGTAATCTCCCTAGTACAACTAAGGTGTGACCTAAGAGGCTCCCAAAAAACCAAGACTGTCCCATGACTCAGGCTCCCTACCAGGCACCTGGGACAAAGGCCAGTCAAATTCTTTCATGTACAGTAGAGATAATTTCAGTATTAAATGTAAAGATATGTATTTAATTTCGGTAGTACACATTTTCTCTTCTTGCTACCTAGTAGAAGTGTGGTTTACAAAATATGTTGGCCTTTGAAGAATGACTGTGGAAATCAACCTAAATGTGTTGTAAGGTTATCAAATTTTTTGCCAATATAAGTTCTCTAAATTTTGTTTAAAATTGGAAATTTTAATCAAATTATTGAACAGATGATCATGCCAAAAATTGAATTGGGAAGCTTTTAATTAATACAAATTATTAAAAGTAAAGCTTGTGAAAAGGAACACATCAAGGGTTTTCTATAAAATCAAGGATAACTAAACAAATTACATAATGATAGCTTTGAAATATCTTGCTTTGTGTGACTAATTGGATGGAATTCCTATGTTTATTGAGATAAAGTTAGTTTTTGCTTTGGAGGGCTTTTTTTTGGACCAGAGTGGAATAAAAGTGAGAAAGCCTAAAATTGTGTAGCATGCAAATTTGGTGGAACACTCAAGGAACATGTATAAATTGACAAAGCCAAAGTGGGGTAGGGTCAAGGGTGGGAGGTGGGGGGAAAACGGAGACAACTGTATTTGAACAACAATAAAAAAGAGAAAAAAAAAGATCACTGATAGACAGCTGACCTGACATGCTTTCTCTTTTAAATTATTTGTTAGAATCTCTGAGTAGAGACAGAAAGATGGGACTTGCAAAAATATTGTGCTGAAAGAATTCACATTTTGCTATAAAAATTCAGAATATGCTGATGCTGTCAGAATTTGACAGCTTAACAGATATGTTAGCACCTATAAAGAGGTCTTTTTTTCTTATTCAAGAAACTTATAGTTTATTGAGAAAAGTTAATAAAAATTGCAAACAATGTCATGTTTGCTAACCATAAAATGAACCATTAAAGAAAATGTAAAAAAACAATATGACCACATTAAAAAACAGTCTTCAGATTAATACTAGATAGATAATATTAGACTCGACTACAGAATTAATTAAAATATAGATATGTACCAAGAATTATTATTCTACCTAGTTTTTTAATGTTAGACATGAATTATTTTATTAATATATGTGCATTGTTTTTATTTGTTAGAAATAATTTTTTATTCTGAAAATAGTTTGGTAGTACTATTTTTAGTTCTGTCAATACAATAAAATCAAGTTATTGTCAGTATATATGTATTTCAAAAATAATTTTCATTATTTTTAGGGCTCATTTTTTTCACTTTTCAAAATTACCTTCGTTTGGACAAAAGATGTAATGGCCTCGCCTACTTACAAATACATATTTGTAGTTATGTAACATGTAACTATGAAATATAACCATTTAGATATTAAAAGCATTCATGCCTCAATAAACTACCCAATATAACTTAATATTTCAGTGTTTCTTGTGGCATGGTTATTATGATTACAAACTCAACAAGTTGTTTTTGAAATAATTTAGCCTGTCTTCCACACAGTAATTAGTCCTAACAGCTATTTATCTATCTCATTGCTGATCATTTGGAGGAAGAATGCATTTTGGAAGAAAATGCCGTTTCCTATATGGTCATATCTCATTTGATCTTTCACACACTTGACGTTATTACTTGAACTTTCAGCAGTCACGGAAACCTAGCATACTTTGGGAATGGTCTCATGGTGGACACCTGATACTCTGTGTCTGCACAGGTTTTCCCACAAGTGTCAGATTGTCACTGCCCTTGTGATGGCATTGTGTCCTGCTTGATTTTTCCGCACAGAATGGCGAGAAGAAAGAGTATTTGGTTATGCTTTATTCAAAGGTTAGATTACTTACCTGCCTTCTTTAGAAAGAAACGGGTCCACTTGTTTTTCTCAATCGTGCTGACCTCTCAGCAGGCGTGGACTGACGGAGGTACCAAGGACACTTCCAAAAGGGTCTGTAGTGACAGTGCCCTGAGCCTTGTTTCAAGTTCAGGGGCATCAGCGCCTCAGCGATGTGCCAGGAACAACCCCAGGCAGCCTTTTCAAAGTTAGAATTCTCCATGTGCTCCATCTCCCCCAAATGCTGCAAAAGCTGCATTTTTTCTTACTGAAAATTTAAGAGGTTCCCTAACGTGGACCTCAGATGATTCTGGGGTTTCAGATCAATGTGTATGATATTGAAGGAAATAGAATAAGAAGGAAAAGGCAAAATAAAAACATAAACACAAAAAGATCGCATATCCTGGAAGCAAACATCAGAGTACATTGGGAGACAGTCACGGGATTTGCTCTTTCTACCTTCATTGTGTTAAAACAAACAAGGCTCTGAACTTTCACTGCCATTGGAGTTGTGTCAGTCTATGGCACAGGTGGCAGACACAAGGCTCATGGGCCGAATTCAGCCCTCCACCTTGTTTTATCCAGCCCGATACCTTGTTTCTACCCAGCAGCGGTGCTGAGCTCTTGCTTAACTATTGAGTAGTTACATTTATACAGTCCTAAAATTACATGTGGCCCCTTGAAGGCAATGGCGAGGCTGATGTGGCCCCTGGTGAAAATGAGTTTGACACCCCTGGTGGGAAGAGGGGTGAAGGAAGAAGCCCATCAGGAGTGGGTAGAAAGAAAGTTTGAGAGAGGAGTCCAGCTTTAGACATGTAATTTGTAGTTATTGATGAGATCTCCAAAGATGAGCTTGATCTGCCATTTGGCAGTTCAGAGAAGAGATGGGGATGGGAAGCTAGGGGAGGAAGAAATGAATCGTATAACTCAAGGGATTTTGGGCTGAGAAAGGAAAGTTTCTGCAGAAGTTTGCACAGCACCTTGGTGAGATATGACTAACATAATGAAGGAATTAGGGAAGGATATTGGGCTGTGGACAAAGAACAATGACCTTGTCCAGCTCATTTTAGTTTGAGAAAAGGTGGGACATTGCCAAATGTTCTCACTTTCTATGCTGACATCCAGAGTTTCTTGGGAATAAGAGGAATAAAGAGGTGGAGTCAAATAAAGATTTCAGTCAGGGTTTT
>CM052540.1:187712667-187746144 GCA_028533065.1 Trachops cirrhosus | reverse complement strand
GCCCCATCTCCACATCTCATCACACTGGGGACCAGGGATGTAACGTGAATTTGTGGGGAGGGACACAGTCCCATCTATGGTCTCTGCTCATCTGTGAGGTTGGCTGATGGATAGTGACAAAGGTGGTAAAACCCTTAGGAGAACATGAGGCACTGATCGTGTCCATAGGGACCTTGAGGGCACTCCTATCCCCTCAGGGGAAAATGTTGTCCTGCAGCTTTTCTCACCTGCTGCTCTTAAACGAAAACTCCTTGTAAGTACTTTTATTAAAATTTAATCCTAAGAAGTGTTAGAATTCCCGCCATGCTGTATGTGTGACCCAGAAATTGGGTCCTTGGATGTACTTTTTTTTCCTTTAGGAAATGTTGATTCTTTTTGATGAGAATTAGAAAAAGGGATTAGAGAAATATAATTATAGAGGTTAGATACAAAACTTTTCACCCTTGTTGTTCTGAAATGAAAATGCATGTTTCTCTAAATAAGCTACTAAGCATAATACACAGTTATCTTCTATCAACTCTTATACCACATAAATTTACCAAAAGAATGAAATAATATGGAGAATCAATATTATAATAATATGGCCAGAATCAATGCTGAATTTAGCAGAAAACATGACGGTGATTTGTGAGTTTGAATTCTGGGTGAAAGCCCAGATAATAATGATATAACATTTTGGACTCCTCCATTTAAGACTTGCGAGAAATACTGAATTCTACTGAGTTTAAAGCGCACCAACTCAATAGAAATAAGTCCACATTTCCCCTTTTCCAGAGTGTATTTTGGCTCAGGCTAGGGTTAACCTGTTAGCTCAAATTGATCAGGGATCTGGAAAATACACTTAAAACACAATGGAGTTCATGTTGTCAAATTCAATATCAGAGGAGACCAATATTTTGGTTAATTTAAAATAATCTAAAAAACTCAAAACAGTTTGCACCATCATTAAAAAGAATATTGCCATTCCTGCAATATTTTAAAAATACTGGTCCTGGCTAGCTAGCTCGGTTGGTTGGAGCATAGTCTGAATATGCCAAGGTTGTGGGTTTGATTCCCAGTCAAGGCACATATAAGAATCAATCAGTGAATGTTTAAATAAGTGGAACAACAAAGCAATCTCTCTATGTCTCTCTCAAATCAGTAAATATTTTTTCTAAATTTCTGCAAGTACAGCATGCATTCCAAACCTAGAAAACAAGTTCTATTTAATAAGTTCTATTTAATATAGAACATGTGACAATGACCATAAAAATAATTAAAACATTTTTCATACACTCATTATGTATAACCAAAATTTAATTGATCATTAGATTATTTTATGTACTTATTATGCCAGCCACTATAACATTATTGATACTAAAAAAAAAAAAGCAACAGATTTCAATTAGTTTCTGCTAGAGTTAACTGGAAGACAAACACAGGATGGGGCAAAGGTAGGTGTTGTGTATATGGAAAATGAGACAATAATTAATAAATAATAATACCACAATAAACTGCATTTTATGTACTTACAACTGTAAACTTACTTTTGCCCCACCTTGTAGTCACAGAGATCATTTAGATTTTTGAATTAATTTTTGTACATGGCAAAAAACTATAATCTAGTTTCATTATTTTTTATGTGGCTTTTCAATTTTCCCAGCACCATTTATTGGAGAGGTTTTCTTTTCTCCATTGTATGATTTTGGGTCCTTTGTCAGAAATGATTTGCCCATATACCTGTGGCTTTATTTCTAGGATCTCAGTTATGTTCCATTGGTCTGTGTGTCTGTTGTTCTGCCAAAACCATGCTGTTTTGATGATCACAGATCAGTTGTATCGTTTGAAGTCAGATAGTGTGATACCTCTGGCTTCATTCTTTTTCCTCAGAATTGCTTTCTTATTTTTTAGTAATTGACACCTGGATGGCAATCTTTGCAAGCATTTATTTTATATATAGAAAGTTCTTGGGGGAGGTTGTATTTTTCTTGAATTAATTGAAATTAATTCAATTTCAAACGTGAAGTTGAATTAATATTAACAAGTGATAGATTTCACACATCTTTATCCAACTATTCAACATATGTTTATCACAATTAACCTTGTGCCAAAGACCTTGAGAGATTGAGTTAGATATGATCCTCCCCATTAAGTTTATCTTTTAATGGAGAGAACAGGAAGAGAGAACCATAAAATTTCATAATGTGGAGGCTAAGAGAAAGGGATGTAGATAAGGCTTGAGAGATAAGAGGAGGTCAGGTTGTGTAGAGCCATGAATCACTTGGCATTTTGACCTTCATCTTGGATTTAATGGAGTATTGTTGGAGATTTTTAACCAGGAAATGGCATCATCATATTTGTGTTATAGAAAAAATAAAAACTTGACTTGCAGGGTGGAGGAGGGCAAATCCAGAGATACAGAAAAACGTTGGAAACTTTGAAATGACCCATGTGAAAAAGAGTATTGTCCAAATTAAGGACTTTGCAATTCAGGACCTTTTACAAAGGAAGGTTGATGCACAGAATGTAGTTACTATTTAAGGGTGGAGGGCGAGGGAACGGAGTGCGTCTAGCACTACAGCCTTGTTGAGAAATTACCTTGAGGCTTGATATGTGTTGGTCTCTGTACAGGACACAGCTAGCATGTAGAGGGTGGCAGAGGTTAATAGTTTGGGACATCTCCTGAGTGACTTGACTGTGGGTTTTAAAGTTAAGAGGCTTACCTTCAGTAGAAGTGAGGTAAGGTAATGGAGTCCCCTGATTATAAGTAATTGTTGACATTAGGGACATGGATGTGACTCAAGCAGAGAATGCACATCTTAAAGGCACTGCCTATAACTGACCAGAGAAATGGGAGTAAACAAGAAGCAAGAAGGAAAGTCACACTCAGAAACAGAACATGGGGCACATAATTACAGAGGAACCAGGAATTACATATGCAACCAGGTGACTATATAAGGATGATCCAGCGCAGCGGTCTGCAAACTGCTTGTTGTATTCAGCAGTGTGCAGATATGTCTGTGTGATCGTGGACATGTTCACTTGACAGATAGGCAGCACCAGCTTACAAGATGTTTAAATGTCAAATATAGGGTAAAAAGGTATAGAATTAAAAAAAACGTTTTAGTTTATTTAAGAAGTAGATATTAAAGTGGATGGAGAGGAATATAGGTTCAATGTACCATTAGGAGAGCTGTAAGCATGCTTACATGCTGAAGAGGGAGAACAGAAAAGAAGAATCTGAGGAAGACAGGATATAACTGATGAAGAGAGAGCACTGAGGATTTTTTTTAAATAATTTTTTTTAATTTTATTTATTCATTTTTAGAGAGGGGGAAGGGAAGGAGAAAGAGAGGAAGAGAAACATCATGTGTGGTTGCCTCTCACATGGCTCCCACTAGGGACCTGGCCTGCAACCCAGGCATGTGCCCTGACTGGGAATCCAACCAGGGACCCTTTGGTTCGCAGCCTACGCTCAATCCACTGAGCCACACCAGCCAGGGCTACACTGAGGATTTTTGAGAGAAAGCAGAGAAAGCATGGGGGTGTCAGAGAGGCATCCCGGTGCAAAGCACAAAACGCTCCAAAAAAGTACGTCACACTCCAACATCAGAAGGAGAAAGGATGGGTGGACAAGTCTGTAAATGACAGTATTGTTCTCAATAAAATGGGAAGTTATATACATTCTCATGATTGAGGTGAGCAGGCAAGGGAGGTAGACTTTGGGAGACTCAGAAAGTTTGCACTAGCTGCCCTGGGGAGTCAGATGCCTGCTTTGGTGGAACGTGCCTATCTCACTCGCCAGTATTTAAAACCTAGTTGATGTTAAAACTGTGAGCTGGTTGTGCCGTTGTGGGGTATCCTCTAGCCATATGTGGAAGCTCAAATGTAGGGATGAGTGAGAATGTGGACAGTTAGCCTTGAAATAGACTATCGCCATGAGAATGCAACAGGGAAGAGAATTGACAATTCTGATAAAATATTTATTGGAATAATGGATTTTGTGTCAGACTGGATAAGGAAGTGATGATGAGTAGAGAGAAAAGAATGGGAGAAAAGAGGACTTTGCAAAGACTAGCCATCTCAAACCAAAAAAAAACCCCAAAACAAATAACAGTTCAGTGAGGGTAAGACACTGAAAAATATAAACTAGACAGAAAAAAAGGTGTGATAAGAGGAGTTTTGGTGCTAACAAGCTTGAATAAGTATAAACTGCAATGATAAAATTATCTATATGTACATTGGTCATATAATCAGGGTATGGAAAAGGATGACAGATATTCTGGAATTAATAGTATGTAAATTTATTTCATTTCAGGTAAAAGATTAGAATTCTTTTAAAATCAGAATCTCTATTCCGTTATCACAAAGAGTATTTGGACAAATATATAATAATCCCATAGATTCCCATTTAGAACAATATACCACTTGTTTCTAAGCCAGACCCTACCTTCTTTCCTTCTTTTCTTCTTCTCTCTCTCCCTCCATCCCTCCCTTCTTCCCTCCCTCCCTTCCTTCTCTCTTGTTCACTTCTATTTTGAAAACGTGGGCTAAGTACCTACACTTTTATAGAGTTATGGAGTAGACCCTGTAGGAGGAAGCTCTTAATTTCTCTCTGGAGAGATCAAATAAGTCTTTGCTGAGGAAGCAATGTTTGAGCCAAGTTTTACAGCCATCCGTCAGCAAAGGGATAGGAAGGAAGCCATGATATCAAGAGAAAACAATATGCAGACAGATCCAGGTCCTGATCAATCATGTTGCATAAAAGGTGTCACGAGGGTGGTGTGGCCCGGCCGTGGGACACCTACAGAGGAGGGCGATAAATGGCACTGAAATGGTGGACAGAGGGCATGTCATAAAAGCCCTTCTAATATTGGACCAAGGAATCTGGATACCAGAAAGATTCTCTATCTAACAGCTGCTTAAGCGGGGAAGTTTCATAATCAGGTTTGAATCATTGAATGATATTTCTGGATGCCAAGTAGACTATGTTTTCAAGGAAGGTGAGACTGGAGATTGATGATGTAAGGTGATTAATAATGTAATTAATTAATGAAGTAAACTGGTTAATCAAAGGTTAGCATGATTTCATAAATGGGAGAGTGATGTGACAAAGCAATTCTGAATTTATTTTGAAATATAAATAACTATTTATGGGGAGAATTATTTGGGGAGAGTAACTTAGAGGTTGGAAACTAAGCAGTGACTTCTTAGTGCTTGAGTAGATCAATAGTTCATTTAGAACAAATCGGTTAGTTCAGAAAGCACATGAAGTTATGAACTTGAGTTGTATAAGTCTTTGTATAAGTTGTAACTCCAATGATCGGGGAAGGGGTGCATTATACGAAGATAGATAGGACACTTATATGGGCTTTTGGACCCTTCTAAGCCTCCAGCACAATTAAAGAATCAAAGCAAATAAAGGAATGCATCTACAAAAGATAAGGGAATGAGAGCAGGGGACTCTTACTGATACAAGAAAATTCTCAGAACTTTTAAGAGATCCAACTGAGAAGCGAGCAGAATGCCAGCTGACCCAAGAGAGAAGTCCACACCCTGGAATAGGGCCACAAAAAGGTTTGCGGGAGGGAGAGGCAGGCGGCGCAGTGGGTTTCCTGAGACATTCGGAGTTGGAGTCAGAGGCGCGATGCAGAGCGTAACTGAGCCGGAGGCCAGGTACAGAAGGACCTTCATTTGAGGACAGTGGGACAGCTCTGCATGTCATTACCCATCAAACCCCTCTCAGCCGCTGCACACACAGACAGGGAATATAGGCACTTTTCGCTAATCCCCACGTAGAACTCCTCATATATTTTTTTTTACCAAATAAATTGAACCTATGTTCATGGGAAGATACAGTTTCACTAGATGCTAGGAGGAATGGAGTCAAGTCTTCATCCATCCAGAGAAAATGATCTTCAATTGAGAACTCTGTAACCAGACAAGCAGCTTTTAAAAAAAATATATAATGAAATGGAATTTTTCTTTGTTTTCTCTAATTTTATGTAATAGTTATTTTATTTATTTTTATTTTTAATATATAATCTTTATTATATATATTTTCATTACCATTTAGTCCCCTTATACCCCTCCCCCCAGCAATCACCACACTGTTGTCCGTGTCCATGAGTCCTTTTCCTTTTTCCTCAATCAGACAAGCTGTTTTCAAAGGGATTAGAGAGTGTAGTCTTTCCTACCCCAGGCCCCTACCACCTGGAATAAAACTGTAAATGGAGAGTGTGGCTGCTACAAGATGTATGGAGGTGTGGCTGCTACAAGATGTATTAAAGGCAACAACAATTGTGGTAGCTCCACGGCACGTCCCGAGAAAAATGAGTCCCGCTTATGGGTGGGGGTGGTCTCCAGAGAAGAAAGCGAGTGTGAGTGTGTGAGTGTGTAGTTGGGGGGGACCATGAACACTAAGAATTTGAGTGCCTAACATTGTATTCTGTACAGAGTCAATATTCAACAGGTTTTTGTTGATATGATAAACCCAATATATTCAGAAGTTTTATTACTTTTAGGGGTCCTTCCATATATATCAGTTCATATAGTTCTCATAAAAATTCTGATAATTATGGATTTTCAACACTTCAGATAGTCTGACAAATCTCTAGGTGCACAATGATCTGAACTGTGGAGTACTCTAATGCTTATTTAGTTTGGAAGGTGTCCCATGTGTGAATCTGAAGTACGACTTTTTCCAATACACCAGGTTTTAAAGGTTTCTGGGGTTGCTAGCAACTTCGCCAACACTTGTTTACTTTTTAAGTTTTAGCTTCTTTTGGGGAGATTGTAATCATAGTAGGACTTTTTCTTTCTTTTTATTTATGGTTTTATCAAATGTCACAATGTGTGGTTGATTCATGATGAATCGAGGTTCTATTTTCCCAGCTTTATACCCCAAAGCACACACTTAACAGTTTCTTTCGGAGAGCATTTGCCAAGACAGTGAACCAGCATCGCGGGCACAAATCCACTCAGATAAATTAGTGTTTCAAACTCGACTGGCTCCCACAGCCTGCCAGTGCATGATGCAATTCTGACGGCCTGGACAACAGATGATGAAGGCGCATTGTCTTCATCTGAGCAGTCATTTGAGAAAGCCAGCTTTCCTTTCGCTCACCGATCCTGGTGCCTGCGGGCAGATGGGACCACGTGCTGGATTGCACATGACCTTTCTAGGCTTGACGTTCAGAAAGACATTGTGCAAATTGTCCAAATATAATGGTGTTTTACTTATCTGCTGCATTTTATTTTATCACACATTTGTATTAGGATTAGCTTTGTTATTATGTTTTATTTATTTAATTTGTTTTCTTAACAAAGGTTTAGGGAAATTGGTTTATATGAAATAGTGTTTTACCTCTGGTTTATTTCAATTTCTGTGTGTGCTGGCGCCCATGTATTTTCATTTTTAAAAAATGGTACTTATTTATTTCTAAAATAAATAAAATTCCATAATAAGGTATTCTTATGGAATTTTACATGTAGAATATCATTGGTTGCATATCCTTTCTTTTGGTTGAAAAGCGAGGGGGAATTTTTGGAAACTGAGTAATGCACAGTCCGGACTAGAACTCTTGTCTGCTGGTTTCAAGTTATACATTGCCCCAACAAACAATTTTTTAAGTTCTCTCATGACAAAATTATTTATTTAGTGCCTTTTTATTTCCTGTTAACTATATTTATCCCTAATATTAACAAAATAATTGCTAAAAATATAAAAAGATATATAATATAGTTAGCAATTTAATGTTTCATGAAAATGCATATGACTACATTTAAGAATTTTACCACCCTACAAACATTATAATTTTCAGTATTTTAAGTAAAAACAAAAACAAATAGTTGAGATGCCAAACATTTATCATCACTTGTGAATTTATCCAAGTTCATGAATGTGACACCATAAACATTAGAGTGGATCCTTTCTCACAGAATTAATAGAAAATAGGAGACATAACAGTATTTGGGGCATACTTTAAAAATATGTTATCAAGAGACCAACAAAATATATTACAAATTTTATGCATGTCTTGAAGACAGCTTAATAGTTTGGTTAACTGACAATTAGTGCAAAAATTCTTTCTGAATTATATCTGAATGGAATGGAAAATATGGCATATTCTTTCTTGGTAATTTCAAAGAAATTTAATAGATACTTACTGAAAAAAGATATATATGATACTGTCTATAGGAAAATAATTCGCAGAATATATAAATGAGTTTAAACATCCTCTGCTTTGTTTGGTTTGATAGTTCAGTCACCAAGAGCTTGGAGACTGAATTACCTTTCTGTTTTAAGAGCATTCATTATTTAAAGAATTTTAAAATACAAATTGATGAGATGAAGTCTCCAGAGTAAAATATCTGTTCTTACTAAGTTTAGGTACATTTCTCCATACCATTGCAAGGTGTACCTTTGCTCTTCAAAGAGCACGAATTCTTGTGATTATTTTCTATGCTGAGGAAATGAACTAGTAACAAAAACTAAAATAATTATACTATTTGTAGCTCAAAATGCAGAGATAACTAAATTTGTCCTTATTGGAGCATGTAACATTATAAATCTGATGAGACAGCAGTTACACAAAAGAGTGAGCAAAAGATTTACATGAAACTAGGAAAATACAAATGAGGGTATTATTAGCAATATGTTATGTCTACAATGGATTATTCCAGAATCCTTTCCAAAAAAACACAATATTATGAAAATGTCATTTGAAATTCATTTGCAAAAGATATACAAAATTCAGAAAATAATGCTAATGTGGTTATTTGCTTTTTTAAACCTTCTTTTCCACACACAAACACACACAGTCACACACTGTTTCTGATTGTTTTCTTAATTATCATCTTCTACCATGTACTAGACAAGGAGCAAGGTTATTCCATTTTCTATTTAAAATTTTTTAAATTTCTACTTTGAGGTTTCAGGATATGATTTGCCAAAGAAGGGTTTCAGAAAAAGTTATTCTACTTATTAAATCAATATTTTAGTGCTGACTTCATCCTGAAATGAAGTGCGTGGTCAGCATCAAATAGCCTTCACACAGCCATCACTAAAGGTTCAAAGATGCATCATAAAATGTATTTGTTATTCCTCATTTGAATCTTTCGGTAGTCGCACAATTTGTGTATATCCTCTACATTTATAGTCATTGGAAATTTGTAGTAGAAGAATACACAATGATTAAATAGTTTAATTTTAAGAAATTTCCATTTTTCCAGAGTGCTTATCGATCAGAGGCTCTTCTTTGTAAAGCCACATTCACGGTCCCTTCACAATTTGCTTTTCCCAGGGTGTAAGCTGGTTCCAAAGGTAAATCACGGCATGGGGCCAAACTACTCTTCCCTTTTCTGGGACATTCTCCAGTACACAGATGTTCTTTTCCAGCACACTGTCCTCATGGAAGTTCAAATGAGAGACTCTATCTTTCTAAAATAGATGTGAAGGTTCGGGCATGTTCAGTTAACAAAATGCAAGCTGTTATCAGCATATTTGTTTCTGACCATTTCCCAGTGTTTGACTGATACTGACTTGAAATTCAAAGACAAATGAGTCAGGTGCTCATGAGCATCATGTGTGACCCATTTATGCAGATTCGTGGTCAGGTGTGTAACTGGGGCGGATGAAAAATACTGCGGAGCGTCAGCTCTGTCCCGCCGGGCACGGCGCCTCCCAGTGTTCACAGCTGTGCTCTCACGCTGTACCCGACCAGTGCTCCCCGGCACTGTTTCCCACGAAAAATAGGGAAAGATCCACGTTATCATATTTTCCAATTTTCTTTTATTTCTTTACTAATGCATGGTATTTGATTTCTCTCAGACTAGCAAAGCTAAATAAAGAGCAATTTTGCCTAAAGGCATACTTTTCCTAAATGTTTAGGATATGGAATTAAAATCTTCTGTGAAAATCTGTATGACTAGAAATGGCTGATAGATTATACAGTAGCGAAGCAATTGAACAGTCATAGAGTCCAATAGTCAAGGGCCACGCTAGTTAAGAAATGTAACAATCTTTTTCATGGTCGTGATTGGTAACTAGTACACTTTGTCTCTGTAGTTGTTAAGCTATATAAGCACTGCTTAGTTTACTACAAAGTCCTGAGATCATACATGATAAGGTATTTGTGCCAGTCCTGAGCAATGTGGCTCAGCTGGATGAGCATCATCCCACAAAGCAAAAGTTCTCCAGTTTGATTCCTGGTTGAGGCACATGCCTGGGTTGTGGGTTCAGTCCCTGCTTCAGGTGCGTGTGAGAGGCAGCCAATTGATGTTTCTCTTTCACGTCAGTATTTCTCTCCCTTTCTTTCTCCCTCCCTTCCCCTCTCTCTAAAATAAATAAATAAATAAATAAATAAAATCTTAAAAAATTATATTTGTGCCATTTCAAAAAGGATGCTCAAAATAGATATGTGTGTGTATTTGAGTTATTCCCCCACTCCCCCACTTGGGGAAATGAAGTCACCCTTAAATGTCTTTGCACTCCCCACATATGTGTGAAGGGGGAGAGGGACAGGGGCTCAGAGCAGATAGGACAGTACACCCTTCAGGGAGTCAAGTCGTGCACCAGATTGAACTTGAACATGCAGCTGTGGACAGAGAAGCACTCGCGGCTCCTGGGCAGGCCAGCTCCTTCTCTGTCTCCAAGTTCCAGTGAGGAGGGGTTTTTGGAGAAGCTAAACTGAGAGGACCAGAAAGGAAATGCAGATTCTTTTCCAATTTAAATGCTTTTGAGAATTTGAGAGATTTTTATTATTTCTAAATATTTGGGATAAAGCTAGTATAGAAGTTAGTGATTCGGACAAAAAAGTAACCAAGTAATTATAGCAATTTGATTTTGCCACCACATCCAAGAGTCTAATCAGTAGGCTAATGTTGTGTCTGTTATTTAATTTTACTTTTATATTAATTCATTTATGCTGTATTTTACAAAAGTATTTTTCTGTCCACTCTGGATAGAGGAGAGAGCTGGTTTTCACCATGGACTGAGGAGCTCAGATCTAATTGTTTGGGCTCCTGGAGGAGAAAAGGTTCTGTTTACTATCAGATGATGGGTAGGGATTTGTTGTGAATAGAAGATGTGTATCCTTTGAGACTTAGGGAAAACCAGTTAGAAATGCTGTAGATGTAAGTTTATTTGAAGGAATGGGAGGACAGGGATGAGGAAATTTAAACATAAGAGTGTCACTTTCCTCTAGAAAAAGTAAAACTTGATGCTAAAACTGAACAGAACAGTCATGGCTTTCGGGGGAGTGAAGAGAGAAAAAACAGAACACACGGTGTTAGGAAGAGGTCACAGCGGAGGGCCTCAGAGAAGGCTGCTGTCCTTTAAAGTTTTCATAGACACAGTCCCCTGCTTTCTCGCCTGTAATCGTCAGCAGCTCAGGAAGAGAAGATGTCTGTTTTGACTGATCAGAAGTTGACATTTTGTGGAGAAAAGGCAATGGAAAAACACAGAGTCCTTAATAAATGGAGATGTGTGGTGGGTGGAGATCAGGAGGTTGTTAAATGCCAGAAAGGAGGTTAAGTTATGGGTGGAATAGCCAAATAGAAGGAACTCTAAAGAAAACAATTTTTTATATACAGCTAGACAAATCGTTGTCTGAATGTGGCAAAGGGGAGATGGGGAAAGGAGGATACTTCCATCAGAACCTGAGGCCTAAAAATATGAAAGAACCTAACTGACTCTTCGAGAAAGCTACCGGAGAGGTAGAACCTTTGGGGAAAGAGTGAGCAGGACTCACGCATCTCAGGGACAGCACAGAAAGAGAGGAGGAACTTTATGACAAGGCTGAGGGTGTAGAAGGTTAATAGATAATGAAGGGGGAGTTTTGGAAGGGACAATGGAAAGAAGGATCCAGGAGAAAAGCACCCACCAGCATGAGGCTCTGACAATAGGTGTGCCAGGCTGGGGAGTGGACCATTGCGTTTGGACCATTTGCAGATGCTCCTAGAGACGAGAGGCCCAGGTGGCTGACTTTTCTAAAGGTGTGGGCTGGCCATTCCTAGTGAGATCCCAGACTGAGTAGGAGACTAACAAAATTAGTCCAAAGACGGCAGCCACTGGTCCGTGTTAAAAGATATTATACTGTGAAGAGTGCTTTTCTCTCATATACCAAGTAAAACCTTCAAATTATGTATTATCTACACTTTGTACCAAAAAGCCTAATTAGATAACTTGAATCATTTTCAAAGTAAGAATTGCAGAAGGTACAGTGGATCTCTTAAGATATGGATTTTGTTATTGATTACGATGAGGACATATTGAATCCTAAATGTGCGTTAGCTGTGAACCAGACTGAGTACCTAAATGTTGGTGTTCTTGTACTCTGCTGTCGACACAGCATGTAGACACTTCATGTAAAAGATATACCAAGTTATGCAGGTGCAGATTCACAAAAAGAACCAAAAAATTCAACCTCGTTTTACACCTTAGACATCAGAATGTTCTTTGTCAAGAGAGGCTTTTCTGGCCCATTTGATTTCCTTAATGTCCCTTTGAAAAGAATACTGAAGGTATATTCCAAGCCCAGAATGAATATCGAGGTTATAGAAGCAATCTAGCCCATGAATGGTCCCCGCCTGTGAAGTCAAACACTAAAGGACAGATCACCGTGTGCTATGAAAAGTGTTAAATTGCTCTTGACAATTTTTGTGGTTAAGTAAACATAGGAGACTGAATGGTTTAGGATTGATTAGGGTCCACTGATTTCATAGGCAGCTTATTAGAGAGAGAGACACCTGAACTCAGTGTCTAGGAAAGAATTTGGAAGCATTTGAAGAGAACTCAGCTGATGTATGAACATCTTCCATACAGCATTTTGGGATTGGGCCTTTAAAAACAGAATGGAACAAGCATTGCTCCTGGGAGAATATTACAAAACCATTATACATCTGGTGAACAATTTTGCAAATATTAGGGCAGGATTGGGGATTCTAAATCAAATCGTCTTAATCAGAGCATTCCTTAGTTTTGGGAAGCTGATTAGCTATCCTCTCTGGAGTCATTAGGCTCCATGTGAGCAGCGTTCTAGAACTATCACGGTGTAAAAATCTGAGGGGCATCTGTGGTCCGACCTTCCCTCCCACTGGGGTCCTGTGGACAGCGCAGTGTCCCGGGATGGACCATGCAAAGCACAGGCCTTCCACCGACGTGATTTGCAGTCTGGATTTTGATGACAATAAAATCAAAGAAAACTTATTTAAATTTTTTCAGTTGACTTTATTTTAATTTTTTTAGTTGACTCTTAAAAGTACCACTTAAATTCATATTTTTGAAAGTTAAACATTTTTATTGTTTATGCTATCTGCAGTTGTCCCAATTTTTGCCCCTTTTCCCCTCTCCCCCAGTCCCCCCACCCCGCCACTTAAAAGCATATTGCTAATGGTCAGAATGACCTTTTCACTATTTACACCCTGAGAACTCAAATCAGGTTTTGAGTCAGATCCCTAGGAAGATTAAAAATAATTAATTTTAATTCTCTGATTTAACACACAGAAGCAAAAGCTTCACACTCTTAAGATCAGAAGAGATTACTTATGCTATTACTGTTAAATGCCTGCAATATTCTTATTTGCCCATTTAGCAAATTATTGGGTGTCATCTATGATGTTATTTCTTTGCAAAGTCATGTTTGCAGGAAGTAGTATTAAATAATTGATTTAGACAGAAATTTATTACTCAAGGATGCTCACTTTGCAGATGGAAAAAAACAGAAAATATTAATTAATCAATGGTATGGTCTGCTTGAACAGGAAGTTGAATGAAGTTGCACTTAGCTTTTTGCTACAAGCTGCCCTTTGACAATAAGAAGTTGTGGCAGTGTATAAATTAGACCAGATGCTTACTTCTTGGGTTAGCATGACTCTCTACAGATGTATGGGCTCCATAAAAAATAGTCTTCTCAAACCAAATATTCTGTGAGCAAGGTTTCAGCAGGACTGTTAATAATCTCAGCAGCTGGTCATCAGAGTGGATGATGAATTATAACAGCTCAAGAGACAACCAGATTGGTCCCCAGAACTACACACGTCCATGTATGTTTGCATCTAAATTACCACTACGTACTTTATTACATTCTTCTGTCAGGTAGATAAATCACGAGGGACGCACATGATTTTGACTATTTGAAAAGAGCCTCTGATACTAACCAGTATCAAAAGAGCCAACTTGCTTCTTCCTCTTCCAAAGTCAGATTTTGGGATAGCGCCATAAGTGAGATCACATTTGAACATATAATGTTAAAGGCCAAGGGGGAGACTGTCTGTGAAATCAACCATGTGAGTTATTACTGAGCAGTCTCTATGGTAGACTCAGTATATAAATCTTGGACTAGTGTTGTATGCTAGCATTGTGAGGATGGGACTGGAAATGGGGGAGAGGAAATGCTTAATTCTAGGTTTTGTTCTGTTATAATACAACCGTAATACAATAGGGGTTCAGTAATCACATGGGGGAAGAAAAAAGAAAGGAAGAAAGAGAGAGAGAGAGAGGAAGGAAGGAGGGAAGGAAGGAAGGAAGGAAGGAAAAAAGAAAGTTTCTAATATATTATAAAAGACTTTATTGCTCCGATAAATTCCTTTATAAAATAATGGTTATGTTTCTCTGGAAAACATTTCAATAGGGTTTTCCTAAAGGAGTGAGTGAATATTAGCATAATTTATCTTAATTCACCTCCAGATTTCACAAAGAAAGTCTAATTCCATAAAAAAATCAAAGTGGAAAATTCGTAAAATTCAGCTTTACCCGGAATGTCCCTAGTCCTCTATGACGTCCCAGGGCTCACGCCGCAGCCCGGTAACTGGAGGATGGTCGCTGCCTGTGTGCTTCTCGTTTACAGATGGGCAGGGAGTTTCTGATCATCACTCTTTACTTCGGAGAATCAGGTTGAAAGGTGATTCATTTCTTATTTGATCCAGAAGTTTATATCCTGTAACTTTACCCTATTTTCCAATACTACAATAATTCCCCAAAAGACATATTGACCTATTTTGGTGGGAAATACTTAGGCATGATAAAAGTGTCATAGTAGACACTTTTAAATTAGGTTTTACTGTATTACTTTTAAGTAGAAATTATCGATGACAATGTTAATACAATTTCCATTTACAAATTCAGTGGCCAAGAAATGTCGGAGGCAGTAACATCAAAAGGACTTTCCTGTGGGTCTGCCAAATACGAAAACAAATGAAAAAATAACTTAGAAGAGAATAAAATTCTCAGTGCCTTAGCAAATTTTGTGTATAGCTGTCCGAATATCAAAATACATGAGATGTTGCCTTTAAGCCTAGAAAACCCCAGAGGCACTTCTAAAAGGAATTCGGACCCGTGTGCACATAAAGCAAGATTTTTTTTGTTCACTATAATTACTGTGTCAAAAGGAAGATTGTTGGAAGAAAGAATGAGTGACTAATACAAATATATCAAGGTGGAAAACAGTTCATCGAAGGCAGATGTGGTGATTTTATGAGTGAAACTCCCACTGCCCTGTCATTTCCCTCTCTGTGCCCCAGTCAGCGTCTCCTAAGAGTTACAGATGTTCTCTTCCAAACGTGTGGTTTCTAAATCAACACGTAAGTTTTGGGGGACATTTTTCTATTTCTGAGATAATTTTGCAATACCTGTGGTCCTTACTTTAAAAATTGACTGTTCTTCTAGCAAATTATACAAAATATGATTCTAAGAAGCATCTCCAGGTACTATGTCTGTGTATTTAGCCATAATAAGCTCATGAAAGCATCAGTAAAAAGGTTCATAGGAAAGAGTAGCCTATATAATACAAATAATAAAAGTGGAAAAAATTTTAGTTTTTAAGAAATTGTTCCACAACTGTTTTTCACCAAAACATTTCACCAAAACATGAGATAACCAGGGAACAGTTATCTCAAAGGTCACTATTCGATATTTGCGATACAGTTAAAAGTTAATGGCAATGAATTCTCAATCGTACTGTATGTTTTATAATTAAACTTCACTTGTTAATAATTTTATTCCTTCACTTTTTTTTTTTTGCCCTTCAGCAAATCCATTAACTTAACATGGAATGAGACACAGAGAAATGGGTGGCCATCACTTGCCAGTTTTGCTACCTTATTCTAAGGCAGCTTTACTAAAATGCTCGGAAAAACAGTCAGTGGAAACGACTGGCAAAAGTGATGTTTTTGAAACATGACCGTACATTTAATGTATTCACGTCCTCTCTGCTCTTCCTGGAGAACCCACAGTTGGTCGTCCTCCAGAGTAAAGACGCAGGAATGTAATTAATTCTGTTTCTCTTTGCAAAAGTCCTCCTCCTATTTTATTAAACCATGGCTCGTGGTCCATAATGTCAATGAGTACTGACATTGGTGGTGTTCTTGACTTTTAAAAAAAAGCCGTTTGTCAGAGTCGATCGTGTTGTCTGTGCGCAGATTTTCCACATGACGTACGACCTGGCCAGCGCCGTGGTGCGGATTTTCAACCTCATCGGCATGATGCTGCTGCTCTGCCACTGGGACGGCTGCCTGCAGTTCCTGGTGCCGCTGCTGCAGGACTTCCCGCCCGACTGCTGGGTGTCGCTCAACGAGATGGTGGTAAGTCCCGCGCGCGATTGCGCGCCCGCGCCGCCGCGGTTTCCCGCACAGTCCCCAGGGCTCCTGGGGGAGTGATCTCATTCTCCTCCGCAAATGTTCAGAGAAACTTCCTTTCGCTTCCATCGTTGTCAAGTCAGATGTTATGTTTCTTTTCTACAACAAAATTTTGTTTACATGCGATGTTTCTGGGGAGGTATACCTTACAGAATCTATTTTCAGGTATCTGTGCATATGGAGACATTTTATTTCAAAGGTGCACATGCAAACGTGCACACATACAATCATAGCACAACCTTCTTTTAGAAATGCTTACTACTTAGAATAACGTATTTCTTTCCACTTGATTTTAGCATTTACCGCGTTCAGGACATGCAGTGCTAACTAAGCATTGTTAAACACGCAGAAACACGTGCCTCAGTAGAAAAGCACAGGAGATACGTACGATGATATCGCAGAGAGTACCTCTTTCTAAGGAGAACTTCGTGGCCAAGGTGCCCTTTAAACTTCACCCTAAATAATATGTAAATATAAAAAGTCTGCGAGGTATACATTTGATTTATAAGGCATATCCATAGTCACAGAAAGTTCAAGAGCGTATGTTTTGGTCTACATAGTGCAACACTCACAAGAGAATTGAAACAGTGAATATTTAACATGCATACATATAGTACATATATAACATATATGTTATATGTTCTTTTTATGTAAATTCTTATTTCTGGCATTGCATTTTATTTCTTTATGTTTTTATGTTCAATTTACTGGAGTATCATTGGTTAATGATGTATAAGTTTCAGGCATACAATTTTATACTATATCATTCATGTGTTCAGTTGTGTGCTCACCACCCAAGGTGAGCACACAACTCCTTTCATCACCCCATATTCGACCCCTCTACCCTTTTATCCTACCCTGCCCCTTCTCCCCGGTAACCACCATTTCGTTGTCTGTGTTTATGAGCTTGGTTTCTTTTTGTTTCTTTGTTCATTTGTTGCTTTTTGTTTTATATCCCACACACGAGTGAAATCATATGGTTCTTGTCCTTTTCTATCTGACTTATTTTACTTTGCATGATGCTCTCTGGATCATTCATGTTGTCATAAATGGTAATGTTTCATCTTTTTGTGGCTGTGTAGTATTCCATCATATATACATATTATATATATATATATATATATACATATATATATATAATCTTCTTTACCTGACCAGTGAGTGGTCGAAGAGCACTTACATTTGACAACATGTTGTTTACCTGTGCATTAGAACAGCCTCCTCTTACGTATGACATTTATGGCAGGTAAATTTTAGGAGAATTTCACAACAAAAGTTTATCTTCAGTAGATATCCAATACCCTTTCATTTCCCATAACATTCTATTATTAATTTCTTGGCTTATTTTTGTACAGAAGACATGGACATCTTAAGAATATGCATTTTTTTCTAATAATTTTATCTCAGGCTTTGTATTGGAAGGAAAGTGGGGTTTACCTTATTATGCTTTAAGAAGTAGGGTCTGTTTTCTTTCTTTTTTCTTTTCTTGCCCACCTACCTCCCTCCTCCCCCCTTCCTTCCTTCCATGCCTTCCTTTGAGCCCTGACACTCACCGGGATGCCTCCTCCATGCCACCCACTCTGCTGAAGTGGCAGCGCTGCACAGAGCTCCCTGGCCACCCTGCTAATACATGTCGCTGCATTTGTTTATGTTTTTGCTTTAAAATTTCAGCAACGTGCATGCGCACACACATACACTTATGTGTTATTTATATCTGTCTGTATTCCCACACTATAATGTAAGTTCCATTAGGTTGAAGACCTTGTCTCTTGATTCTGTCCTTTGTCGCCAGTGCCCAGAACAGTGCCCGACACGGTCAATTCACCGTAGCCTCCTCAGTCATTGCAGGGACTTTATCTGAGAAGTGTTCTGTCTGGGAGATTCTGGATCATAAGAACAAAGGTCACTTGTCAGATCTGTGAAGTCTCTTTGACTACTGATCTGTCACTTTAATTTATCAATGAGGGTGCAAAATACAAAGACAGTATTAAAATATTTGGAGGGGAGGAAAAAGCCACAGGTCTGTAGTGAGTGAACAAGCGGTATAAAAACAATGACAGCATTGCCACAAGATGATTTGTTCTTGACACCAACTAATAGTTAAGACTTCCAGTGATTATTATTATTTTAAATTGTCCCTAGGTATCTTTCAAAAAATAACAGTTGTCTTTGTTAAAAAAAGTATTTTGGATATTCATAAAGTACATATAATTGTATAATTACAGTGTAGAGCAATATACAATTTATGGCATCTAGCAATAAGCATATTTAATGAAGAAAAATTTTAATGTTTCATTCATTTTTCTTTAAGTGTGTTGACATGTGCTCATTTGTTTGTGTGTTTCATGTAACATTATTAACCTTTATTTTGGCCTGGAAAACATCTTTCCTGATTTTACAATTTGGTTCTTGGGTCTTTTTACTCTTGGCTGCGGGTTTACTTCTGAAATTGGATTATTTTCTTGTTCATTTATTTAACACTCTGTGTTTAACATAGAGGATAGGAAACATTTAAGTCTATGTTCAGTTATAAAGACCAGAAAATATGTGAAATTGTGACTATTAGTGATAAGAATGAGACAAAAATCATAAAAAGACATTTTTTGTACCAATAGAGAATCTCAATGGTGTTATTTGACCTTGGAGGTATCATCGTTTACCCTAAAGCTATTGTGTTCTAGAAAACTTTCCGTCACAACAAAACAAAGTACATTTTCACACAAAAAGGAGTCGTAAAGGAAAAGGGAACGCTCAATATAAAAAGGAAGCACCGTACATTCATATAATATGTGCGCTGCATACAAGCCCCTGTGCTTTGAAATGTGCTATCTCATTGGGTCCTTACAACAATACAAAGAGGCACGCACTAGCATCTCCTGTTTTACAGGTTAAACTAATTATCCCATGTCCTACAGCTAGTGTGGACTATAGGGCCAAAGTTAGAATGGTTATCTACCTGACTCCATCCTATCTGTTCCAAACCACATTAGATCATCTTGTGTTATATAGATTACAAAGAATAGTTAAAAATAATGAGGAGGATTGAAAATGGAAGGTGGGGGTTGGGTAGGACAGGGGAAAGTAATGGGGGGAAATAGGGACAATTATTGAACAATAGAAGAATTTGTAATTGAACAATAAAAGAACTTGAAAAAATAATAATAATGGAAGATGAAAGCTTTGGCCCCAGGAGACCAGCTGCGGTAGAAAATCACTTGAAAATCAGCATTTGAGCTGGAGCCTGATTTGAGATGTAGGTGTAGAAAAGCAAACTCAAATTTGAAGACAAAATTTGAGAAGCCAGATCAGGATGAATGGACAAGGTGATGCTAGTTATTTTTGATGATGGGATTAAAAATCATGCAATGTCAGTTTCACATTGATACTAAATTATTTTTGACAAAATTTAGCAAATTTTTTGTGCGTTCCTTTTTTATGTCTTTCATTTTAAATGACTTATATCCTGAAGTATTATTTTAAATCTTCCCTAACCATATTTATATTTATATCTATATTCTTATCTCTATATATTCTTTAAAATTCTTCTTAACCACATTTGCACTTATATCTATACTTCTATCCATATACAATTTAAATCCCCTTTAACTATATTTACATTTGTATCTGCATCCTTATCTATAAAAATATGTCATTACTAGTTACCCATATATGTCCCGTGATGAGAAACTTGGAGTCCATGTTGTAACTATACAATATCTTTAATGGGTGATTTGTTCAATATACTTATTCTTACATTAAGTGTTTGTAATCTGCATTTCATTCCATAGAAGTAGGTTCAGTTTCTCTCAGGCATTTCCTTATTAGTCTTCATTAATTCCTCACTAAGAGAAGTTTTTAAATGTCATTTTTTAAAAAGTCAAGGCAGTAATCATGGATGTATGTGACTTGCTACTTGAACTGGGATTAATCTTGCCCTGCATTTGTAATATTTGCTTCTGTGTTATTCAAGAATTGTTTGAATTATGGAATTTTATCTGAATGAAAATCTTGGATTAGTCAGGTAATTAATGTCTAGTATAATTAATTTTGAAAATCTTGTCATTCCCAGGATATTTTGTGACTACAGTCTAGGTATGGCACACTGACATGGTCTTAGTTCACTATTAAAGCAATTAGAGGTACTGGTTTTGGGGTTAAATTACAAATACCATGAAATATTTATTTTAAGAATCTAACTAAGAAAGCGGAAACTATGACACATTTGAAGTTGCATATGAATTTTGATGTAATTTAGAGAATGACCTTACAGAATAAATAAAGAGGGATTTGTAGCCAAGTGACACATTCCCAGAGCCACATTTCTGTAGCTGGAGCCTGCAAGTACTGTGGAGCCCGGGCTGCTTTTGTAGTTGAAGAGTGTTGCGTCATGAGGTGCTATTTAAAATAATGCTGGCTTACAGGTCAATACGTAAACAACCCATTTAGACCGAGTGAAAGCTAAATGCTACATTAAACGTAGTGCAACATTTTTACCTAGTCAAAAGGAGAAATGGCTGGAAGACTTAATCACTCGTTACATACGCAGTACACAGTTGCACTGTGTTAAACTACACACTCCATAATAACTAGTGTGATCACAGCACTATAGTTACATTGTATGCAACTATTTGGTTTCAACAAAACGTCATCACCCATCACAATAAATTCACATGAAGATATTTTTGTTATTAGTTTGTTAGTATTTGCTTGGTAACTGTCTTCGTTTTAACTTTACAAGACCTATAACAATAAGAAGCATTTCTATTTAAACCTACCAGGGCTCATGCATTATGTGTTATTTTGTTGTGATTGAAGGAATCCACCCATTATTCCGTCCCGAGAGGCGCCATTCTGGAGGGAGGGAATATCCCTTATACGTATCCACATGTCGCACAGGGCCTGTGCCAACCTTACGTCTGTTGCTGATAGTCCAAATAAAATGGGAAATTATCAATAGTGTTTGAAAATTATGTATAAAGGGGTTATTATATTATACCTTTTAAATGTTATTCTTTGCATGGTTTTTGCTTTAGTAATTTGTACATCAAATGGTATCTTCAAAAACGTAATCACATGACCAATGCACAGGCAATATAACATATACAAAATTCATAAAGTCCAAATAATCAGTGAGCTTCTGATGCTCTTCAGTTCTATGTAAATAACACATTTCAGAAAAAAAGTAAGACGTATAAACCATACTGTCTGCCAAAATCCGAGAAAAGAAGAGGTACGACATGTTTGCAAGGGTCTCATTAACCAAATCTGTGTAGAGAAAGTAGAGGATTTGACTGGAAAATCTAGGTAACTTCCCAGTTTTATTTTCATCCCAGTCACATGGCAGGGACACTTACAAATGACCAAATAGTCGCTCAGTTCCCAGCTCCCTTCCCGCGGATCGGGGCCCTGTGACGGTCATGGTCAAGGGCCTCCGAATGGCTGCGTCTTAGTTCACTCGGAGGTCCGTACAGTAAGAAGCTGGTCTGGACCCTCCAGGCCCTCTCCAGAGGCAGGTGTCTTTATTTGTCACCCAGCACATATCACGGCTTACCCACCCTAACTCGTCAAGACAGCAGAATAGAGAAGGGAAAAACCGGCAGGACTGATTAGACATACGAATCCCAGAACTGCCTCCACCACGGAAACGTTTATGATTTCAGGCAAATCACGTTAAGTTCCCTGTACTTCAGCTCTGAAACGAGTGTGTATTTTTATCCTTTCATTTAGGTAATCTCCCTGAGTAGCAGTTCGTGCCAGGCAGCCCTAAGAAACAGTAAAGAATGAGGCAGAATCTCTTTCCCCGTAATGCTTCATGTTCTACCAGACTTTATTTAGACAGCTTCTTTCTAGCTGCTGAAAACCAAGAGATGATCAAAAAGCAGACTCGACTCCGAAGGGATTTATAAATCAGCAGAATAGGGAATGACGTGCCGAAGCCATTTGTACGGGTTTGAATCGAGGCCCCCAAAATGTGTGCACAGCCCCCAGGCTTCTGCACCAGGGGCCGAGCCAGTGAAATGGGCCCCCCTTCGGCCTCCCAGGCCACGGCCACTTGAAAATGCAGCCACTCACACAGCTCTTTTAAATTTTTTCTCTAATTCAGCCACGCTGACAGTGCTGCTTTTCTCTGATTCACACCGTGGCGTGCTGGGGGCAGCCTCGTGTGGACTGAGATGGAGTCTGTGAGTGGTGCAGACTAGAGGTTGGGTGACGCAGTGGGTAGACATTCATTTCAAGTGCTGTCAGCTAGGTTGGGACCAGGGACCTGCAACAAAGAGTGGGGACTGAGACAGGACCGTCACTTCTGGATCAGTGACGGTACCAGTCACAACAGGTATGCTGGGGGCTGGGGTAGAGAGAGCTGTTTGTTGGTATCTACTCCAAGTGAATGATTTGATGAAAAAAATATATGTCATTCATTTACAAGTTTCCATACATAAGTAGAACATTGAAAAACTAGGATGATTAGATTATCTGTTGATATTCTAGAAAATGTCTGAAGACAAAATTAAAATTGGTTCACTTATTTTTACAAAGTTCAATGAACTACTTAGATAATGATTGATTGAAAAAAAATATACCTGAGATTACATAACTAAGAAATGAAACTAAAATATCTTAATTGAAAGTATATTTGTTCTCTCTTGAGGTCTAGCAATGTATGTTAGATCTGTAATTCTATAAATTAGAAACTGTGTTATCGTATTCTTGATTTTTTTCCTAAATAGAACGCATTGCCTTTACAGTCTTTTTTAAAAGTCCTGACAAAAGGTAACTAATTTGCTGACAAGTCACTATGTAGCTTTAG
Source organism: Trachops cirrhosus (assembly GCA_028533065.1). Lineage (NCBI taxonomy): Eukaryota > Metazoa > Chordata > Mammalia > Chiroptera > Phyllostomidae > Trachops > Trachops cirrhosus. The sequence goes on along the minus strand of CM052540.1, from coordinate 187,722,722 downwards.
TGAAAAAAAGTGCATCCATCGGTCCTGTGAGTTATAATAACAAAGTAGGTCAGCAGCCTGCTGAGTACTGTGATTCTCCTTGGTCTCCCCGTTTCTGCCTAATGGGAACCGGCCTGGCGACTTGCTCTCTCTTGGGTAGAAACACAACCTCATCACAAAGGAAACAACTCACATACCGTGTTCTTCCTTCTCAGACATGTACTCTTTTATGGGAACAAACATATGGAAATAAGTTCTAATCTGGTATTTTGTTTTCAAATGAAATATGCATTACGGAAAAGCTTTAGCACAAATTAGACTTTCATATAAAGAGGGATAAAGGATATTACTTGAATTACATACTGGCTGTGACTACATCAAGTTGCCTTTCCAGTACCAAGACCAATCCCTAAGTTCCAAACATGTTTGTTCTTATGTAGACTAGCTCTTAAATGTTAAGAAACAAATGGCCAGAAGAAGCACCGTTCATGCCAACTAGCATAGGCAATTTATCAGAGAGGATCTTGAGAATACATACTAGAATCATCAGCTGTCTTCTCTTTGCTTTGAGGGTATAGAAATGGGTCCTATGTGGCCAACACCTAGATACCCTTCTCGTATTACCAGCGAGGTGCCTCAGAAACATGACTCCACCTCAGCAGGGTTAATAAACACCTTGCTGTCCTGTACAACCTGCTGTCTCGTAGTCCGTGTGCAGTTATGAGCACATCCATCTGTGGGCTATAATCACTTGTTTTAATTAGCTTGATAATGATGAAATATTACCTAAGAACATTTGAGAATTCACCATATCTTTGTAATGCATAAGAAGGTCCAAACAATGAATGATAATATATTCTCTGTATTCCAAGAGGATTTTCTAGAATATGTCATAAGGTCAACAAAATTTTTCTCTAAATATATTCTAAAGATAAAAATAAATATCGGTTATAATAGTTGCTTATCATGTCCACCAGAGCCCCTGTGTTAGCCTTGGCCACTGCGAGTGAGGAGCTGCGCTAGTATCCCTGTGCCTGCCGGTTAGGGAAGGGCTCCTGGTGGGAACATCTTTAATTCCAATGGTAGTAAAATGAGGACATAATTCAGTGGGATGACCTCAAATTGCCATGAACTGTATTTTTGTCCTTCAGATGATTTAAAAAACATTATTGTGTTCTAAATCTAGCTATTGATTCATAGTTGTAAAAAATTATTGAGTTAGATGGAATGATAGGATGCTTGGAAAGTACCATTTCAGGTGGTAACCATTACTAGCTCCCCACTGCTCCCAAACTGAAACTGAAGAATTCACACTCTGTTCAAGGAGGATTATGTTCTGTCCACCAGTTTTGTATTTCTGCTCTCAACTGGGTCACCAATTCTTAAAGAAAAAGAAAAAAAATAGACATTTGGCACAGGTCACTCATTAAACATTAGGCAAATGGAAGTAAAGGTGTTATTAATCTTCAACATTTAAGGAAGTCATTCTCCTGAAGGTTACATTTGTTTTTATTTCAGTTATTACTTATGTATAATTTTTTAAATTGTTTTATGAGAAAAGTAAAACTTTTTAAAATTGCCAATTAGAAAAGTATGGAAAAGAAGTTCAAAAACATATAGACTTTTTTATACAGGGAAACATACAAATACAGAAACCTTATAAGGAATAGAGCCCGATGCTGTTTCTATAGGAAAACTCTTGAGAATGACGTGTTCTAATGTCTTCTAATGTGTATCTCTCACTTACTCTGTACCTAAGGCCTTCTGTGAACAGGCTGGTTACCTGGGTGGCTTAGTGTTCTACAGCAATGAAGTCACCCAAAAACCGGAAGGGAAACAAAAAGATGGATAAGCACATTATTTTACAGGAAGATGAAAGGAAAGAGAGAAGAGAAAGCCAAATAACAAACCCACTCAGAGCAGGTTTCCTTTCCTCCTGGGCCACAGAGTTTCTGCCCAACGCCATTCTGTAACAAGAGGTACCTAATTATCTCTTTGAAATGTAAATGTTCGTGGGTATCTGCTTTTCTTCCTGAAATGATGCTTTTGCATTAATTTAGATCCACTTATAAATTCATTGGTATGTTAGATGAATTGAGAACATTGTGACATATCAACAATTAACCTGTTTTTCAATTAGCACTTTTCTCAAAGAACTCACTGGATTATTTAGCAGAGTATTTAAGTATTAAGAAAGCATTAAAGTATACCTAAATATCGTATAAACCTATGAAGAGTGTGCCAGAAAGAATGGAATTATGCCATATTGAACAAAAGAGAGTTCATTGTTTTTACACATAATCTCTTCAATGGTATAAACAGGAAACAGAGGCTCATCACTCTGCAGTGTGCTTTTCTTTGTAGTAAATCTTTCACTGTGTAGCGGAATTTACTTCATAAAACCGTATCACTCATTATAGTAGACCACTGATAAATACTTTGAGAAACTTAGACGTGTGTGGCTCCCCTTCAATAAACCATTAACATCTTGTCTTATAAATATTTATTCTATCTTCATGACTACTAATAAGAAAAAGTTTTAAATTATAACAAAAATATTATTCTACGTTAAATTAATCCGTTGCAAGTTTCCCTTGGAGCACCATGTGAGAAAAAGAGAGACTGACTGTTTAATTGGAAGGGAGTAAGAAGTTGCATAGTTCACAGTCAACTTCAGCAAAAATAGTGTCAGCCCTGATACGGCTGTGACGCATCTGCTTGTGAAATTGCTGATTATTTTTATCGCAATCGGCCTATGGAAAATTGGACCTATGGCCTCCTAACAATGCTTATGCCTTTATTTAGAAATAAAAGGGATAATCAATAAGTTAATTCATTCTCTCTATGAATCTTAATTGGTGAAATTCCATTTTTTAGAGGATGCAGAGCAAACCTTAGTGAGAAGGGTGTTAAAGCTAGGTGAAATAAACAACCAATTAACCAAATATCTGTGACCCATACCATTAATATTCATAAAATATAACTATTCAAAGCCTTAAATAGTTTTCTTTTTACTTAGTTTCCCATAGCTTGGTGCAGAAGAGTTCAATGGCAAGAGAAATGGGGAAAACAGCTGAGATTTATTTTAAAAATAATTCTGCTACAGAATTAATGCAGGTTTAGCCCAATCCAGTGGCCCGGGCTATGCTTCTTTGTCACATACAACAGTTGAATATACAGTGGTGATCCAAAAAAGTCTTGAGTATCAAATGGTTATTTAATATAGTTTATAATATTCCATTTACCATGACAGGAAAGGAAAATCTTTCACCAACTTTTGAAACCAAAAAATTCTGTATTATTTGCAGGGTCAACTAAGTTAATAAGAATAATCGGAAAACTTTGTTCTCTAAAAATACTATTTATACGTTTAACTGCACATAAAAAATTCGTTCAAAAGCATATGACAAGACTATCAAGTGCAATTAGCTTTTGAAAAATTGATTTTAAAAAATGAGGGTAATTTGATCAAAGGGTATTACCCAAACATTGTCTGACCTAAGCAAACGATTTCTAAATGAATAGCAAAGTGGAATACCTCCGGGAGCCGGTCTGGTGACATAGACCCGCACGTTAGACCAAGTGCAGCACCAAAAGCAGCTGGGGAACCAGGCACAGGGCTGCTCCTGAAATTCAGCTGCTGATGATGTGGAAATGAGTGCCCCCGTGATGCCCAGACATCAAGCAGGCCATTAGTTTCCAACCTCTGAGATTAATCCAGGTTCGTGCAGAGGGTTTGAAACCAGGGAGAAAGGCTTTGTCACTGCAAGTTCTGGTCTCTTCCTGCAGACTCGGGCTCTAGCAGAATTCCTCCTTCCTCCCCCACTTCCAAAGGGGGAATCCCAGTCAATGACAGGCACCCGGGAAAAACGAGAGGAAGGGAAGTTGTGCACAGTCGTGGCTCAGTCTGGACTTATCGACCGCTGATATCAATTTGGATTTCTTTTACATGAATTTAACTGGCTTGACAATTTGTCTAAATGATATGATAAATTATCAAAGAGCTGTGATCTGAAAGAGCTAGCCCACAAAAAATACAAAAATAAACATTTTAAAGACCTGCCAGTTGCCCTGGCCAGGTAGCTCTGTTGGATAGAGCCTGGTTCAGTTCACCAAGGCTGCAGCTTCCGTCCCGGGCAGGGCACAAACGAGAATGGATCAGTGGGTGCGTCAACAAGTGCAACAGCAAATCGGTGCCGTCTCCCTCTCTTCCTTCCCCTCTCTCTCTAAAGTCAGTAAACAAAAAGACAAGACAGTTTTAGGATTCAGCACTGTTTGGGAGAATTCTTTGTCATGGCGAGGGAAAAAATAATGCATTTGCAGTTACGAAAAACTACAAATTCACCACGCAGAGCTGGTTGAGAAGGGTTTTCTCAGAATTAAAGATGGTGTCTTCCTCACTTCTCCTGCTGCCAACTACTGAGAAATACCTGATGAGCAATTCAGTAATGAATAGATCAAGATCTAGAACTTCCCTGCAGCTATAGCCATAGTAACATGACTCAGGGGTCCTGCAGTTCAAGCTTTAGATTCTAAATATTCCAGATGAAGAAGAGCTTAATGAATTACTGGTTATGTGCCCTGACTGGTGTGGCTCACTTGGTTGGGTGTCATCCTGCAAAGTGAAAGGCTACTGGTTCGATTCTTGGTCAGGGCACATGCCTGGGTTGCGGGTTCAGTCCTCGGTTGGGGTGCATGCCAGAGGCAGCTGACTGATGTTCCTCTCACTTTGATGTTTATCTTCCTCCCTTTCTCCCTCCCTTCCCCTCCCTCTAAAAATAAATAAGGTTATTGGTTATATAATATCACCCTTATGTTGGTGATAAAATAAAAAATATGTCTAGTGTCTTAGAAATTGATCATGAGAGATTTCTTCAGTTGTGTGTAGTGCTCAGGCTGGACTGAAAAAGACTTGGAGGTGCATTGTATACCATCAGGTGTAGCACGCCTCGCCCCATACAGGATTAATGTGCATCCACTTACTTGCATTTTTAGGATGCACTAGTAGCATCTGTGTAGCATCTATCTACCTATCTACCTACCTACCCATTTATTTATTTATTTATTACTTATTTTAAAGATTTTATTTATTTATTTCACATCCATGTGAACAGAAACATTGATCAGTTGCCTCTCTTATGTACCCCAATCGGAGACCAAACCCACAACCCAGGCATGTGCCCTGAGAGGGGGTGGAACCGGCGACTTTTTTCTCTGTGTGACGATGCCCAACCAACTTAGCCACAGTGGTAAGGTCTATTGATTTATTTTTTGAGTGACTATTTTTATACCTGCTTATGTTGTGGGAAAATAGGCTGATAAGAAAACAATGTCTTGCCCTCATGGCAGTCTCCTTTTCACAGAAAAACGGAAACTAAACCAAATAAAGAGCCATCAAAGATTTACTTCGCACAGCACAAATCCTGTTCATGAATCTAAAGCACGAGAACAGAATACAGTGACCCGGGTCAAGCAGATCCACTTAAGACAGAATGGTCTGCAGATGCCACCTCTGAAAAGATGGTGAAAAGATGGATGGAGCCGAGGATGCAAAGAAATGAAGGCGTGCGTTATGCAGATGTTTGGAAGGCTAGGCGTGCGGGAGGAAGGAACAGCCTGTGTAAAGCTGAGTGGTGTGACTAGAGCAGAGGGAGGGAGGAGAGCCAAAATGCTGTTGGGGAGACCCCCAAGGGCCAGCCAAGTCACAGAGGGTCTTGTAAACCATGTGAAGAGTTGGGGGTTTATGCTCTGTGCAATAGAGAGCTCAGTGAGCCCCAGTGCTCTGAGCTGAGAGCCCCTTCCAGGACAGGAGAACCCAGCGGAGGGAGTCCTGGTTTCTTATCGACAGGAGAAGCTGCAGTGCCAGGCACTGGGATGCAAGTGTGGGAGGAAATGCCCAAGTAAGTCAGCAGCAAGCCAGGGGATGGGACAGCAGCAGAGTCCAGAGCAGTGCAGAGCTGGCCTGTGTGTGATCAAAGCCAGACGGGTGGGCACAACACCACCCAGTAGCCCGGTGAACTGCACCGGAGCCAGTGAGGTCTGGCAGTGGGGCAGCAGCCCCTCCCCCTGGGCCTGCATGATAAGTCAGACTGATTGGAAAACGTAGGACACATAACCTAGCATTGCGGGTGGAAGAGGGGCCTGAGTTTCTTTGGCCCCTAAGACCTAAACTTAGATATAAAGATTAAGCAGACCTCCTGTTACTCTAAGGCAAAATAATCTAAGTGGATTCATTATTTCATTATGCTAGGCAGTCAACAAACACTTATTGATTGTCTGCTCTGTACCAAGCACTGTTGTAAGTACCATTACCCTGCCCTAGGAGTCCTACATTATCATTGAACTTGGTACTATAAAAGGAATAATGGAGTCTTAGCTTGATTCCCTCGAGTATCATGTTTAGTGAAGAGAAACCGAAACAAATGTTTGATGTCTGGCGGTCTCAAACCATTAATGATGTTTGAGCACTTTGATTTATGTTTCTTTCATCATTATTTGAGAGTTTCAACATTTATTCCAAACTGAAGCTGATTTAATCTTTGTTATATTTTTTTCCGATACCAATTAGTCCCCTTATACCCCCTCCCCCTAGCAATCACCACGCTGTTGTCCATGTCCATGAGTCCTTTTTCTGTTTTCCTCGATCCCTCCACCCACTGACCTCCCCGCCCCCGACCACTAGCTGTTTCCTGCTCTCCAGCTACGAGTCTGTCTCTCAACAAGTTTGCTTGTTGGATCAGTTTGTTCATTAGATTCACCATATGAGTGAAGTCACGTGGTCTTTGTCTTTCTCTGACTGGCTTATAGCTGATTCTTCATCCATAGATGTAATGATATCAAATGTTAGTGTTTGATTTTTCTTTTTACCTTCCTTTTAATCTCCTTCGATGCTCTTACTTCCAGGAAGTCCTGTGAAAGCACTCTGTGTACTTGCCTTGTTACCTAATGAGAACGTCAGAAATCCATTCTAAAATGCTGCTGCAATTATAATAATCATACCCCGTGGCTTTCCCGTCCGCCTTCTTTAACTGGAGAGGACCTATCACGTCCTGTGAGCCATGTTCCCTGTCTCGCTGTGCTTACTCAAGGACGCAGGGTACCTGGAACAAACAAAACAGAACTCTGCGTATAAAGGGAGATTTCAATTTGACTCATTTGCTTCTAAAAAGACAAAAGATAACATTTACAATATTTCCTACTTTAACTTACTATGATTTTTTTCTTTTGATAGAAAAGAAAACTTACCAAAAGTATTATATCACTGTATGAAATTGGAAGGCTTAGGTGTCATTTAGGCTATTACATTTCCCTGGAAATGACACACTTTTCTTATCTAAAATTTGATTTTATCAAATGTGCACTATAGCCGCTCTGATATGTATATGGAATTGTATTAGAGAGGAAGAGAGAGAGATTTCTTTGAGTATTATAACTCAGTTTCAGGAAAATGCTACACTCGGGCCTCCTTTTTGCGTTTGTCTCCTCCGTCCATCACCTGCCACTTTTCTGAAGAGGCCGAGCTGCACTTAACTGACAAGGAAAATATTTCGTCGTGACCTTGCAGGAACATTTTAATGGACTACTGGTATCTGACTACATAAAAGAATCAATATATTAAATGGAGATGGTGCTTTATTAAAAGTGTAATGATGAGGTAAGAATGCCCCTGGATTATCAGCTGGAATATATCTTCTAGTTCTGCAGGAGAGTGACAGGTTTTCTGACAAAGGAGAGGTCGTCATGGACGCTGAGAACATCGCAGAGTTCATGCGATTGCTGTTGCGTTAGGCATTTGATAGCCGTGTGTCGTCATTTTCACATGATGCACATTCTTCCCACAGCTAGGACTGGAAGAATCTCAGTAGTCACTATCGTACACCAAATCAAAGGGAGCATTCTTCTGCTGACTTGGCCCTTTACGTCATAATTGTGTCTACTGTGTCTAGGATCCACTGCGTGCACATAGTCTCATTTCGTCTTCATCAGCTCTGAGTGCACATTGCTAATCCCAGTTTTACAGTGAGGGAGCTGGGGGTCTGCATTGTTATTATCTCCACTGTAAATTGTCCGGCTGAGGTTTACCCAGGCGCGCCCATTTCCAAGTCTCCATGGCTCTTTACAGGCTTAACTCCTTTGTCTCAACATCTGGGACACCATCAATTATTTAGTGTCTTAGTCATCTTCACTGCCGTGAAAAGCACCACAGATTGGGGTGGCTTAAACAACATATATTTATTTCTCACAGATCTGAAGTCTGGGAAGTCCAAGAACAGGTGTCAAATTACAGAAATAAACAATTCATAAGTTTTACGTTATACATCATTGCCGAATAGCGTGATGAAATCTTGTGCTGTCCTGCTTTGCCCCGCCCAGGATGTGATTGGTCCAGCTCATCCAACTGTATACACTACCTACCAGTTAGTCACTTAGTAGCTGTCTTAGTTGCCGTACCCAACGTTCTGGTATCACACTACTCGTGGTCAGGTAACCCTTATTTTACTTAACAGTGGCACATTCACCTAATTCTTACTGCAGTATATTATTATAATTGTTCAACTTTATTATTCGTTACTGTCGTTAATCTCTTCCTGTACCAAACTTACAAATTCAGCTTTATCATAGGTATGTTTGTCTAGGAAAAAGCATAGGTTATATAGGGTTTGGTACTATCTTTGGTTTCCAGCATCCACAGAGGGTCTTGGAATACTCTACTACCAGGGACACTGTATACTATGAAGATAAAATTTCATTGTTTTTCTTTTCAAAGTTCAAAAACTCAACGATGCCCACTCCATTGGGTTGTAGTAAGATTTATAAACACTGTCTATAAATTAGCACATCTGGCATATGGTCAGCACTCAAAAATATTAGCCATTAGCAATGTGGTCCTCTAGTGCCAAAATGTAACAAACAGTCTGTATTAAGTCCATCTGTGCTTTTCATCATCGCTTAGACTTTGGCCAAATATCTCTCATCCTACACCTTTGCACACTGATGATTCTCTCATTTAATTTGTTCTCTGGAACATCTCAACCCTCCCCCGCCTACTTATATATACTTTAACTTCTGTTTTCTGTTGTTTTGATTTCTTTGGTTTCATTTTCCCTCTGGATTCCTACTGACTAAGTTTGTTGAATGTGCAAAGAATAATAGTCTTGGTTTCGCCTCAGATGGCTGCCTGGGGATGTTCCTTCCAGAGCCGTGTTAGCCTTTTGTGTTGACACAGTGCTGGGGCACACAGGGCAGACTCCACGTGGCTCTCCAGGGATGTTACCAATCGACCATGAACTTGTATACCTTTAGAAAAATAAAGGTTGCACTACTTTCTCCATACGTCATTACTCTGTGTCACGAGGCTCAAATATTACCTCTATAAATCTCTCATAAGCAACTTAAAATTTGTTTTTTATTCTCTCCAGAGAAGTGAAAAGGACTCTGTGAATTGTAACTTGATGCCCGCTCTTACATGAACTCTGCTGAATACACCTTATAGGAGATGAGGAAGTCACCTCTGGGTCTCTCTGACAAGGGGACACTGCCCCGACATGATTTAGCTAATACACCATGCCTGGGTTAACCTCCCCCACAAGTCACATTGGGTAAGATCGAGGGGAAACCAACAGTTTTTGCAGCTTTCCTCTGTGGGGTATTTTTTTCTATTTGAATTCAGTTAGTTGAGCACCTACAATACACCAGACACATGGCTGGTCTTGCACGTATGATGAAGAAAGAAGAGATGTGTTTTCCATCTTAGTTTCACATCAAGTAAGGAAACCAAAGAGTTTGAAAAGTATATGCTTCCTGAACATTTTAACCTTCAGCAAAGCACCTAAAAATCGCACCTTTTACCAGGCTAGCCACCCAAGAGGAAGTAGGGGGAGAGGAAGGAGAGCAGGCAGCCACGTGCCTCAGCACCTAGAAGCAGTACGTGGACCAGCACAAGTCCCCTCACTGGAGGCCAGGTCAGCCAGTTGTTGTGCATAAGTGACGTCACTAAGGATGTCATTGTGATCTGTGCTGTTTTAAATGAAAACTTCCTTTGCTATGAAACAGAATTCGGTAAATATTAGAGTTCT
>CM052540.1:187677520-187712167 GCA_028533065.1 Trachops cirrhosus | reverse complement strand
CCTTTCTTTCCCCCTTTTATCCCCCTCCCCCTTCCCCTCTGGTCACTGTCCGTTAGTTCTTTATTTCCAAGTCTCTGGTTCTATTTTTGCTTGCTTATTTGTTTTGTTGATTAGGTTCCACTTATAGGTGAGATCATTTGGCATTTGTTTTTCACAGCCTGGCTCATTTCACTTAGCATAGTGCTCTCCAGTTCCATCCATGCTGTTGCGAAGGGTAGGAGCTCCTTCTTTCTTTCTGCTGTGTAGTATTCCATTGTGTGAATGTACCTCAGTTTTCTGATCCACTCATTTCCTGATGGGCACTTAGGCTGTTTCTAGCACTTGACTATTACGAATAATGCTGGTATGCACAGTGGGGTGCATAGGTTCTTATGGGTTGGTATTTCAGGATTCTTAGGGTATAATCCCAGCAGTGGAATTGCTGGATCAAAGGGCAGGTCCATTTTTAATTTTCTGAGGAAATTTTATGCTGGTTTCCACAGTGGCTGCACCAGTCTGCATTCCCACCAACAATGCACTAGGATTCCCTTTTCTCCACATCCTCACCAGTATTTGTTTGTTGATTTATTAATGACGGCCATTCAGACTGGTGTAAAGTTGTTTCTTATTGTGGTTTTGATTTGCATCTCTCTGATGGCTAGTGATGCTGAGCATCCTTTCACATGTCTGTGGACCCTCTGTATGTCCTCCTTGGGGAAGTGTCTGTTCAGGTCCTTTGCCCATTTTTTAATTTTATTGTTTGTCTTCCTGGAGTGGAGTCATGTGTGTTCTTTATATATTTTAGAGAACAAATCCTTGTTTGAGGTATCATTGGCAAATATATTTTCCCATACTGTTGGTTCTCTTTTCATTTTGCTAATGTTTTCTTTAGCTGTGCAGAAGCTTTTGAATTTGATGTAGTCCTGTTTGTTTATTCTTTCCTTTATATCCCTTGCTCTAGGAGACATACTGTGAAAATACTGCTGCATGGAATATCTGAAATTTCCCTGCCTGTGTTCTCCTCTAGGACTTGCATGGTGTCATGACTTATATTTGTCTGTTATCCATCTTGAGTTTATTTTTGTGTATGCTGTAAGTTGGTGGTTTCATTTTTTGTGTGTAGCTGTATTTTATTACTGAAGTAATTATCATGTAGTTAAAATTTTTCATTAGGTGCATTGGAACCATCTGCCATGGAGGCCTGAGAAATTAATATTGCATTGTTTTCACTTTCATATACCCCTTAGTAACATATTTTTTATGTGAAAGAAGCAAGTTCTAACTAATGCATTTTATAGTAGTTATTCAGAATGCACTGGTATTCAGCCCACCTAGTGGTGAATTCTGGCTCCAGAATTCACTCCTAGGTGTAGCATTCTACTGTTTCTCCAGTACTCACATCATTTGGCTCAAGGCCTTCCTCCCTCTGCCCACCTCTCGGCCCTCAGCTGCTTCCTCCAGCAAAGCAGTGAGATCCAGCGTCTCATTGATCTCCAGTTCTTGGCAGGAGTCACACCTCAGTGTCCACAGGCCATTTGTGTGGTCTCACGTGGCACTCAGACCCCAGACTCATGTGTCCCAACAATTCAAAAGTATTTCAAAGACCCCTAAGTGGTTTTCTTGAAGCTCTCTCCACAGGTCAAGTATTTGAAGGTAACCCCCGCTCCACACCCTGCCTCCAGAAGGACTTGGGAAAGGGACTCGCAGCAATAGCAATCAGTTTCTGCTAAGAAATCTGCTCACGGGCCCTGCCCCCAAAATTCACACTCTGACCTCTGACCTCTGTGGAGCTTTGATGAGACGAAACCTCCCAGAGTCTTGATTCTCAGACCACCATTTACAGCTGTGAACCCGCATGTGAGCAAACCCCTTATACAGACCCTCAGCGAACTCGAGAAAGAAAATGTTCCAATCTCGCAGCCTTTACACATTTCTTTATCTGGACTTTGTGCAGATAATGCCAACAAGTCAGATATATACACGTACATGTCTGTCTGATTTACTGTGTATGTATACACGTGTGTGTGTGTGTGTGTGTAACTGCATGGGTAGTGATTCTCTTCATGAAATGAAACTGCTCTCGATCGGCCACTGTCTTCACGCTACTGCATCTTAATTATCTTAGTTCTTTCACCTGGACACCTCTGGGAAGCCTACTATTATTTCAAGATCCGTCACTCTCTTTCCTGTCAAATAATTACAGAAATAGCAGCTTTTAGGTGTGTAATTTTCCCTCGGTAATAAGCAAGGAATTTAACAAAAGACATTAGGAATTTAGAGTGAGAGATTTGCAACTCACCTTGGTAGAGTTGAGGTACACGGAAGAGTTTTACTGCGAACTTTGAATACGACCAAAGAAGCACTTTGATTAGATGCGGGAACCTGCCAAATGGAAATACCTTTATACTTTGAATGGCTTCCTGTACCCAGGAAGCTGAGTGCACAAATCCAAGGCAGGTGCAGGAACGTGATGTTTGAAAGCCTGTGCTTTGTAATGGTAAGGACGCACGGGAGCAGCCTCTGCTACTCTGGGCTTCACCTGCGGATTATGTTATATAAGATTCTTTAAATTAGTCTCAACTTAACAATGATAAAAACTAAAGTGCTAAATTTACCCCGAAGGACAAAATGATAAAACTTTGTCCATCTCTGTGAAAGCTTGTATGATGCCTGTCAAAGGCCCTTTGGAAGAAGAAGCTACCAGTTATTGTGCGTAGTCTCCTCACCATACAAGCGAGTTACGTGTCATCTTGTATGAAACCATATTGAATTATGTGACTTTATGTAATCATACCAAAACTAATATCCTAAATCTTGTCAGTTCAGGCTAACGTTTTCTCCTAGTTTAAATTTGTAATCCACACATCCTTAGCCTCCCCTTGTAAATGAATGGATATTGTCAGGACTATCACATACATGTCTTATTCCAGAGAAATTGCTTTTCCCTTTTGAACCAGGCTCATCTTCTAAATTTGACTAAGCGAGTGGTCTTCCCAGAGACAAAAGGCTGGCACCGAGTCCTGCTCCCCTTCCAGTCCACTCAAGTCCCATTTGCAATAAAGCGCATTTCAGGTCATTGAAAATAAAGTGACTATGCTTCAGATACGTGCTTTCCTGGTAATGTGCCCTTCGGGAAGAATCGGGGAGGTGGAGGAAGAGTGTCAGATTGACGTTTAAACTCTCTCGTTTCCAGCCAGGCAATTATTGTTCTCTCAACTAATCAGATGCTCTGACCCTGCACACCCTTCCACCTACCCCCTTACATACTTTTACCCCATTCACTGTTTACATAGGTTCTGCCACTGGACTAAAGGGGACCGTTTGCCTGTGCACATCAAGGCCCAATTAAGACACATACAGGAATCTGATGGAAAGAAGCAAGGGTTTATTAGTTGAGGAAGTAGCTCATCCTCCTGGGGCACAGGTGAGCTAGTGCTCAAAGACGTGGCCCCTGGATGGCTTCCAGGGGATGAGTGATATGAGGGAAATTATCAATCATGGTGACTAAGGGAGTTAAGGTCATGGTCAGGGTCATGGTCCCTCTTTATGGGTTGCTGCTGGGGGAGGGGTAGCTGATCATTGCATCTGGTCCTGACGTCAGCCGTGGCCTTGCTTCTTCTGGTTTCCCTCTTTTCTGGGCCTGGGTTTGAGACACAGCTGAGGCCTAGATGTCATTTCTAGGTTGACTGAAACTCTGTCTCTGTGGCCAACAGACCCAAGACTTTGTCGTAGGGTAATTTGATGCCAACCGAAACCTCGTGTCCCGAGGGCTCAATGATGAAGGGAGTGGCCTTGTGAGGGGGGAGGAGGCCGTGAGTCAGGGTGCTGGGGGAGACCAGTTTCAATGCAAAGGGAAGAAAGGAGAAAAGGTCACACTGAAGACATGAGTTTTCTGTGTGGTTCCAGTTTGCCCTTCTCTTAGGAAGGCTGTGACATCTTCCCTGGTCATTCCAGCCTGTAGTGATCTGTTTGTTGTGTCTATTCTACCTGTCCAGGGGGAGTACAAGCTGCATGATGGGGAGATCTCTGTCTATGCTAACGTGTATTTCAGCCCCATGCAGAATAAGCTTGGTGCCATGATGCTGAGGATGCAACAGTACTCAGATGGGACAATGAGGAGTAAGAATGTTTATAGGTTCCAGCCTTTATTCTAACAAGTAAAAAGAGGAGCTCATCATTGGAACTTTTCTGCATGCTGCCACTTGAGTGTATATGAAAGCATCTTTTTAAAATATATATTATGTTGTTCATTTATTTGCAGATAAGCACATTGTAAACATGTTGCCTCAGGTGTTATAGAAATTGGTGGCATGTGTGTGTGTATTTAGCTTCAACACAGATCACTTTTTAGAAATTGAATTTTCAATGTGCTTTCTCCTCTGAAACCCTGACCTCAGTTTCCCCGTAAGTGTTTTGATTAGGGTTTAAGTGATTCCTTAGCCGCTAGGTTGATCAGAAGGGTGTTTGGTTGCGGACTGACGGAACCCAGTGTTCAGCAGGATGGATGGGAGAGGTAGTTGCTGCTGTCATATCATTGAGTCTTTTATTTAGAAACAACAACAGCAACAACAAAAACTCTGTGGCCAGAGTAATGGCAGAACAAAGAGAAACATCTGGAATCTTGGCCACAGTGGTTTATGAATAAGTCATTATTCAGTTTAAAATAAGAAAGAAAAACAGTTACCTCCTGTTTTTCGAACTTTCTTTATTATATCAAGACATTTAGACAGGTGAACTGCTAATTTGGTTTATTGATTTTGTAGACTATCATCGTATTTATCTTCAGGGAGCAAGGAGACTTTGATGTTATATTGACCTTAACCTTGGAAGATCATAGCAATGCAGTGCTTAAATGAAAAATAGCTTGATACTCTCATTTTCATTAGCAACATTCTTAGGGGGGAAAACATAGCTCTAAATCCCAGTGCATTCAGCAAAATGTTTTACTTGTTTTTCTTTCTATTTTGTAAAAGCTTTCTTCCTTCCTTTACAAATGAGGGTGCCTTGAACACACATCCAAACATTCCTTAGTGAGCTGGAAAGATTGCCAACTCTACGCCATATCCCATTTCTTCCTGGGAGCTGAACGTATCGTACTCTGGTGTGTCAGAATGCTGGCTCTGACCACCAGGTGCTCTCAGGCCAGGAGGTCCTGGGACAGGGACTGTCTGGGATTTTCTCCCAGGAAAACTGCTGTGCAGTAGACAGCCCTTGGGCCCACGTCACATGGCGACTTGCCCCGCTATCCAGCCAGGCTCCTGGCAGAAAGATGGCACTTGGCATTCTCGGCTGGGAAGTAAGGTTTTACTTTAAATCAGCACTGTTACAAAGAGAGGCACAGGAAAGGGAGGGAGTCTGAGGCTGTTAATTTAACTAAGGAGAAAAACAGAATTTTGCTCATTGTAAATATTTTATACCCCTGTTTTTCTGCCTTTATATTTTAATATCTCCCACTAGGAAATATGGTGTCCCCTTTTACTCAGTAATACTTTCTGCACAAATAGTCTGTATGTTGAAACTTCCTGCATCTTTATTGTAGGTGTTCATGGTTTCAGGTGTGTTCGAAGTGCTAAAGATTTGCCCTCACCAATCCTCCATTTAGGACTTGACAGTTGGCATTTCTTGTTTATTGCACATCTGGCAGCCTCTTTAGTGCCTCTAGACTAGAGTTGCATTTCTACTATTTTATTTACTGATGAATATGTAGCTCTAATTTTTTGGAAATGTTTGAGTTTTCATTTGAACGTATTCCATGAAGTTCTCTTTCCACTGTGTCCGCTGTATCACCTTTAGGCCTCCTGTATCGTAAGACATGGATGCACTGTTGAGCATATTCAGAGGGCAGAAGCTGGCCATGAGGGATCTACTGCCTGAGAAGAACCCACAAGAATCACTGCAGATCACTTGCTTTTGCTGAGTCAGATCGCGGGGATCCGTTTGCGATGGGCCTTGCAGAACACGGAAGAAACCGGCAGGCAGGGTAGTCACCATGTGAGAAATGGCCCAGAAAAGAGTCCCAGTTCTGAGAAGATTCCTGGCAGATGGAAATAAATGTACAAAAGTGCAGCCCAGAGGCAGATATGCATGGGGACGTTGAGTGGCCTGTTCGAATGAAGCAAAACCTACCCTGCTGGGGGAAGAATGAAATGAGATTGGGTTATGGTCCACCTAAGGGCAGGTGGGCGTGCTGGAGTGATGAGATTGTAATTAGGAAAAGGATAACCCCACCTTGCAAAAATGTAGCAAAGCTATGTAGTAATTGAAGCTATCTTTTCAAAAATAAATCACACCAGTGTGTGATATAGGATGTATTTCTAATTTAGGTTGTAAGATTCGAAGATCAAATAGATCACTTCACAAATGCTTACTGATGGAATCATTAACACAAGGAAGAACAGGAATGTCAGCCTTTTAAGGAGATAGGGACATTCTTGATTAATAAAACCACTGGAATGACATTCTTCTATAAGGACGAGGCATCCAAATAGTCTTAGGAGATAAGATGCTGTGTGATCTGAGTCTCAAACAATCCATGTTTTATGCATTTAAGGCACACTGACTGACTGTGCCCGGCCTGGTACCAGGTGCCCTGCATGCAGTGTGAGCAAGCAGACACGCTCCCTTCTTCCCTAATGTGGCTCTTTGGGTTCCAGCGGGGGAGGGGTGAAGGGCGGGGCATGACTCCCAATAACAGCATTCATAGGAAGCAGTGAATTATTACAAAAATGGTGAAGTGTCATGAAGGGGAAAGTAAAGGCTTGATGAGAGTTTTTAAGGCTTTGACTTTATGATGGGATTCATTGAGGTGGGGGAGAAGAAAAATGATATTTAAGGAGAGACATGAGCAGTGAGTAGAAGTAAGACAGTGAAGTGAGCCGCACAGGAAGAAGCTCCCAGGGGAGGAGGGGAAACACTGGCCAGGATCCAGGAACAGAAGGCAAGTGTGACTAGCGCAGAGAGAAACGTGGAATGACTCTGGATGCGGCTGGAGAGGTTGACATGTGTCCCGTTAGGTGCAGCCTCATAGGCCTAGTTGAGCATCTGTATTCTAGCCTAAATGCTGTGACATTCTAGGGAGGATCTGAAGTGGAAGAGTGGTCTGATTCGACTTGCATTTTTTTGCGTGTTCAGCAATGTGTCCAACAGTTAAAGGAAAGCGACAACAGCCTGGTGATCTTTGGCATTAGGCGAATGGGCTGGTGCTCACTTGCAAAGATCCAGGTAGGATTTTAATTTTAGCAAGTGGAACTATTAAACAGGGTGGAAATATTAAACAGGCCATCCCAGATTGAGTACTTACTACTTAGGGCAAATGCCGAGCTGTTGAAGAAAGTGATTCAACAATTCGGTTGCTTAAAGAACCAGGTGATGGCACAAATACACTTCCTACCATAGGGGCTGGGTCACTGGTGTGGCACTGCTCCTGAGGGTCATTTTCAGAACAGGCACTTCCAAGTGCACTCCCTCCACTATCCCCCAGGCCAGTGCGCCCCCACCCCCGGTGTTAATAGGCATCAGTCACCTGGAGAGCTTGCTCAGACAGAAGCAGAGTTCCTGATTCATGAGCTCTGGGGGTGGGCTGAGGATTTGCATTTCCAAGGTCTCAGGTGCTGCTGCTGCTGCTGCTCCTGGTCTGGAGACCACCTGTTGAGAGCCACTGCCCCAGAGTGCTGTTCCTGTGTGCCTGTTTGAAGCTGTGCTTGTTTGAAGAACCCTCTTCTAGCTCATGTCAAGAGGGAGGGACCAGGGGGAGATACACATATCACCCTACTCACATTTCATTGAGAACTTAATCCATGTTGCCACTCAAGGCAGCTGATAAATTTAGTCTCACTGGGCAGCTCTAAGACCAGGTAACTGCATACAAATGGAAGAGGCAGGGAACAGGTTTCGGTGGAAAACCAGTGGCCTCTGCCAGAGATGCTGGAGCAAAATGGAGGAGGCAGAAAAATACTTGGGGTTTTCTAAGAAACTGATACACTTTGGATGGGTCATGGAGCACTGGAAAAAGTAGTAGACATAGGAGCCAAAGCCATTTGTCTTTGGTTGCATAAGCAGTGGAGAGCCGCTGGGCTTTGAATTAAAGCCTGAAGGGATAAAAAGACAGATGTTAGGTAAATGGGAAGATACACAGAGTGAGAGGTGATGGGAGAATACAATGGAGGGAGAATGTATGTCTCCCGTTAAGCTGCCTGTTAGAAAACTCGGAGTGCGTTATTGAGCGTGTTTCTTACGCACTGTGTCTTACCTGCCATGGGTCATGAAGTGTCTTTAAGTGAATATTGGTGACGTCAGACTTTCTTCTCCTCTGGAGAATGTATGAAATGAGGTAACTCATGAATTTTTAACTGAGTATGTTGATAGTGTGAACTTGAAATAGAATTTAGAAACTTTTGATATACCACTGAAGCAAGTATACACCATTTTTAAATTTTATTTAATTTTTCAATTACAGTTGACCTTCAGTGTGATTTGGTATTAGTTTCGGGTGTACAACACAGGGGTTCGACAACCCTATGCTTCACGAAGTGTCCCAATGTATACGTCTCAGTCCCTTCCCCCTTTTCACCCCATTCCGCAGTCCTGTTCCGCCCCCTCCCCCCTCCCCCCTCCCCTGGCAGCCATCAGTTTGTCCTCTGTATCTATGAGTCTGTCTCTGATTGGTTTGTTCATTTATATTGTTACTTAGATTCCAGATACAAGTGAAATCATAAGGTATTTGTCTTTCTCTGATGCAAAATACTTTCAACTTTTTATTCTGACTGTACCAATATTTTACTTAAAGGGTATAAGCATATATTCAGAGGATAATATAAGATAGATGATTATATTCTACTTCACCGCTTAAGCTTTGCCAAGTGAAATTACATTAGATTAGTATATTCATTTTAAAAGATTTCTTGCCGTCCTCCTACTTCACCAAGTTGTTAAAGTTAATGAACTAAAAATATGGAAGTTATTTAAGCAATTAGGGAAAAACCACTATTAAAATACTTAGCATTAGCATATTTAATGAAAAAAATGATCTTTACCTTCAGTACTATAGTTCTATTAACTGCTATTTAGAGAATATCCAAGATGTTTATTGAATGAGGCAAATAGATTATTTTAACATTTTCCCCAATAGGAAGGTAAAATACTGGTATTGCTTTAATGTTACGATTTTTTTTCTTTCCGTTCCCAGGAGTGGGCTGACCATGAGACCACTGAATTATTTTTTTTAGTTGTTGACAGGAATATCTCACTCACGTGGCGTTCAGATTGCTAGTAACAATATCTTCCTGAATTAAGCTTCACCCCGAATTTGGTGGAGAAGCAGTATGTTAGAAGCACGGGCATGGACAGGAAGGAGACGCAAGTATCCACTAGCAAGAGCAGACACAGGAAAATGATAAAAACCGCATTCAGCAGCCCGGAGGCCTGCCACGTGGCACAAGGCCACGCAGGACTGCCGCTCACCTGCCAGGTCGCTCTCGGCTGCTTCGGGCCGGGCTGTGGTAGGAGGACTCCCATCCCGCAACTGGGCTCCTCCAAATTGTCATCAGTCAAGAGTATTTTACTACGAGGAGAGTTCCTTCTGATCTGGTGACACCGGGCAGGCAGCTTGCAAAGCCGAGCTGGTCCTACGGAGATGAGAACTTGGGAACCACGTGCCGTGGGTAAGAGGGGAGGAGGCCCTGAGTCGCACAGTCTCAGAGCCCAGACCACACGGCGGGGCTCAGCCCCCGCAGAGCAGTGCACAGACCAGGACACGGCAGGGAGCTCCGCTGGAAGGTGGTAATCCTGGGGTTCAGTTTCCACTTCGCCCAAACTTACATCTTTAAAAAAAATTTAATTACATTTGCCATTTAATTCCTCCACACTTGGCATCCAAATATTTTAGTACTTCAAAACATACACAGAAATCCTATAAAGCACTGAAAGACAGCTATAAAAATGTAAGCATTACTTAAAATGTCAGGAATATTGACAATTGATGTGAGGAATGGTTAATTTGAAATATAGTTATATTCTTATTTTTAGTTGTAGCATTAGGGATGTTCTTTTATGTATTTATAATTTTTATTTTTTATTAAATGTTTTGGGATGGCATTGGTTAATAACATTATGTAGGTTTCAGGTGTACAATTCTATAATACATCACCTGTATACTGTATTGTGTGTTCACGGCCTCAATACTCTTTCCATCACCATTTATCCCCCTTTTACCCTCTCCTACTTCTCCCCACCCCGCTTTCCCTCTGGTAATTAATTGTCTGGAAGTTTTCTTTTCTGAAACACTGTTCCCTGATTGGATGACTCATGCTTTCCATCCGGCTTTTTGGCAGTAACATTATAGCCTCCTAATCATGAAAGCAACAGGAAGTTGTATGTTGGAGAAATCACAAAACTTAAGAAATTAAATTTAAAAATCAATTCTTTCCCTTTACCATAAATGATTCAGATGCCTATAGTCCAAACTTCAAAAAAAATTAATAAAGTATTCTTTATTAGTCACAGTGATAATCCTTTCTATTAAAATCTGAAAACTCTAGCATAAAGAATGCTCCATGTATTATTAAAATATTGTAAAATATCATCCCATTTTTCATCTGTTTTAGATTTGAATAATCAGACGCTGAATCTACATTGTTCTGAAGAATCATTACAGAGAAAACAGTGGTTTGAGAATGAGCGTCTGTGGCTCTAAGCAGCATGGAGACATTTACAGGAACGTGTCTGCATTTTAAGGGCCAGATTAGCCTCCAGACAATTAATGCCATATAGATAACATTAACATAAACACTCTCTTAGCTTAGAAGCTGATGGCTAAATTCTGTTGATGCTTCCAGTACTGGAAAGAAAGAGAATTTTTCTGTTTAGGTTTCCTTATTAGGAAGTTACTCTCAATTCACATTTTCAAGATAGGGGGACTGAGATCCAGAGAGATTAAATTATAGTTCACCTCCATTGATCTAAGTACCAGCGTGGCAGAGATACCAAACACACTTCTTACTTTTCCACTCGGCGTGGCTCAGAGAGATGCATAGGTAATCAAAGAGGATGAAATGTTCAGAAGTACTTGGCAGGTCAGCCTTTGCATTTTCCTTCCAACCTCCAAAATTAGACCACAGCATCCAAAGAAGACCCCTTTGTGAGCTAAAATTGCTATTCTGAGATTGTAGCATTCGTAGAAACAATATTTTTGAAGAAGGAAGTGATGTTCTGGTCAAACATCAGATGAGCAGATTAATTGCATTGTTTATTGGTTGAGCGCCTGTGTTTAATGAACTAGATTGCAAACGGGCATTGTTTCCAAATATGAATAACTTTGCACTTAAACAGCCATTTTGTCAGTGCAGCTTAGGCAGTGTTGGCTTTATAAACGCTGAATATGCACTTTACAAAATCGATTTTTACGAGTTTTCCTGACAGAATAAAATAGCATTTCACAGATTTTGTATTGTTCCGGAGCTTTCCTTTGACTATATTTGATATGGACATCATTCAGATGTCAATGGGAGTTCTCAATATTCTGTGACATTTGGCAGTCAAATGTATACACGAACCTTGCACTCATCTGAAAGCAGATGTATGTGCCACTGCAAACATCTTTACAAAAACTAGTCCTGCGAAGAGAGCTAATGGGAACATGGGTGCGCAGTGTGGGTATTCTGCACGGATCACCGGAATCCCCAACAGATTTTGAAGGAGTTATTTTTTCTTATTTACTCGTAGCTGGAGAAACTGAGCTATAAATGAATTATACAATTTCAGGACACAGAGCATTTCACTGTTTCAGAGTATAAATAAGTCAGTTTCATGGGTTTTACCAGCAGCTTTGTACATATTTCCCGAATATATAAATTCAATTTTTTCCCTGGAGTAGAAGTATATGGAAATATTACTTTGGTTGGTATTTTTCTCTTTTATATTTTAATATTAAAATGGTGCAGAATTAAGTGTTTTTGACATTATCTGGATATACCCTATTGTTTTAAAATTTTTAATTAAATGTATTGGGGTGCCATTGATTAATAAAATGATATAGGTTTCAAGTGCACATCGTTATAATACATAATCTCTATATTGCATTGTGTGTTTAGCACCCAAAGACAAATCTCCTCCTGTCTCCATGTATTTGACCCCTGACCCTTGCCTACTCCCTACCCCACTCCCCTCTGGTAACCACCGTGTTGTTGTCTGTGTCTGTGAGTTTTTCTTTGCCCGTCTTGTTTGTTCATCTGTTGCTTTCAGTTTTATATCCCATATGTCAGTGAAATCATACAATTCTTTACCTTCTTGCTGGGCTTCTTTTGCTTAGTATGATATTCTCAAGGTCCATCAGGACAAGTAATAGCAAGTGTTGGAGAGGTTGTGGAGAAAAAGGAACCTCCTTCACAGCTGGTGGGAATGTAGACCGGTGCGGCCACTAGGGAAAACAGTGTGGAGGCTCCTCAAAAAATTAAGAGTAAAGTTGCCATATGACCCAGCAATTTCTCTTCTGGGTATCTACCCCAAAATTTGAAAACATTTACCCATGAAGATACATGTACCCTTATGTTTATTGCAGCACTGTTTACAGTGGCCAAGACATGGAAGCAACCAAAGTGTCCTTTGATAGATGATTCAATAAAGAAAATTCTGTACATATATGAAACAGAATGCTACCCAGCCATCAGAAAAGATGAAATACTCTCATTTTTGACAACATGGATGGATCTCAAGAATACCTCATTATTTTAAATGAATAAAAGTGAATAGTTTAATTAGTTCCTCAGGGATTTTAAACCTAATTATAGATTTTGAAATTATGCACTCATGTTTTAAAACAATTATAATTGCTTGTTTTTTCAGGAAATCTAGTACAAAGAGTTGCCGTAATTTAAAAGAAGAGGTAACTGCATTAAATATACAATATGTATTATATCACAGTCATCTGTAAAAAAATTACCAAAATATTTGAGTGATAATGTTGACCATGGTGTTTGCTCAGTATTGGAGGGGCATCCTAGAATCTACTGTTTTCTGTAGAAATGTAGCGGAAATTCTCATATCACAGATTGGGTTCTGCAAGGTCAGAGAATTTCTCTGAGATTTTCTGGAAAAATACTAAATTATCTTCAAAATCATAAGGTTTTATGGAAATATAGTTTATTAACAGGCTATCCTCGTCATTTCTGCGCTTGCTAATTCTATACTTATTAAGACTCATATAAATTAATTTTAAGAAGTTATGTAAGAACTCTAGCTTTGTTCCTTTGAGGAGAGCCTTGTGATATAACCACTCTTCTAACGGGAAACACGGTGATTCGGGGGAGCTGAGGACAGCAGCCAAGAATTGCCGTGCTTGCGGCACACTTATCTTCGCTGTGCTGTTCTCTTTGGAGAAGGAAATAACATTCTGTAATTTTCAGTTTTACAAAAAGTAAGGGAATTAACCTCATTTTGAACAAATGGCAGGATGTCTTCATCCCTTAGTCCTAGGAACTTTCCTGTGATGTAAGTGACAAAAAATAACTCCTTAAGATCCTCTGACATCAAAATATAATATCACTGCATCTATAGGATCTACGAGGAGGTACAGGTCTAACAAGAACACATAATGAGCAAGGAATTCCTGGGTGTGTTCCCAGGTGTCAGGGTCATGAAATCTTAGGTCCTTTAGTTTTTCCTATCTTTTTGGTGGTAAAATATACATAACATAAAATTTATCATTTCAGCCCTGGCCAGGTAGCCCAATGATGCAGGTGGTCAGGGTCCATACAAGAATCAACTAATGCATGCATAAATAAGTGGAAAAACAAAATTGATGTCTCTCTCTCTGTCAAATCAATGAATTAAAAAAGTATCATTTTAACTACACTTCGTACACATGTTATAAACATATTAAAAAACCCATAAGACAGCAAATTAGAACATTAATGTCCTGAGAGTGATCACACCAACATAATTTAAATTCTTTAAGAATGTCTTAGCATGTACTATATCCATAATATACAGGGTGGTTCAAAAGTATGCTTGCAGTTGTTCATACAGAAAAACCCAAATTAATAAATAATAATGTAAGAATAAACTGTGTTTTCTGGGCTTACAGCTGCAAGCCTACTTTTGCCCACCTCTGTATACAGAAAACCAGGAATTCACAAACTTCAAGTTCTTGCATGTTCACTTAATATAAAAATATTTCCATATTTTTACATTTTTTATTGCTCATTGACATGAGATCAACTTTCTTAAGTTTTCGAGTATACAGTATGTTCTCATCGACTGGAGATGCAATGGTGTACAGACATCTCTAGGCTGATTCATCTTGCTGGACTGAAACCAGTCAACTGGTGACTCCTCTTTTCCTCCTCCCTTCAGCCCTGGCAGTTGCCACTCTCTCCTTTGATTTTCTGAACTTGACTATTTAAGATCCCTCATACATCTGGAATCGTGCAGTAT
Organism: Trachops cirrhosus; assembly: GCA_028533065.1. Lineage (NCBI taxonomy): Eukaryota > Metazoa > Chordata > Mammalia > Chiroptera > Phyllostomidae > Trachops > Trachops cirrhosus. The sequence goes on along the minus strand of CM052540.1, from coordinate 187,697,761 downwards.
CTGTCTTTTGTGTCTGGCTTCTTTCACTTAAAATACTGCCCTAAAGGTTTGTCCATGTGCTTGCATATTGCAAAACGTCCTTCCTTTTTAAGGATGGATAGTATTCCATCAATATACATATCCAAAATTTTTTATCTATTCATCTGTTGGTGGAGATTTAGATTGTTTCCACATACTGGCTATTGTGAATAGTGCTGCAATAATAGAGGAGCGCTAATGTCTCTTTAAGATCTTGATTTCAATTCCTTTGGATAAATACCCAGATCTGGCGTTATGTAGTACTTCTATTTTAAATTTTTGGGGGAACTTCCATACTGTTTTCCATAGTAGCTACACCATTTTGCATTTCCACAACAGAGTACAGGGTTCCACTTTATCTATATCCTTGCAAACACTTGTTTTCTTTTTTCTATTTTTTTTCTTTTCTTTCCCTTTTTCTTTTTTTCTTTTGATACAGCCATCCTAACAGTTGTGATGTGGTATCTCATTCAGGTTTTAATTTGAATTTCCCTGATGACTAGGGACGTTGAACATTTTCTCATATATGGCGTCCATTTGTATATTTTCCTTTGGAGAAATGTTTATTTAGGTCTTTAGCCCATATTATGCGTAAATCTTTTTTTTGTACTTTGACATCTGTTTGTTTGTTTGTTGTTTGACCCCCGAGTTGTAGGATTCCTTGTAAACCTATCTCCCTTTATTTTAATTGCAGTGTGCCACTATCACCACTTTCCATTTTCATACTTTTTTATTAGCCCAAACAGAAGCTCTCCACCCATTAAGTAGTAACTTCCGTTCTTCCTACTTGTTCTTACTATTATACTTTAGATGCAGTTATACCACTGCTATCAAGTAGTAGCGGGATAAATCAGCAGAAACGTCAGTAAAAAAATGGAACCTAACATTGTGTCCCACAGTGCCTGAAGCTGCCACCGGCCACCGTGTGTGCCTGCCCCCATGGCAGTTGGTGTTGGTGTAAGCTTTCCTCACGGACCCGATGGTCATCGTGATTTCTTATTTACATTTTCCCGTTGAGAAGGCCAATAAAAAGGCAAGATCTTTCATAAGACTCTCATGGCAGTCAAGAATTACCTTATTATTTGGGGTTAAATACAAGGATAAAAGTTCACTTATTTTTGTTACAGCATCATTTCAGCCTTTGCTGAAGCCACTCCCTTTATCCCCAAATGAAAACGTGAGGCTCTTCCCACTAATCCACCTTCAACTCTGGTCTCATCGGTTGTTTGAAACAAACAAATACGGAACAAAGTTTTATTTTTCTCTCTTTTCAACAGTTATTTGTTGGCAACATTGTTATTTATTATATTAGAGAATGAGTTCAATGGAGATATGAGGGCCATAGTTTAGGAACATCTCAAAATTTAACTTGATTTCAGATAATTCATATTACACATAAAATATCAATGTTTCAAACTCAACTGGAGTTAGCCCTTCTTTTCTCTCAGCCATTTCATGCCTTCACAATATTTTTGACTATATTGAAAAAAAATTTTGAGGCCAGAAAGGGTGATTTTATATTCTATTTAATCCCAGAATACCAAATAAATATGGCATTGATGCATAGTTAGTACTAGGGTATTTCTTAAATGAAATGAATAAAAATTAAACAGATTGCTACATAATTTATCTGTGGCCATTCAGGTTATGAATTTAGAGTCTCTTTTATATTTTAACTTTAGTCAGTTTGATTTATCTTTTTTCAAATGAGACTCTCTTAAAAACCAAAACTAATTTTTACCTAATATTATTCATATTGTTAAATCATTTTTCTTTTATTTTACATGTATGAATTATTTTTTGCTTACATTTTAACAAAATAAGGAATGAAAGAGACATACATTTTACTGTTATAGTGAAGATTTTATTCTTAAAAATACTTGAAGGTATTAACCTAACATCTATTAGCTAGTAACTTTTAAATTGCTTTTATAAATTTAACTTGTTTGGAAAAAATTTTCAAATAATAAAATAGAAACATTTTATGTGGTTTCAAAAACACAAAAACTAAAATCATTATAATGTTTTACTTTCAGAAAAAATATATGTCTCAGATACACAGCTCAGAGACCATGTTCAGTGAATATTTTCCTAAACAATGTTGCAGATAAAGAGGAAAATATCAAAGTGCACGCGAGAGAAAAAAGATCAAATGCCAGTGATCCAACGCTGTAAAAAAATTAAAAGTGGATGGATGGATGGACGGGTGGGTGGATGGACAGACGGACATCAGTTACTGTTAGAGCTCCACATGGAGAGAGGGGGGACTCGGGGGCCCAGCGGAGGCTGGAGAACAGGTCCCCGTGCTGCTGCCTGGCTCCAGCCTCTTCTTCAAACTCACGAGGCAACACATGTTGTTGCTTCAAAGTGAAACAGGTCTCCCTTTAGGCATGTGTTGTGAATGTCTCTGTGTGGTGTTGTCGAGGAAATCGGTGTTGTGGTTTACTGCACAGTAGAGTTGACGGGGCTGGCTTGGTCTGTCTGGGCCACTGTAACGTCACAGGGCGGCTTATAAAGAACAGAAGTGAGCTTGTCACAGATCTGGAAGCTCGGACATCCAAGACACTGACTCAGTGTCTTCTCGGGGTTCTGGGTCATAGGTGGCACTTCCTTAGGTGTAATCGCATGTGGCCAAGGGGGCAAGGGAGCCTCCTTTGGCCACTTGTATAAGGGTATCAATCCATTTACTGATGAGGACTCTGTCCCTGTTGACCAGATCACCTCCCACAGGCCTCACCTCCTATGCTATCCATCACCTTGGGGGTTAGGTCTCAACATATGAATTTTAGGCAGACACAGACATTCAAACCATAGCAAGAATTGTAAAATTAACCCAAGAATTCATCTTTTTCAAAGTACCAAACGACAGTAAAACACGCCGAGTGGTGAAGTGGCCTCGGCGTCACGAAGAGGCACCACGCCGAGAACGCAGAGACCCGGTTTTATCCCTCACCTTACCCAGCGAGGTGTGGTCCACGTGTAAGTGAATCTGCTGTTCCGGGCTCCTTCCCTCATCTGTGGAATCAGAGGGTTGGATAGAGTTTTCCCTGGTGCCTTGCGGCTCTGACGGTCTCCTTTTGTATTAAATATATGTTCATCTTCCTTGGACAATATAAAAGGCAATTTGAATGTCTTTTGGGTCATCCTTATAAACAATTCATGAATGTGTAGTACTGTGGGGGATACAGGCTAAAGAAGTCTTTCTTAGAATTATAGGACTCCTTTTATTGTGTCAATGACTTTCAGGGCATATGCTAACGATTATTTTTAACATTAAATACCATCTTTAAAATACCCCTCTTGGGGAATTTTCTTCCACTAGTTTTTGGTTTATAGCTATAATACATCCTAGTTTGTTATGGCATTACCCGTTTATAGTAACACCCAAACGCACAGCGGCCTGATCCAACCATCTCAAGTGGGTCAGTGGCAAAACAGAAAATAATTAAGCTAAAACCTTCCTGCATCTCAGGGAACAGGTATCAACATACAGGTATAAGGAGAGGTTGCATTTATTGTCTTTTTAAACACTTAACATGTCTTTGACTGGTTTTACCAAAAGCCATTAATTTTGTTCTAGGTTAGTTTGAACAGGCAACCTGACAAAGGCTGTAAAGAGTAGGTTGCAGGTGATGGTGTGCAAATAGACCCCTAGATATTTGGAAGTTACAGTTAAAAATAGATCATATCACAAGGAAAGGAGCTAGATAAATAGCAGCAGCAACAGACAAAGACAATCTAGTGGAAAGACAACAACCCCGCACATCTTGGAGCCACTGAAATGAGACACGAAGTTCAGAAGAAGCCTCATGTAAAAGCGGTACAGAGATAGGGGAAAATCCAGGCAATGACTCCTGTACTATGTAAGTAGAGGAAGCGTTATGCACAGCGATTACCGTGAATCATCACAACAATTTAAACTGTGTTCAGCACGCTCTAGTTGAAGCACATTTCAGAGCATGCACGGGATGCTCTGGCCATAGAGCACAGGGTTTGAGAATGATCTCGAATTATGGAGTGCAGAGATTCCCGAGTCTGAGATCTCTGGGGAGACAAAGAAATGTCTTTATGTTCTTTTTTGTTTAAAATGTTGACGTGTCTATAGAAATACTTTAATTTTGTACCCTTTCGTATTTGAACTTCCTTCCATATCTCACGAGTGGCATTCTTCATGCCAGGTCAGGAGATCGGTACTAATTAGGTCAGACAAGTTAGGAAACTAGTATTTATTTAGCACCACTCTATGCCATATAACATTTAATTCTCAAATTAAGTTTCTGCAATCTCTGTTTTACCATTTTGTTAGATGGAGAAATAGAAGATCAAGGGATTCCAGTTTTAAAAAAATATAATTATAAAAACCTTCAAATACCAACAAAAATATATATGGGTACTACTACTTAAACATTTGATTTATATTTTTATTTATTTATAACCTTCCAGTTATCACTTCATTCTTCAAAAACTTGATGCCAAAGTGCAGGAAAGATGTGAAACAATTTATCTATCAGTAATTTTTCTCATCTGAACTATAATACTGCGCTGGAATTGTGTTCGGTGTTTTCCGAAGCCCTTAAAATACTTGCTTTAGTGAAGAAAGAGTTAATGTACTGGAATGTTATTTTTAAGGTAAGAAAATTGGGAGTCAGATGTGTTAAGCTTTTTAGTTAAAACCTTTACTTTATAGTTGTTTGATGATCCCAAGTTTGTTTTTTTCCAAGTTTATTTTCATTTTCAGGGGTGTTATTTCTATTTTTTTCACTTGATAATATTAAAGAAATATATTTGTTATTAGTCAAATGTGTGACTGGTTGATTGTTCCATGTGAAGTTTTATCTGTTTGAAGAACAAAAGCAGACTTTAATATATACTCCATTAGCAGTAAACTAGAGTCAGTGCTGTATTGTTAAAAATATATAATTCTCATACTATTTTCATTTTTCTCAAGTAGAAATTAGCTGTGAGTCTGTTTGAATTCTACGCAATGAAAGAAAAGTTCTAGCCAGACTGGAGTCTTCTAGCACAGTGGGGTTTGTTGCTGCCGTTTCGTTGTTGTTACAAACCTGAAAACTTGATTTTACAAAGTCCAGAGCTGAAATTACTCATTCTTAGAGGCTCTCCCACGTCAGCCTTAGCTCAGCCGAAGCTCGAATTAAAATCGGTTACCACATGATCCAGAATGATCGAGTCAGTCAGTGATTTTCACCCTTCCGTGCCTGCTGCCACTAAAGTGCAGAGAAATTTAAACACATGCACTGGAATGTTCTGGGGTATAGACTACAGCCCCTTGTCTCAATATGAAAGTTGATTGAGAATGTCAACGTTTACAGTATATTCTACAATTTATTTTATTTTAATGTTACAAAGCTTTAAATTTCTCACCACGATGCAGGAAGATTCGGTATATGTATTTCTTGTCTTCTCTGAGACTCTTGTACTTCCTGCTATTATTGATGTTCTCCTGCTTCCAGAAGAAAGACACTGATCAGATTGGAGCCCGGGGAGCAAGCAGGATGGTAGGTGATAGGAGAGCAGCGGAGGTGCGTTCACGTGTGGCCCTGAGGGGCACCGGGAGAGTTCGGCTTTCCCTCTAAGCCTGGGATCCTTGGGAGGTTTTACAGAAAGACAGGTCATGGTGAGACCCGCATTTTCAAAGGGTAACTCTGGCCCCTGGGCTGAGAACAAATTATGAGCAGTCGGAAGGGGGAGCTGAGAGGTTATCCAGTCCAGGCTTCCATGTAAAAGGTGATGATGACTTGGACAAAGTTTGCAGGAGTGCAGATGCCCGGGGGGTTAGGGACAGTATCTTATAAAAGATCCAGAAATATCACTCAGTGATTTAAATATTACAAAAACTTATACTGATATATGCAACCACATGGATATATCTTGCAAATATCATACTAAGGGAGAAGATGCCAGATGTAAAAGGTTACACATCGTATTATGCCATTTATTTACAAGTCTAGGAAAGGCAAACAAGTTACAGAAAATAGATCAGTAGTTTCCGGGGACTGGTGGGGGCGGAGCAAGACAACCACCTAGGAGAACGAGAGAACTCTGGGGAGTGATGGACATGTTCTAAAACTTGGGCATGACAGTGATTGCTTATGGAAATGTACCCTTAAAGTGAGAATGTTATTCTATGTGAATTACACTTCAATCAAGCTATAAATAAAAATAGTGTATAGACCAAAATTTATTGACAGAAGTAGTGTATGAGGGAAAGAAGTGTGGCAAAAGCAACTGCAGTGTTTTTAGCCTCAGCTACTGGTAGAAAGTCATTATGTGATATGCAGTGATGAGATATGATATGGTAACATGAGGTTTTGGGGGAGGGTTTCAGCTTCAGATTTGTTAAATGTGAGCTCCTCATGTCATATCCAATTAGAGATACCAATTAGGCAATTGGACAAAAAGAGTCGGATTGACAGAAGTCTAGTCTGCAGACATACTTTTAGGACTTCTCAGTGAATATGTGCAGGAGTGGACGAAAGTAGGCTTATGGCTGTGAGTACATGAAGCGCTACGTTAATAATGCTATTGTAAGAATCATAACCTGCATGCACACAGCAGTAATGCTACTTTCCCCAACGCCTGTCTTACTTAAGCCAGGAGACGAGAAGCTGACAATGTTCTCTATCAATGCATGTTGATTATGAAGAGAAGAGGAGGCACTAGAACAATTTTCAAATTTCTCTATCACTTGTCATTTCTTTTAAAATGTCTGTAAGCCACCCCCACTTCCCAGCTGAACTGTAGGCAAATGCCTGGTTAAACACCATGCAAAAAAGATACGCATTAATTAGCAGAAGCTCTCTCCTTCCCCTTGGTATTATGAGTCATGATGTTTAGGATGCTGGCACAGAAAACAGTAGATATTGATAAATCATTGCTGGTTCAAATGACTCGTTCAATATGCATTACATATACACACTTATACTCAGAAATCCATATCTATATGTATATATATACATCTATATGTATATATATCTATATGTATATAAACATATGTATGTTTGTATATGTGTGTGTATGTATTTTCTTTTGAAATCAACTGCCAGTACACAGGTTTTGTTCAGGTTTGAGCTATGCGTAAGTAAGACTCTACGGTTTTTCTCATGCTGCAGGGCTATACTTAGCACTCCCTTCTAACAACACCCCTTACTCTCTGGTAGGTATTTACCAAAGGTTATTATAGTAATTATATATTGTAACTTCCCCAGTGGATTAACACAGGCTCTCAAATTGTTCCATGGTGAGGCCAACAACTGATCAATATTCAGGTCTGAACATGGGTTCTGACGGGCTGCGTCTGACATACGTGTGTGCAGCTTCATTGCTTCTGAAACCACGTCAGTCAGACGTGATGAGTGCCATGATCACATCCATTTTAATCTTTTTATGTATTATGTTCTTAATAAAATTATGCTTTTAATTTGTACTGAAGGAATTAATCTTTGTTAGAATTATTCACTCCTGGAAAAACAAGTTAATCCAAAGGAGTGCACATCTTAAGTATTTTAAAAGCTCCTCTCTTCATCAGATGTGTTATTTCTCCATGGTAATTTACTGATGAGTCATTTAATTCTTTGTCTTCTTTTAATTATTCTCCAGATGATATTTACTTGTAGTAATTGTTGTGTATCCTCAGATATTCAATTGCTTTAAATTTGGAAAGCCATGGACAGTAAAACAGAAGCAGTTGTTTAAAAAAAAAACTAGAGAGACTTTCAAAGTAACTCAAGCTGTAACTAGTGCTGAGAAATATTTTAACCAAAAATAATGAAGAATATCACTGATACTTTAATAACATTCTTAGTTTCAAACTATTAATCTTTTTAATGCACTTATATAGGGATTAGGTAAATAATTTATCACCCATTCCTAAAAGCTTAAAAAATTGTTTGAGGGTGGTGGGACAAGGGTATTGGTAAATATTAAAAGAAATATTTAACTCCATTACTGACAGTGAATGTATCTTCCCAATGGAGGGTTAACAACTCAACTTGCATCTTTTCGTTGAAGAATTTTATGTGCACACACACAACCACATACACACATGACACACTGTCACAACATTACATGCACACAATTTTTAAAACATTTATACCATTTTAATGACTGTTCACTAGTCTAAAAGCTACAGTCATGAATGGCCTGTAAGATTTAACTTTGGTGTGAACTATTACCTCTAGATTTATGACTAACAGACTTCATAGTTTAGGAAATACTTTGTCCTTCATCATCTAATCTTTAAAAATTAAATGATAAATCATTTAAAGTTAAAGTTAATGACTAAGTTATGGACCTACCAGCTACTTAAAAAAAGGCATCTTATCCTCCTCAGGGGAAAAAAAAAGACTAGACATTTTGTCACTGTTATTAGGTGTTTGATTTTTCTCTGTAATGTAAAATTAGAATTTTTTTTAAAGTAAAGGAGTTTAAATGTTTTACATATATTTGGCCTTATCAAACAAACCTATCTCATGTCACATTTGGTAGTACTTTAAAAATGTTATTCAAATCAGGTACCCAATCAAGACTAAACACTATTGTCTACAAAAAGGAACATTTTAGAACATATATGGCTAATCTAGCATATGCTGAATACCTACGATATATGAGTTGCTATATTAGAAAATAGAGATACAACAAGGAAAATACACCTCAAGATGCCTATGGTCTAGTTAAGAATATATAAAATTTAATAAGCAATTATGATAGTGAAAAAAGAACCAAGGAGCGGGTTTGGTGTGGTGGGAGTATAAATGCCCCACCTAATCTAATCTAGATCTTTTTACTGTGAGTTTCTGATCACCAGCATAACCACCACTGAGGACATTGTTAGAAATACCAAATCTCAGTTCCAACGCCACCCAGACTGAATGAGAATCTTCGTGTTAGTAATCCCCTCATGTTATTTGAATGTGCATTAAAGTTTGAGCCAACTCAGGTAGTAGGGAAAAATACTCAGAGGAAGTATCAGTAAATAGGGATGGAAGGAGACTTGACTTGGGGTGAGAAGGGCTCAATCTAATATATAGATGATGTATCGCGGAAGTGTATAACTGAAGCCTGCATAATTTTATTAACCAACATTATCCCATTACCCTCGTAAATTCAATTGGAAAAATGGGCTCCCAAATGGCAATATGGTTCATTTATGGAGAATAAGGTAAAATGTCTTGGAAACAGAGAGATGATTACCCTCTAAACCAGATCTGTAGCTTAGCTCTTGGTTGGATAGAGAAGTTGCGGGGGAGAAAGGAGATGATTTCAATTCTGGGCTTTGTGTTTGATGTGCTTTGAGATGTGTTTTAAAAGTAGATGCTTAAGGGGAGATGGACATATGAGTCTGAAGATCTGAAGTCAGTTCTTTGCTGGAGTTATTGATTAGAAATTGGTGGTATATTGGCCGTAACTTAAGTCGGACAGGGGGAGGATTGCTCAAGGAAAATATGCGAGGTAAAAATTTTAAGAATGTCTTTGGGTATAGTCCTTGGAACCGCCAAAATATAAAGAGACCTCAACAAATAAGACTGCAAAAAGCAGCCAGAGAGAAAAGAGGAAAGAAGAAGAGCATCCACATGGAGTATCCAGGGACTGAGATGCCTTGTGGAGGAAGGGATCAATGATAATGTCTTAATCTGGGTTCTCCTACAAGCCTAAGAAAGGGATTTGGGTGTAGGTGATTTATTGGGGAGTCATTGAAAAGGCAGAATGGGTAACAGAAAGAGTAAGAGTGGGGTAAACAGAAAGCCAATGAAGTGTATTTGATTGAGTTGTTTTCCAATATGGTCTAGTGGACTTGCACTTGGTCCCACTGATACCCTTCAGGAGAGATGAAGAATGCACCCCAGAATTGTCTCTGTGTGGGATGGGAAGCTATGGCATAAATCTGTAGACTCAAGTCCCTCATTGGTTGAATGTTATGTGAGTAGCACTACCTATACTTGCCCCATCCCTAAACGTCCATGCAACTCTACCATGAGCCGAGCAAGTTTTCTAAGCTTCTTAGTTCTCAGGCAGAGACCCTGAGGTGGACTATCCAACAGAGGTGTAGCTGAGGTCAGAAGTGGGCCAGCTGTGAGGACAGGGGGGTTGCATGGGGCATCAGCAGGGTCAGCTGCCAGTGTTCAGTGCTGTTCAGATACCAAATAACGGCATCTTTGCAAAGTATCTCGTTATCATGGTGATCATTGGCAGATCATTTAAATGTAAGGAATTACTAGCGAAGTAGAAGGAATGGAAGCTGTAGTCCGATATTTAAAGTTTTAATGAGCAGTAGACAGTGAGATAATGAGTGTAGACCACTCTGTCAAGAGATTGGTTGAGAAAGGAAAGGGAAAAACTTGGGTAGTAGGTGGAGGGATGCTTGTGCTCAATTGAGAGCCATTTTTTTTGAAGACAGGAATATCAGGTAGTGAATAAGAGCACAAACTGGATCCAGGTGGCCTGGGTTCAAATCCTGACTTCAAATCTAATTAGCTGTGTGACTTTATACAAGTTATTTAAATTCTCTGTACCTCAGCTTCATCATCTGCAAGGTGAAGATAATGGTAGCAAAGCAAATATCAGTAAACTGTTTAGGTGGGTGCCTGCAAAAAAGTTTGTAGTATTCGATTATTATTATTATTAATCATTTTAAATGAATGGTATGTTTAAAAGCTATTTGGCTAGAACCAGTACCTAGAAGAGAAAGTCGAAGTTATAGGATAGATACTGTAGCATACATGGATAATGTTCCTGAGGAGCAAGGATAAGAGACTCAAACACCACTGAAAGATTGACTTCAAAAGAGAGAAAGGACACTGTTTCCATTGTTGCAAGAGCAGAAAGAAGAAAAAATAGGTGTCTCTCAAAATGAGTTAATAGATGGTCTCGTGTGAAAGCTTCTATTTCTCATGAACTGTTAGGTAAGAGTTGCATGGATGTAACGCTACCTCTGGGAGAAAGAAATTGTTGGGGGAGGGAAGCGAGGACATTTAGATAGCATAAACTGCTTTCAGTGGCCCATTTGATTTCACTTGCTAATTTTTACTTTTATGTAATTTGCTCCCATAATAAAATGAAAAGTGTAACTTCTGACTCCCACCTTCCAGTAATCTTCAGTGTGCAGAATGATGCCTTGGGACCGGAAGGTGGTTCTTTCCATTCTAACAAGGATCGTTGTATCATTTCCACATTCACTGGCCACGGTCCAGTACCCCTTTTCTTAGAAACTTTGTCCTTCTTTGGATGATGTTCATCATTTTTTTCTGGTTCTGCTCTCACATCTTGCTGCCAAATGTCAGTTCCCTTAACTTGATCACCCTCCCTGATTCAACTGCTTTTAAAATACAAGTCCTACTTCTGCACTCCCCTGAGTTATGACTATGTGTGTATTTTCTCTCCAGAGAGCCTGACCTACAGATAAGCATTAGAATGTGTGGGGACATCTTCACCGTAACTTATCAAACTGAATTTCCTTTCTTTCCCGACTCTCATTCGAAGTGCTTCCTTATGTCCTAAGATAACACAGTACTTAGCATATAGAAGTGGCTCTGATATTTTAGTGTCTCCAGAGAATGTTAAAACACAGACTGCTTAGCATTTGTGATTCAGAGTTTCTAATTCAGTAGGTCTGGGGTGAAGACTAATGTGCATTTCTAACAAATCCCCTGGTGATGCTGGTATTTGGCAACTATACCCCGAGAACCATTAGCACACAGCAGTCGATTAGTATTTGTTAGATCAATGATTGCTGTAAGTCAATGAATGTTTAAAATGTATAATATAGGCTCAATATGAGTAAATGACAAAAATATTAATAGAAATATGTTCTGAAGGAACAAGGGAGATCATTGGGCCTAACACCCTTCCGTGGTAGATTAGTAAACTGAAGTCTAAAAGAACGAAATGAGATTTGTAAGGAAAAAGAACTGGGTTCAACCAATCCCAACTTTCCTTAAAAATGAAATAGTTTTATATGTAATATTTGTATTCAGCTAACTAAGGATTAGTTTTCCAACTCCAGAGACAGACATAGAGCAGATTATTTTAGATGAGTAGGCCTTTGCATACAGGTACAGATTTCTCCCAAATGAATAACATCTGGCTGAATTTTAATGCTGCCTCCCATAACCCTAAGATGCATACAAAGAACTGAGAAATCTAGAGTTCAATATTCTGGGTAAGTTAAAATTTCTCACCACTCCAAACAATGTTTGGGCAGAAAGCTCTTTGGGAAAAGTAAGCAGAGACTGCTTGACACCTACTGGTACAGAAGAAATGCATCCTTTATTTGGCTAGAACTGAAAGGACATCTCGTCACTGCAGCCAGCATCCAAACTGTAGTGGTCTCATTGTCTGATGTGGTTTTATTATTCTCCCAAGTTCACGTATTTGGCAGGACTCACCAGATGGTAGGCTATATCCTCATACGTGGTTTTTGTTTAAAGTTAAAGGAACCGTGTGTGCAACAGAGAAAGAGAGACACACACAAGTGTGAGAGGCTGAGGACCTTGCCCCAGCATGAGCTTTTCAGCGGCTCCATCTCGCAGCACCTGGAATGTGCTGTGTCTCTGCCTTTCCCCACCAATTTTTTGGCATTACCCACCAAGATCTGTGCAGTGAGCCTTGGTCTGGGGAGAGCTCACCAACAATGCTTTCATAGCTCTTTATCTAGCCAAGCCAGACTAGTCAAACCAAGGAGGCTAGTTCTAAGTCCTTAGTGCAGAAGATAACCTTGCAGGTCTCCAGTGGAGTTTTGGATCCTAAACAGTACATCAAACATCTCACTGCCCTCTTTTGGGCTAAGAGTAAAAATTAGGTACAGATGTGTCTCCAGAAATGAAAATAGAGCTGTTCCAGAACAGCTGCAAATGAACTTTATCCTACAGAGCAGTGTGTACCGAGGGCTACAGAAGGGGCCAAGCAGACTGAATTCTGGTCCCCAGAAGTGAGCTAGCAAGCTATAGAGGTTAGGCAGCTCATCGATTCAAAGTTCTTTGGAAAATATCGACCCAGTGTTTCCCAAGTACGTGCTAGAAACCACTTATACGCAATGACCGTGATAGCATCAGTGCCTGATTCCAAAATGCTTAGCTTGTAACCTAGTTACTTCAGATACTACTGATACAGATATAGAGAGATAGAGATAGAAAGAGAGAGATAGAGAGAGAGGGAGAGAGAGAGAGAGAGAGAGAGAGAGGGAGAGAGAGAGAGAGAGAGACCTTCAGGCGTTAAATACTGTAGGGGGAAAATCTGGTGACCAAACAAAGGAAATCTCATGACAAAGTTGTATTTCATTAGTTGATACTAATTAGTGGATTATTGCCAATTAGTAGTATTTCATTAGTTGATATCAGTCGATAGTTCTCTCAAAGGGAACACCCAAACAATACAAATGTTATCTCTAAGGAAACCATGCAGGGAAAATTGAAGAAACACAATTCAATCGGTTGCTGTTTCTCATAAATCTGTCTGTTGTCAATTATAATTATAATTACAATAAGTATGAACAGGGAGTCAGAAGGCCTAGATATTCCAGTCAGAACTCTGTTATTGGGAGGATCTGAGAAAAAAGTTTCCCTAGAGAACACATGAAATATGTTTTGTTTAAGGAAAGAACCTTATTCCCGTATCTGTACCTGGTTTTGTTACCTACTGTTTTATTTGTACTCAGTTTTATTATCTGTGCAACGAAACTAACTTTGAGGGCTTTAACTAAGTTTTTCAAAGTGTGGTCTCGTGATCACCTGTTTCTGAAACACTGAAGGAACACCTCTCAGCCTCACATGCGATGAGTCACGTGGAGGTCCCTCTGTGGTGCAGGTTCTGCTCACAAGGGTCTGGAGGAAGCCGACGTTCTCTTCTCGTGAGCCCCCACGTGACATCCGTGCTGCTGTGTTCCTGCTTGAGTAGGACAGAAGTTATTTCTTTTAATCTCTACAGTATTATACTTTAATCTGCATTTAATCTATTTTATTTTAATCTGTATTTAATCTATTTAATCTGTATTGTATTTTATTAAATTACCCTTTTAGTCCCCTTACACCCCCTCCCCCCAGTAATCACCGCCCTGTTGTCCAAGTCCATGAGTCCTTTTTCTTTTTTGATCAATCCCTCTGCCCCCCAATCTCCTCCCCCACCACTAGCTGTCATCCTGCTATTTTTTTAAAACAATACTGTCTGTGGGGGTCTATGAATGTGTGCATAAGTTCACAGTGGAACATACATCCAGGGACTCGGTGTCTGGGGTTAAGCCTGAACACGTGCATTCCCAGAAGGCAACTCCACGTCTAATTTTATAAACAATCAAGTTTAAGAACTACCTGGTTAAAGGAACTTAAATGTCGCAGTTAACTTTCTGCTCTGAAAGTATGTGGACCCAGTCCCACCCTCGTCCCTCCTAAATCCTGCACTGAAGCATATCGTACACGCCTACCCCAGCAGGCATCTGTGCTTCCTGAGTGTCTACGTACGTCTTGCAAACAATTGCCAAGTGCTCTGCCTCTATGTGCCAAGTTGCTAGGTCCGGTCTTTTCCTAGGGGGTCTAAGATAAAACCTTTCGTGTTACCCAAAGTTACATGATTCTTTCTCCAGATGATCCAAAGAGCAACTTCATACTTCTTTTGGAACCCAGCTAAAAATGAAATATATATATATTTATATATTTATTCACTGTTTGTTTTTTCTCCCATCACAGGCTTTTCTGGGCTCCACCCTTAAATTCCCTCTGAACTCCTTTCACGCCTTCTCGCCATAATATCTCAGTTCATTACAGGAAACATTTACCTAAATAAATGCCTTCTATGGTGGGCGACCCAGATTAGGAACATTACGACCTAGTACCTTAGCTCCTTCCCCTTAAAGAATTACTCCCTTTTGTTACCATTATTCAAGTGCCATTGAATACAGCACAAAGTAACCCGATGGCTTCTCATTCATTCCCCTTAACAACAGTCTCTAATTTTCTTTTTTCCTTTCCTTGCAGTACAAGCAAGTGGAACAATACATGTCATTCCATAAGTTGCCAGCGGACATGCGTCAGAAGATTCATGATTACTATGAACACAGATACCAAGGCAAAATCTTTGATGAGGAAAATATCCTCAATGAACTCAACGACCCTCTGAGAGAGGTAAGCTGTGCCGTCCTGCGTCTCCTCGGAACAGGATATCATTTCTTTTCCCTTCTCAAGGGAAGCCCTCAAGTCCGTGCTGTAACATTACTCAAAAGAAATATCAGAATTAAATGATAAGACCTCTTTTGTTGCCCTTATTATTTATTATGTTTTATCATATACATGTTTTTAATTGTTAAAAAATACTGGGAAGTGGTTTGAATTATGATTCTCAGAGCTGTTTATTTCTGTATCCCTAGTTATTAAAATTCCTTTCTGTGTTCTGACTGTCCATATCTGTCCAATCTTCCACTGTCCTGTCCAGTTCTTACATAGCTGTTTCTCTGTCTTTTTGATTTCCACTGTCCTTCCATGTTCCTTGTCCCTGTCCACCGCCTGGACTCTGCTCACAGAGTTGCCTGACCTGTTGCAAGTAACTCATTTCTTGTGACCTCATTACAACACTTCTTGGACATGCATCCTCCGTCCATTTTCCCTGGAACTATCCCCCTGCCCACTGATGTTCAGGCCACCCCTACGCTGAAAGGAGATTCTCTTTGTTGTTCATATTTCTTACACAGCTGTTGCCTCTTTTTTTCTTTCTTTTACTACCAACCTTATCAAAACGTCCTTGATCTAAGCATTGCATTGTGGTTTGATCTCCACTTCTTTACCGTAATTGTTTCCTTGAAAGTTATCAGTGAGTGACCTGTTAGTCAGCAAAACTTTTGCCCTTGAACCCTTGTTGGCAGTATTTAAACTGTTAACTAAACACACATTCTGAATCTTTTTTGGGGGGTGGGGAGGGTGGCTTTAACGTTAAATCATTACTGAGTCATTGATTTTACATTCTGCCTTCCTGAATTTATTCTCTTTTATTTATTTGATTGTACACTTCAGTTCTGTAAATCTGACCTCCAAGTTCTTGCCATAAGCTCCATTTTCTTAAAAGCTACATGCTCTCACCTGGCCCTGTACATACAGTAAGTTATTTAATAAAATAACGCCATCATTCAACACTGAGCCATCATGTCCTTTGAAGTCTCTCTGTAAATGTTTGAGTGATTCTCTCACGTCATTGGGAATATCAAAGGCTGGTCCTTTTTTGAAACGTTTTCTCCTCTGCACATTCAGTTATTCACTAAATGCTATCAGCTCATCGAGGTGATACGTCTGCACAGGTCCCCGGTCTCTTCTCCGGGCACTGTCACCTTAACCCCGTCCCTGTCACAGGGACCAGCTGCTCTGGAGCTAGTGACCTTGCAGCCTTTGGTCTGTTTTCTCTACCATTTAAAACTTCATCCATGCCACATTAATCTTCTTTTATGGATATAAGCTGGTCATTTCTCTGCTCCAAAACTTTCGGTCTTTACATTACAAATTAAGTCAAGCAAAGCCATGTCAGGCTGTGTCATAGCCCTTCTGTGCCCTGACCCGAGCCTAATCTCCAGTTTTCCTTTTCCCTGATGTCCTGCTTGTTCCACAGTAGCCTCAGGTCAAATGTGCAACTTGCTGTTTCTGCAAAACTCAGTGATAATTCCTCACCCTTGCATCCGATGTTCTCCAGAAATGTCTCATGTGTTAGCGAAATCCTGTTGAGTAATACTTCTTTATTTATACCTTCTTGATTTTTCAGACTACACAAATACCATATGGATCTGATCATTCTTGTCTCTGCCCCCGAACTGTGCACTGAGTCCATAAATGTAGGGTGCTACTTATCCATTCTGCCTGTGTTATCACTATTTTTTCATGGTTGTTTTCTCCACTTATGTCTTGAAAGTGCCTTAAAAGCAAAGGCCATTTATTATAATTTTTTCTTGAAATTTCTAGTGCATGTTCTATGTAATAAATACTTAATAAATATTTTCATTCCAACTAATGGCTTTACCATTTTTAACCATTCTTAATTTTCTGTCTCTACTGAAAGTTATTTATATTTTTCATGCTTTTTTTGAAAAGCCGTAAGATATAAGTTAAGAGTTTTGGCAATAAAAGGAAATAAATATCTGCTATGCTAATGATTAGCTTATTTTCTCTAGAACATCCTCAATGAAATAGGAATATATAAATCTTTGTGCTTTGGGAAACATAAATCAAACTTTTTTTGTATTTTAAAAAAGTAATAGGCTGTTTGTTTATTTATAAATCTCTCCATGTGTTTTGCTCTATCTCTGTGGGATTACAGGAGTTGTATTAAATCCAAATCCTCTTCATTACGGGGCATAATCTCAGGACTCTGGAACCGGGTGGGATTCGCAAAGGCCTAGAGGGAATTAAAGGAGGGTGATCAGGGTGTGGAGACAAACGTAACCCAAGAGACAGGACCAGGAATTCAGATAGATCAAAACATAAGAGGATACAGTAAAACTAAGGATTTATTTTAAAGAAGCAGGGGCAAGTAAGGACTCCAGAATAAAATGTTCTGGAGGGAATACAGAAAGCTGGTAGAAAAATGATCTCTAAGCCCCAGCTGGTGTGGCTGAGTAGACCGAGTGCTGGCCTGCAAACCAAAGGGTTACCAGTTCGATTCCCAGTCAGAGCACATGCCTGAGTTGCAGGCCAGGTCCCCAGTTGGGGGGTGTGAGAGGCAACCACACATTGATGTTTCTCTCCCTGTTTCTCCTTCCAATCTCCTCTCTCTAAAAATAAATAAAATATTTTAAAAAATTAACAACTCTAAAAAAAATGAACCCTAAGAATTTGCATGCCTAAATGGGAAGCATTCCTCTGTGCTAGAAATTCTCAATATAATGTAAAATCAGGATAACAATAAAATTTTCTTAAGTATGTGTGTATTATTAACTACCTTGTCTTGCCATGCTTTAATTTACTCTGATCTTTAGGAGAAAATATTCCACTTTTTGTCCCCCATAAAGCCATCTACAGATATAACTCCAATTTCCACATTTTCTGCAATTCTCCTATTGTGAATTATGATGCATTGTTTTCCTTATATTTTCAAATGCCATCATGCAGGATCTCAGCATCTTTAACTGAGCTGCAGAAGTACACTCTAAACTTTTCTCCCTGCCTTGATATCAAATGGCTCAACTGCATCCTACCTCATGGCTACCATATTGACTGATACAAAAAAATCAGTTGGACGATTTTACCCTCTTCTTAGAACCTGGTCATGACCTTCGATCCCCTGCAAGAAGAAGTCCAAGCTTCCTGACATGGCACGTGAGACCCTCCATGGCCTGCCTCCATCTTTGTTTCATCACATTCTTGCTTCATCAACAGAGCCTTGTTCATAACTTTGAAGGCAGGGATGCTTTTGATTGCCTCTTCGCCTTTCTTTATGCTACCCTCTGCCTTCAATCCTTTGTACTCAGCTCACCTCCTCCTTTCTGTGAAACACTCTTACAAGGCCCGCCCTTCATCCTGAATTTACTCTTCGTCACTATATTTGTCATTTGACAGTTTGTCTCTTTTAAAACTAGGAGCTCACTGAGTGTGGAGACTGTGTCTTACTCTCTTTGTCTCTCTGGTGACCACTAGATAGTAAGAATTCATTAAATATGTACTGAGTGAATGATCTTTAATAGAATTAAGAATGAAAAAAAGGGTAAAAGTCAAGGCTCCCAAATGAAAATAGAGATCCTAGAGGTGGAAGTATGAAAAGCTGAAAACAGCATTCTCCATTTGTTTATTTGCTCTTCACCTTTTGTTCTTCTGGCCTTGGAATCGCACAAAGCCTAAGTGTATTGTTAGTACTGAATTCGGACTTCAGTGGCAAAGAAGCAGGATGAGTGGAATAGGAAAGTAAGGAAAGACATTGGCAGAGACTCAACAAAAGTCACGATTCAAACAAAGCCTGAGTCTAAACAAGCCAGACATGTTTTCTAAAGAAAAGTTCAATAAGAACAATGGGAAATACGTCTCTCCTTGTACCTACTATATTGAAGCTGTAGTGGTAGATCATGAGAAATATTTTACTTTATTTTTATTATTTTTAATTTATGTTTTATTTTGTTGTATTTTTCCCTTAACATTTATCCCCCATACTCTCTTCCACCTCTACCTACGCCCCTCCCACCTCACAGCTACCACACGGTTGCCTGTGTCCGTGACTTTTTTCTCATTTTTAAGATTTTGCTCTATCTCTACATCCCTCACCCGCCCCCAAATTTAAAAATTGTAAAATACATTACTCCACCTTTCAAAAGCTACATTCCACTTAGAGATGAGGCCTAGACTTACACAGAGGTGTGTCTTGGTCACTGCTGAGCCTCTAGTGTCTGGGAGGTTCCTGGCATGTAGACGACATTGAATGACTGATACAATAAGTGTTGATTAATGAAATTTGGACACTCATATGGGAAAGCTGGATTTTCTGATATATATTTTGTGACAGGAGGTAAGAAAATACAATGCGCTTTGTGTACATATACACACACCACATACAATTGCTAATCGTGTATATAGAATTTTGAGTCAACAACCATCATGTGTTATAACAAGACTTTTAACGTAAAATTGCTTTGTTATCTGGAGGGCTCACTTTTATGAAAGTATTTCACATAATTTGAGATTCTAATGTACGCTTAAGAGCAGCGATTTTTACTAACACAAGTCTGTGTGCTCAGGGATGTAGAAAAGCGAAAGGTAGGTCAAACCTTCAGAATCTCCCAAACTTACACAGGAAACCATGTTGCTTAAAAACAGAGAAAGTACAAGTAAAATGCAATGTTTAGGAATGTGAAAGTTATTCTATATTCATAACCAATTAAGTTCCCATTATATTTTATCCATTTTACTCCCTAGCCTTTCTTTTCACTGGGTTTGAAGAGTTCAAAGTACAAAATTATTTTAGTATGTAAAATGACAGAAAGAATTATGGATGTATGTGACCGTTGAACACCCTTATAAAAATCTTACATCATGCACACCCTGGCTGGTGTGGCTCAGTGGATTGAGTGTCTGTCTGTGAGCCAAAGGGTTGCCTGTTCGATTCCCAGTCAGGGCACATGCCTGGGTTGTGGGCCAGGTCCCCAGTAGGGGATGCGTGAGAGGCAACCACACACTGATATTTCTCTCCCTCTCTTTCTCTTCCCTTCTGTCTAAAAATAGATAAAATCTTAAAATAAAATAAATCTTATATCATGCA
>CM052540.1:187650975-187677020 GCA_028533065.1 Trachops cirrhosus | reverse complement strand
TATGCTGAAAATGCACAAGGTTGCCAGTATTTAAGAGCCCACGACATACTTTTTCTCTGTATCGCTATTGGAGTTTTCATAATGTAACTTTGAATAGCACAAGATGGAATACTGTGTGGCCATTCACAAGGCCGTGAGGCCCATGTCTCAGAGTGGGAAATATTTTATACTACAAAAGTGGAAGGAAAAGGAAACAAATATTGAATATATATTGTGATTACAACAATATTAAGGTGAATGAGAGGTTATTTTGAATATCTAATCAAACTAAATTACTTTCATTGAGGAGATGAGAATACAGAGATTTTTTTTTCTTTTATATATTTTAAGGAATTTGTGTATATAAATTTTATTTTCAAAGGTTTTCAAAAGTGCGATTGGTTTGCTAATAAAAATACTTTAATGATGGACAACTATCATAAAACAAAATTGACTCTATGTTAATTCATCAAATTTTCCTTTCTAACTCCTTTAATTTCCCCAACATAAACACAGCATGGGGCAAAAGCAGGTTTATAGTTGTGAGTATGGGAGACAGAGTTTATTCTTCTATTATTATTTATTAACTATTGTATGCTTTTATATAAGCAACTGTAAACCTACTTTTGAACCACCTTGTATTAGAGGGAAGTCTTTCCTACCTTTGAAGTTTATTACATAATTTTTGATATTTAAATTATTCAGGAGTTGCAATGAAAGCTCTCTGTAAAAAATAAGACAGACGATCACAGCTAAAGAACAAGCTTGCTGGAAAGGCTCTGTGACAGGACACAGGAGTCCAGGGAAATGCTCTGAGGTTGGGAAACTGAAGCGGTACCTAACTGGAAGGTCAGTGTGTGGATAAATGTGTAAACGTTTTTAAAGCAGTAAGATCTGCTTGTACGGACTGATTTTCTTCTACATTCAGTCAACATCTTGCAGTTTGGAAGAACAAACCACCAACTCAGTATAGCCCAGTTGGGAATGCTGAGAGAAAACTATTTTTCAAATTCCCCCCATGTTTTTCTTTTTTATTAAAAAAAAAACCAGAATGTTTATGTAATTTACAATCCACCTTCCAAATTTACTATCTTAACAGGGCAGCTTTATTATAAGAATCCTATATGCTATTCCTGGACTTTGGCCAAAGGAAATTTTACTGACTGTCCTCAAAAGAGATCCATCATTTTCTTCTTCTGAACCTCTGCACCCACCTCCACTTTGGCCTTTAATAACCAGTCCCCAACTCAACACTTTTTAAAATCAGACCCATATCCTCTTACCAAATGACATTGAAATCTTTATTTCTTTGAAATTTCATAAAACCTATGTTCTCTACCATTTATTTGATCTTAACAAATACTGTTTATGGTAGCTGTAATGGTTCATTCCAGATAGCACTGAGTGGCCGTGGTTTAATCATGGCAGTCCTCTGTGGCAGAATGACTAGTGTTCTCTCCGTTTTACAGATAAGATTAAGCTCTGAAGAGTCTGAGTCACTTCCTGTGGGCACAGGGCCAGTTGGTTTCGGAATTAGGGATTGAGCCCAGACATGGAGAGAGAGAGAGAGAGAGAGAGAGAGAGAGAGAGAGAGAGAGGGAGGGAGAGAAAGATGCTAACCATGTTTATTTTATTCTTTACAATTACCTTACACTGAATATATACATGTATATCTTTCTCCCTCAACTAAATGCCAGCGTTCATATCCCTCTCTATTTTAGGATTGAGCCACGGTTTCCACACCATCTCTTATAACTTGGAATGTGTTGTTAAAAGTAGAAATTTTGAGTCATATCCCCTAAAGATTTATATTTGGATTCTCTGAATCTGGACTAAAGCCTAGTAAACTGTATTTTAGAAAAATGCCATAAATATGTCCACAGGTTTACCATCTTCCTCTAAAGAATCACAGGGAAAAGAACGTCACCGTTGGCAGGTCCTTAAGGCCATTTTTTTTCCTTGATGGGTTGTCTCCATGAGAGTTATGAGGAGGGCAAGGGCCCGCCGAGCAATCCTGAATCCGGAGAATCCAGTTCTGTCATTTCCCAAGAATGCCCCCCATCAGACCCACCCACCCAAACTCCCTGCACGCACTGCGCTCTCTGCCCAACACTCTGGCGGGCACTCAGAGGTGACCACCCCTAGGTCTCTTAATGACGGCTCGGCTCGGAGGCTGCCGTGGCTGTCTTTGTTCTATTTATTAGCTACTGCCTCCCGTGCTTTATGTATTGCCTTCCAGCTTTCAGGGAGGTCTCCTAAAATTAATTTTACTCGGTCATTTCCACATACTGAGTTACTCTTTCGAGAAGCCTTGTGATCTAAATCTAATGTTGTCAGTAGTCAAACTAAACCACATTTCACTCACCTGTGGAAGTTTCAAAATCTGGTTCACCTCTCTCTTCAAGGTAGAATATTTCAATATATGATATTGAAAAAGTGTACTTTATGTTTGTCTTGCTGAATTCTTCATTAAATAACATTTAAGGTGAAGCTTTAAAACACTCTACAAATGCTTTCTGTATGCCAGATCTCCTTACATGTGACGTCATGCATGTTCTGCAGCAGACCTCTCTGCGCAGTGGAAATGTCATGTGAGTCATATGAAATGTAACATGAGATGCTACATTTCCTAGGAATTACATTAAAGATAAAATGTAAAATTAACCTTAATAAGTTTTGTCAACTAAAATATCAACATATAATTTCAACATGTAATCAATATAATAAATCATTAATGGGATCATTTAAATTTTTTTACTTTTTGTCTTGAGTCTTTAAAATCTAGTGTATTTTTTACAGTTATAGCACATCTCGATTTTGATGCTAAGTTTTCCTCAGAATTTCTTGATCTATATATAGATTTCATAAAGTGTTCTGTTGAAAAGTCTATCTATCTACCCAAGTTTTCCCAAACATATTTAACATTTTCTCATAACTGAACTGTGTCAGATTTTAACTTTAAACTTGAATAGTTAAACTTAATTTAAAATTCAACTTCTTAGTGGGTAATAATTCCATGCGGCCATTGACTACCATGTTAGATAGCATTAGCTCTAGGAGCAGACTGTGTCCTTGGAAATACTGAGCTCATTCCAACACGGTATGTGAGTTTTGTGAAATGGCAAGCTCTTTAAGACTCATTGGACTCATCTATACCACTGAGTCACTAATTTACATCAGTAACTTGGGTTCATGTCAGACCCTCAAAGGTGTAAAGTTCAGAAGAATAACATCGAATTCTTCAGGGTCTGTGATAATTCCATATATGCACAAAGTTGAGATGGCTTCTTAGACTCCATCAGAGCCCCAAATTTGGGAGCTGGTTGGCTGGTAAGCAATAGTTCTCCCTCTTGTGAACGTGTGCTTCGGGGAAGTTAACTCATTATCTTCTTTAAAATGGGGCAGGAATAATAACTAAGACACAGGATTTTTATGAGGGTAAAATAAACTGGTACTTGTCAACATTTAAAGCAATACCTGGAACCCAGCAGAAAATCAGTAAGTGTTTTCTCTTCATTTTATTATGTTCATTGTTAAAATTATCCCTGCCTTAAAGAAAAAAATGCTAATGTATCCAATCACTCTGTTTTGATTGTAACTAGTCCTGGTTACTGAATTGGGGGAAAATAAGGCACATCAGTCAGCAGGGGTTCATTTGTAGGGTGTTCTAGGTAATGAAGTATCACTGGGTGCAGATTTGACCGATGCACTTACTGTTTCTAATGTTAACACAGAAGTCCGTGCATCTGGAGGCCATTTGAAATCTGTCTGATGTAAATTCTCAGGAGGAAGCTCTTGCGTGCTGTGTGCAGTACAAAATACAGGGTGTGTGGGTGCAGGGATGTAATAGTGAAACAGCAGCTCTGTTTGGTTAAGATTACGTAGTGACTCATTATAATGATGGCAATTATAGCAACCATGCTTAAAACTTTTTAGAACTATACTATGTAGCATAAAATAATGTAGAATGGAAGAAATCTAACTGTTTCACACAATGGAACTTTCCTCAATGATACTTGAGATATCAATAAGGAATTGTAGTGCAAAAGGAATCTTAAAATATTGCCATTCTTTTAAATTATAACCAAACAATACTGCTTAAACTTTCCCAGTGTCTCAGAGTATGCATTTCCAAAGCACGGATTTATTGTTAACATAAATCCTTCTTGAAAGAATCTAAATGTAACAAATTCCATTTTTCCTGATTGTTGTAGAGTTAAACAAGCTAGAAAACAAATTACAAAAAAAAAGAAAAAGAAAAAAAACAATAACAGTAAAACATACCATTGAGAGTGGAAAGGCAAGCCACAGATGGAGAGAAGATATTTGCAATGCATATCCCAACCAACAAAGAACTCACGCCAGGACTATAAAAAGAACTGTTACAATAGAGAAATCAGAGAAAGCCCTTGACTGGATCCTTCACCAAATAGGACACTCATCTGGCCAATAATGCGCATGACAATATTAATCATTGGGGAATATAAAATTAAACCACAAATGAGAAAAAAGAAAAAAATGATAATAAGGTGTCTCTTCATGCCTACTAATGGCTAAAATTATGATAACATCAAGTTCTGTCAGAGATGCAGGACTACTAGAACCTCACATGTTACTGCTTCATGAGAAAATATGCAATTATTTCAGAAAACTTTTGGCAGTGTCTACTAAACTATTGTGTTGGCAAAAAATCTGTTTAGTTTTTTGCCATAAAATAAAAGATACATTTTCATTTTCATCAATAACTTTAAATATTTGGATATTTTGAGTATGTCTGCTGTCACCTGCATTGTAGAATGTTGATTGCTCTCACTTAATGTCTCCATTTGATTGCTGTCAACTTCAACTGGACTACCCGACCATGGAGCATCGTCCAGAGAGAAATCTCCAGCATGAAACTTTGCAAACCATTTTTGACACATTCCATCATTCAGTCAGTCACAGCACATTCTCCATACGCTGTACAAATTGTTTTTTGTTTGTTTGTTTTTTTGCATTTCTATCTTCCTGGACATAATAAAGCATGATATGCTCAAAATATTGCTTATTTTCTTCCATCTTCAATATTAAAATAGCTGCCCAAAAATTCACCAATTTTGATAAGTTCATTTTTTCTCAGAGATTTTATTTATTTATTTTTAGAGAGTGGGAAGGGAGGGAGAAAGAGGGAAAGAAATATCAGTGTGTGGCTGCCTCTCGCACGCCCCCTGCTGGGGACCTGGCCCACAACCCAGGCACGTGCCCTAACAGGTAATCAAACCAGGGACCTCTTGGATCACAGGCCGACATGCAGTCCACTGAGCCACACCAGCTGGGGCTGATAAGTTTTCTTTTTTTTTAAATGCACACTGATATGACAGCTGTCACAGTACAATGTATCAAAACTGTTTCAAGTGACGTTAAAGACAACTAAGCACTACTAGCACCATGGAACAGAAGAAAACAAATGAACCTTTTGGCCAATTCAGTGATTACATACTTGTCTGATTACCTAGCAGTTCCAACCTAAGGTAAGTGTTCAAGAGGAAGCAGTGCGTGAGCCGCTTCAAGAATCCTCGGGTTGATTCGATCAGCCTGAACTGGACACAGCCCACATCTCATGAAGAGCGCGGTGGACAAGTTGTGGCCAAGGTACAAATGGAGCACAGCCTGAAATATAAAAAGGAGGGAGATGCAAAGAAGTTTCTGTCTCACTACAGTCTTCCTATCAAATGTTTGCTAGGATTCACAGTTCCAACCAGCTAGTATTTTCATGGAAGTAGAAGTCTCAGAGAAAGAGAAAATGAGTTGATTCCTTCAAGCAATAACAATGATATAAAACGATCTCTGCAGTGTTATAATCAAGGTGTTTCCAGCAGGCGTCCTGAATGTGCAATGTGCCCCAGAAAAGGTGTCCACATAGACACCGGTCCGACTGCGTGTAAAATATACTTTCAAATGTTTCTAAAGAAAAAGGTGAGAGAACAGTGAAGAGAAGAATTTGTATGGTTCAAAACAAAGAACATAGACAAAAGGAGTCTCTTTATTATTTTTGTTTGAAACTCTTATTTTCTCTGTAATCTGACTTATTTGCGGTTTTCTCCACAGTATCCTTCTATGTAATTTTACACGTGAACTCATTACCTTCCAAACAATCAATCCAGTCATTTTAATAGCATACCTTTGTCTTCTTTTAACTCCATTTCACCTTTTATCTTCATGTGGTCTTTCTGTAGAAGTATTAATAGTAAGAAGCATTTTTAATACACATAACACTTTTTTTCTCAAGGTAGATGCTTGAGCAAGCATTCTAAGAGATTTAAGTAACCATTTCCAACCAGAATAAAGCTAAGCTTTGTGAAGACTTACTTCCACTCAATCCTTTTCGTCTTATTCCTCTCTTTTCTCCTTCCTTCCACTCACACAGGCAGGCGTGTTTATGGAGCAGTCACTGTGTGCTGAACCTTGTTGTAACTCCCACACCCACCACAGGTCTTTAGCTGACACCGACCACCAACAGCCCTGGACACAGCCACCATGGGGTCAACTTGTGGGCTCGGACGGTGCTGCACCATGTGTCACGTGTACAATCTTTCTCTTAATTTTGCTGCTCTGTTCATTTTCTGGGTCTTAGCTGATTTTTAAACGCAGCCCTCCATGAAGTTCCACTATTAGAGACACTTCTCTGTCCTGGTAAACTCATGAAATATTGTTGAGGAGGAAACACCGCGGTGATATTTCATCTTTTCCACGGTGGACCCAAATTTTTGAACATGCTGCATAAGCTGGGATTTCTAAAGATCTATCCTAGGATCGTATCAGGTCATTTTATGAAGCAAGTAGAGAGAAACCATCTTCCTCAGTCTTGGAATCCAGCGTTTTGTATGACTTATTTCTCCAAAGCAAGGAACTCAGATCTTGGGTTCTGTTAATGCCTCCATTTCTCTTTTCCCCTCTCCCCATGTCTTCACTGAGGTTCCTTTAGTTACTACGGGAAGTAAGCAAGATCAAAAACTCAGGCCCCACCCTTTTATTTTGGGGGTTCCTTGAAGAAGAAGTTTCTGAGAAATGGCGCTGTGGTCAATTCTAGATTCCATTGTTTATTCCGTACACTTCTCACTTGCAAGGTTAAAAGTGGTCAGTCCCATCTCCCTGTTTGGTTCAGAGAGATGTGAAATCTGGATCAGCATCCACAAAATGAAAGTAAACATGTCAATCTTATAACTCAGAATTGGCCTGCCCAGGATTAAAACACGTCAGGAAAAGAGAAATCCCACCCCTTTCCAATCAAAGACTTCTGATGACAACATGAGAGGCTTTGAAAGAGTGATTTTCTGATCCAGCCCAGAAACACGTGGAATTTGTACTTAGAGATTAGAGTTAGAGACCCCTTTAAGGAACCCTTCTCTGCACTCCCCACTGTTCTCACTCCAGTGTGAATGATGTTAAGGGAAAACATCTAAATGCCGCTGTCCAGGCAGTGGTAGGTCTCGCTTCCTGTCCGTAGGTGGCAGTTCATTCGATTACTCAGCACAATGGAGCCCAGGGCAGTAGTGATATAGCTAACAGGCAGTGACGTGGCTTCCTTTCTTCATGCAAAAGGTAAAGGAGACTAAAATTCTTCCGCTTTTTAGAAGTTCTAATTTTACATAAAGAATAATAAATGCGAAGTCATAGAAGTGGAGACTTGCGTATGGTTAAATCAGATGTGTTGAATGTTTAATATATGCCTGTACTAGGCTAGGAGCTGAGAGTACAAAATTCCAACACAGAAATAAAACGAGCCCTGGCTCCTCAGAGATATGTAGATGATCAGAATTTGTGTATTTTTGGTTCTGAATTTCAGTTGCCATGCTATGCTGTGTAAGTATTTAATTTTAGTATATGTTTGCTTCCTGATAGGAATACACTCTCTCCTAATGTTCGTTTACTCTTCCCACTTTAGGAGATCGTCAACTTCAACTGTCGGAAACTGGTGGCCACTATGCCCCTGTTTGCTAACGCCGACCCCAATTTCGTGACCGCCATGCTGAGCAAGCTGAGATTCGAGGTGTTTCAGCCTGGGGACTATATCATACGGGAAGGAGCCGTGGGTAAAAAAATGTACTTCATTCAGCACGGCGTCGCCGGAGTCATCACGAAGTCCAGTAAGGAGATGAAGCTGACCGACGGCTCCTACTTTGGAGGTTAGTAGGGAGAAATGCAACCGAGGTGACGGCGCGTTGCTTGCGGTACGTCTTCATGAGAATCTGGGAGCTGTCAGAATGTTGGCTTGTTCGTTTTGACTACAAATTCATATTTGAATTGTGATAAAAGTGTCTATAATGATGTATTTCACATATCAGGCCCTGTCAAGCTTCATGTTTAAATATTCCTCAACACCAGAGAAAAACTGGAGTGATTCCTTTAGAAAAAAGGCAAGAAGTTTGCCTTCCTGTATCTGCAGGTTTATCCTTTGCAGGGAATTCAAGTGAAACTCATTTTCTCCTCATCAGTGAGGAACTCGGTGAGTGGTCTTTGTTAAGGGGCCTGTATCACTTCATATTCATCCTTCACAGACTTCACAATTTTTCAACTCTTTTGAAGGCTTCTGCATCAGAATCCCTGTATCCATCCCAACTCTGTCTCCACAGAACTTCTCATGGCTTTCCAGGGGCCTGGTCTCAGTCTAGCTCATGCCAAAATTAGTAGGGAGTCACCTGCCTTCCTTCAGATGTTAGCTGGCAAGCAATGTGTGGCATCTGAGAAGCTGTCTCAGGTCAGAGATGCTCAGGCCCCAACCATCAGACAGGCTTTTATTTGCTATTTATTAGGGAGTAATCAACCACTATGTCTCATCCCCCAAACATCAGTAGGGACAGAAACAAAGTATCACATCCAATTAATGTGAATTGAGAACCAATCAATGAATTGCATTTTTGATATAAAAATTCCAATTATTATTATTATAATCTGAGTTTAATAAGTTTTCTTCAATAACAACTAAGACATATTTATTAGGAAAGGTTTATAATTGTATTAAATGCTTTTGTGGAATTTATCAAAATAACCATAAGGTTCTTATTCATCCACCTATTGCTGAGTAAAACATGCAACTCAAAAAATTAGCTTCTTTCGCCTTCCTCTCACCCATTAAGGACCATCTTGAAGTTTGCTTCTTTTCCCATCTTCACACTCTTCTTCCTGGTCGTGGTTCTGTGTTGCACACCAGCCCCTTGGCCTTTGTGAAGATTGTGCTGAGAAAAAGGAGAAGATGAGGAAAAGCTGAGAATCTGAAGGAGTCTACTTTAGAAAGCACAGAGAATTAATGTTTGAATGAGGAAAAGAGAGAGAGAAATTGAACACTGTGGAGGGGGTATAATGGGGTTAAATGGTAATGGAAAAAGTACAATAAAAAAGAAAGCTGTGGAGTAAGAAGTAGAAGTATATAATACATGAGCCTCGTTTGGCACGAGTGGTCTGGAGGTAAAACCTTTCTGAGGCAACTAAGGGAGGAGTGTGATAAATATGTAAAAGAAAGGTTCAGGGAGGAATTTCTGGAAGTTTCATAATGCATTAAGAGTGGATTTCTACATTTGACTTACAAAGCCTGGAACATTTGCCATTCAGGATTTATGTGGGTCAAACTGAAGTGGAAGTTTCTGTGGATCAGTGAAGTCCATTAAATTAGCGAATGTCCTTGTGTCTATAAGATCATTTTGGGGATAAAAACTACTTTATCCTAATGTATCATTTCTTTAACCCATTGTAGCATCTCTCTCTACAAGTGAGATTGGTCTATAATTACGCTATATTTGTGATCCCCTAACAACGTTAGATATCAGGTTTTCCTCACTTCCAAAAAGAGTAAGGAAACTTTTTTTAAAAATGTATCCCCTATTTCAAGGAAATTCAAACAATCTAACTGTACACATACAGTTAATATTTACTAGATTTAAACACCAAGGAAGATAATGAAAGCCAGTTAGAATCTAATAATAATAAATTGTACTTAGCATATTAGGGTTTAGCATTCATAACTCTTGAAGTGTCTAATATGAAACTGAAGTTAACAGAGCGGAGCTTTGTATTATGCTAATTTCATATTTGTGTAAACTGAGCACGGCAAGCTCGGAGTACAGTTAAGCAGAAAAGCCAGGCATCCACCGAGGAATGTTCTTTCCACTTGTAAAGTGTCTGAATTAACTATGATCAATGCACAAAATGCACTCCAAGATAGCGAGATAAGGAGACTCATTCAAAGAAAGATCAAATTCAGAGTTTTGTATTCTGTGCCTAACTTGAGTTATGGATACAATAATAGAGAATGATTTCTACATTAACGTGGACTTGTAACTCAGAGAGGTTTTAGTTGTTGTTTCCCCCTTTTGGGCGGAGGTGGGAGGGAGCCTGTTGGGTCCGCGCCCGCCCTGCAGCGTGCAGGGTGCCCCAGCTCAGCTCTAGGAGGGGAGTGCAGCAAAACGAGTGTAGGTGCCTACTCTGTGCGAGGCACGCTCCTCAGCCCTGGGGGTACAGGACGGGGCGAAACAGCCAGCACTGGCCAGTCGTGGAGCTCATATTTTTAGTAGGTACTTATATTTTAGAAAGAAAAACCTAGATATTAAAGAAACCTGGAAATTACTGAAATATTACAATGCAGCATTATCAGATGGTGATAAATGCTTCAGGGAAAACTAACGCGGGGAAGAAGCATAAGGCACGCCCCTTGTCCACAGGGCCATATGGAGAGTAGAGTCCAGGCAGATGGGTGTCAAGGCTTCCTACTGAGAGTAATGCTGAATGGGGTCCGGTCCCATCCTCACAGCTCAGGGAGGCGATGGGGACACAACGAGTTTGGGTGTATTCGGAGGAGTAGGGTTTTGCTTGTAGGAAACAGTCCCTAGACTCTTTCTTGACTTCTCCCCTTTTACAGATGAGGAAAATGAGCCTCAGAGAAGTTGAACACCGGGTCAAGGCCCTGTAGCTGAAAACAGATAAAGCCAGGTTTCACACAGCATTGAACTTGAACCCACAGCCTGTGCTTTTTCCACTGTACGTCACTGCTTCCTAAGAGAGGGCGTGATGATCCTCAGGGTGTATGTGTTAGACATTAGGTCAGCCTTAGCTTCTCTTCAAAGCCGTCCATGGGCCTTTTACACATACATGTGTTAAACTGTTTTATAATCTACTCATAGGTCTGCCTGACCCTCCTAGTAGTCATATTGTCAATATGTTATCCACTAAGATAAAATGCCATTCATATAACTCATTAAAATTTCAAATGATGTATTTTTGTATTCAATAGTTCATAATTTCCAGAAATGTTCTGTTTTTCTAATGTAACATATTTTGTAGTTGTTATATCTCTTTCCCCTCACCTCTTGGTAGGCATTTTTCATTCCACACCAAAGTGTCCTCATTAATTCAGTCCCTTCTTTCAAAATGGCTGTCCTGAAGTTCTTCCAAAGGTGTAATAATGCGAAGTAAGCCTTCCAGAAGGAGCCTACTTCCCGCGACAGCTGCTGTTGTAAATCATTTGGTATTAAACGCTGCTTAACTGTGTCTAACATTGTGCCAGCCTCCAGGAATCTGCCAGGAA
The DNA here is from genome assembly GCA_028533065.1 of Trachops cirrhosus. Lineage (NCBI taxonomy): Eukaryota > Metazoa > Chordata > Mammalia > Chiroptera > Phyllostomidae > Trachops > Trachops cirrhosus. The sequence goes on along the minus strand of CM052540.1, from coordinate 187,665,484 downwards.
CTTTATATAGCTAATGTGCATATTTAGGATTTTTATGTCCAAAATGCATTTCACCAGATACAGATCACTTGGCATTTTAAAGTCTAGAGCCACAGATTTGAAAAACCGGACAGGCCATCCCTGCCATGGTGGCCATTCTTTACCAGTAAGAGACCGAGCACCTGCCAATCTCTAGTTGACCGTCCCCTTCGCCTCTAGTGCGTCATTTGTTCCTAAAAGCTGATGCTGATTTTCGAGAAGGTGTGAGGAATCTGTTGATGATAAATTCACAACTCGATTAGCTCAGTGCTCCCATTGTGTTTATGAGGAAGAGGAGGCAGCAGCAGAGAAATACAATGAGTCAGATTGTTCTTGCTTTTTTCCTCTTCCTTACCTGTTCTGTTCTTAGGCCAGGCTAAAGAAATACGTGTTTCCATACAGTTACGTCAACCCTGATGGATCTTTTTGCAGGTGGTAGCTCACCTACAAGTACCATGCAATGTGCAAGCGTGGGGTAGCTCAGCTAGGTTATGGGTGGGAGAGGTGTTAGTCCCCACCTGCGGCCTCACCGCACTGCCCTAGGGTTCTATGAAGTCGCATAAGCCATGTGTCAGTGTATAAAAAAGGATTAAACCCAAATGTCTGAGACACTTAGGAAAATCCAGATGAACGTTAAGGGGACATTTTATTTTGAAGTTGTCATGTCTTCTCTCCTTAATAAAATAGAAAAAAAGGAAAAGAAATGAAAAGGAGGCAAAGATGTAAAAGTCCTGGTTATAATTTTTGGTCCCCTTATATTCCTGTGGTGCTCCCCTGCACCGGCTTTGTGATTTTTTATAATTACAGAGCCAGGCCGTGTCTTGAACCTAATAACATAAAATCCCTGTGAGGCAAGTGTACTCTTATCTTTATGTCTTATTCTAATTCATGCACTTAATTTGTTAACAAACATGCCTTTACTCAGTTCTTCAATCAATATCCATCAAAAACTGGGAAAAGTTATTTTTAAAGCATAGGATTTTCCAGCCTCCTGAAACTGATCCAGCAGGTTATGATTCACTTCAGAATATAAAATTGCTTGAATACTTTTTAAAATGTTCTTTTTCTTTTGAAAACATAAATTGCTAAATTTTGATTACCGATACTCTTTGGTATTGACATTTTACTTGTGTTATTCAAATGCTGACGTTGGTAATGATAAACTTTGTGTATGTTATTGAAGGAACTTCTGGTAACAAAGAACAGACGGAAGGTTTTGTTTTTCATTGTGTGTGCAGAGCTGTGGGGGGGTGGAAAGCAGGGTTTTCTATCAAGCATAGCTGGAGGAAAACCTTTGTAAAGCGGCATATATGAGTACACTGCCGATAAGAATAGTCTAAGAGAAAACCGTCTCCCAGATGGATGTTTTCTTTAGGCTTCGCCTTACAGCCTATCTGCATTAGTGATTTGAGAATCAATGATGGGCCCCTTCGTCCGAGGCGCAAACCCTCCCGTGTCTGCCTGCATCCCTGGATTCTCTGCGTTTTTATTCACTCCGCAGCTGTTCCTCTCTCAAGAACATTCATCCGGATTGTGCCCCTTGCACTTGGTATGAAGAATAACAGAGTCCAAATCCTTTAACAAAAATCTTCAAAACCCTCTACAGTCTGTCTCAATCTATTTTCCTAATCTTCACTTAAATTTCTCCCTTCAGACACATTTACCCCCACCCCACCCCAAGATTATTAGTTATTACTTAAGCAAGCAAAGTTTGCCTTGGCAAGGATTGACCTTTTTGGTTAGGAAAAAAAATTTTCTTTAGGCTGACACTTTGCTTCTCATAATTGTTAAGATACCACTCAAATGTTATTTTTTCAATTTCCCCTAAGCAGATGATTTTTTTTCTTTCTGACCTTGACCTATTATGGAACAGTTTTCATTATTATTTTGTCAACTTTCCACATGAGATTATGGACTTTCTGAGCTTAGACACTACAATTTCTTCCAATTGAATCCTGCAGCACCGAAGCACAATGTGTGAGCTATTAATATCGTAGACATTCAGTAGGAACTTGAACAAGGACTCGGTGGATGGATGGATGGATGGATGGATGGATGGATGGATAAATGGACATATTTTCCCTCGTCTCTACTCTTTACCTCTATCTCTTCTGCTTTCTCTCCAGCCCTGAAATAAGAAAAGCAGTCAAGCCTCCTGTTCACTTTGGTATTTTACTCTGTTAAACTCATTGTCTTTATCTCCAGACAGGAAGTCAATACAAATAATAATGATAACTTACAAACCAAACTCAGTGAAACACAAAGCATGTCCTATGTTTGGGAAGTTCATTGTTAACATTTAAATCGCTGTATCTAATTTTAACTAATCTCACTGTATAGGGATTCACTGATGCAGTTTTAGAATTGAAAACAACAGACTCTAGAACCATGCTGTCTAGTAGAACTTCTGTGATGGTGGCCATGTTCTCTACTCAGCACAGTTCAGTGAAGTAGCTGCTAGCCCTGGACAGCTGCTGGTGTTCATGTGAATGAAGAAGCAACTATTTCGTTTTATTTTAATTAATTTAGATTACATGTAAATAGCCCCAGGTGGCTAGTGCCTACCCTGTTGGCTAAAACAGTTTTAGATTGCTAGAACCTGCAGGGTTTATAAGGCAACTGTATCCAGAATAGTGTAAAGAGACATTGCTCTCATCCTGCCTGGAATTTTCCAGTCCTTCCAAAACTTTATTTTATGCTAAGTCCCAAATACCCCTAAAGTTAATTTACCTCATAAATGAAACAAATGGTATTTCTTCCCTTCTTATCTTCCTTCCTTCATGTCCTTTTTCTCTTCATCGAATAGATATTGAAAATCTTCAACATTCAGGCAGAACTCTAAGCATTTGCCATATGGTAACAAATGAGATATAATTCTAACGTTTATGGATAGTATATGCTACGGGGGAGACACCCATTGAACAAATAAATGAATGCAGGAAACAATTTCATAGTAGTAGGTGCCATGAAAAAAATGTAAAGCAGGGTAATGAAAGGACAGTGAAGCAGAGACCAGAATAAAAAGAGGAGAGAGCAGGGGGAATCACAAGAGCAAAGTTTCTGCAGTGTGAACAGACATGGAGGGTTCTGGGAATGAGAGAATACCCGTACCGGTAGAACAAAGAGTCACAGGAGCTGAGCTCACAGCGGTGCGTCCAGTAAGAGGACTGCTGGGCACACAGGCCCTGATGTGCCCCTAAGTCACCGCAGAGACAGACCGACAGCCCTCACTGAGGTCATGTGAGAGTGCGATGCGCAGCGGCAAGGAAGTGGAGGTGAGGAACTAGAAGACCTGATGGGGTAAAAAGTAGTGTATTTTGCTGTGTAGGATGCACACTTCTCTGCCCACATTTTTGAGGGAAAAATAAGGATGTGTATTATACATGGGTAGTCCCTGAAATAGTTTGTATCTGTTCTTGTGTTTTGTAATTATTTGTTACATAAAATAAATACTCAAAAATTATGCTAAAATTCCTTTATAGTACAAAAACCAAGTATCTAAATATAAATAAGTAAAAAACAAAAACAAGAAGAAACTAAGCAAACAACTAGAACAGGAACAGAACCACAGAAGTGGAGATCACATGGAGGGTTAGCAACAGGGGAGTGGGAGGAGGAGAGAGGGGGGAAAGGTACAGAGAATAAGTAGCATAGATGGTAGGTAGAAAATAGACAGGGGGAGGGCAAGAATAGTATGGGAAATGTAGAAGCTAAAGAACTTATGACACATGGACATGAACTAAAGGGGGGGAATGTGGGTGGGAGAGGGTGTTCAGGGTGGAGGGGAATGAAGGGGGGATAATAGGACAACTGTAATAGCATAATCAATAAAATATATTTAAAAAATTGAATTAAAAAAATAAAACAAAAGATTTTTTTCCTGAAAGTTTGGGCCAAAAATGTGGGTGTGCATTGTTGATGGAAAATATGGTACCTGTTGGATGGAGTCAGAGCAGTAGAATAAACTCAACTGCAAATACCAGGAGTGGCGATGTGAAGCTGGTTAGGCTATGGCTGGGCGGTAGTGTAAAGTCTAGGAGATGACCATTGAAATGCTGGCTAAAGAGGGATGTAAAAGTGACAGATCACAGGGAGCTGGTCAAAGAACACCGAGACCAATGTGCTGGGTGAATCGCTGAAGCTTTCTGATGGACACAATGCTTATTTATATGCCTTCAATGTTGTGACGAGAGCAATCCATATTTCCACGAAGGCCTATTTAGACTGAATGAAGACTACACCTCTATAAGAGACCACTGTTTCTTTTATGTATTCCTGACACTCTTTTCCTTATTTTCTCTCTATATCCAATTTTTCTTCATGATTTATTTGCACCCTTTATAAAGGGATACACAGGAACTACAGGATGAAAAGGTTCCCGTTAACGCTGGAAGCTTAGAGAAGATCATCATACGATCACATGCGTGTCCTCACCCTTAGCTCATTCCCTGACATATCATTTTTATTGGATAAATATTTGTGGCATTGAACCTAATTTTGGAGTCATCTTTAACTGAATAGTATTTCATATCATGAAGTCAATTATGAAGCTTATAATAAATGATGTCTATGTATATTTTTTCTATTTCCCAACATAAAATAGCTACTCTTCTTGTTTCTCCTAGAAGGTCTCAATAGCAGTCCATAAATGTGAACCAAATCATTAGCATTAGCATTTTGGTCAAACCTTCCTTGTTGCTGAAAAGCAGAACAAGATTCCTTTTTGGTTCCCTCTTTGATGGCTCCTGTCTTTTCCTGCCCAGCCTTGCACTTGGCTTTCAGAGCCTCCGTCCACCATCCCCAACTAAGGGCTTCTTGCCCGGCCCCAACTGCCCCATCAGAAGGCTGTTCCTCCTCCGCCTCTGGGGGCGATGCATGAGCTAATGTTAGTAAGCTACTCTGACTTCCCGGGATGAACGTTGTGCAAATTATTATTCTGCTGGAGGCTTTCTTAAGGACCATTATCATACTTCATTGTATTTGTGGAGTCTGGGGCAGTTTCAAAATGAGGGGGAAGTGTGTTCCCGGCTAAGCACACTACAACCAAGTGCACAAGTCCAGGGCCTCATGGAGAAGGCTAGCCTTGAGATATTTATTTTCAATACTCTCCCTTTCTCTTGCCTTTACTAGTCTGTACTACCAGCCCAGAGTGTGGTGTGGTAAAGTAAGACCATCTTTCTGTGCGGGTGATAAGTATCATCGTGAGGCAGTAAGTACACATTTGGAAGAAATTAAAATTGTTTTGAAGTACTCAAAGTCACATTTGTATCCTACAGAAGAGTTAACAGGTATGCAAATGAAACATGTGGGCTCTTTATCACAGTGTAGGACTTGCATTTCAAGCATCGTTAAGGTCTTGTTTGATAAATGCACCAGCGCTACTGCTTACGATGAAGAACGCACTCTGAGCAGGTTCATTTGGAAGGCAGCAGTGTCCCGTGGCTCCTTTATGTGCGCCACTGCTGGGGACAGATGGCCGCTTCCTCAATGTGTCCTCGTTTCAACTCTTGTCTCTTGCTCATTCCCTTTCCATGTGGCCTTCTGCCACTGCTAATAACGGAGGCTTTTTATTCTGGGCCCAGGTTTTATTTACTCTTAAATTTAGACCTTCCCTTCAAGTCTGAAGTTACACGTTGCTAAAACGATGCAACTGTACCACAGATCTCCCCTGTTAAACTAGGCACCACACGCAGTCGAAAAGGTTATGCCAAGGAGGCTAGCATATGCTGTTGCATGATGTTTCTCGGTCATAATATTGCAAATTAAATGATCAGGTTCTATCTTTAGGAGCGAAAGTATGAAACGATTAGGAAGCAGCACGACCGAGTATGGCCGAGTGTGCGGCATACACAGAGCAAGGTTCTAGTGCCGTCTCTGCCAAGAGGAGCCAAATGCAAATCCCTAGGCAACATGGTGAGCACCTAAGGGCTTGGAGCTCCGTCTGTAAAGTGATTATCAGCACAGAAACTCCTCCAGCCTTCCTGCACCACGGTTCTAATGGAATGGGACTCCTAGGCGTGTATCCTCTTTGCCGGCTTGCTTGTTTTAATAGCTTTCTGAGCACCTAAAATGTCTTCTTGCCTGTTCTGGGGGCCACGTTGTTTTTGAGGGAGGCTGTATATGATATTTGTAATGTCAGAGTTGAGGATGTTTTCTAGAACAAGACCCTAGATTTAAAAAAAGAAGCACGGCAGGTGATGTTTGTGATGACTCACGTTCTCGTGGATAACAATGAACTACAACTCCTTTTGTGGCAGGTAGTGAAAAAAAATAGTGTCAGGGCCGCTTGTGAAGCTCTTTGACGTGTGACAGGAGGACACTGTTTCAAGGCGTGATTGTCAGAGTCAGATCTTGAGATGCTGTTGGTCCCTGAGAAAGTCACTGACGTCCAAGCTGGTTCCCAAATCTGTCAAATCAGGATAACAGTCCCTGCCTCACTGGGCTTGCTTGGAGGGCTAAGGGCTTTCAGCATACCCAAAACGCTCAGCATCGCACCCGGAGCCCAGTCTGTGCCGCCACGTCGGGCAGGCACGGAGGCGCAGGGCTGGCACGGTGGGGAGCGGCAGAGACGCCTATGAGACGTCACGCAGCATTACTGACTCAGTGCTCATATCAAGGCCATCGGCACTGATGAGTCTGATGGTCCCTGTAGGTAGTCAGTCTCCTGAGTCAGTGTTAGTCTGAGTCCACAGCGGTGAAATTCACTCTGAATCAATGGATGTGAATGGTGGGTGGAATAAATAATCTTGGAAGCCTTTTAAATTGAGGATAACCTCATCTCTGAAAAGTCTTGTTTCCTCACTCTCTACACATGAGTGTGGATGTGGAAACACACACACCCCTCCAAGAAATAATACTGTAGGATTTTTAAGCACAAATAACTTGTGCTTAATGTGCCAGACATTGTACTGAATGATCTCACATATATCCATATTAGATTAAAATAGCCGCAAAAATATATCCTCTTTACCAATATCAATTTTCCAAATGCATTAGAATTGAAGTGGAAGAACAAATATATACATTTTTAAGAACTAAATTACTCAGAAACATTTCTATAAAATTGAGAGTTAGAAGGGATCTAATCCATTATCTCATGCTTTCGTGCAAACAAGCAGCCTGAGAAATGCATGGGCCACCGAGATTGGTGGTGACAAGGACAGACCTTCACTTTAGACCGTTGCTCTTCATCTGGTGACAGGTGCATTTTTTTGTGAGTTGTTATCAGTGATGTTACTTTATAGCGTTTCAAAAAAAAAGGATTCTTTCCTCTTAGGATGAATGGTGAAACACATTGTACATATAAAAACACACATAAATTGTTTCTAGCCTGCTGCTAATGATCTGAATTCACTAATGCTCCAAGGAAGCGTGACTGTTTTTGACCTATCTGTTATCCATGGAGACACTACTCTCCATGGTTGAATTTACTTAGCAGGGAAGAGTGAAATTGCCAGGCGTAATAGTTCATCAGAAAGATAGTGAAGTAGAAATAGTGTAGTCACTTTAAATTGCATTTCATTGCCTATTTTGAAGGGTATAAAAAATTTGTCTAAATGTTGAAATATCCTCAGCAAATTTAAAATGTTGTATGCATTTAAAAAGTTTCCTCGTCTCACATACTGTATGTCACAAGAGAATTAACAACACAATAATATTTTAATGGCACAGAGTGAGTGGTTCTCTGTGCTAGGAGATGTATGTGTACCCCAAGGAAAGAAACAGAAGTTTCCAAAGATGTGTCTAAATATTCTTCAGGCTAGGAAGTCAGTTAACAGCCCCTCTCACACACACACAGTTATACTGGACATGAATGAGAACATTAATTAAAGTCTAATAAATACAGACTCTTTAAAGAAACAGCATCTGAAATTTTAATTGAATTCATTGCACAATGCAATGGTTTACTTATTAAGTCAGTGCCTATATATCCTCTTGTTGTAAGGACTTCAAATGAGCACATTCAGAGTTCTCATTTTCTCAGAGTTTCTAAGATATTTGTAACTATAGAACAACCACCAAGCTTATTGCCTCAACAATAGATTGGAAACATTGGAATAATACTATTAAATACTGAAACCATTTATATGCATAATATTCATTTTTGTGCATATACATTGTTATAAGCTGGGAGAGAGGATACAATAGAAATATTTAAACTTGAAATTTCAAATAGATTATCTTTTTAAAGACACAATATAAGTAAAGGTATCATTACTATTATCATTATAAATGTTCCAGTGAGAGAGGAACCAGAACAATACTTTCACGTATTATCTTCTACACATCCCCCTTTTTTTGCTCTCTAATGAGAAAAGCAGTGATCTAGACAAAAAGTGACTCCTAGTTTCAGAATCTTGGACCTGGTGCAGTTTCTTTTTTTGATTCTGGTGCCTTTCGTACCAGGGTGTTCTGTTATAACTGCAGAGTTCAGAGGGAAGAAGTCTTCAGCTAAGTCTTTCGATCATCCTGGAGTCAGAGTTTTCTGATTGGACTTCTACTTGGGCTAAATCAAACACACAGGTGCCTGACCACGTCTTTGCGTTGTGTGACACAGCCTTACCAAGGTGTTCTGCTGCAGGTGGAATTGAGAATTCCTTATGAGAATTGATCTCTTTGAACTGTAATAAGTTCTGCTGTGGAAGGACAAGAGGATGTTACAGCGACGAATAGGACCTCACTGTGCTTGTGTTCTGGACAGATTATCTCGCATGGAAAATTTCGGGCCAGCTAAATTAGGGGAGATGAGCGTACTTGAGCAAATACATTCTGAAAGTGTCATTTTGCGTCTTGGGCTTTTATTGCAGAATGTATTCTTGCTTGAACAATCAACAAAGTAAATTTTAAAACTTAATCATAACCCCTCCCTTCAAATTTACTGGATAAATTTGAACTTTATCCAGTAAAAATTTACAGTTGTCTAAACCTTAGGTGTGATAAAGTTCCTTAACCATGTAGTTGTTTAAAAACTTAAATTTGCCTTTTGTATGTCTTCCCAAAGCAATAAAAAGAATTTATCTTGGAAGACTGAGAACTGATGGTGTCTGATACCTAAGAATGAAAGAAATATGAAGTGTCGCTGCATAAATCCAAGGTCGTTTCTGGTTTACAAGCCACCCCCACAATCGCTCATTTGGCATAATGACCGTGACTTTGTGCAGATGTAGACAGATTTGCTGGGGTCTATGTATTGTTTTAAAGAAACACGATCAACATCTTTGCTGTCTTTAGTTGGAACATCTTAGAACCAAGCCCTTTTGTCACTAAAACTGTGAAAAGGGAGACACTGGTGATAATTGCTCTTGGCAACATTTTCAGATAACAGTCGTGAGATCTTTCTCAGGGACTATGCATAAGAAGCCAAAATGTAGATACCTGAGTAACTGAACGCTGAAAAGAGCCAAAAAAATTGTTTATGTGGGATACCCTTCCAAATGAAATGTGTTGTTTTGGGAATGTCCACATCGTAGGACCTGAGGAATCTGAAGAGCAAACACAATTCCCAGTGGCCCCTGTGTGGGAAGTCCACAGCGATATAAGGAGTGGGTGTGAAGCAAGCAAGGAGCATCAGTGGCTGTGAGGTTTCATTTCCAGCCCGGAAGACAACGCTTTGGAAAGCTATCTTGGATTCAGTGATCGGGTCTTTGCATCTGCTGTGCCGTTGGCCCACTTTTGCCTGAACGAGCGTCCGAGGCCCGGAGTGGCCAGGGAGCGGGGAACGGAGAAACACCGCCAAAGAGGGAGAAGTGATGATTCCGTGAAAACGACGACCCTCAGAGGCCTGACTCTGCTGGCGGGCTGAAGCAGTGGCTGTGCCTTCTCACAGAAGGTCCTCATTAGGAACTCGAAGGCCATTGCCAAAATTGTAAGGAATTGGACTTGAATTTGCTAAAACAGCAGTAGGGAGAGATGACGTGGTTGTGAAAAGAAGCCAGTGAATAACTTGCTATCAAAAGCAGAGCTTCAGAATGTCTACATGTTTTGAACGGGGGAGAAAATCTTTGAAGCCAAATCAAATCATTAAATAAGCAAAAATGGGTCCTGAAACATCAGTAATCCTTTGATCATCTCGTTCTAGACATGCACCGTCACTCGGACACCCTGCCTTGTTTTACCTTGCTCTAGCGGTTGTCATTATTCAAGTCAGTGAGTTAAGATTTTTCTATGTCCTCTCGAAGGTGAGTTCCGGGAGAGTGTGGAGCTCGTCTTGCACCTGCCATACTGTAAGTTTCTGGGATGGATGAGTGAAGTAACTTCCGAGTTGAGCTGTAAAACTGGAACTGTAGCGTGCCTGGTGGAAGCTGGGACAGGGATGGCAGACTGAAGGCAAGACGGGGTGTGGCGCCGCCCTGGCTCCTCCGCCTCGGAAAGCCCTCGCTGCCGGTCCGAAACCAGTCTAGCTCATCCTGAAGTAAAGCGTGACCTAATGTGGACTTGGAAAATTGATTTTTAAAGTAGCTTTCCCCTCTGCTATGGAATAGGAAGTTCTAGAAGTCTCACTTAGAGAGTGACGGATTGAAAGTTGATCTAGATTGTTTTTTTTCAACTTGAAATGGACCCACCCCTTTTACGGGGCACAGGCAGGGAGGAAGAACTCTCAGAAGAGATAAAAGAAATCTCCCTGTCTCGCAACTAAGGACTGGGCCGTCAAATGGTTCACAGACCCAACGGTTTGGTTTGCAGGTCTCTCGTCTTCTGCAAACAGAAGCTGTCACGTGGCCCACACTGCGGTCTTTCTGTGTGCACAGCTGTTTAATATGCCTGGTTCATGACGAAATACCAGCTCCCGGCTGGGAAAGTAAAGCAGCGTTCAGCTCCTCTCAGCAAGAAGGCTGCCGCGTGATGTATTCTGTAAACTGGATTCTGCATGAGCCAAGGAAAAGGACTGGCAGAGTTGGGAAACACAGTTGGACTTGTTAAAACAAGCGTTTCAGTGCACAGATGCTAAGTCTCTCTGGAGCTATGCTTTGGATCCCTTGGCTCCTGCTTAGCTATCACCTAAATGTATTTGTGCTTCAGTTTCTTTTAATTTTCATCTTTACAACAATTTATTTGAATGCAGCCTTCTACCTCGAAGACATTTCAAAAATGTTTTGGGGAAGAAAGGACTTACAGTGGATTAAAATGGTGTCTTTTCTTTATGAGTAACATTTTCATCAGCCCATACCACATCTGTCAGGGTGGCCAAGTGGCACAGGGACCTCGCACATACCGAGGCTCAAATGTGGTTACTTTGGTTTTTTTTCAATATTTTATTTTTAGAGAGAGAGGTGGGGAGAGAGAGGTTGGGGTAGAGAGAGAGTGGGGGAGAGATATCAATGTGTGGTTGCCTCTCATGCACTCCCTACTGGGGACATGGCCTGCAACCCAGGCATGTGCCCTGACCGGGAATCGAAGCAGCGACCCTTTGGTTTGCAGGCCGGCAGTCAGTCCACTGAGCCACACCAGCCAGGGCCTAACTGGCTACTTAGTTTAAACCAGGTGAATGGAATTCTTTTATCTGAGTGCAGCAATCTGTAAAAAAAGATAATAATACTCATTTTGTAGTATAGTTGCAAGGAATGTATGTAGTTATGTATGTATGTATGTGTGTTTATGTGTGTAATCCAGACTTGCTTGGCTAAGTAGACGCAGACACAGAATCCAGCCGTCATCCGTGGCAATGGTGCATCTCTCTCTGCACGTTCACCTGTGTCTACGCACCCCTGCAGTGACTATCTGCCACAGGGTGGTGTGCTCAGACTATGGGCCCTATCTTTCAACATCTTCCCATTCTCTCAACGTCTAGGATAAGTCTGAAAAATATTATTTTCCAGTGACATCCCCTAGAGAAATTTCAGGTTTAAAGCTGAGACCTGGTAACATTTGCACACGTGACAAAATCTTGTCACTCTCCTCCGTAATGTGTCTGCTTTGAACTGCTCTACAAATCGACTCCTCCAGCAAGCCTACTGGGAACCTCCGGGCCGGCCCCCGGGCTCCCTCCTCTCTCTGGTAGCATTCGCAGCTCAGCTCTGCCTCTCCATTAAGTATATTACAATGCAGTCATCTGTGCTTTCCTGCTGGACTGAATCTGTTTAAACTTCTTGATTCTAGCCCCCTGCTTGGGCTTTGTAGGGCTTCTACAACTTGTGTCAAAATCACCATCCACACACACATGCACATAGACAAAATGCTGTTTCTCACTCATCATTTGCTTCCTCATTCCATATTGATATCTTCCTAATTGATCCACTGACATAAAATTATTTTTGTGCCATAAAATTATTTTCAACCTATTATATACTAGTCATTAACATTAGATATTAATTATGTTATAGCTCATATGGCTATCAACTACATAGGAACAGTTCACACTTTGATTAATGTTTATTATTCCACAAGCTTTATTGAGACTTCATATGCCTGTCACTATGTTCTATAATCAAAATGTCCTCAAGGAAGTGAACAAATAGGCATGCAGACCAGTGACAATTCAATGCATTAGGGGCATAAGAAAAAAGCACAGCTTATGATGTGGGAATCTATCCAAAAAGTTCTCTCTGAAGGAAGAAGCAACACCTAGATTGAGTCCTGGGAGCCGAATAGGAGGTAGCAAAAGAGGGGGCATTTGTGGAATGAGCCTTCCAGATGGAAGGAGCCGTGAGTGTCCAAGCAGAGGTCAGAGAAAGCATACGGGCTGGGGGAAATGCACAGACAGGGTTCAAGGTCCGGAATGCAGAGTGGGAGGCAGGCAGGAGCAGAGATGAATGAATCCAGATCTATGTCTCTGCGGGAAATTAGGATTTCATCCTGCAGATAATGAACAAGAACTGAAGGTTTTTAAAATGAGGAATGGAATAAGCAAATCTATGTTTAGGCATAAGTATTCTCATAAAGAGAGGCACTTGTGCAAGCAAATAGACAGGACAGTCTTAAAATAACCCAGATTAGAAGTTATGAGGATTTCAACTAATCCTCAGCAAAGGATTAGAAAAGATACCAATGAAAAAGGAGCAACAGAACTGACAGTCCAGCTACTTGTGAAAAATAAGAGAAAGAGAGGATTCTCTTTTGATGAATGCAATGTCATGTAAATAGCATGAGTGTGAATAGATAAAGCAAGTTTACAAGGGGGAAGTGAAAGGAAAGAAGAGATGACTTGGTTGTTGGGCTTGCTAGACAAGACATTCTAAACTGCAAGGGCTCTATACATCACATTTACAAGTGTCACCCATATCTGCCACACGTGCAGTTATTTAATACACGTGTTGGTCCAGTATCTACTTGCTGAGGTGACGAATGCATCTCTGGGGAACAGGCAGCGTGCAGACGTCCAGGAGCATCTGTATGCTGTTTGCAGTACCAGGGACCTGCGATCACGGAATGAAGATTAACGTGACTATGGAGCTCTATCAATTAGGAAAACTAATTTTCCCTCTGATAGCTGCCACTGACACGTGAGCAGAAAAAAAGCTACCCTAGCCTCATAAACAAGAATTCTCCCAACATTGTAATAATGTGTTTCTGTTCCTAGAACTTATTTAATCGTGGCTCAGCTTAGTCTACTACTTCCCTGCCCTTCTGAATCAGATCCTAGGGGGGATTAAGACCTATGCCTTGAAGTATATATTATAAGTAATGATTGACTTAACACCTCTGCATCCAGAATGGTGCTACCAATGTAAAATCCTTGTAGGAATTCAGAATATAATCACTGAAAGATTTTCTGTATTCTGTGGTCCAGATGAGGAGCCCTAGCTGAGAAAGTCATCCCTCCTCCCTAATATTAGAACAATCGACTTTGCATAGTTTTCTGATGTATTAAGACAGAAATCAAAGTAACTTCTGAGGCTTCTCTCGTTAAGGGTCCTACTCAATTTTCTCTCTACCTCCATCTGATATGAATGGCTGGGCTTGGATCATGCTTCACAACTTCCTAAATCCTTTCAAACAAGCAACAGCTGGTCTCACTGAGCCCTAGGCCCAGCACTAGCAGCAGCCAGTCTAAATTCACAGCTTGGCTTTGCCTGGGAATCTCCACACCCAGCACAAGTAGCAGACATCTCAGATTGCCTTATAGCTCAGGCTATCCCTAGGTGGGGGCTGACTTGGCCTGTACCACCCAGGAAACCCCAGGCCCTGCACACCCAGTGGACAGCTACAGACCACATAGGAGCATCAACATCCTGCCCCCACACAACCGATCCTCCATGGAGGGCTGAGGTTGATGGTCAGTGGTCACGGCCAATTCTTGCCCATGACCGGTCTTGGTAAATCCCTTCCATTGACCTGCCAACAGCAACCAAAGCTCAACTATAAGATGAGGGTGTACTCAGCCCACAAGCAGGGGGCACCTTGAGTACCCAGCTTGGGTGATAGGGAAGGCTGTGCCACTGGACCCTGCAAGACACCCACTACATTAGGCCACACTACCAAGATAGGGAGTTCTACTTAATACCTAGAAACAAACACAGGGAGGCTGCCAAAATGAGGAGACAAAGAAACATGG
>CM052540.1:187627257-187650475 GCA_028533065.1 Trachops cirrhosus | reverse complement strand
AAAAATATGTTGCAAATTCTTTTTCAGTGATATATAGTATCAGACATATTTAATTCATTTTTCTCTACAAAAAATCTGCTTTTGGATCAGTGAAAATGCTATGAAATCTAAGCACACATCTCAACACTAAAGAAATGCTTTCACATGCGGCTCTTACAGTGTTTCCTTAAACGAAAGAGAAGAGCTTCTCTATATTCATTCCTTGCAGGTCCTCAGGTGCTCAGTTGTCTGCACACTGTCAGAAAACCCCAGTGTAAGCAAATGCTGTCTGTCTTACATCATTTCCACATTGGTTCCTATGTATGAACACTAATGTAAATTTTATTCTTTCTTGTGCATCTAAATGATATGGACTCTTTAGCACACCTTTCTTCATCCTCTTTAATGAAATGAGTAAACCAGCTGGAGTTACCTGACACTTGAATGGGAAAAGAAAAATGGGTGGAGCTTTCAAAAGCATTTCTAAAGTGTTGAAATAGCTCTCTCTCTCATTAACAATGAGATTAGCATTCACTTTACAGTGTTCTAAGATTATCCGAAAAAGATTGCGTAATTAAAGCAAATGCGCCCAAAATTTAATTATAGATGCTTTAATATCTAAAACACGATTTTAGGCTTCTGTTACAAAGATGATGCAAAAGTCAGACAAAGACTCAAGCAACGTCGTGTTGTCATCTTGGATTTTAGAGCAGGGTTTATGGAGATTTGGGACTAAGACACGTGCTCCTGAGCACTCCTCTCAGCCCAGCAACACGGCGCTCCGAGTGGGAGGGTTTGCTTCCGGGACCTAGTAGACAGAGACCACAGACGCAGCGAAACGCTCCACAGGGCCCAGGACAGCACCGAATCGTCCGTCTGCAAAGGCCAGGAGGGGCGAGGCTGAGGCTCCTTGGTCTAGGGAGTCTCACCTGGCTTTCTATATTGGAGCACAAATCCAGTAATGCAGCAAATCAGGAAACATGGGGAAAGATCTTCGTTGCCTGTGTTTCGTTTCTCTCCTTTCAAATGTTCATTCTCACTTGTCCTGTGAAGCTTCAGCTGCCATCCATCCTTCTGTTTAGGAATTTCTGATGATGATAATAGTGATGATGAAAAATAGCAAAGAAAGAAATATCTTGACAGATCAATATTCTAGGACTAAGGGATTTTAGTTCCTGGTCTTCAACAATAAACAGTTTCTTGCTTTCAACTGATATTCTTTTAAAACAGATTAATATCCCTTTTTGAAATACATCAGTATACTAATTTTTTCTTGTCATGGTATAATAATGGATCCCTTATCTTTCATCATTTAAAATTTAAATGTAATCATTGTAAGTGTTCCAGGCTCTGGGGGGCATTTTTGACTCGGATGCTCTGGGAAGGGCTGGGAGTTGGCCATATCCTGGAAATTGCCTCTTTGCAAATGCCTGTTTGCAAAATTTGTTCCTATTTAGAAATGGGAACACTGACAGGATGTTTGATAACATCAATAAAGTAGTATGGATTTTTAGGTGTGCTAAGGATATTGTGGTAGATTTTATTTTATGATTATTGATATTTTAGTGATGAATACTGAAATTTTATAGTTAATGAATATATCACAATTCAAAATAAGAAAGAAGAGGGAAAATAGAGGGCTGGGCAAAAGGAGGTTTACAGTACGTATGGAAAATAATACAATAACAAATGATGATACAAGAATAATCTCTGTATTTCGTCTACTCACAACTCTAAGTTTGTTTGTAAGGTATCAGTAAAACAAGTTTAGCTGTAGTTGATATTTGTTTAAGCTGGGCAATGAACACGTAAGAGTTTATATTTTTATTATTATATTACACTATTCTACAAGTTGATTAGACTATGATATTATTCTTCCTACTAGTATTCTAACTGTACACTATTATACTACTGTGCTTTTTAACATGTTTAAAATATTCCAGAATAAAAACATTATTAAAATAGGAAAAGAAGGGATCCTTTTTTGTAACTCTTATCTTTTTAGATGTGCCCACATGCCCCACCGTCGCCACAAACCTGAGAAGAAAATACTGTTTGACTGTGTATCTGGTTCTGTTGAACACAGCTTGGAAAAGGTGTTACCACATCTCCGTTATGCTTAAGAATGAGCAGGTGTCTTACCTATAGGGGGACAGCCAGACATCAGTGGTGGGGGAGTTTCCTGGTGTTCATTGTTCATGCTGACCACGTGGGTCAGGGAGGAATTCATAAAAAGGTAACGTGGGTAAACTGTGAGGGTGTTTGACCCAATTTTTCATTTCGCTCTACCTAAAAATCACAAACTGAAACGTGGCTTATTGTCTTTAGTCCACTGCTTTCTCCCCTTTGCAGGTTTTGTTGTTTAACTGAGCCAGGATGCAACAAAGGGGGTCTGTGTGGAGGGGAAGATCCACCAAACCCTGGGGTTGGTTGCCATTGTAAAGGGCTTTGTGGGCGACTCGTCATGGCTGCTACGTATCTGTCATTTTATTTTTATTTTTTAGAAACCTTTAAAAATGTGAAAACCACTCTGCACTCAGCACAAAAAGGAGTAAAAAACGTGATGGTCAGATTTGGCTGTAGGGCGCTGGATATAACCTTATTTCAGAATTAGCCTTTTCTTCACAATGGGCTCATTCTGAGTAAGATAATACAAGCAAAAACATTCTGTAAAGAATATTTTACTTATCATTATGATCCCTGAATTCACTTCACCTCCATTAACTAAAACAGGCTGCAACTAAACTCAGTACTGATGTGGTTTATTTTTGATTATCCACGCATACTTGAGCCTATCTATACACAGACTTCTTATTTCAGAACATCAGTACTATGTTTTCAATTGTAGTTATTGCCTTGAATTTTCTCATTGTTGTCAAATAGAGTGAGGTTTCTTGAACTGAGAAAAGGTCAACAGACATTTACCCCTGTAAGAATTCATCTCTGAATGTACACATTCTCTCCGTGGGGGGATTGCTTTGTGTACCTAATATGATGTAGCTGTTATCTTGCTCAAAGAGAGACTTCCAGCTGACCTCTCTACTAATATTTTGGATTACTCAGAAGTGGAAAATGAAAACTCCATAGGTAGGATATTAGTTTTTTACCTACTTGAAGGCCTCTCTGTCGCTACTCATGTACTGGGCTTGGAGAATTCATTGTAATCTCTCAAGACAGGGAAAGAAAAGAAAAGGAAAGATAGAGGCTTTTAAGGAAATGGAATGGAACAAACATCTAATAAGAGATGTGTAAGAGTCAGATGCTTGTGGGCTGGACGGCACAGTCTCTAAGGTAGGGGGTACACAGCAAGCCACCTCAGGAGGGGCAGAGGCTGACAAGGCAAGTGAGAGCACCCCTTCAGAAGCCACAGCGATTCCAGTGGCCGAAAAGCCACTTCAGAGATGCACCGTCCCCATAACTCATGCACTTGCTAACTTTTCCATGTTCATACCTTACTTTATTCTTTTAAAGATTTTATTTATTTATATTTAGAGAGAGGGGGAATGGAAGGAAAACAAGAGGGAGAGAAACATCAATGTGTGGTTGCCTCTCATGCACCCCCTACTGGGGAGCTGGCCTGCAACCCAGGCATGTGCCCTGACTGGGGATTGAACTGGTGACCCTTTAGTTCTCAGGCCCACATTCAATCCACCAAGCTAAACGAGCCAGGGCTCATACCTGACTGTAAATCTCCCCATAGAAGGTATAACGAAGCCTATGAGTCACCGTCCAATATAAAGCCTCCCCCCTGGGAAGAGCCCCGAGCCAGGCCGTTGTGTGGGCTGCTGCCCAGGATTTGGATGACCATCTTTGCGAGGGACATTAATCTCAGTTGAACCAGTTCTCACAAACCTTCGAATATTTGAAGTCATGTGATAAAAGCTTACCTACCAACTTGTACACACAGAAAGCATACTGTTTCTAACCAGTGTTACAGAAAGGAGCTACCGGCCAATGTCAGGAACAGTCTGATGGAATGAGATTTTCTCTGCCTGTCAATGCTTTGCTCAATCTTTTTCCATAATAACCTTTATCTTATCCTCAGTCACAGGACAGACACTCTCTTAGGGACTTTTTTTTTTTTGCATTAGAGATGCTTCAACACCTTTCAAATTCTTTTTGAAGCTTCATTTTGCAGAGATTCTTGGAAGAGGACACTTTGGTTCTGGGTGCTACAGGCGGCTCCCCATCACCTCACACCCCAAATTATTACCAGGACTTCTTTACAAACTTTTATTTTAATGTCCCTCCAAGTTCATTTTATTAGCCACCTGTAGATGGATATTCTTGTGTCATAAAGCGCAAGACTCGAAGGAGAGCAGATCTACCTTCTGGAGGAAGAGGCTGAGTGAATTGACCATTCAGGGCATGATATTTAGAGGGCTAGCCCCCGCTGGGGTACCCCACAAGACTGCCTTTCCTCAGATAGTGCTTTATGCACAGATATCTTCCTTAAGAGCCTTGCAGTAACATTGTAGATTAAGGCCAAACCTCTCGTCCGTGGAGGAACATTTGCTACGCCTACTCAAACTTCCGTGATCCTGAGGCTGCAGTTCCTACAATTCATGAAAACTGCCTTCCCCAACTCTACTCTGAACCTGTGCTCAGGATGCTGTTTCACTGGACCGTCCTCCTTTTCTCTCCCCTTCCTTTTCCCTGTGCTCTCCCTTTGCACGGGTTCAGCCATGTGGTTGGCTCCCCCCAGAGCCCGAGTAAGGCCGGCCCTTGATGCCACCAACGGTGTACGGAACTGCTGTGATGAATGACGCGTTATCTGGATTTTAAGATTTTTATAAACATTAAAGTCACTAGCAGACACTTTAGCTTGGGAATTATTCTCAAGCTGTTTTATATGTCATGCTTGAATTTTTAATAAATTATACACTTTTTGAGGCAGAATTGATGTCTTTCATTTATTTTGTATTCCCATATTTTCTTTGAAGGTGCTGGTTACAGGAAAATCATTTGTTGACTTAAATGGAAAGTATCACTCAATTTCCATTTCTTTTTGCTACCTTTTCCCAATTTTTCTTAAGGAACCCTAGTTTAGATGTATGTCTGGCAGCTACAAGACTTCATTTTCAAAAACGTGTCTCATTAGTATCACCTAAGAACTAGTTAGGAACGCGGTCTCAGGCCCCACTGCAGACTAACTAAATCCTATTCCATTTGTTTTTGTTTTGCTTTGTTTTTAAACAAGATACCCAGGTGAGTTTCATGCATATTAAAGTATGGAAAACACTGCATTGAAGAATCCAGTCTGTATCAGTTGAGCATTAACTTTCACGTTAAAACTGAAGAAATACCTATTTAAATCTCTGTTTTATTATTCATGTATGCATGTGCATATGTGTGTGAGAAAGAGAAAGAGAATGCCAGAGGAAAAATTGGGAGGCAACTTCTTCTTTTTTCATTCTCCTCCTTCTCCTCCTTCTTCTCCTTCCTCTTCCTCTTTCTCTTCCCCTTTCTCTTCCCTCTCCCCCTCCTCCCCCTCCTCCCCTTCTTCTTCTCCTCCTTTTTCTTCTCCTTCTTCTTCTTCTTCTTCTTCTTCTTCTTCTTCTTCCTCCTCCTCCTCTTTCTTCATCTTCTTTTCTTCTTTTTCTTCTTCTTCTTGCTATAGTAGACTCACCTCAGAAATATCTAGTAAATATGCTTTCTATCTAGACAATTATTTTTGCTGTACTTATTTTGGGTAAACATAAGCAAAGCTATCAAGATATTATATCGGAAAAACACACTAGAAGTATTTAAGAGCTGAAATCATTTGATGAATTTTTAAAAGCTGGCTGCTTTTTAAAAGCATTTCTAATTCAAGGTATTTGATTAACGTTTAAAGGGTTGAGTGTTGGTAGATTTAAAATCAAAAGGAAAGGATTGTAGGGGTCTGGTGGATTTCTAAAGATGGATAGAAGGAGAGAAATTGTGTTCCTAGCCCTCTTAGCTTTGATATTTTTGTTACAGCCACATGAGATTAAAGGTCTCCTTTAATCTTCTATTTGTCACATGGCCAACAAGGGGCTAGAGATGACTGTGTCCCACCTGCTCAATAGATATTCTGGGAATAACTGGGATAGTCCATCAGGTGCTTTAACTTGCCAAGGACAAGCAATATAAATATATAGTAGACATCAGTTTATAAATAGTGTTGAGTAAAGCTGACTTTATGCAAACATTACTCCACTGAAGTCGTAGTGGAATTTTAAGACAGACATCCTAAGGAAGGGGAAGGGATGAGAGGTTAAGGTATGGAAAGTATACACCTTAATGTAACATATACATATCCAATAATATAAAATAGTTATGTCATAAACCTCTTTATAATCTATAAAAGATAAGAGCAATGTAACTTCTGGTAGATGGAACCAAACTTCTCACAAAGATATGATCACTTGGAATGTTGTATTCAAATGTGAGCTCCTCGTTTTCTGAAGAATATTTCCATTCTGATATGTCATTCTACTTTTCATTGCCAATTGTTTCATTCACTCCTTTTTCCTTGAACCAAGTGATATTGTGGGACTAAACCTATGGCAGGTGCTACACACTGCAAGTGGGAAAGGCTGAGATGCAAGACAGTGAAGGTAGAGAGGACACACAAAGAAAAATTCTCCCTGGGTTACTTAAGAAAGGGTGTGCATGGGCGTGAAGCCATCATACTTGAGACAAGTCTAAGGAATCAGTATGGTTGCTTTATGAACAAATTGTTTACAAGAGGGTGGAGGAGTGAGAGAGGATATATATTTCACAAATTTGGAGAGTCACTTGATATGTGAAGCATTACTTATTTCTTGATTCTGGCAGGTAGAGCCAAAATCACAGGGAAAACACAGAAAGAAGGAACGTAAGGGATAAAGGAAGGGGACTGCTGACTGAGGAGTGAGTGCCCACACTGTGCTGGGTTGGTACCGGGCGCACCGCAGGCACTGGTTCGGTTCATCCTCATTCCAACTTTGCTGACCCATCGCTTGTCTGAGGCGCCACTACTAGGCCAGCACTCAGAGCCCCAGCTGGCCACCCTCAGCCTCTGTTTTAGGACAGATAAAATGACCAAATATACATGGAGCGTTAATGTGCGTTTGACAAGGCAGTAACTTTAGACGATCTTAATAATCTTAAATAACAGGACGGGCGGTAGGAGAGGACACCAATAATTGTGCAAATGTGACTGTGTCTATAGGAATTGAAATGATCAATTATATCTTTAGGAGAAAGGTAAAATGTATGTTATTTTTTAGAATATGTCTCATGATATATAATCTAGGTACACATAATTATTCCTTTATATCCATATTTAAAAATGAGTTATACACAATCTCTATTTCAAAAAATTAGAAAAATATAACATATTTTAAAATACATCAAATACTACAAAACTTACATCTATTTAATGTTGTATCCTACTTTAATTTTTTAGCTCTTTACGCAAATCCATTTGACATTAATACGTTGCTTCTAGCCAAGCTTATCATGCAGCGTTCAGCCAGGTGCTGCCACCTCCTGCGCCACCAGAGATGCTGGCTTCCTCGTTCACTGGTACCAACATGGATTACAAATGCAAATACAGAAAAGAAAACCTAATGGTTATATTTCTTCTTGCACGTTGTTATGAGTCACTGGGTTAGAAACCTAAGTAATTTTAAGGAAATAAGTATTTCGATGTACGAGAGAGATACTTTTATTTCATGATATCCAGTAAGAAAGAAAGAAGCAATGTTGCCTAGGTTACTATAAGCCGTCAAAGTATAAATATTCCCATAAATTCTGGAAACTCAGGCTCAGCTCGGTACCTTACAAACGTCTGCTGGAAGTTTGCGATTAGCTCTGTGTTACCGCAGTGCCGACCTCTGTCTCAGAGGCCCGGGAAATGTTGTCCCAAAATTCTTACGGCTTTTTTCCCTGCCACATGAAATGACTGTTCAGGTAGGTGGCAGTAACCTTCAGAGGAAGAAATGTTTAGGATCAGAGTTAACTCATGTCAACAAAAATAGCACTGGGCAGTTGATCTATCCCATACCCTACAGAACTCTAAGTGTTCACACAGTGTGTTAGGCTGAATTCAACCTCCCGGACACATGCCTTACGATGTTGAAACTGGAAAGAGGTTTCTCAGGTGGCTGCAATGAGGAAACTGTCAGTTTCCTCGTGGGGAAGCAAAATAACTTACCCTGTAAAGGCAATAACTTATCTCATAAAGAAAAACAGGAGAATCCTACAGAATTAAAATGAACATGCAGAGCCTTGTGACTTTCCCATGTGATTATAATTTACCAATTCGTATCCAGGTAAATTAACCTATTTCCAAGTAACTTTGCATGAAGAATCTTGAAGTAGTGATTACGGCACTGGGAGATTCGTAGGTGAGTTCCCAGAGAGCAAACAAACAAGGACAAAGCAGAAGTATTGAAACAACCAACAGGATGTAGAAAGTATGTCAGAAGACTTTAAAACACTTGAATCTGTAGGCTGCGTTCAGCTTGTTCTTTGCGAGTTCAATCTCATTTTATTTTGTACTTTATTTTACGTTTTTTGTGAAGTAATGTGGGCACCCACAAAAGCTGCCTTCTTACCTGATGACTAAGGACACATCTACATTAGAGAAAATAGTATCCAACCTTCTAGAAACTTCCCCCTTACAGACATTGCACAGAACCCTCAAAGACGTGCGTAGAGCAGGTACAGACAGCGTCTGGCAGTTTGATTGCAAAGGGAAGACACTCAGCAGGGCATCTGATATTTTAGCACCTAAAACTGACGATTAGAACTTAGTGTGGGCTTTGGGTTTGTCCACTGTTGTGGATATACTCATAAACATTTTAAAATAACTGTCTCTGAGCTCAAAACGCAAAGTGGAGTGGGCACTATAATGTTACTGTAGGGGAGCTATCTTTAAAATGTCTTCAACCAGTGAGGTGACAAGGCCAATGTTTAGGAAACAATTACAAAATCCAGTGTAAGAGAAGAAAAGTAGTGGCAAACTAATATGCATATAATTTCTAAGAAGCCTAAAGGCACGTATAAGATGCAGATGACTGAGTTGGTTTTGCTGTCTCTGTCCCTTACACAAACACACGTGCCCACCGCCCTTGGAGTGAATACACAGAAGCTCACGCTCTCTGTACCGCCTAACACGGGACTCTTCACTCAGTAAGGGTGTCTCCAAAAGACTGTCGAGAGAAAACTCACGGGGAAGCGCCCGTTCCCTTCACATGGACTCCAGAAATTAAGTTCCCGAAATCTAATCTCATCCATTTATGATCAGAAGGTTTACTTTTTAAAATTTCCAAATACGTGGCATTTCCTAATTCTGTTCTTTACGGTGGAAACAAGGAGTATGGAGCCTTTTACAGAAGAAGGGATATGTAAAGTGATTTTCCCACTGGCTAGTGGCTCTTTCTATTCTCATGAGTATATCTTCTATCTTTGTTCTTTCTCACTGAGGAATTACTGAGGAGGTGCTGAGAGGTATGGCTGAAGAGTTGTGTGTCGGTAATGAACTCAGCCCTTTCTAACTTCCGAGAGGACTTGGTTAGTGTAAGCCCATATTAAGCCCTTAAAACATTAAGGTTAAAACATTACATAGGTGATCAAAACTCATTTTGTACAATACATTGCTATTTGGTTCAATGATTTAATTCAAATTGGTTGTTTTGAAGCTAAAATTTTAAATAATTTTTAATTTTTTTAAAAAAATGACAGTCCACAAGAATTTAATTAATAGGTTTTGGAAAATGAGTTTATTGCTTTTATCATTTAGTTAGCTGGCAAATAAGAAAATCCAAATGTGTGAAGGTGCGCTTACCACGTATTGGGAACCTGAGTGTTCAAAGAAGGATTCTCCTTAGACGTTACTTACACACAAAGCCCCTCTGTGCACAGGGGACAGGAACGTCATGCCGATCTCCCTGGGAGCCTGTTAGGCGCTGCTTCCTCCCAGGACTTTCTCAGCCAGTGTCTGGGCTCACTGTGGCTTCTCTCCACAGGATACCATCGCTTTCTTCCTGCCAGAATTCCTAAAAACTTCCCTCTCAGCACAGTTGCTTCCTGTTTTCAGCTCTATTGTGGATTTATTATTCCCTTTCTGCAGTTATTTTGTTATTTCAAGGAAAATGACCTGGACTCCCGAGGATAGATAAATATGTTTCAGCCTTTCCTTGGAACCGAAGGCTTCAATTGTTTAAAAAAGGAGACTATTTTTAGATTGAGTATTGGCAATTGGATACTTTTAATTGTCGAAAAGAATTCACTGATAAAATCGTGACTGCTGTTAGCCATTGGTTTCTCCCACCATGAGACTTTTTAATTTGCGGAGGCTTTCATGGCGTTTGAAAAAAATGACCAGACAAATCTTTCTTGCTTTTTACAGAGATCTGCCTGCTGACCAAGGGACGCCGCACCGCCAGTGTCCGAGCTGACACGTACTGCCGTCTGTATTCCCTCTCTGTGGACAATTTCAACGAGGTCCTGGAGGAGTATCCGATGATGAGACGGGCCTTTGAGACGGTTGCCATTGACCGACTAGATCGGATAGGTACTCTCTTTGGCTTTGTCTTCCTCATGCACAATTTGGATTTAATCTAGTGGACTGATACATATTTGCAATCATCAGTCCCAGATGCTAGTTCATAGGCTGCTTGTTAATTAGCATAGAAGTAGCAATTAGCTGTAGCCCTATTTCTGGAAAGATCCGAGGCTCTATCTTTCTCTTCTAAGTGTTCTAGGTTTATTTACTCCTGTCTATTTTCACTAGCTTCGCAATCTGATTTCCCCTGTGATGCCAAAACAATTTGAACCTTCAGGTAAAAAACACTGATAAAAATTCTATATAGCATAAAAATAGAACTAAAAATACTAATGTATGAGTCTACATTACAAACCATAGTTATCACAAGGATATTTTTTTATTTTTAAGAATCAACTTTACTTTTTAACCTTATATTAAGAATTGAAAATGTGTGTTAAATAACTGTCTCAGTAGGAACTTCTTGAAATGTTTGTAATGCAGACTCAAGGAAAAAAGCCTTGCTAGAAATGTCCTACATAGATGCTTTACTTTGCAAACATCCATTTATTTTAATCTTCTCTGCTCTAAAATAAAAATGTATAAATTAGGTCTTGTTAGTTACACTAGTTTAAAGATCTGAATAATTGTCATAGTCAAATTAGATCAGATTAGCTTACTGTTAGCTTTCCAAGATACGCTGAGCATTGTGATGTGAGAAGGTGGTATGCATTCACTTTCCACATCCAGATCCTCCTCCCTACCCTACCCCGCTCTGCCCCTTTTCTCTGCTTAACTTGACTAACCTTCATATCCCAGTTTAGGCATCCCACTCCCTAATAGGCTGAGCACCCTCCATATGTTCTCCCACACCCCTGGGAAGTTCCTGCATCACAGCCTGCTTTCATTATTGTAATTGCACTAGAGATGCTAAGCTTTGTAATTGTAGAGATCATGTCTAATTCATTATTACATTCACAGTATCTGGTACACAGTGAATATAATTGAAGAGAGGTAGGGAGGGATGGAGGAATCAATGAACTCAGAGGAGATGGGGTTGGGATCACTTGAAAGTAAACAAAGAGGTATTTCAACTGCTTCACCCTTACAAAAGGTAAGGACCTGTGATCGATGTTTTGATACGTGAGCTTTTCTTCTGCGCTTTGCATCTTTCCTCCCATCTGTATTAGTGGGATAACAGACTGAACAAGGATCAGAAATTAGGTTAGGAGAAATCAAGGTGGTACCTGGATATTACCATTTGGTTTAACACATACATTAGGAATGCACATTGACAACTGAGACATTGAACATGACATAGCACCCTAGGAGGTATTGCTCATAAGATGAGTGAGTACTCCTCAAAGCGACTTTATTAATTTGAAAATAACTTCCTTCATTGTGGTGCGTGAATGTTCATGGAGAGCTAGAGACCAACTTCTGAGAATATGAATTGTTTTCCTGAATTAGCTCCACATCTTTAGAAAAAGCATTCAAATCAAGATATTTCTATAAAAATTATGTTTATCTGGTACAGTTTCATTATCTCATTTATTATAGTCAATTTTTATAAGACTGCATGAAAGGTTGTAATGAATAATACAGGCAATGGAATTGCTAGTAAGCGTCAAACATTTTCATTTTTAATTTTCAATTGCATGGTCATTTCTTATAAATGTGTACTATAGCTAGTTAAGAGAATATGCTAAATTAGCATTTATATGTATCACTAACTGAGAAGTGTTTATTCTTTGGGAAAGTATTAGGACAATTCTGCAAGGAGAGATAGGTAACTGTCTATTCTGCCATTAATTTAAAATGATTGCAACTTGAAACTAACAGGATTTGAATGTCAATTATACATAAATCTACAACCAGATCCAAAATAAAGTGGGATAAAAATTATTGCTTTTCCCAACATCAAGTAAATTTTAGCATATATTTTCATTCAAAAAATACTCCTTGTCACTTTAGACGTTGGACTTTACTTGGTGACTTGGCGAATTGATTCACCTTTTAGTTACCATGTTCACCTGGGTATTGTTTTATGACTGATGTCATCAAAGGTCACTGGTTTTCATCAAGCTACTACTTACTCACCTAGTAATTCTGCCAGAGAGTATCTGCTAATTGCAAACCAGTCCAGGGACAGTGGCAGGAAGGAGAGGCACTGGTAATTGAGGTTCTGGAGTGAGCCGAGAGCCGCCACGCTAGGTCCTCACAGCCTTTCAGAAGGGACGATTACACTCGGTTCTCCGTCTGGCTGCATATAACAGCCCCCTGGGGGGACTGGCTGTTACAGTGTCACAGCCTGCACCCCAAATCTGGTTATTCTGATTTAGGTGGTAGAGTACAGATGGAAATCAGTATGTTTTAAAACTCCAGAGATGAGAAAAATATGCAGGTAGGGTAGAAAAATCACCCATCAAAACCGAAGTCCTTTGTTTCCCCAACTTGCATGTGAGTGTCCCCTGGCGATCTCAGTAACACGCATGTGGTTCAGCCATGGCTGAGGCCAGGAGACGGTTTCCTGCAAGCATCCCCAGGATGCAGATGCGCTGGTCTGTTGTCTGTGCTGCATCTACGGTCACATTCCCTGTGTTGGTACTTATGAGCCACGTTTTCTTGGGCGTTGTTCTTACCTTTCCTTTGTCTGTCTCCCTCCCAGTACAATGGAATGTGAACACACCTACTTCAAAGAGCTGAGGCAAATACAATACATCTACCTACAGCCTCTTGTAGGGTGCCTGTCACTTCCTAAGAGTTCCATCCCTTTCTTGAAAAAGAAGCTTTCAACCTCAGTCATCACTCCAGGCCCATCCTGGTGCCAGTGCCCTTTCTATCCCCCTCTTCAAGGTAGCCCTCATGCCAACTGTCTCCATTCTTTTCGCGGCATAGCTTTTTCCCCTTAACAGACTTTTCTACTTGACTCATCCGGAAAGTTAGATTTCCCAGAATGCCACAGGGAGCAGGAAGGGCAGGTGCCCCGTTTGCACGTGGATCTGCAGGTGAGTGCTTGGCTCCGGAACTTCCTTGACCGAACACTGGCAGACTTGCTTTCCGGAGCCACTGTCCCCCGGAGTTGCCACCCGTCCCGTGTGCACATTCTAAGTTCCTGTTTTTCTCTCACTGACAGGAAAGAAAAATTCAATTCTTCTGCAAAAGTTCCAGAAGGATCTTAACACTGGTGTTTTCAACAACCAGGAGAACGAGATCCTGAAGCAGATCGTGAAACACGACAGGGAGATGGTGCAGGCCATCGCTCCCATCAGCTACCCGCAGATGACAGCCCTGAACTCCTCCTCTGCGGCGGCCACGCCCACGTCACGCGCCAGGACACAGTCGCCGCCCGTGTACACTGCGACCAGCCTGCCCCATAGCAGCCTGCACTCCCCCAGCCCCAGCACGCAGACCCCGCCTCCGGCTGCCGTCCTCTCGCCCTGCTCCTACGCCACCGCGGTCTGCAGCCCGCCAGTGCAGAGCCCGCTGGCCGCCCGGACTTTCCACTACGCCTCCCCGACCGCGTCCCAGGTGTCCCTCGTGCATCAGCAGCAGCAACAGCTCCCGCAGCCCCCGCCCCCGCAGCCCCGTCCGCAGTCCCCGCAGCCACAGACGCCCAGCAGCTCCACGCCGAAGGCCGACGCGCACAAGAGCACGCAGGCTCTGCACAACACCAGCCTGAGCCGGGAGGTCAGGCCCCTCTCCGCCTCGCAGCCCTCGCTGCCCCACGAGCTGTCCAGCCTCATTTCCAGACCTCATCCCACGGTGGGCGAGTCCCTGGCCTCCATCCCCCAGCCCGTGACCGCTGTCCACGGCGCGGGCCTGCAGGCGGCCGGCAGGGGCACTGTGCCCCAGAGAGTCACCCTGTTCCGACAGATGTCATCCGGAGCCATTCCTCCCAACCGGGGAGTCCCTCCTGCACCCCCTCCACCAGCGGCTCCTCTGCAGAGAGAGTCCTCAGTCTTACACACAGACGCAGACGCGGAAAAGCCACGATTTGCTTCGAATTTATGATCCCTGCTGATCCTCGAAGCAGACTCTAATAAACTGAGAGTGGTCTCAGATCTTATTTTATTCGATCTCCTGATACATCCCTATAGCCTACTATGAAGAGATATTTTAGACAGCTCTGGCCTACATGCAAAATGTAAAAAATATATATATGTATACATATACTATTAAATATATATCTAAAATCCCAAGAGAAGTTCAAAAGACTTGTTTAGCATTCAGTGTTATATGTCGTCCTTACTTTAAATCATTAAAAGGTTTAAAATGTTGTTGTAAGGTTATTTATTTTTAATCTACCTTTACTTAATTCCTTTGATATATGTATTTCTCATTTTTATGAGGAGTTCTTGGATTCAGTGCAAACAAAACTCTGATTTTAAAAAGGCAACTCAAGTGAGCACCAATCAAACCTTCTTTCTTTCACTAACTGTGTCTCTGCATCCAAATTGTTAATCATTAATTATGGAGGATTAAATAGCACCCCCTTTTATAGATCTAAATTATATTTTGGTGCTTTCAATTTTGAATTAGGCTAAAGAACAATTATATATGCTCGGCCACAGTAGGAGACTAGCGTTGCCACTGTTATGAATATCTCTGACCTCAAACATGTTCATCGATCTTTCGGAAAGCGAGGGGATATGTCTCTTCACGTGTTATTGGACTTTTACCAAGACTCAATCAATGTTAGTTGTAAATAACTTTTTCCACCCAGATAAAAATAGCTACTCTGTGCTGTATGAAGGTCAAAGTCATCGTCTAAGAATTTAGTTTTATTGCTTCACTTCAAAACTTAGAGTTTTAAATTTTACAAAACCTAATTGTGACAATTATTCAGATGTAATGCAATGGCTTGAAACCTACAATGTTATTTTAACCTGCAATGTTTTATGCAAAATTGTATGCTCGATTCTACAAATCGCTTGTACTACACCAAAAACCATTACTTTTCTTCCTTCGTTCCATAATCAAGCATCTGAAAATAGTCCCTGCATGCTTTTTGGAAAAAAAAAATAGGTTCAAAGCAGTCATTGTAGGGAAAGGCTTACAGCATTTCTCATTTCTAGAAAAGTATAACAATTTCATTAATGGCCTATTTTAAAATCCCTATAGGCTGGCTTGGATCTCTGACTTAAGTCTAGAAGTGAGGTTTTCACTTTCATTTAATATTATTACTATTATTGTTATTATTATTATTTAAATAATGATTTGTAAAACACAGCTTGGTTTGGAGTTGCTGGTGTGTTCTGTCTTCACTGTAGTTGGAAGTTTACCACGGTGTTAATTTCAAGAAATAAACACAGCCTCTTGTCTGTTTGGGAACGCACACTCTGCTCTGTGTATATTGTAATGAAGTGGTTAGGACATCATCGGAAGGCCTGTGGCGATCACGTAGTCCTTAGACAGGAGGTCTGTCACTTTAAGTGTGCTGAGAAAAGTGTAGGCATGGTGACGGAAAACAGGGTCAAGCTGATTGTGAGCATTGTTTGTTTGTTTATTTGTCTGTTTCCTTAACTCTTTCCATGATCTGGGAGCATCTTCTTCTGAAAGGAGTCCCGCAGTGATGATTTGTGCCTGATGCATCCCACGAACGTGGGGGGTGACTGGAACACACTTGGAAGATGCCTAATAACCGACTTCTGTAAATAACCCAAGTGGAGAGAAGGACCTGAAGCGGAGGTCTTCAGTCTTTCTGGCACTGGTGATACACTTACGAAGAACTTAAACAAGATCGCACGCTACGTGGGGAGGGCCCCCCAGATAGACTTGAGGACAGAACCCCAAAGCAAAAGCAAAAACTCTAAAATGGATCCATGCTGCCTGTTATGCCTTTTATGGGAAAAAATTATCTATAATACCAAAATGAGTGGTTATGGTTAATTTCTACCAGATCCCGGCGTGAGTGGGTCAGTGGAGCTAGTCCGTGTAATGTCATGGTGACTGTGTGGGAATGCAGGAGGGCATGTCAGGAATGGGGTGAGAAGGAGCTTGTTCAGTCTACCTAGAACCTATGGGAAAACTGCAAGACCATTTACATATCAGTACAAAAAATCCTTTATTTTATTAAGAGATTGAGATTTAACTTCAATTTATTAAGATCATGTATTGATCCTTTAAAATTATTAAAGGTTTACATTTGATAGGACTAATGGGTTTGGTAGTGAAATATTTTTATATAATATATAAATTTTTGGTTTTTTATTTCAAGGACTATTGGGAAACATAAGTGGAATTGAATTGCATGGTCTTTCAGTACAACCATAAAATTTGTATTTCCTTTGTAATAGAATGGTCAAAAAGCTAAGGTTTATATGTTAAACTCATGAAGTGGTACAGGGTAAATTATATACATATATATGTATAAATATATTCTTAGGTTAAGAACAAATTGACTCACATTTCTGTAATATGAAAGTCAATTGCTAGTTGAAAAGTGACCTTTTTTCTCTGTACATAGCTAAACCCATGGGTATGGAGTTTTAATCTGTACAGAAAGAAATGTATTATTGAAGAGGTTGGTCCTGCTGCTGCTGGGAAAACAGTAGACTAGCTGGTTCTTACAACAATTGTATGATCAGGGATGAGTTAGAGAATTTCTTTTGTTTTTGCTCAAAGCCATACATATATAAATATATAAAGATTATTAATAAATTCAACAAAAATAAACTAAAATCATGAATATTTTATTTTATCAATATAATCAGTACAGATTTGACTCTGTCTTTCTATCTTAACCTCATGAAGTTTCCAGGATGGCTCATACTTGATAATCATAAAATTAATTATAGATATTCCGTTTGTAACTGTGCAAAGACAGGAATTTAAATAGAACATGGGTTTCCCAACTAGTCCTGTGTTTTCTTCTATATAGTACAAGTTGAGGTTTTTTAAATTGTATTCCCTGTAATTCCTTAGCGTGTGGTTGTCCGATTTCAGACATTTCTGTGGTATTATTGAGGACAAGGATGAGGAACAATTGCATGACCCTTGCATGACCGAAATTTGCTTGACCATCCAGTGCAGAACAGCCTATAGGACCTGCAGCAAGCTGAAATGAGTATTCTCAACCATGGTTTACCTCTGCTTCATAAGAGCAAATCTCATTTGGGAGTTCACCAAAACTCATAGGAAGCCCCGTTTTCTTAACACATAGTCTGCTTTGTCATCACTGTTTGCAATCAAGCATAATGTGGGTCTTTTTACGTGTGGCTCATGATTGTCTCTGAAGGTCTTCTGGACATGTTCAAGAGCCTTTAGAAATGTACAGCTTCCCAACTCAAACTCTTAACATTCTAAAGTTCTGTGATATTTACCTACAAAGATCTAATAACTGTAAAGTTTTACATAACCTGTTTTTTTAACACTTATGATTTGGGTTCCTTTTGCATAGTTTTTTTCAAACGAATGATTATTTACTTGACATAACCTTCTGTCTTTCTGTGAGGAAATGGTATTTTTGGCCAGTCTAAAGTAATTCCTGCCCTTACCTCAGCAAAACATACTTCTCAAAGCACATGCTTCTTTGATGGAAAAAAAGGCAAGGTTTCTTGCAAGAAAAATTGTGACATTTCTAACAGTGTTATAGCCTCCCCAAATTATGAAGTATTTGACAGACTTGTGTTACATAAAGAATCCATGAGCTCAGAAATTTTGAAAAGTGGCTTTATTCATTTATTTTGTATCTGAGAGCCAGAAAAAATTAGGGAGATTAGCCACCACACAAAACAAAGTCACTTCACATCTCAGTTTTTAAACGCTTCTAATCTCATCTTTATACATAAACACAATTCAACACTTCTACCTCCCCACCTCACCAGGAACTGTTTTGGCACCCACAGGAGCTGTGGGCCCTGGGATTCATAAGAAAAGTAACTTTGCTGACAACATCCATTGGAAAACAATTCAAGAACAGTGCACGTAAAAAGGGCAAGTGACATTGGAAGAGAGCAAATGTGTCTCTGAAAGGGCTTTCCATATTCATTTTGACAGTGAAAAGTGTCACAGTGCTAGTCCTGAAGAACAAAGGGGAATCTGACACGGAAGAGTTTATGGAGATAAACTCTTCACCTTTAAAAATGTGACCTAGAATTCAGTTTATCACAGAGGGGCTGATATTTTTTGTTATCACTTAGTATCCCATGCTCCTTACTTTCCTTCTGGCATATTCACAGATCCCTCAATCTCCTTAAAGATGTTTCTTATGGACCTTTTTAACAATGTACTTAATAATCTCCTTGTTTGCCATGACAAATCCCGTCAAATGATCCTGTAATTTTGTTTATAGTGGAGCTCAGAATGTGTGCCTGAAGCAAAGCTATGCATTCCGAATGAAGCCACAAAATTTTCATAAGTAGCAAATTAAAAAATGAGGTGGAATTAGTTTATAATGCCAGTGGAAATGGAAAGGTAAAGGAAGAAGCTGTAGGTTATAAACATTCAGTTTCAATGTACTAGAATTATAGGGTATATTGGGAAGGAGGGAAGTTTCTGGAAAACATCAAGACATTTTTTATACCGACATTTTTAGAGCTAATCTTCCTTTTCTGACCTATAAGATATTAACAATAGCACCAATATAAACCCTGGGCACTTCCCTTCAAAAAAAACGTGACTGTTTTGGAAAGGGGAAGGTATAGATTGCACTGAGATTGTGAAAAGGCTGGAAAATATGGCCTATTCAGAAATAAGAAAAACCAGGGGCAGCTTGTCAAACTGGAGAGAAGCTAACCCACCTACAGACCAAGAAGGCTCCGCAGGAGGGGAATCTGAGGGTGTTCAGGGCAGGTGCCAGGCCCAGGAGCTTTTGCAGCTCCCGGAGCTCTCTCTACATGGGACTGTCATCGTCCTTGTTTTCCAGAACCTAAACATCAGAACTCAACTACCACCATGTACACTCACGCCATCAAAGACCTGTATCTTCTCGTGTACTTGCAGTAGCAGAATTCTTCATGTAAATTCCACCAGCAGGTACCAATCCCTCCAAATTGTGAGTTTGTATGGGGAAAATAAGAATTAAAAAAAATTTCTGATGGCATTGTGTACTATACATTAATTTTTATTATTTTGCTATAAATACCTTTTTGTTAAGTCTCATTCATGTAATACATAAGACCTTATAGGTATTCATTTAAAAAGATGTTACTCCATTGTGTATTTCTTTGTGTATCTGTTACGCATTTCCATGAACGTAGTGTGCTCCTGTATCTCGCTGCCGAGTGTAGGTGAGTGCACCTGCAGCGTCGGTGTCCCCTGCGAGGGGGCCAAAGTACAGAATCCTGAGCCCTACCCTGCCCACTCTGGCAACAGTCCCATTTTTAACAGGATCCCTGAGTAATTCACATGTAAATTAATTTTTGAGAAGTATGTACAGTGCTAGTAAAGCTCTAGGAAATGTCAATAAATTTTAAGGGCATTTTAAGGTAACTTTCAGGTGCCGGGACACTTCTGGGGATGAAAAGTTGATATTGGGCATCATGGCATGAATGCCAGAGAAGCAAAGCTGGATGCTTGTGAAAGGCCAGTAAGACAGATTTTATTCAGATGACTCCAGGAAGGGGAGAAGGACTCCGTGGGAAGTGAGCTCAACTCCACAGGAGAAAACATGTGGAAGGCATTTTGAAAGCTGGGGTGTGCTAGAGAAAGGTACTAAAGGGGTTGCTCAGAGTGATGAGGGCATATTGATTGGCACTTAGCTGATGGAGAAACCAAGCTTTTATCACCTTAGGACAGGAGGGAGCTGGGCTCCTACCCTTTCCCAGGAACTGGGAGGCAGGAGAGCTATCTCTGGATGTGTGCATTTCAAAGAGGAGGAGATAATTCTGGATAGCACAAGTTCTACATCTTGAAGGAGACAGAAAGGATTTATAACTGCATTTTTTTAAAGGGAAGTAACTACCCTAAAGAAAGTGAGATTGGAAAGGCAGAGGGGCTGGATTTTGTCATATTTTGGCTGGAACAAATAGTAAATTCTTTTCACAATGTTGCATTTTCTCAGGAAAGGTTTTGGTTGGGTCTGGTGTCATTCCAAGGAGATGGGCTTGGGCAATAGAAGCCACGCTAGAGTTTGGCCAAGTCTTTTAGTGAGAGGTTAAGGGGCTGCGTTACAGTCACTCATGCTGAGAATTTAGAAGTTCTTAGGAAGAACTTGAAACTGATGACAAGCCACCAATTAATAACTTTACCTGGAACCATCTGTAGCTTTCCTCAGTCACTCTGCCTTTCCTAGGGTGCCTCCTGGCACTTATTCATGTGAAACAGAGGAGGAAATTAATATGCGTTCTTTAGGTGTAACCAGCTCTTCATTTCATTGGGGATGAATCTTGACGTCGTAGCCAGCAATGCTCCTTAATCTCACATCAATCCAATGTGCCTATTGCTTTTTGTAACATTTTTATAAGGCTAACAATAATTATCATCATAAAAATAAGTGAATTTGGTCGATGTTTTGTAAATGAGCTCTGTCCATTGACCATGTGTATGTACATACCTACAGTGCTTAGAAAATTTGGCCAAAAAACCGGCTCTACCACTTACCAGGTAACCATGGCAGAGTTATATAATCTTGTCATATTTCAGTGTCTGTAATTGGAAAAGGAGAATTGAAATACCTTCTGTTGTATAGGGTGGTCATGAGGATAAATGAGATAAACTTTGCAAAAGGTCTATCCCCGCTCTTGGCTCCCATCAAACATTCCAGGTGCAATGAACAGAAATTTCTAAGTCCTGCTGGAGTATGAACTAGGTGGGTCTGAACCTCACTCCCTCCCAGCTCTGCAGTGGAAGGACCTGTGTAGGCAATCTTCATTTTCCAGAAGAGTTCAGACCTCAACTCACTACAGCATTTCTCAGGGCCCCAAACCTCCAGGTGTTCGGCAGCTGGTGTCTTCAGATGCGCACCGTGAACAGCTGACGACCATATAGACAGTCTTCCTGTCGCCAACCTGTCCGACTGAAGAGGCTGCTTTGCCGGGTAAAAGGTAAAAGAGCAGGAGGTCAGCATTCCTGCACTGCACTCTGGCCCCAGCACGATCCTCCAGGAGACAGTGCAGAAAGGGCAGCAGAAGCCTACTCTTCACATATACCTTGTAACAGTTCTTGCAGCCTTGTGCACGAGAGGCCAGGCCCTGGATAAGATACCATGTATGGCACAGGTGATGACAAACATTATTATAGCCCCGCCCCTTAAAGATAAGAATCTGCAGGTGTGGAGGAGTCACCTCGTAGCTGAAGTTGACAATGATTAAAACGTGCATGGGCGTACGCACACGGGTTTGCTCACACCTACGGAGCCTTGTCGTAGTGACTTTGAGGAAGAGGCAGGTTTCTGAAAGACACCGCACACGAGCAGTTTCTTCTTTGAAGTACAGAACTATGACAGTGCCTGTGACCCTTTGATATCCCGAGAGTAGTGGCAACTGTCTGACTGAACCTCTGCGAGGTTCTAAGTGTCACTGAGGTCCTGTGGCATAAAGCAGGCATCCTGCTCCTGAGAACTCGGCCTTCCGCCCTGCCCTCTCCTCCCAGTTCAGGCTCCTTGCTGGACAGGACGATCGTGGGAGGAGATACAGGGCCAGTTTTTAAACCCGATACTTTAAAATCACCTACTACAATTACAAAACCGTAATCTCTCTGGGGCTTGTAGGTTCTACAGAAAACCAGGGAGGCTCGGTGCTTAAAGCTTTGTTCCCAGCAGGAGCTGAGATCTAAACTTCTTGCTATTACTTTGTGATTTATTGGGGGGGGGGGAATCAGGAAAAAAACCCACCTCAGGTCAGAGGACTTACTGTCACTGTGATGTATACAGTTGTTAGAGATTTGTAGGCAGGTGATAAAGCACAGGACTCACATAATCAAAGAACTGTGAAGTTTGAAAATGGAAGCTACCAGGGTTTTAATCAGATGCTTGGCCCAGAACAGGTTATTTCATGCACTGTTTATTTTCATTTTGGAGAAGGTTTAACAGACTTGAGGGAAAAATAGAGCTCTGTGAGGGCAGAAAGAGAAGTATTTATTTATTTATTTATTTATTTATTTATTTTAAAGTGAATTTATTAGGGTGACCCCAATAAATTCAATAATTTTTATAGGGCTATTTTAAATTTTATGGTAAAAATGAATCTTAACTCTAAGTCACTCTATCAGCAGCCCCACACAAAGTGCCAAACTGGGTATGAGGCGCCACACCAGTCCCCGCTTCAAAAACCTACAATATAGATGGAGATAAACCACGGTGATAATTAACAAATGAGTAAATTTATCAGAAATTATTCTAGAAATTAGCCGTGCATTAGAACCACCAACCGAGATGATGCTAGAATCTGTCTCCCGGAGATCCAGGTCGAGCTGATTTAGGATATCACCTGGGCACTGAGAGTTTAAATTTCCCCCCCCACCCCAAGATTCTAATGGGTAGCCGGAATTGAGAACCATTGCCGCTGGTCTCAAAAAGAAAGTTACCTTCAGCTGGAGAAATCACAGAAGATTTCCGACAGGCGGCTGGTCTTCCATCGACAACCTATCAAACGGGGCTTAAAGGCTAGAGAGGAATCAGACAGGCGGAGAGGTGTCGGGAACATTAGAAACATGGGCAATTTGGCAAAGAACAATCCTAAGGCAAGAAAGTAAAGTGTATTTGTTGATCAATGGCTAGAACAAGAAGGGTGAGCAATTATACCACCAGCTATGTGAGAGTGGTACTCTCTCTTATGTTGGTGACCCATCCCGATAATG
>CM052540.1:187596976-187626757 GCA_028533065.1 Trachops cirrhosus | reverse complement strand
AGCATATAGTGATCTGATTGGAGGGCCAGAGTGGAACAACCAGCAACGTTGTTGTGTTGCATTAAACGTAAGCTCTACTGAACCAGCAGGACTTTTCTCTCTTGTGCGCTGGTTTCTCCAGTGCCTAGAGCATAGGTGCCCAATAAGTATGTATTGAACACCTGAATACCGTATTGCACTGAAAAGGTTTGTCATAATTGGGACTGTCTCAGTTGAAAATTTACACAAATGGTGGAGAAATTTCTGTCCCTCAGTGTCTGAGAAGTAGGCTTATTTCCATTAGATCAACAGAGCAGAATTATAAAATTATGTCTTCAACTTTTTGTTATCCTCTCACTCTCAGAACATCTAGTTATTTTTTTAATTAGGGACCTGAATGTTTACACTAAGCTGTGTGACCACATCCCAACATAGTCCCCTTACCTTGTCCCATGAAATGCCATCTTGAAATAAAACAATGAGAAAGTGAGTCTTTCCCCAACAGATTCTGCTCCGAGTGACAACTGTTTTCTACACTCACACACACACTCACACACCTATGATAGGGAGGCTGACAACTTTAATCACTTCCACATAGCATACATGAATCCATGGTGGATATGCAGTCTGGCTGATTATCCAGTGCACACCTGCTAGCATAATTAAGGCTAGAATATGATGTTTTGCTCATATACTAAACTCAAAACAGCTTAAACCCAGTGTAGCACCAGTGTGTCAATGGTCAGGTGTCTTCAGGTTCTTGCACGTCATCCTCTTATTAAATCAGGCACTGTTACCTTCACTGAGGAGTCTTTTTTCCTCATCCTTGGTTGGTGATTTGGTGGGACCCAGGTATAACCTAGAAATCCACACTTTTAACAAGTACTTAAGGTATATGGGGGAAGCGGTAGGACAACACTTTGAGAAGCAACACCTTCATGAGGGAAGAAAGTGGAGCTGGTTTCCATATACTGGCTCACTAGAATTGTGCATTTTCATTTATGTTACATGTTTCTAGGCTTAATTGTGCTCTATAGGGAAGCTAGTAAAAGTCCTATAGACATTCCCAGGCCAATCCTTTAATGTTGTAATAGGCAAAAATTCCACATTATTTAAGATTTATTTCCCTGCAAATGCACAAAGTATTTAAAATTATTTGTTAGTCAACTATAGATAAACAAGGTATACATATAGCTTCTAATATATTATGTCTCTCCAATCCATACCTCAAATCATATCTAGCAATATCTTTTTTTGTGCAATCAATCCACAAATCTTATGTGTTAAATATTCTTTATTTAGACATTTAAGAAAGAAATCAGAATCAGGCAGAAATACTAATTCATCCACACTTCTAACAGTTTCTTCTATTTGTTAACAAAAAAGATTTTATTTTATTTTTAGACAGAGGGGAAGGGAGGGAGAAAGAGAGGGAGAGAAACATCAATTTGTGGTTGCCTCTCGTGTGCCCTCTACCTGGCCCGCAACCCAGGCATGTGCCCTGACTGGGAATTGAACCAATGACCCTTTGGTTCACAGGCCAGGTGAGCCACACCAGTCAGGGCAGTTTCTTCTCTTTTTATTCCTACATCTCCAAACATTTCCCCTCTATTTGGGAGTACTCTTAAATTAACTAGTCTATTATTTCTCTTTGCTCTTAATATGATTTCTCACTTGCATTCTCCCTCTCTAACTTCCTTCATTTTGTAAGCTCCTATTTCTCTGTCTTCACTGTTGAGAAGGCTTTAAACTTTTTTTCAAGAGTGATTCCCTCAGTCAATCTCTGATCACCTTAATCTGCTGAATTTATGCTTATGAATGAATATGTGTTCCACTCTAAAGAACTCAAAGAGCTACTCCCTGAGTCTATAATGATGGACAATAATAAACATATAAAGAAATAAGTAAAGTCCAGGTACAAAGTAAAAGGATCTGGGGAAACTGTAAGAGATAAAATGAATCAGCAAAGGGGTAACCCTGGCTGGGGCTGAGCTCACTGCGGTCCCTGGGAGTCAGTAAGGCGACACCTGGGAAAAGGATGGAGAGCTGGGAGGACAGCAACCTGAAGTGGGTGGTGAGCTGCAAACTCAACAGAAGGCAGAGTCGACATGCTTTTCCTTAGTGACTCAGGTGAATGAGAATAAATTATTTTTTTCAGTCCTTCATAGACAAGGGAAAAATAGAATGAAAAGAAAATATTTGTAAAATAGAACATAGTTATTGTTGTAATTGTTATCCATGGTTGTCACTGGCCTGTAAAAAAAGACTTCTTTAACCCTTCCAATCACCCCTAAGGTGAATGTAGTGGGCTGTTAAATTAATTAAACACAGGGGCCCTGAGAGGGGGCTGGTTCCAACACCTAGTCAGCAATCCATCGGAGATGAAGTCTGAAACACTTCAAGGCATAGAAACCAAACCCTAAAAACAAGCAACAAAAGCCAACTTTGTTTTTCCAAGGCAAATGCATCAGCTATAGACATTCACATACTTTCCTTGCTTTGCTTCGGCTCTTTGTCTGCAAAAGTCTTCCCACTAGCTCTTGTCCATGGGTGCTGCCCAATTCCAATTGATTTTTGCCCAGATAAACTCTTAAACTTTGCATATATCTCAGTTATTCTTTTAACAGGTCTGTATTTACAAAGGAGGAAACTGACACTCAGGGAAGTTAAACAGTGCATCTAAGATCACATGGATACTATGTAGAATTTCAGTATTTAAACCCAAAACTCATGTCTATTCTTTCTGCCAAAGAAAGAACTAGAGGGAGAATCGTGAATTCACAGGACCTGAAAAGAGAAACTACAACCTTGAATATATGGAAACTATACTTTCTAAGATTCATTTATTCATTCAAAATTACTTGAGCAGCATTAAATACTCCCATGGGTACTATAGGTTCTGGGAAAATAGCCCCGGACAAGACAGATAAAACATTGATGATAAACTCTGTGTGCCTCTGACTGGTATCTAGTCCTATTTTGACTTGCTTTACCTCCAGTAAAGTAGTTGGAATAAACTATGTCATGCCTGAGGAAGATAATAGAAGAGAAGAGGAATGAAGATAGTTTAAAAAAATAACCTATTGAAAATACACAGTAAGATGTAATGTCACCCAGAGTCTAACTTCCCCTTTGCCTGCATTTGTATCAACAACAGTAACTGGTGGTAATGATGAGACTGGGGTTACCATTAAGGAAGTGATGTTCACTTTATTTCACCCTTTGTTCCACCAAGTTCAGGAAGGGCTTTTAGGAAGCTTTAGCTGATAAACAATGGAGTTGTAGAAATTTGTATTTAGTCCACCCACTTTGAATCCTTTGAATAGTAAGGCAAAAAAAAAAAAGACAAAAAAACACATAAATATGTAAATGTTTAGGATTCTAAGGAGCTAAAAAATATATCAAGAAAATGGAAATAGAAAAGTTTGTGATCTTCTCTTTAGTTTTACCCATTGTTTCTTCCCTTCTTTATTTTATGTTGCTAAATTTCTAACAGTTTGTCATGGCAGACACAGAAAACTACTACACTCACCATTTTTCTGAAAATTGGGGTCTGAAACTAGTACTAGTTCCAATTTCTATATCAGTCAGAATTCTTAGTCACAATTCATGGAAACTTATTCAGGCTGATGTGAGTTGATTACGAATGCAGGTTTTGTGGCGATATTAGGTAGCTCTCAAATCAAGAGACAGGGAAAAAGAGGTTCAGAAAATAAGAGGGAACAAAAGTTAAACATCACGCCCCGACAGCATGCCTGAGAGCACAGGACGGAGACATCGTCCCCCTTAGGGAGCCGCATGGCCGCCCATCCACGCTGCCAGCTCCCGACTCCGCCTCGCACAGCCTGACCCCAGCACCCCAGCAAGTGCTTGCAAACGCCACCAACACCATGACTAGAAAATAGTCTCCAGTCACTCTTTTATGTCACCAATGCCTTTAACTCAGCATTTAGAAATGGATGTGCTTGGACGGCTATCCCCAGCTTAGGTGTGTATCCCTGAGGGGCCCTTGCAGATGGCAAAATGACATCTGCTATTTTCAAGCATAAAAAGAGATGAGATCTGGCAACTGCCATTAGCGGGCAGTACTCCCAAATGGAGAGAGAAAGAGTTTTCAAAGGATGGGCAGACGCACGTTCGATATAGCCCTGCTACTCAGTTCTCTTGCCTAAAATTTCCGAAAGGCGTCCCTCAGGTCCCTTCTTATCCCTGCTGCAACTTTCCCTGTCCTCAAGCTCTTTAACTGAGGCCTTGGGAGTCACAGACTACATGTCGATAATACTGGGTTAAAATCTGAATTTTGCCTTCTCTCCAATAAGTCGATTATATCATTAGAACAGAGATGATAAAGCACAAAAGTGAAACAAATATAATATAATATAAAATGTCCTCTCTTAATCTCAAGTCAGGTGACCTTAGCTATGACTCTATTTAGTCTTTTTACATCTGTTTTGTCAAGTGTAGAAAAGGTAATGAGCCTACCTCAGATTGCTATTGATTGGTTAATACGCTGTCAGAGAGCTGTTTAGAGAGCCTCTGAAGAGCTACATGCAGAAGTAAGGTGAATCTGAGCAGGTGGGGACAGGGAGAGTGCAGGAGCTGTGGGTGTAGGACCTTCAGAGCACAGATACCGCCATCTGAAGCGCTAGATGTGTCCCACAGACTGAGTAGCTAGGTCTCCCTGAAGTTCCTGCATTGAACCCTGAGCCCTAATGTGAGGCTGTTAGGAGGCAGGGCCTGTGGGAGGTGTTCAGGTCACAAAGGGGGACCCTCACGAGTGGAATCTGTGCCCTATTCAAAGAGACCCCGGAGAACTCTTGGTCTTTCTGCAGTGTGGGGATACGAGGAGGAGTCGGCAGGCCTCAACCTGGAAGACGGCCCGCACCACATCCCAGCCCTGCTGGCCCCTGACCTCCGACTCCCCAGGCTCCAGAACAGGGAGACATCCGTTTCTGTTGTCTATAAGTTCTTCAGCCTGCGGTACCCTGTTATCACAGCTCAGACTGACCAAACCCAAGTGTTAACAAATCCAAGCAGCATGAGAAAAATACAGGTAAAAGTATGTTGCTATAACACCAGTTAAGCCCTCTTGCTTAAAGTAAACTTTTAAAAATGATACAGATAATTTTATATATAGGTAATATATAGGTAATATAAATATATCATGATATACTTATGAAATACATATATATCTTTCTTATGAAAAATATATTTTTCTCTGTTTTTAATACATCCTGAATCATGGTTCTCCACACAAATTGTCCCTTGACTCAACCATTTTCTAATCTCCCCAATTATTCATTTTCTTAAAAGAAAGCGCTATGATACGTGGCTCTCATGACACTTTTCTTAAATGACCTGTATAAAAGGAGCTGAGTATTTAACTAAGAGGAGGCAGTGAGGTAACTTAGAGCATTTTTACATTGTTTAAATACAGCCCACATGGACTGCTAACTACCCCACCCCACAAAATGAAGTAGGATGACATAAAAATAAGGTGCAGTGATAGATGGATAGAAGAATGAACAGGTGGATGGATGACTACTGATTTGTAAATGTTAAGACAAATATAAAGGAGGCTAGAGCTCATAGAGCACAAAACCATCATCATTTGGAAGATTATTACACTCACAAATAATTTTTGTGTGAATAAATGAAATGAATTTGACAAATAAAATCAAACTCAGGAAGGAGAGCAACTGCTAACTGGCATAGCTAGTCAGTAGCAGAATCACGGCTGAATTAAGGTGTCCTGACTCCCAAATAGCTGATCTTTTTTGTTTATTAGTATGTGTTTACATTTAGGTGCCTGGGCCATGGGCTCGCTTTGGCAGCACATGTACTAGGTAACTAGTCTTAGTCTCAGACACATGACCAACGTGGTTCCCAGAAGTTCTAATGGACTTTGAAAGATGTGGTCTCACCACATCCAGCCATGATCATGTCTCATCCACCGTGACTAAGTCCTACCTTCCCGTTTACTCGTCAGGATGTCCTCTTGCTGAGTATGCATGTGTATGTGTGCACTTGTCTGGGCTAAGAGCCGGGGGCAGTTAGCTCTCCCCCTATTCCCTTTCCTACTTCAAGTTACACTCTGATATCCAAAAAGTTTGGGGCTGTGTTTCAGAATGCAGCATATTTTAGATTTTAAAAAGATGTATAACGTGTGTGTGTGTGTGTAGTGTATTACGCCTCTGAAGTGGCGTGGCGGTGCCCCATACACAAACATACTAATGCATCTGAAGTGAAATGCATGGACAATTGCCACAAGTGGAATGAAAAAAGACTACAGATACATCAACTCAAGTCAAGTGTTTCTCTTAAATAAGGAACACAATTTTTTTCAGCTCTCTTACATTGCATGATTGCAGATGAGAGATTGCGGGTTTAAACGCACAGCTTTGGTATCTTCAAGGGCTTGGGGGAAATGAGAAGTGTTTCACATCTTGCAGCATCATCTTCAGGTCTGATGAATTCTCCCTTTGTACGGAGGACAAAATAAGAGGAAGTCGACGGAGATTATCGAAAAATTTAGATGGATGGAAATTAGGGTTTCCCCCCTAAATTGGTCCTCCTAGGTCAACAATTGTGTAGTGTTAAGCAATATGCTTGGCCCATAGTATGTGCTAAAGAAATTAGTGTGGAAAAAATGGCATGAGTGACTCACCGGAGAAGCTCTCCTTCTCCCACTGGTGACCAGTCCAGGTCCCTTTAGGATCAGTCAGGATGTCGTGTCCTCCAGAAGTGCCTCCAGCAGTCCCCAGGTGGGGTTAGGCATCTGTGCTGTCCGTGTGCCCTCAGCAATCCTGGTCCGCTCTCAACGCACCACGTTTCCCCACTGTACATAGCTGTTCCCTCCCCTGTCTTTCACTCTTTGAGGACAGATACTGAAACTTTTAATCTACATTCATTATCGGCATTCAGTTGGTTCTTTATTATTGAGTGATTCAGTAGTTCTTATTGAATGAGCAAGCAATAAGCTGTTCATTAAATAGGCATACTGACAAATGTAATGGCACTTGCTACTAGACCCAG
Source organism: Trachops cirrhosus (assembly GCA_028533065.1). Taxonomy (NCBI): domain Eukaryota; kingdom Metazoa; phylum Chordata; class Mammalia; order Chiroptera; family Phyllostomidae; genus Trachops; species Trachops cirrhosus. Next base: position 187,619,743 of record CM052540.1, on the reverse strand, counting down.
TGCAGAAGTTTGACGTTCTTTGAAAATAATAAATTTTAGTCTACGATAGTCTCTTCATGGCAACAGGGAAGAGGGGAGCAGAACACAGTCGTTGAGTGAAAGAGAGTAGAGACAGCACGGGACAGGCCTTGCGCCCAGATTTCACGAGGTTGGAAGTCACGTATCAGGAGACAATGTGTCCTGGGGGTCTTTGCCCTAAATCTCTGCTTCCATGGACCCTCAGGAACCTGTGTCTCGGTCAGTTGTTTATCCTTCTCCAACTACCTCTAAGTAACTTGTCCCACTTCATCTCAGCTTCATATTTCTCCTTACTCATGTCTTCTAAAACATTCTGATTTTTTGGCATCTATTTTCTAGGAAAATTTTTTTGCCTCGGTCTTATTGTTTTTAATAGCAAAAAACAAAATCAAAAGATAATGTCTTATCTCGTCCATAGTTACTAATCAGTGCTTAGCAAAGTTGAAAATGAGAACGCAGGGGCACTGTGTTTGGAGAAGGAAGCAGTACCCAACCACATCAGCTATGACTAGGGTTTTAGAGGCAGAATGGAAAAAGCAGGCATAGAAAACTGCTCCTGAAAACGGCAGCTGTGACCAGATCTGCTGAGCGTAACTGCCTCTTCAGAGTACAGACGTACATGACGGGATTCATTCTTTGTACCTGCATTGCGCTAATGCACCCATTATGTCTCTCCTAGCCCATGCCCAGCCGGTGATTAAAGCGCTTCCTCAGCTCCGCATCCCATTAGCACACGTCAGCCCATTCAGAGTTCCAAACACGGGCAGTCATTCCTTGGGCAGCTTTTTAAAAGCACCACATTACCATTTTGAGAATTCTAATCAGTATAAAACAACAGCCAAGCATCCACAATAACAGTGGTCATCATGATTAAATTTCAAGTAATTATTAAAATAATAAAAGCGCTGGAAACTGAGCAAGCAAAACGGGCTGGTGCTCTGCCCCCATTATGGAGAAGCACATCAAATACCATAACAAAAACAAACAAACAAACAAAATCTGTTCGGACCGGAGCACAAAACCAGCAAACAGAAACAGGCATATCTAGAACTCACTCCTAAATTTCAGAAGACTTGAGCCTTTTTCCTGAAAAGTACGTACACCCTTTTAGAGGTGTGATTCTGCTCCTGGCTTTTGCAGTACAATTTGTGAAGCTGTATGATAACACTTGCGGTTCTATAACCATGAGAAGCCACTGCTGTGTTTGCATCTTTCAAAAAATTATGAACATACTAACTGCTCTCTGGTATCCTTATGGCTTTATTTCTTTTATTACATAGTGAGTGGTTTCTTTGTTTTTAGTTTGTTTGTTTCTGTTGAGGGGAGAAGATGGAAGATGGTGATTAGTTCTTTTGGAAGTTGAATTTTTTTTAATATTTAATTTTTACTTTTTTCTCTCTGAGCTTCTGACTGTAAACAGAGTGCTGAGAGCCGGGGAGCCAGAGAAGGGCCTCTGTGGTTGGTGAAGCGCTTGGGGAATTGGTGGGAATGGAGCTGGCACATGGGCTTAGAAGTAAGGCGTCAGTGGGGGGAATCGCGCACACCGAACCGTGGAAGCAGACACGCTCAAAGCGTGTCTGGCGTCTAGTTTTGATGGACCACAGGAGTCGTGTGGCAGCAGAAAGACATAATCCCCTCAGCTATCATGTCACAATGGTGGCGTGTACCCAATCAAGCATTCATATACACTACAGCTAATACTCAGCTGCACTTACAGTCCGTCAGTAACCCCAGACATCATCTGTGATTGATAGTTTCCACGTTTGAAACTTCCTTAGAGAAGATGCTTAGATGTCCATGGAGCTTCATTATATGATACATAGTATGCTTAGATGTCCATGGAGCTTCATTATATGATACATAGTCTCCACATTTCTCTCTCTTTGCTAACTTTCCCAGTGGAATAAGAAAAGGCACACGTACTTCAGGTTTTTTCTTTTTCCTTAGAAGCGTGGGAAATGCAATGGGTATATGGGATCAAGGGCTCTTCCCCCCACCCCCTGTCTTCCAGTGGGCCTGTTGTTTCCAGGAGGTCACATCTGTTTGGCGCCCCACTCTGAGACGAACCTCACAGCAGAGCGATATTTCTTCTATGCCACATGGCAATTCCGTATAAGAAGTCAGTTATCACGGCCACACTGGATAATGCACGCATCTCGGTAATCACATGCAGAAATTACTGCCCCGCCTCCCACCTCTCCTGGAGGAGTGCGTGCCCCTGGTGTTTGTTCCCTAACGAATTAAGTTAAACTCAGTTATGTTCCCTGATGTGGCTACGTACCCACCTGAGGTCCTTATACCACCGTCATTTTGTGTTACTAACCAATGTGAAATTATTGTTCCATATGATCGCACCACTTGCTTCCATATCCTTACTATGTGCAAATAAAGAGTTTAAAATAAAAATGTGCCCTTTAAGCAAGGTAGACATAGTTTTATGGTGTTTGCTTAAAATAATACTTATACACCATTAGTATTATTACTATTATTATATGTAATATGTTACATATAATTCATTTTAAGTATATTTTATTGATTTTGCTTTACAGTTGTCCCATTTTTTCCTTCCTTTTACCCTCCTCCACCCTGCACCTGCCATCTCATCAGCAGTCCCCCCTTAGTTCATGTCCAGGGGTCATACATATAGGTTCTTTGGCTTCTCCATTTCTTGTGCTGTTCTTAACCTTCCCCTGTCTATTTTGTACCTACCGATTATGCTTCTTATTCCCTCTATATTTTCCCCCATTCTCTACTTCCCTCCTCCCCACTGATAACCCTCCATGTGGTCTCCATTTCTATAATTCTGTTCCTGTTCTAGTTGTTTGCTCAGTTTGTTTTTATTTTTGTTTTTTAATTTTTATTATTCCTTTCAACATTTTATTATCTGTTCATTTATTTTGTTTGTTTGTTTGGAACTTCATACATAGATTAAGCCATGAGTTTATTTTTTTATGTTTGTTTAAAGCCTCTTTTTCCTCTTTTTATTGTTGTTCAAGTACAGTTGTCTTCATTTTCCCCCACCACTCCCCTTCACTACACCCACCCCAACCTCCCATCCTCATTCCTACCCCCCTTTGGCTTTGTCCCTGTGTCCTTTAAACATGTTCCTTTTGACCCTTCCCCTTTTTGGGGTTCAGTCTTGATAGTTGTGTGTTTGTTGTCATTTTACTGTTCATAGTCTCTTTTTAGATATTTTATTTATTTATTTTTAGACAGAGGGGAAGAGAGAGAGAAGAGAGGGAGAGACACATCACTGTGTGGGTGCTTCTCACGTGCCCCCCACTGGGGACCTGGCCTGCAACCCAGGCATGTGCCCTGACTGGGAATTGAACCGGCGACCCTTCGGTTTGCAGTCTGGCGCTCAATCCACTGAGCCACACCAGCCAGGGCCACTGTTCATTGTTTCGATTTTCTTCTTTTTCTTAGATAAGTCCCTTTAACCTTTCATATAATAAGGGTTCTGTGATGAGGTACTCCACATATAATATCATTCTTAAATTATTTATATTATTTTTCCAAAGCCTCCATCGAGTGTGAATAATTATTGATTTACCACGTGAGTAAGTAGAATTGTGTGGGATGGTAATGCCCTAGAAACCAACTTGAATAGTCTTGGGGGTGATTAAAAGTGATCTTTACAGAATTTCAATTTCAGACTTTCCTACAGAGTAAATTATAAAGATGCACCCTGGGAACTTGAAGGAAGTAAAGAGGCTTTCATTTCCACATGTTAGATTAGTTTTTTCTTAGTGTATTTATTGTCAGAAAAGGCCATGAGCTAATTTCTGTGCTCATTCAGTGCAGACAATAAGACCCTGAACAACATTTTCCAATAAGGGCACAAGAAGGAAGTCCGTGCTGAGAGGAGGTTGCTTACAGAGCCTCTCTCAAGCTTGCCACGATTCCGTGGGACTATCTGAGTGCCTTCGTGCCAACAGAAAACAGGCTTGTGCAGATGAGGATCCTCCTCCACAAATGACATGGCCTTGTCCAGCCACGTACTGGAGAATTTTCACCCATGGCAAGCCATTTGCTACATCAAAGATTTGGAAAACATGTTTTGAGGGAACCCACTTTTTCCAGTGTCCTAGTCAAACTGCTCATTTCAATTGAAGTTCACTAGCTCTCTCCAGCTAGATATCTTCATGAATTGCTATTTTAGATCAGGATTCTAAAGTTAGAAGATCTCATTTTGAAATACTTTGTAACTGGCCTGCACATGCTGTAGACCAGACCATTCAGCTAACCCCCAGTAGGGGCATCTTATAAATCCGAATGGTCTCAGACACTCACCATTTCATCTTTCTTCTTCTCAGTTATGTGACATTAGTCACATGCTCTTGGCATCTTCTGAGGTCCCATGTGCTCCAACACTGGTGATGTTCTAAAAACAAATCCGTACCTCCATTCCAGGTCCAGGTGCAGGCACTACTTTATATGGACTGAGATTTTGTTGCCTAAGGGGACAAGGTTTGAGGGTGGATAACCCCAATAGAACAAGGAGTCCCTGCCATTTCATATAGGAGTAACCTCTAGTAGATCGCTTTGCGGCACCTGGCCACAGGGCTGGTATCAGCATCTCTGAGTTGTCTGCCAAGTCCTCAATCTAGTAAGCTGATCCAACATTTCGGCTTTGTAAAAGCCTGATTCACCTATTCAGCACACTGTGCACTTGGTGGAAAATGAGTTTTACCACCATGTTATCCGTAAGATTCGGAATGGCATATAGAAGAATGATGGAACTAAGTGTGTACAGAGCTGTTTCAGTTCTGTGTGCAGGATGGGCATGATAATCAGATTTGAAAATAAATGTAGAAAATATTTTTTTTGAGGGGGAGAGTAAATATAGAACTCTGAGATAAAGATGCTCTTTATTTTTAACCCCAAGATTATTTTGGTTTCAATCAACTTCAGAATAAATGCATTTAAAACAAACAAGTAACCTCCCACTCCTGAATTCACAGAGCACCCAAGAAAATCCATCATTCAAGTTTATAAATGGATTGAATAAGCAGTAAAACCAACTTTTCATAGTCCAGAAGGCTTCAGATAATGTATATATTCCATTCTTTAAATCATTAAATTCATAAACTTGCCAAAAGAATGTGTACCTTAACTTGAAAAATCAAGAGTTTACTTCACCTTAAGAAACATTTATAAAATACACTTCATTTTCCCTTTAGAATAATTTGTGACTTAAAAACTATTTCATCACTTTCTTTGGCATTTTTTTCTAGTTCTAAGTGTGTTGGGCCAGTATAACATCATTGTCAAGTAAGACAGTGCCTCCCTTGATCCAAGGGGGCCAGAGACAACGGCCAGGAAAGAAGCAGTAAATTATAGTCGATCACTGAGAAAGCAGATATAAAGAAAACTAAGTATAAATAAAGTCGATTAATAAACAACATAGGGAATGGAAAATAAAAAAAATCTCTCAGTCCAGTACTCATCATTCAAACAGAAACATAATGCTAACTTCAGGACTTTAAGACAATTACACGTCAATCAAATTGTATGGTAAGACATTGCCTCTTTTATTTAATGCATTATTCATCATTAGTCATGTTACTCATCATCAACAAAGAAAAGAACAAAATTTTATCTTAAGTACGCTACTAAACACTTCACCTCTGTTAACTCTTTTAATTCTCTCAACACTAACGAACATATGATATCACCTCCACTTTTAAGATGAAGAAACTAATGAAATTACAAACCAAAGGGCATTTGGAAACACACGGGACTAGAAATACAAATTTGGCCATGTTCATCTTGCATTAAAATGTAAAAGAACAATATTGGAAGCAATATAAAGGCCTAAATCAAAGACATGAAATGTTGGTGGTTGGGTCTAGGTCACTAGAAATTGGAGTAAAGGTAAGGGGATGGGTTTAGGATGAGTTTTAGAAGAATTTCACATTTAGAATTGACAGGACTGACTGGTGGTTTAGATGTCACAGTAGGGCAGGAAAAGAGAGAAAGATTCTCCAATATGTTGTAACTTCTCAATAAATAATTTGTGAATGAATGAATGATTTGGTGCTATCAAGGAAATTTGCTGGTTGAAAGCCATTTAAGAGCAGTAAACTCTAAGGTTAACAGCTTCCTCTTGATTTCTATCACATTAATAGCTTAATTCTCCAGCCAGCTGAAGGTTAACCTCAATGGTTGAATTATTGTATCTTCTCAGAGAGCAGGAGTTCATTCTCGCTCTCATACTCACCTCTTGAATGGTTTGTGAGCAGAGCAGAAGCAGCAACTCCATTTTCACTTTGACCTTCAGGTCCTTGGGCTGACAGCCTTTATATTAGCTAAGCACTGTGGAGAATGTCTCTTCGTTTTAACTAAGCTTCTAATATATACACACTAATATATCTAATATATTACAATATTAGAAACTATTAGAAACATTAAGGTGTGTATTAAGGTGTTACACTAGAATACATTAACATATGAGAATACATAGGGTGTTCTAATGTATTAGAAACATTAGGGTGTGTATTGTAAAATATCTTAAATCAGCTGGGAGGGATGAAAGATCAGGGTTTGAAATCGGTGCCTTTGTTAAATTGAACAAAATAGATGGGATTTTCTTTTTTTAATATATTTTATTGATTGTGCTATGATAGTTGTCCCAATTTTTCCCCTTGACCTCTTCTACCCGGCACCCCCTACCCCACCACTCCCTCTGGCAATTCCCTCCTTAGTTCATGTTCATGGGTCATGCATATAAGTTCTTTGGCTTTTCCATTTCCTATACTGTTCTTAACACCCCCCTGTCTATTCTGTACCCAACAATTTGTACATCTTAATCCCCGCACCTGTTCCCCAATTCTCTCTCCCTTCTCCCTCTCAGCTGATAACCTTCCAAATGATCGCCATATCTTTCATTCTGTTTCTGTTCTGCTTCTTTGCTTAGTTTTCTAGATTCAATTGTTGATAGTTGTGCATCTATTGCCATTTTAATGTTTATAGTTTGGATTTTCTTCTTTTTTTAAATAAGTCCCTGCAACTTTTCATATAATAATGGCTGGCTGATGATGAATTTTCCTTTAGCTTTACCTTGTCTGGGAAGCATTTTATCTTCCCTTTGATTTTAAATGATAGCTTTGCTGCATAGAGTAGTCTAGGTTGTAGGTCCTTGCTTTTCATCACTTTGAATACTTCTTTCCAGTCCTGCAAAATTTCTTTTGAAAAATAAGCTGACAATCTTATAGAAACTCCTTTGTAGGTAACTGTCTTTCTTTCTCTCACTGCTTTTAAGATTCTTTATCTCTAACCTTTGGCATTTTAATTATGATTTGTCTTGGTGTGGTCCTCTTTGTGTCCATCTTGTTTGGGACTCTCTGTGCTTCCTGGCCTTGTATGACTATTTTCTTCACCAAATTAAGGAAGTTTTCTCTCATTATTTTTTCAAATAAGTTTTCAACTTCTTGCTCTTTCTCTTCTTCTGTCATCCCTATGATCCTAATGTTAGTACATTTGAAGTTGTCCTAGAGGCTCCTTAGCCTATCCTCATTTTTTTGGATTCTTTTTAATTCTCACTGTTCTGATTGAATGTTTTTTTCTTCCTTATGTTCCAAATAATTGATCTGATACTCAGCTTCATCCATCCCACTGTTGGTTCCCTGTAAATTTTTCTTTATTTCACTTAGTATAACCTTCATTTCTGCCTGGGTCTTTTTATTGCTACTGAAGTACCTTATAAGTTACTGGAGCATCCTACTAACTAGTGTTTTGAATTCTGCATCTGATAGATTATCTCCATTTTATTTAGTCGTTTTTCTGGAGTTTTTTTCTGTTCTTTCATTTGGGCCATATTTCTTTGTTTCCTCATTTTGGCTTCCTCCCTGTGTTTGTTTCTGTGTATTAGGTAGAGCTGCTTTGACTCTCTGTCTTAGCTGCATAGCCTGTTATAGAAAAGCACACCAATAAGATGGATGGGGTGGAGGCATAGGTAATTGCCAGGGCAAGGCAACCCATTTAAACCAAACTGGTGGAGTCTCCAATATGGTTCACGCTCTGTGACTCTGTGTGGGGGAAGGTCCAGAAAGGGGACAGTGCCACTGCCTGGCCTCTGGAGATTTGTCTGGGAGGAAACTGTCCCCCAGCACTTGCCTCGATGCCAGACCCTTCAGTTTTTTCCCATATGTCACTGATACCTTTCCAGCTGCTGCTCCAGTGCTGGATACCAGAGTGAGTGAATCTGCTTAAGTGTTAAGTCTATTGCAGGCTCTTTAAGATAAGATGGGTGAGAATCCCACAGTTTCTTCCACCACCCCAACCCCCACTGGTTTTTATAGCCAGAAGTTACGGGTACTTATCTTCCTGGCACTAGAACCCTGGGTTGGGTGGTCTGGTCAGGGACTGGTCCCTCTCTCCCAAGGTATCCCTCCTGCTTTTTACTCACCACACATGGGTGTGGACTGCCCATTCTGAGTCTCATGTCTCTGTGCCTTTCCACCCCTCCTGCCCATCTGGATGAATGTGGCTCCTTTAATTCCTTGGTTGTTGGACTTCCATACAGATCAATTTTCTGATAATCTGGGTGAGAGTTGTACTGTAGTTGAGTTGTAATTCTTGCTCTGGTTGTGTGAGGAGATGATCCATGTTTGCCCACATCTCTGTCTTGACTGGAAGTCCTACTTGTACACAGTATTTTCTTGGTGAAATTTAGGAATGTGAATAAGATTCGCATAAACAATACATTTTTTAAAATTAAAGATAACATAGTGTGAAGGCACTGAAGTGCTCTATAACCAAGAGAAATGAGGCTGATTGAGTTTATTAAAAGGTTTATAAAGATCTGTCTTTAGATGTGAGGTTGAAGGATTTGGGCAATTGACACCCATGAACTGACCTGAAATGACCTTTCTTATTTTACGAATGGGCTAATGATTTCATAATCTCATAATTTTCTTAAGTTTTAGAATAAAACTGTGAGATATGAATGACTGTAAAGAACATTTATGTTATCCTACCTTACTTATCTGGGTTATTTAGAAAAGTATGTACTGATACCTGTTACCTTCAGAGTAGAACTATAGAGTTCTAGTGTGTTACAAGTAGAAAGACTGAAATTCTCTAAACTAGTGCTATCTGATAGGAGTTTTTAAGATGAGCCATATATACAATTTAGAGTTTTCTGGTAGCTATATTAATATAAGTAAAAAAGTGATCAGGTGATACTAATTTTAATTATATATTTAATTAATGTTTCCAAAATATTACCACTCAACATTAAAGCTATATTAAAAATTATTGAGATCTTTTACATTCTTTTTTGTGATGTGTGTAACATAGTCTTCAAAACCAGGTGCATGTTTTGTACTAAAGCACGTCTCGGGTCTACCTAGTCACAGTTCAAGTGCTCAGTAGCCACATATGGCTAATGACGACTATGTCGGAAAGTGCAGTTCGAATTCCTATTTAAGAGATGAAGAAAACAAGACCCTAAACAAATTAGTATATTTGGCTGAGGTCCCAGAATGAGCACTTTACAATCTGACTCACAGACCTCACTCTTACACCACTGGTCTTATGAATAATAGTTGTTGGCTCCTTCTAAATATTTATTACGTGGCCAAACACTGTTCCACGCCCTTAACACACATTAACTCATTTAATCATCAAAACAATGAAGAAGGTCCTGTTTTCTGTATCATGCAAATGAGAAAAATCAAAGCTTGAAAAAATTTAAGTCTGACTGAAGGTACCAGCGTACCAGTGGCAGAAAAAAGATTTGAACCCAAATAGTCTGCCTCCAGTTTCTATGCTTGACCATGATGGTTTTCTGGCGATGGGTGAAACAAATGACTGTATTTTATAGTCGAAAGCAAAGTACAGAACAGTACTGTCAGTCAAAGGCAGTCCATGCCTAATGTTTTCATCAATAATACTGTTTGTTGTACTCAGCTGAACTCTTGGAATAATGTTGTTCCAGTGGCTGAAAGCATCCTTTTTAGCAAATTCCCTGCATTGCTGGCACAGTACACTGTTCTGGGTGAAGTGTCTGGCACTCTTTCCAGACGAGCTTCAGGATATTTCATCTCCTCTGTCTGATTTTTTAATTGGTGGGTCTCTTCTTACCTATTGTTTTGGTTTCTGTTTGTTCGCTTGCTTTGATATTATTGTAGGAGAGCAATGGATTTCTTTTTCTCAGTAGCTCAGGACATTTAATAAGCATTGCAGTTAATACAATTTCTCTACCTATTTTCTTCCATTACCTTTCTCCTGTTACTGAATGTAGATACACATTGTGCTATTTTTGCTATAGGAAATAATCCATTGATTGACTTATAACAAAATTGGTATATTCGATATCCTGATATATTTGAATAATTGATAAATGCCTAATAACTTCTTTATAAAAAATGAACCTGCCATAGTGACATATTTACAAAATTAAAGTTGCTATATCATGCACCTGTCCATGTTGGAAACTCCCAAGGTGGAAGTATTGGGGTACTTCAGGTGTAGGGGTGATTTCTTCTGCCTTCCATTCACTTACATCAGGTGTTGATGTTAAGATTTTCCTCTTTCCCTGCTCTGTGCATCCACACGTAAAAGCTCCATCACACGAAGTCCATTGCACTTAGTTCCCCATTTGCCTCTCCCAGCCTAGGGGAAAGGCTAGAGAGATGGAACTCGACATGATTATGGAGGTTTGCTCATCATTGGTGGTTTCAGAGGTAAAAGTGGATCCCGACCCGCTCCCCGCTGACCATGACACCAGACACCTCACTCACCTCCTGAGGGTTGGTTTTAACGACCTTCTTCTCCTCGTCACACAGCCTCCCACCTACGGTGTTAGATTCAAGGGAATGGAAGACATCTGCTGAAGGAATGACAGCTCTCATAGACCACGCTCGCTGTCAGGCAGTGACTCCACCTGGTTAAGTCAAAAGACCATAGAATTCCTTCATTTTGGAGAGAGTCTAGAACTGTTCTCTCTCTTGACCACATTGTTTCAAATATGGCACAGGCTGCCACCATTAACTAAAGAATTTTTTCCCCTCAGTTTTAACTTGAAAATAAAATGATAATGTTTGCTTCAAATGTTCTACTCAAGCTTTCCTGTTAGAAGTCCAGCACACGTGGATTTTTTAAAACATGGCTGTGCAGATGTAAGTATCCTAGCGTGGGATGCACCAACATAGCCTTGGGTCCAGGAAGGTTATATTTGAAAGACTGTTATTGTGCCTCTTAAATATTTGTGACAGTTCCTTCAATGTTATTGTTATAGTTAATTAGACAAGTACAGAAATGAAGATTGCTATTGTTATTCTCTTTATAAAGCACAACCAAAGCCCAGGGTCACTCATACCACTTCCCTGATCAGAAACATCCTCTCCACTCCCCAAATACCCACAGAGTAAACTGGGGATCCTTCCAGCTGTGCCAGGCCCCAATAGTGTAATTTGCCCGATGCTACCTGGCTTATCTTCCTGTTGCATTCTGTACACCCTAGTCAATCTTATTCTTCAAAATACTGGGGAATAAGATTAAAGAGCCTCCCTTGATAACTCATACTCCTATTAAACATTCTTATCTTGTGCAAGTTTCTTTCTGCTTTTTAACCAGATAGCTAAAATGTTCTAAGTAAATACCCTGCTTCCATTCAAGACTGGGTTAGCTGTGGTAAACAGAATAGGCTACACCCATAGAATTCCTCTGTTAAAGTTGCGCATTAATCATTCATTGTTTACTATTGCACTGAGAATCCCCCTCACACATTCTCAATACTGACACCATGATGATAGAGCCCATTCTGAAATTGTTTCTTGTTCTGAGAGAGCACAGTGTTCATTCCCGTAGGGAACCGTTTCTCGTGGCGTGGAAATGTAGCTCAGCACTCATGTGGAAAACCAGTGGGGAACAAGTTGGCACACAGGACCACACCCTCAGAGAGGTTTTCCCGTGGGGAATCTGCCTAGGCTGCTATGAGGCTTGCTTTTACTAAAACTCCCTCACCCTGAATTGAGGCAGCAAGGGCTTACTGCAACTTCCTAAAGTCTGAGCTAAACCTCCCAAGTATGGAGTGTGACCAGTCCAACCATTTTTCCCTTTACATTTGCAAATATCCTTCTTCTTTGATGTAATTAGCAACATCCTCTCCTTTGTTATCTGTAAAAGGTAATCACCTGCAGGGAACCTGTGCCTAGTCAATGAGGACCATGCTCCTTATAATGTACCCAGAGAAGCAATAAATGCCTGTCTAGGCAAGGGCCTGGGCCCTCTCTGTCTGTCTCTGTCTCTCTCTGTCTCTCTGTCTCTGTCTCTCTCTCTCTCTCAGAGAGTGGCCATGCCGTCCCTTTTTCTCTGCAGGACTTTCGTAGTCCGTGTGTATTTGTCCACTAGCAGCCACCGCATACACAAATCCTGCAGCCCAGGATCCGCATCGCATTCCTTCCTCACCCCAGCTCCCAACCAGTGTGGCTGGTTGGCACCTGTCACAATGTACTTGTATTATTCCTGTGTCATAGAAAGCCTGCCCTGCGTGCGGTGTTAGGCTGATGAGAAGTTTTTAGTGATGACATTTTTAGAATAATAGGTTAATTGCTTTAAAAATAATGTTTGTAAAGTTGTATGCCACAACAACAAACACAGCAAGACTAATTCTTTCCTCTGCTGAAGGACTTATCTTTCCCTAACTTTTTTAAGGCCTTGTTAAGCTCTAGTATATCATTCTTATCTTGGAACACATGCCTTCACTTCATAATGATTTATTGCCACATAATCCACTGACCAGAATAATTGGTGACCTTTCTCAATTAGCAAGGGACTATGTTAACATACAACCTTAGCATTAGCATCATGAATTCCTTTCAAAATAGAATGATCTCCTTTGTAATTGATTTGAAACCATATTTCAAGTCATTTTTAGACCTACCTATGTATAAGAGTTTGGAATACTGGGACCTTACACCTGACATTTCTAAACCTATCAAGGGAGGAATGATGCCTAAGTGACCTTCTAACTCCCTTTGGGATCCCCCAGACATCATAGTAGGAGAAGGTTACTTGCATGCACAGTTACCCAGTAGATACCAGCAATCCTGAAGCACAGTGACCTTCTGTGTCTGAAACAATGTGATCCATCCCCAGCTTTGCCGCTCCTAGGCAGCCTTGCTGGAATATTACCACCACTGTCACAGGTACAAATAATCAGTCCCTTTTCTGAGTTCCCATAGAATCTTGTTGATATCATAGCATTATCATTACTTTAAGTGTTTTTCTTACACTAGCCTAAGAATCTTGGGAGTTCAGAGACTGTCTTATTCATTTCTGATTCCCCAGAACTAGCCTCACAAATAGTAGGTGCTAATGAATGAAACTTTTTTGCCCTCTCTGATTTTCTTTCTTACTTTTTGAACAAATATAGCACTTTCACTCAGTATGTTGATAGCTAATCAAGTGTGGCCTTTAGTCATTGCTTAGTCATCTAATGTATAATAGATAGCTTCTTAAGGTCAAGAAACTGGTCATATTTCTTTTCAAACTCTTTTCAATGTTTTAATCACTGGAAAATAGCTGATATAAAACTGTTGAGTAATGTTCCATAATGAATTTATTATTTTGAATATTTATTGAAGAACCACTATGCCAAGATAGTTTTATGGCTCAGGTCAGGTTTAGTTCTTAAAAAGATAATTTTAAGCATCATTCCAAACACACTGACTCAGATATTCTCAGGAAAGAGCTGAGAAATTCATATTGTGAAACCTTATGAGTGATACTGACAACCAGCTAAGTTTGGAGACTGTTGGACCGGAGTTTACAGGAAGGAAAGAGAAAGCATGAGGCCGACGATGAGTAAGACAGAGGGGGCCCCATCTCGGTCTTTGTCCGGCCATGGTTCACTGCCTGACCTGTGAATGTGGACCCAGAGAACCCGCCACTAAGATTCAAAAACCAGGAACAAATGCCTCGAATCAGAGATTTCTTTACAAATAAGAAATCAGGCACTTGTGACAGTACATGGTATATATAGATAAAGGTTCTAGACTGTGGACTGGTTTCCTAAGACTAAGCTAAAAATGGAGGAACTCAATACTGAATTGGACTGAAAGAGAAGAAATGCACATGCCGATACATTTCCACTGAGTAAGGGAATTTGGGGGGGAAAAGGGGAGCCTATAATGATAGAATGAAGATTGACAGAAATGCTTCTTCATTGGAACAGTGGCGTGTCAGACTGAGTATAAAACGGTGGTTCTCTGTGTGGGCCAGCACTGCGTGAGGGCGTATGAAATCAAAGAGTGTTTTAGATTTTCAGTCTTGGGTTGACAGAAATTTTGCCCTTTGAAATATTGGAAGCATGCTTGGCTAATCTCAGAAGGCAGCCCTGGGTGCCCAATAAACTACTAGAAGCATCAAGCTGCAGTGACCTGCTCCGAGCAAGCAAATAGGGTAGATAGACGTCACGGTCCTTAATCAGAAATAATATATCATTCACATCCATGCAGGCAGCTTGGGATGAAAGAAAATCTCTAGAGGAGATCAAACCCACGGGAAACCATGCACAGGAGGGCCGATGAATGTCTACACTGAAATATAAAGTTATTAAACAATAAAAGGCAGACAGCTATTTTTAATGGTTGCATTCTCTCACTTTCCAAATGGAAATATACATCTTCTGTGGACCTGATTGTCCTGATTTGTAGCTTAAAGAGAAGATCATCTAATATTACAGTAATTATTAATGGGTTAGTGTCTGAAAATAATGTTTTTAAGGAATATTTATCCTTGGGTGTCCACTGCAGGGCTGCTGTGTGTTCCTCGGTCTTCGGAGCAGTTCATTTAATTGATCTGTGAGTGGACAATGTAGAGAATGGCCGGTCAGAGGCCTAACAGGCAGTGTGATAAGACTTGAAGGTACACGTTCAGGTTGCCAATGATATAATTATAGTGTTGACACCCTGAACTCAGCGGTGTGCTTTTAGCTTCAGCGGGCTGATGGAAAATTTCAAGTCAGTGACTATTCATGTCAGTGGTTTCCACTCTAAACCTCCGAGCAACCTGGAAACACGCAGGTGCGGTATGTAAGTGGAACCCTGGGTGAGCCTGCATCACACAGTCCCCAGACTAACCTGGTTTACCCCCCCCCATGACCCCTCTTTTCCCCTCCTACCCTTCTGCTGTTTTGATGACCTCAGGCCTGCAAAGAAACTCCTGCATTCTGTTTGCTTCTGAATGTGCACTGTGACTTCCTGCCATAACCTCTTACTTCATAAAGACCAAGTAAGACTTATAAGGATCCAAGAGTAAACAATTAGAAATATATGTATATCTTTCTGCCAAGTTCACTGGAGCTTCAATATTGCTAAATCAGTCAGACACATAGATCTGTTGATTATTTATACTATGTCAGCATTAGGGACCATAGAGCCTCCCCTCAATGACCTGTAGGTGAAATGGAGGAATGCTATGATTAGCCATGAATTAACTAATTAGGTAACTACACAGGATAGGATCCATTTAAGTGTATCTCAGTTCCCACCAGGATCTGAGGTAAGTAGAAAAGAACAGTGAAACAGATGGGGGGTTAGTAGAATGGTAAGGACCTGCAGGAGGAGATCCTTACTAACATATCATGCTTTGTGTTAATTATTGAATTTCCTTCATTTTATCTAAACTTACCGTAGTTAAGCCTTACAGATCAATTTCAGTTCCAGGAGATGTTAAAGGGAGAGGAAGAGCAAGTGAGAAAGAGGAAGAAATATGTAGGGACTAACATGTTCTTCTACCGTCATTTCCCTGCCGATCATCCTGCACCTGAATTCTTCAAGAGAAATAACTAGACCCAGAAAGCAGGAATTCCTAGAGGATTCAAAGAGGATTGGTTTTCAAATCTAGACCATTCCATTTTGAATGCGGCAACCACAATTTCTATATTAACCTTTCAGTACCTAAACAAGCAGGAATATGCTGAGCAAGGCTGAAAAAAAATAGAAGGTCTAAGGTTGCTTATTTATTTCCAACACTGACTGTGATATGTGTTTGCAGCTGGTTTGTAAGACTTTGTTTATGCATTTCCTATACATTTACAAGCTGTTTTCAAAAAGTACTCACTCTAACAGTATCAAATGAGATCAAATAACTAGTTCAACAATGTACAACAGGTAATTTACCACTTTTTGAAAGGAATTTTATGCCCTCAGATACCAAAGTAGAGAAGTGGTTGGTGAAGTAGCTTTAAGCTCTCACTGGGTTATAATTCAAAATAATGCATTTATATTACCAAATTCTTGATACTTCTAGGACAAGCACTTTTTGCAAAACTCCTTGCAATTAATCTTGTAAACTTCCCAATTAGTCAGAATTATTTTGGGAGAAAGTAGTAAGTAGTGTTCTCATTAGTGTGTCCAACTCCAAGACAGGAAGGATTTGAGAATAACCAGGAAGCTAGGTGAATTAAGGTCAATGACTGCCACTTTTAAATAAATGTTATATCTTTCCTGAGACATCATTAAAAAAGCATTTGTTAATCAAAAGCCATAGGCATAATGCCACCCTGAAGTTGGGGGCTCTCGGGGCGAGAGGGAGGAGAGGAAGGGGAATCAAGCTTATGCCAGGATTTCTAAACTTGGCTCAACATCCATTATCTCAAAGGTGACTGTGTCATAATGACAGATCACAAAGGGGGAGTACAAATGTCGAGCCGGGGGTGCTGGTGGTTTAAACACAGGCACAGAATGCTCATTAGTTACATTAATCTTGACCTAATGGAAGTCTTGGCTTAGGCAGGTGGCACTTACATGAATGAGATGAATGTTCTAAATTCAGGATGCTGGCAGAACAGTGAGTAAGTTACCAGAAGGTCATGGGTCATAATCTCAATATTCAGTTTATGGATTCTGAGAGATGAGTGATGAAAAATCACCATTGCTTAAATGATATTTGGTAATGAAAGTTGATTTCAAATGTCATAACTCATGCACACAGGCAGAGACAGGGACAGAAAGGCAGAATATATAGATATTGTATACTATACATTATATTGGGTTGGCCAAAAAGTTTGTTTAGTTTGTTTCCATAAGGTGACTCTAGTAGTGCTTAGTTGCCTTTAACTTCATTCGAAACAATTTTGTTAGCTTGTATGTAACAGCTGTCATATCAGCATGCATTAAAAAAAACATAAAAATTAGTAAATTTTTGTGCAACCACTTTAATATTGAAGATGGAAGAAAATACGCAATGTTTTCAGAGTACTATGCTTCTTCATTTCAAGAAAAGTAAAAACACAACTGAAATAAAAAAAAGATTTGTGCAGTGTGTGGAGAAGATTCTGTGACTGATTGAACCTGTCAAAAGTGATTTGAGAAGTTTCTTGGACATTTTGGTCAAATAATTCTTTTCTGTGGGACTGTCTTAATAACTGAAAGATGTTTAGCAGCACCCCTGGCCTCTGCCTACTAAAAGCCAATAGCAGGAGTTAGCCGACATACACAAAATATTCAAATCAATGAAATTATTGGTGAAAATGAAAAACGTGTCTTTTATTTTGCAGATAAAACCATGTGGACTTTTTGGCCAACCCAATATATTTTATATAGTATATATTACGTTGCATATTTCATAGTCATTGTATATACATTATATATTGTTATATTAAATATGCTTATACAAACTACTAAAATAGAGTCAGAAAAGCATATTAGCTAAAGCCATTTATTAAAATTAAGATGAGTCATATTAGCTGTACGATGAAAAAGAAAACCTCTCGCACTAAAGGGGTGCTTGCATGAGGAGTCTCAGGATTGGTGACGTCCCAAACAGGCGAACAAGACAGGACCTGGGCCCTGGATGAGGTCCTCCACTTGGGATCAGCCATCTATTCTCAGAGTAAGGATGGGCCCACCTGCAAGTAACGGAACACACTACACAAACCAAATTAAACAAACAAAAAGAAGGAATTTTTTTTGCTCAAATAACTTGATTCAGAAGTTTCCATCTCCTCTTTATTCAATAGCATCGGTGTTTTACCAAGATGTTTGCGAGACAATCCCACAGCACAGGTGCCTCACTGTTCACCAGGTTCTTGCTTGTTTGCCTCGCCTCCGGTAGGGGACAGTGCCCCATGCCCTAACCACCAAGCCCGAGACTTGTGTTTCACTCTGAGCCAACTTAGATGAGGCTTCCACATTGGGTCAAACAACAAAACCAGACCATGACGTGCTATGGCTACTTAGGCCTATTGAAGATGCCTGTTCCTGTAGGTTCTCCCCCATTTTCCTCCTGTCCCCTCCTCGCTGATGACCCTCCATGTGATCTCCATTTCTGTGATCTGTTCCTATTCTAGTTGTTTGCTTAGTTTGTTTGTTTTTTGTTTTAGGTTTTTTTTTAGGTTTGGTTGTTGATAGTTGTGAGTTTGTTGTCATTTTACTGTTCATATTTTTGATCTTTTTCTTTTCCTTAGATAAGTCCCTTTAACATTTCATGTAATAAGGGCTTGGTGATGATGAACTCCTTTAACTTGACCTTTTCTGGGAAGCACTTTATCTGCCCTTCTATTCTAAAAGATAGCTTTGCTGGATAGAATAATCTTGGATGTAGGTCCTTGCCTTACATCACTTTGAATACTTCTTTCCAGGCCATTTTTGCCTGTAAGGTTCCAATAGTCTTATGGGAACTCCTTTGTAGATAACTGTCTCCTTTTCTCTTACTGCTTTTATGATTCTCTCCTTATCTTTAATCTTGGGTATATGAAGCATAAATGGTAGGTACAAAATAGACAGGAGGAGGTTAAGAATAGTATAGGAAATAGTATAAGAATAGTATAGGAAATGGAGGAGCCAAAGAACTTACCATATTTTTGAACTATAAGATGCACTCCCCCACAAATTTGGGAGGAATAATGGTCGTTAATGCTGCTGTTGAGTTCTGTTTACATTTATATTGGTGAAATATTATGTTATTTATGTTAATAAATATTTTACCACATTTTTTTGCTTCAAAACTTTTTTCCTGTTCTCCTCCTCTAAAACCTGGTTGCATCTATGGTCCAAAAAATACAGTATATGTATAACCTATGGACATGAACTAAAAGTGAAGAAATGCTGGTGGGAGGGTGGGTGCAGGGTGGAGGGGAATAAAGGGATGAAAAAAATGGGACAACTGTCCCATAATCAATAAAATACACTTTAAATAAAAAAGAAGCTTTCCTTTGATACAGGTCTAAAAAAAAAGAAAAAGAAAAGAAAATACCTATCCCTAGAGCTTGCAAGGTGGTCAGTCCCACCCAAACCACAAGCTACTATTCAATGGTATGAAAATGGGCAGGATGTTGCAAAAAACATTCATAATACACAGAACTCCTAGCAATCATTTCATGTGTCCCACTATATCTATTTGAAAACAGAGGCATGGGGGAAGTACCCAATGAATGCATCTTCGTAAATCATTTCCATATGTCCAGTTTAGGATTCTGTCAACATTATCTCTCCTCCTTAATTGAGATGTTCAGGCTTCTGATACCTATAGCACTCTTTTCCTTGGAGTCAAATTGAAAACAGTGTTCTCTCCCTAACCCTGTATTTTTATTATAGTGCATTGGATAAAAAGGGGTGTGTCAGGGGAGAATAATTACAAAGATGTTCCGAGGCTTCTCCTTTACTTCCAAAACTGGAAGAAAATTTGAGATAAGATTATCCATGACAAATAAAATTTGATAATAAATATAACATATTTTAGGTCAGAACCAAACATGATCCTTTCTTTCCATCACAGCAAGAAAAGAAAAGTGCAAAAGATGTCATTGGTTTAATAACATAACGTTTCCAATTTACCTTGCATGGTGATTCAGTAGTTTTAATTCTTTTTTTCTCTTTACAACAAGTTATATGACTTTGCAGTTTGGGAAAATTGCAGACATGAAAGCATTTAATTTGACAGTTTTTGTTTTGAATTTTCTATTACTAAATATGTCTTCTTGGGCCTTTAAGCACATGCTGACGTGCATGCACACCCCGCCCCCAGCAGAGTGCTCATTGTACTGTGTATCTGCTAAGAGAAGCAGTCTCCCGCTTGGAAAAACAGACAAGCACAGCAGAGTAGGTCAATAAAAATGAAAATAGATTATTTGTAAGCCTTGAGGGAAATCATTAGTTTAAATAGGAATGGTAAAATAACATAACTGTATGTGGAAAAAGAGGCTCTTTTCCCATCACACTAATTTATGCAGAAATTAAGCACAAACATAATGATCATGGTGTATTTGTCTCCACTGCTTTGTTTAAATTAATGTCTCCCAGAAATAGACCATCAAGTGAAATCAGAATGAAGAAAATTTTATGAATGTCAAAGTCCCATCTTAGCATTAACTATTTTCTTTCAGAATACTGATCTCCAAAACTATCTTAATGAAATAATTTTTGTTTTGGGGAGTGTTTTTCGTGTTTGTTCGCTGTTTTGAATATAACAAAAGCTCCCCAAAGGACACAGTCTTGTGGATGAATTTGCTAACTAAATTCCTTAAAAGGACATAGGAAGAACAGACAGCGACTTCTTCCTGAGTTGATGAGTAGAGTCTTCTTGAGGCTCAGACCACCACGCAGTGACAGGGAACGGGAGATGGGGGCTTTCGCTTCCTCCCGGGCAAGAGGCATATTTGGAACAAATCCGATAAATAACCCCAAGGAATATTAAGGCCCATTTGGAACCCGCCACCATAATGGGGGAAGATAGAGCCTCTAGAGTCCGAAGCTTGGGGATGAAAAGGAAGAAGCGATTCATCCTGACAGCTCCGTTCTATAATTTCCCATAGAGATCATTCAGAGCACAGACAGGGTGGGTCGCGTTCAGGCAACAGCGTGAACTTCTGCCTGGATGGTGGGATATGCAAGTCTATCGCACACTGGAAGCCAGAAGCCTAGGGTCCTGTGGGGATCAGAAAGGATCAATTACTGGGTGACACACTCTAGGATCTTTCACCTTTGTCTCCTCATTTCCACATGACAGAGTCAAGAATTTGGAAGGAGCTTGACTCCTAGTGATTCTACCGGATGGTGGTGACCCAGAGAAACATTGTTTTATTGCTGGGATTTTTTTGTGACCCCACTGTACTCATGACTGATGGCCTAAGGGATATATAGTAAATACACATATCCTTTTACATGTATTCCTTTGCTATTATAAATGGAAGAATCTGTCAATATATCCATAACCTGAAATTATGACCATCATTATATTATTTATATATCATCAAATTTCAGGCATGAAAAATCAGCATCACAGGCTACATTAATAGAGTTCCTCTAAGTGAATAACGTCATGACTCTTGCATCAGGTTTGAGTTTTCACAGATAAGCTATTTCTCACTCAAGGAGGATTTTGTCTACCTTTATCATCTTCTCTCATTAGGATGGGGCCTGCTTGACTAGGGTGAGGAAGGAAGTGGGTGATAGAGCAGGAGTCATGGTAGAAGGACCAGGAAATGCTAAGGCTCAAGAAGACAGGGGAAACTTGAAAGAAAAGAAAATTCTCTTCAAATATTTCCATCTTAGCTGTTGATTAGAAAAGAAGCTGTTGATTAGTTGTAGATCTATGAGTTTAAACCCGAGCCAGCAGAAGGGATGGAATTGAAAACAGATTTGAACGGGATGCTCACTGGACTCACTGTGGGGACCATCCCACCATGAGTACAAATATTGAATCGTGTTGTAGTCCTCAAACTAATATGACCTTGTGTGTCAACTACACTTCAATAAAAATTAAAACAGATTTGAGTCACTATGTGAAATAATTGTATTGTTTTAAATGTAAAGGGTTTAAATAATTGAATTAACAGATACATAATATATACATTTTGAAAAATCAAGAGAAATGGAAAGGAAAAGAATCACACACAATATCAAAGATGCAAAATCTTTGTCCCCTGGAAACAGCTGACCAAAAGTTACTTATCACTTCATTTCATTGTTAGACGCTCCTCCAATTACTTAGCTCTGATACTCAGTTTTCTCATGGAATTTGAGAAGAAATGAAATGATAGATTCAAGTAATCAGGAAACTAAACAAAAATGATGGGAAAACAAGAATCCCTGCAAGAATTTTGTCTGCCTTTATCATCTTCTTTTATTAGGATGGGGCCTGCTTTACTGGGGTGATACTTATTTTGTTCCTGAGCATCTTGTCATGGTTATTGCAGTCCCTCCTTATCACTAAGAAATGAAAACTATAATTTTGTGTTCTCTTAAGATCAGTCAAAAAGAGAAGCATAAAGAATGATAGATCTAAAAATAATAAGAAAAGATAAAAGTTTACTTAAAAACAATTAAAAGAAAACAAAAACAAACAAAAAACAAAAAAAAGAAAAAAAAATAACACACCTATTGTTGGTTTCAGACTGGCCAAACTGGTTTTTCTAGCTGGCTTCAGCAGACTGAGGGGCGACTGGACACAGTTTTCCTTTGTTCCCGTTCAGAACTCAGTCAGCCTCCGGTGTACTGTTCATAGTGTAGGCGCACATTCTCCCCCCGAGCCCATAGCCTCTTTAACAAATGGTGTTGG
This sequence comes from Trachops cirrhosus, assembly GCA_028533065.1. Taxonomy (NCBI): domain Eukaryota; kingdom Metazoa; phylum Chordata; class Mammalia; order Chiroptera; family Phyllostomidae; genus Trachops; species Trachops cirrhosus. The sequence continues at coordinate 187,597,213 of CM052540.1, read as the reverse complement.
GAGAACTGGACAGCTACATGCAAAAAAATGAAACTCGAGCACCAACTTACACCATACACAAAAATAAATTCAAGGTGGATAAAAGACTTAAATATAAACCATAACACAATTAAAGTCCTGGAGGAGAACATAGGCAGGAAAATCTCAGACATTTCACACAGAAACTTTTTTACTGACACGTCCCCTAGAGCAAGGGACATAAAGGAAAGAATAAACAAATGGGATCTCATCAAAATA
>CM052540.1:187572858-187596476 GCA_028533065.1 Trachops cirrhosus | reverse complement strand
TGAAAGAAAGAAGGAGCTCAAACCCTTTGCAACAGCATGGATGGAGCTAGAAAGCATTATGCTAAGCGAAATAAGCCAGGCAGTGAAAGACAAATACCATATGATCTCGCCATTAACAGGAACCTAAACAACAAAACAAAGAAACAAGCAAAATATAGCCAAAGACACTGAAATAGAGGACAGGTAGTCAGTGACCAGAGGGGAGAGGGGAGGGAATTTCAGGGCAGAAGGGAAGGGTTTACAGGAACAAATATAAAGGACACATGGACAAAACTAGGGGGATTGGAAATGGGAGGGAGGAGGGGAGGGATGGGTGAGTGGGCTGGAATGGGAGTAAAGGATAGAAACTGTTCTTGAATAATGATTAAAAATAAATTTAAAAAAGATCAGTCAATAATTCTGTATAAAATATATGCTTTATAAAATACTTTATAATAGAACACTGTGACTCTGTTGTGAAGTGCCTGTCCTTTCTTAGTTTAAAATAAAGATGACGACTGTGTCGGCAGAGGCACCTCCCAGCTGGTCAGTAACCCTCAGCAGGTCACATAAGCTCTCATTGCTTCAGTTCAGGGTGTCCACCCCCTTCCCTACTAATCTGCTAGCTGGGTAGGAGTTCTGCCAGCGACGCACCCGGAGCCTGGCCAAGACCAAGCTACCGGGCCAGCCCACAGATGCAGAACTGCAGCTTTAGTTGCATTTTCCCTGCTTAACAGATCCTCTTCCTGGTGGCAATTCTTGGAATCACTCACGAGCAGGTTTTCTGTTTTTTGTCCTTTTACACCCATTATCTTGTTCCTTTGCTATCTTGACATGTCCCCTTCTCACAGCTTTGATTCAGGAGACCGAGATAATAAATGAGTCTAGGCTGCATTTGGAAGAGACTAGAAATTCTCAAGAACGACTCTCCTCTCTGAAGCTGGCACAGCGGGCCCCTGCCAGGGCTGGATTCCTCTGGCAGGCATCATGGCTTCTCCCCAAACAGCGTGCCTTCACTTCTTGCTCGCGTGCGTTCTCTGAACACTCCCTGCAGCTGCACCGTGCCTGCCCCTGCTGAACACCTCCTCAGGGACACTTCCCCAAGACTGGGAAAGGTCTCACAGGACTCCCAGCCCTGCCACCTCGGCTAAGCCGCCTTCTCCACTCAACCATTCGGCAATGGGATCTCTCCAACCATCCTCTGTCCCCTTATCCTTTCTTAATTTCCTTCCTACTGTCAGCATCTGACCTACTATACTGTATTTTGTTTTCCAGCTATTGTCTCCTGCAGAAGGTAAGCTTGTGGGGACAGGGACCTCGCTTTTGCTTGTTACTGGAGCCCCAGTGCCAAAGAAGAAAAGGGTCTGGAACCTCACAGGTGTTCAGTAATGTTTGTTGAATAAATGATAAATGACCTTGCTGGGGAGATGGGTTATAGAAACAGCTGCAGAATGGGAGGGTTTGATATGTCGTGAGGCTTGATTGTTTCGTCCCGAGCACAAGCACACGTGTAGACATGCACACGCAGAAATCTAGAGCAGCTGGTGGGATCATGCTGCCCTACGATAAAGGTATGTACTCAAGTAGTTGTTGATTGAGTAAAATCACTCACAAAAGCGTGAGTTTGACAATGAGTCAAAACCTTGTTTCTTTTTCTTTAATTGTTGTTCAATTACAGTTGTTTTTCAAGTAGAGCCCTGAAAAAATAACCCAGGAAGAAAAGAAGAAATGAACAAATGAAACAACCTTGTTATATAATACTTTCTTACATAATTGTGAGATGCTATGGGAAAGGCTCTAAGCTTTTCCTTCTAATTGCTAAGAGTGAACTTATGAGAAAACCCTTCCTGTCCAAATAAAGTATAAAGCCAGTGTGACTCAGTGGATGATAAATAAGTCAAAGTTTAATACAAGAATTAGAAAAAAAATATTTCCATTTTCTCCTCATTTCACTGGAGACACCATGTTACCTTTGGAGCCAGAGGTGATGAAAATTTTCCCCTCACAAAGGCGCAGCCAAAGGGGGCCGTGTGCCAGGCCTGCCAGCCGTGTTCCCTCTCAAGATGCAATTTAAAAATACGTCGTCTCCGCTCAGGACCTGGGAACAGTGTTGGGAGAGCCCTGAGCCGGCTCCAGCAGACGCGGGGATTCTCAGTTCATCAACGACAAACATGGACTTGACCTGCCTCTTAAAGACTGACAGAGCTGGTCCCCAGGGCACATCGGGCTTGTTGTGTATCATCTGGACCTCGAGGAGGTCCTGGGACAAAGGATCACCTTTCAATACTCAAGGACCTGGCGGCACCACAGTGCTTTCCAGCTCTTGAGAGCGGCTTCTTGATCTAGGCGCATGCGTCAACGCACAAATGCTCTCTCTCAGCAGCCTGGCAGGGAGCCCAGGGCCTCAAAAAGCATTGTGCTCTCTTTCTTTTGCCATTAAAGGCCACAGACCACGGCCAGACTGAGTTATGAGACGCTCTGAGGCTCTTTGGCTTACTTAATGTCTTTGGTGTCAGTACACGGTTTCTCTATAACCATTGCTCAGTTCCTGAATTGCAGTACGGTCTGGGAAAGGATTTTCCTCCATACCTGATAGTTTATAAAATATAAGAAAATATACATTTCAGAATGCTGATTTAAAAAGTAGCAAAGAAATTATATATTTGCAAAGTGCTGTCTCTATATGGCCCTCTTGAAAAGAAAGACCTTACAATTTTTGAGAGGTTTCTGAGCAGAGTCCCTAACAATACGTTTCTTCCTTTACCAGAAAAAAAAAATTCAACTTCTTTTGTTTTTCTAAATCTTATCATTGCTTTTTTTCTTTCTTACATTTATTCTTGCTCATAAAGCACATCCATCAAGCCATCTGATTACCCATGGCTGAAAGAGTCCTGAAGAGTTCCATTGGACCAGAACGCATACTGCACTATTAGTCCGTTATTAGTTTTGATGGATTACAAGCCCCCAGTTGTCATGAAACATGTTTTATTTAGAGCTTAATACCAAAGGAATGATCACAATGAAATAAATTACTGCATTTATTGAGAGTTTATTATGTGCCAGGTACAATTTTAAACACTTTACATGTATCAGGTTTCTTCATCTTCGCAACAATCCTCTGAGGATTGTGTTCCTGCAGGGGTAGGAGCAGAATCACAAAGAAGTTAAGTCACGGACCTAGAATACAATGGAGCTGAGGTTCAAAACCATACCAATGTCAGAGATACTCTCAACTACAGTGTGTGTCATAGGCCCTCCAATATCTGCTGAGTGAACAGTTATTTACCTATTCAGTGTAGAGCAGTAAGGGGGGCTTAGTATAGCCAACAAGGTCATATGCCTTCCAAAATAATTCTGAACACACCCACAGTTCATCTTACTAGTACTTCCATTGCCAGCCTGTTCCAATAGTCTTCCAGAAATGTCACTGTCTCTACTACCCTTTTGTATGGTGACTGCATCTCACTCCAGTTCTGGCTGGTACCGTGGCTTCCGGCCATGCACTGGTCCTACTGGTCTGGCTTTGGGGAGTGCTAGCTCTGGTGGATGTTAGTGCATCTCCTGTGTTCATCTCCCTGGTGGTTTAATTCACGCTACTTAGCTAGACCCCATTTATACCTATGCTCTCTTCTGGTGCTATAATAGGTGCATAATTTTTTCCCTGACATTCTCTACTCTTAGGCTATGACAGTTCGCATGCAATCTGTACATTTTCCCCAAAAGAACCCATTTTCCCAAGTTTCCAGCCTAATCTTCAAAGACACACAAATGGAAACCTCCTTGCATGGGAAAGGTCAGCTCATCATGAACTCAAAAAGACTGACAGTGCATGGTTCACTGCCTCAGAACCAAGTGAGAACATCTAACTCCTGAGAAAAGATGACACAAGTTTCCAAAATGCTTCATGTTCCATCACCTTGAGAGTTGGCTACAAAAGGTTAGAAGCTTAAAGATACCACTGTGACAGTGTCACTTGTAATGTTCTGAAAAGTGGATGCAGATTACAGATTATAAACATCAGCATTCATTCTCCGATAGCCAACATAGAGCCCTCAGAGTTGGGCCATTCATAGCTTCCTTTGTAGCTGGGTATTTTAGCTTAGTGGCTGAAATCTCCAGGGTCACTTCAAATCGCACAGCTTCATTTAAGGTAGCCAAAAGAGAGCAGGTGGCCAAGCCCATCTGTAACATGAAGGCCACGCACTGTCAGGATCTAATATTTCTTGAGAACTCAGTGGGTGCAGGCACGGTGCTAAGCACTTTGCATATATGACTACATTTAATGCATAATTACTCTCTGAGACAGGTAGTAATATATCACCTCCTTTTGTATGTGAGGAAACTGAGACATTGGAAACAAGTTGCCCAAGTTCATACAACTAGTCAATGGAACTAGGATTCAAACCCTGGCAATATGACTATTGTAGTAGCCTTTGCTTGCTAACATAGGCTAGGAGAATATCCCTGGGAATGTACTGGGGCATAAGGAGCAAAATATAAGACTGGATAAGTAATCATTCACTGTCTTGAGGGCACCTTCTCAGGATTCAATTCTGGCAAGACCTTTGGGAAGGTGGTGGACTCTTTGCTGAGATGGCTCTTAGAGGTCTGAACAAAGACCTGGCCGTGCTGAGCAAAGTAAAATGACCAAGCAGACTGAGGGAAGTGGGTATGCTGGGATGCATATCTTATATGAATTAAGGAACTTCCCCAGAGGACCGTGTGCCAGGGAAGGACTCAGAGTGCACACTAGTTACCAAATCTGTCAGAAGTGATCCAATAAGAGGGGTAGCAGAATCGCCAGAAGTCCAGGGTGGCTCTCTGCAGGTCACAGCTGATGTTAGGGGAAGCAGTTGCAGACTTGGGCTCACTCATTTCCGTGGAGATGACAAGGCCCCACGGCAGTAGAGGCAAAGTCATGGTACTCACCTGCTCAGCTGTTTCTGTAATGTTCAACAGAGCTGGGAAGACATCCAGTGGGTCTTGCTCAATCCACAGAGTTGGGGAGATGGCTAATAGAACATGGTGTCTCTGTGGAAAAGTAGGCAGTTTTTTGGGGAGGTGGGGGAGGTTAATATGAACAACAAAATTGGTGCAAGAATGGAGGAGTAGGAGATTGAGGGTGATAAACAGACTGGGGGGTGGGCGGGGCCAGGAAGAGCAATGGGAAAATGTGGGACAACTGTAATTGGACAACAATAAAAAATAAGCTAGATTAAAATGTTAATGTAAAAGACATCTCCAAAGCCCACTTTCAGGCTTAGAAAATATAGGTAAAATATTTAATTTAGCTTTAGCTTATTTTTACTTTAATTTTTTTGTCTAAGAACAAAGGACAATACTTAGCACTTTTATTGAAAGAAAATATTTTAATTTATGCAAGTTTTTATGATTTAAAAGCTTAAGCATTCAATTGAAACTTCCTATAAGTTGAGATACAACATATTCAGTCTTTGCTTATTGTGTCATTTCAATCTTTGGAGCATGGTTCAAATCTTTCAATCAAAGATGGTCACATCAATCTTTGGATGTCTGGTTCTTTGAAGAATTTCATTAAAATGAAATCTATTGAGCAAGCACATTTTTTTCAAAAGTCCTCACCCTTTGCTCAGATCCCAGACTAAGCCCATTTTCAAACCCAGAACCCGCTGACAGAACCGGTGGCTCAGTAAGAGGAAGCAACATGAAACACCATGGCCAGGATTCACTGTGCATATCCCCCGGTCCTTCCCCAAGGGAGCCTATCGCCATCTCCTCAGCTGATTTTACCCTGAGGAGAGAATACATAGACATAACAAAGTCTGTCGAACGTAGGGTCTGAGTTGATAACCAGAGAACCAAAGCATCCTCAAGGCCGCCTTCTCAGAGTAAGGACATACAGGAGTCAGGTGACACAGGAACTTATGGTACCTACGTAGTGCCCGCTGTTGAGTGTTCTTTCTCTATCAGGGCCCAGTTATACACCAGGAACTGTTTCTCAAAATGTTTATACTCCTCAGCGATGCTGCATTTGGCACAACGGTTGCCACCAAAGCTTCTACTTAGTTAAGCCTCCATTAGTCTATTGTCACCATCCTGGGCTCATCTAGATTCTATAGAGGCGGAATGGCAAGTTAAATCAAGATTTGTGTGATGGCGAATTTATATGTCAACCTGACAGGGCCATCGGCACCCAGACATTTATTCTGACATTATTCTCGGGGTGCATATGAAGAGGATCCTGGCTGAAAGGAACATTTGAACACTTACTAATAAACTGAGTAAAGCAGATTGCCCTCCCTCATGGGAGTGGGTGCTCCCTAATCAGTAGGAGGCCTGCCTGGCTGAGCTGGGATATTTTCTCCTGCTTTTGGACTCAAATGGAAGCACTGGCTCTTTCAAGTATCTACCTGGCTCCATACGATATTATTGACTATATCCCCTACACTGTAATTTACATGCCCTGGCCATTCTGTAACTACCAATTCGTATTTCTTGAAATATTGGGGGGACCACTCCATAAAGTACATGCTTGTCCAACCACTATGCTCTATATCTGAGGTTAATACAGAATAATATTGCATGTAAATTATGATAAAAAAGAAATGAATAAATAAATTAATAAATAAAGCGAAGCAATCCAAGGAATGGAAGAACATATTTGCAAATCATATATCTGAGAAGCAAATTTTCCAAAATATATAAAGAAATTTCACAACTCAAAAATACAAAGATAACTCAAAAATGAATAAATGATTTGAATAGATATTTCTCAAAAATATATGCAAATGGCCAGAAGTGCACATGAAGATGCTTTACATCATTAATCATTAGAGAAATGCAAATCAAAACCACAATAAAATACTGCTTCACAGCCCCCACCCTGAATCTTCTTGGGTGTTGAGCCTGCAGGCTTTCAGACTCATATATCAGCACGCTAGTTCTCAGGTTTCTGGATTTGGACTTTCCTGAGTCTCAGATTTAGCAATTTTAGATATTGGGACTTCTCAGCCTCCATGATCACGTGAATTGATTCCTTATAGTATCTTTTCTTGCTCTCCTTTGTTTCGTTTTTGATATTCATCCATGAGTTTGCACCAAGGCTAAACTTGGTCCCAGGCTGTGCTAATTCAGCCCCCACACATCAGAGAACACCCAGGGGCAGGTGTAAGACACACTGTGCGGGGCAGAGCAGAGAGCTGCTCATCAACTTCTTATTGGCTTTCCAGTGCTTTGCACATACTTGTTTTTCAATAAATGTTGAGTGAATGAATGAATGAATGAATTCATTGATTGTTAAAGATCTTTATGTTAGTAGTCCTCAAGTACCAATCTGTGGATAGACAATATGTAGAAATAATATGAGGAGCCTTTAAAAATAAAATATCCTATAGTACCATTTTCTGAGTACTTATGATTCAGTAGACCTGGTATAACCAAATACTGTTTCCTTTTTTAATTTTCCTGTGATTTAAAGGCAGAGCCTTCATTGTAATCTCTCAACTAAAACTCATCTCTCTTTGCTTCTAGTGAAAGATACTTCATACATGTTCTTCCAAACACCCAGACTGTACCTTCTTAGGTTTTGTATGTAAGCCTTTCAATCAATTTAACACTTTCCATTTGTTAGGGATCGAGGACAGATCTAACAACAGAAATAAAATCCATAATTATATGTCATTTCTGATATAGATTGTAGTTTCCCATCATGCCTTAATGAGAAAATTGATTGATTGATGTTTCACATTGTTCCATTTGTCAGGGAGGAGTTATCAAGAGTCATTAATTATAAGCCCACCTTGAATATAAGATATTTTCAAGAGAGGTGTCTCATTGCTCATGGGCTATGATGTCATGATTTGGGATGACACAGAAATGATTAAACAGGCAAGGCTTTAGTATTGATTATATTCACCGCTGATCAGTTTTACTTGTCTGTCACCTAAACACATAGACTAAGGGGGAAAGAATGTTCCTATAATTTCAGAACCTCAAGGCTGAAACAGTAAGGGAAATAAGCCCTCTTTCAGAATGTTGAGTTATAAAAGCATGGATCACATTTGTCCATGAATATATGGGCACAATTTAAAAAAAATATGCCTGGTGAAGCAACTGCTTCGCTATCAGCTTCTGGCCACTAAGAGCCACACGCTGCTAGCACTCTTGCTCAGCGGCTCCGTCTGAACAACCCCATTCATAAATTAATGTGTAAAGTCAGGACTCTTCTTATTCCTCTTAGGCCACACCGTCTTGGAACATGACGACAGGAATAAGGTGGCAGGGAAAAGATATGACCCATAACATTTTAGTGCAGTCTCCCACTTCATACATTTTCACATTATAAAATAATGTAGACTCAGAATGTTCAGAAGATTCCAAAAAGGAACAAATCAAAGACAAAAATATCTGTATTTCCACCAACCAAGGATAATTAAAATTTTGGTATTATTTCTTTGTATTTACATGTGCTTATTATTCTGAGTAGTCTGTTAGGATACTAAATTCATATATAGAAAATAGCTGATATATATATACACACATAGTATAGATAATATTATTATCCTATAGATGTAATTTTATATACCTCTTTCATTCAGTAGTATAACATAAGAAAATTATTTATTGAAAATCCTATATAGAAATAATGTTACTGGCTGCCTCCTGTTCTGCAATGTACATATTTCTTAATTATTTAACCATTTCCATATTATTATTTACTTTCATTTCCTCTTCTTTTGGTATGAGTAGTAACACTGACATGATTTTATTTACACACACACACACACACACAGAAAGTCCTTTCTATATTAAGCATTATTTTTCTAGTTTCATAAAAAAAGAATTTGTGGTGTCAGTGTGTTTGAAGGTTTTCATATTTCTTGATGTGTTATTTTTAAACCCTTGAGGAAAGCCAAAATAAAGATAGAGAATGCACATAAAGATATATGTGGATTCCACAGTGTTTCCATTTTTAGTATGTAATTGTGTGGACTTACACAGGAGAAATGGGCAGAGAAGATCAGGAGTGCACGTGTCCAAAAGGGTGTTTCTCACCAAAGAAGGGCATGATGGCCACAGGGCGGTTTTTATCTTCTTTCTCCCACTATGAATAGCTGTCTTGAATGATAACACTGTACATTTAGGAAGCACATGAACTGTAGGGCACAAATGGGAAGATGCCCCGCATTTATTCACTCAATGAACATTAACTGAATAACTACAGTGTTCCAGGAAACATTCCAGATACTAGAAAGACAGAGGTGAGAGAAGGAACAAACCTGCTGAGAAATGAGGAGAAGAAGTATGAGGCAGAGGAGCTGTGGAAGGGCCTGTACAGGAAGCCATTGATTTGTTGCTTGGGTTTTGAAGGTCAAGGACAGCTTCTCACTGTAAGACCACCTGAAGCTCAGCTGTGAAGGCCAAGTAGAAATCAGTTCTTTAGATTTTAGAGAAAAGGCGTTCTAGGCAGAAGGAACGGTGAGGGCAAGTTTTCTCAGTAGGGAGCTTGCTCTGTCCCAGAAAATAAAAGAGGGCAGTGTAACTGGAATCCACCACTTTCTTCAGTTAAAAAAAGGGAAAATGAAACAATGTAGTATTTGAAATACTTGCTATTTTGTTGTCATTAGAAATCTCATATGTTTTCATATTAAATTATAGTTTTTGCAAACATGTTTAAATAATATTTATGCTCATTAATACCTTAAGTTATAATAGCTATTGTATGCTAAGTATTATTGTTAATTTTGAAGATTTTATTTATTTGTTTTTAGAAAGAGGGGAAGAGAGGGAGAAAGAGAGGGACAGAAACATCAATGTGTGAGAGAAACATCGATCGGCTGCCTCCGGCACACGTCCCAACAGGGGACAGAACACACAACATAAGCGTGTGCCCTAGCTGGGAATAGAACCCATGACCGTCTACTTTGCAGGGTCACACCCAACCCACCGAGCCACACCAGTCAGGGCTAAGTATTATTATTTAATGGCTTGATGAAAAAGCATATATGGGGTGGAACTAGAGTAGGCTTACAGTTGTGAGCACATGAAGCAGAGTTTATTCTTGTATTATTATTTGTTAATTATTACATTCTTTCCCATGTGAATGAACAACTGTAAACCTACTTTTGTGCCACCCTGTGTACTATTGTAACACATTTAAAAATATTTTGATGACTATCTCAACAAAATTGGTTTCCTTTTTTAAAATTTTATACCTGTAAAAAAGTATTTTGAGAAAGAGTTCATAGCTTCATAGAGGGTTGAAAGGATTGATGGCACCAAAAAAGGTCAGGACCCCTGTCCACAGAAAAGAAGGCTGTGGAGTTTCTTTCAACCAAATCATAGACAGCAGTGCACTGTTAATTTATGACTTACCCATACCAATGAGTCCATTAATACAAAGAACCACAGCAAAAATAATGTTATGTACTATTTTTTTTCTTTTTAAGAAACTTTATTTTAGAACAGTTTTGATGCACAGTAAAATTGAGTGGAAGGTACAGGGGGTGCTTCTTAGATATTCCCAGTCCTCAGCCATGCAGAGCCTCCTCCAGGATCAACATCGCTCAGCAGAGTGGTGCATTCATTTCAATTAACGACCCTGTAAAGACACGTCATAGTCACCCAAAATCTATAGTTGGGATTCACTCTGGATGTTGTACAATCTATCACACAGAGGACTTACACTGACCTAAAAATCCCCTGAGCTCTACCTGTTTAATACTACTTCCCCACTAAACCCTGGCAAACACTGAATTTTTTTACTGTCTCCATAGTTTCTGCTTTTTCCCAGAATGTCATGTGGTTGGAGTCAGACAGTATGTAAACTTGTTAGATTGATTTCTTTCGCTAAGTCTTTCACATTTAAGTTTTGTCCATGTATTTCTGTGGTTTGATAACTCATTTTTAGCCCTGAATAATATTCTGTTTTCTATATAAACAGTAGTTTACTTCACATTCTGAAGGAAATCATGGTTGCGTCCAGGTTTTGACATGATAAATAAAGCTGCTATAAACATCTGTGTGCATAAGATTTCAACTCTTTGGGGTAAATAACACAAAACATGATGGCTGGATTGTATGGTAAGAGCATATTTAATTTTATAAGAAACCACCCAAACCATCTTCCAAAGTGGTTGTACCATTTTGCATTCCCATCAGTAATGAATAAAACTTCCCGTTGCTCTACCTTCTCTCCAAACTTTGCTGTCAGTGTTTTGGGTTTTGGCCATTCTACGAAGCACATACTGGTAACTCGTTGTTTTAATTTACATTTTTTGGAAGACATATAATGTGAAGCACCTTTTCATGTGCTCATTTGCCATCTTTTATCTTCTTTATTGTTTTCTCAATTCATGAAATGCATCATTCCTATCCAGCAAAGGACCCATCAGTAGAAGGTGGTTGGTGAATATTTGTTTGGGTGATGGGGTTTGGCTGCGAACAGTGCAGAACCTATCTCATGAGTGACTTTTCAACATTGCAGTTCGCCGAAGACCTGTTCTTAATATTTAAATATTTAAACAATCAAAAATTTATGTAGATAGCAGTGAACAAAGTGGACTCACGGGGAACACTTCCACTAGACATGTTTTATAAGGAGGCTATAAAGCATACCATTAAATGAAAAAAAAAACAGGTATCAGCCTTCTCATTGCCATTTTAGAGTTGCTCAGAAATCTTTGAAAGGAATTCATCCCTCATTAGATGAAATTCTAACTGGGTCATTGTGACATGACAAGTCATTTGGCCTCTGCCACCCTGTCAACAGAGGTAGGAAACAGGATGAAAATTGAATTACTGTATATCAACCTCTGTATCTCAGCTTATTTTCCCTGGGTGAAGGACAAGGAAGCATTTTCCTTTTACACACAGCAGAAAAATATCTCGTTGCCTTGATTAGAGGGTTCTTTACTAAGTGATCCCCAGCCAACCTGTTCAGCACTTTTCCACAGGATGGAATGCGCGTGGCTGATAAGTGAGGAGCTTGAACTGTACACATTTTAATCAGAAAGTCATGGCATTTGCATTTCAGTTTCACTCTCACAGATTAGAATGAAGAAATAATTATGAATATGTATGATTAGAGATGTGGGAATGTCATTTACTTAGTAATCCTGAAAAAAAATTTTCAGTGAAGATTTTCAGTACATTGTATGACCTCAAAAATAATTGAGAGACTTTGATATGTATAGCAGTTTTTTTAATATATCAAATACTTTTCAGAAATTCCTGGATATTCAATGGGTTGGAAATGCTAACAATTTTTTAGTACTTCTAGAGTTTATTTTTCATTTTTAACAGCTTTACTAAGGTATAATTGATCACAGTTTTATTTATCAATACATTTATAAAGTTTAGCAATATGTTTAGGTCTACAGAAAAGTTATGATGATACGCAGAGTCTTCCTTCATCACTCAAACCCAGTTCCCCATTACAAACATCTCATGTTACTATAGTATATTTGCCACAATGAATGGGATGACAGTGATGCGTTATCATTACCCACAGCTCATGTTTTAGTCACACTTCCTTAGTGTGACTAAATAACCTTTTCCTGTGCAGGATTCCATTCAGGATAGCCATTGTGTCTTCCTTAGGCTCTTCTTAATTATGACAGTTTCTAAGGTTTTCCTAGTGTTTGATGAACTTGACAATTTGAAGTACCGGTCAGCGTTTCTTAGAGTGCCCATTAATTGAACTTCCTGTGCTGTTTTCCCATGGCTAGAATGAGTTGTAAGCTTTTGTGTGGATAACCACAGAGATAAAGTATTATTCTCATCATGCTATATTAAGGGGACACATTATTCACATGACTTATCACTGTTGTTAACTTTGATCACGTGGCTTGACGTGGTGCTGCTCGGGCCTTTGCACTATTTCTTTTCTCCCTTCCTCTACTTCACCTTCGGAAGGAAGTCACTATGTGTTGTCCACACCTAAGGGGTGAGTAGCTATGTTCCACCCATGTAAGTACAAAGCATCTACAAAATTATTTGGGATTTTTGTGTATGGGAGTTCTGTTTATTTCCCCAATTTCTTTCTTTATTTAATCATTTATATAAGTATGAACACATACTAATATTGTAATCTGGGTTATAATTCATTATGGCTCTATTTATTTTGTTTCTCCAATTGTTTCACCTTTGGCCAATGGGGGTCGCTCTTTCAGTTGGTTCTGTGTGCCTGACATCGTAGCTTTTAGAGCACTCCCTCCCTCACTTTCAGACCCTAGGCAATGCTCTGGACCCACCTCATATATTGCTTGCTCCAGCTCTGGAATCAGCCATGTACTCAAGGAGCCCTGGCTTAATTTTTCAGAGAGTGATATTAGACAAAAAGGTTGGATGTTAGGTGTGCCTGTTACTACTGAAGTATTGTTGTCCCTAGACCCCCTCAGATGGTAGAAACCAAAATATGTGCATGTGTGTACACTAGCCCATGCTTATATGTATCTATAGGTATTTCTGTATGTGAAGCTACATTGAGCTCAAGATGAGTTCCTACTGATGTCTCCGACTGTAATTTATTATCCCATGCACCTTTCTACCTTTTGCCCTTGCTTGTCTGTAACCCTCCACTCTAACAGGGAGCACAGCTACCTGCTGTCTCTCTACTTACTGTTCAATTCCAGTATACATGTACTGCAGAACTCCTAGTCTTGATCCCTCTGGGGAATAATGTTACCAACTAGAATAAGGCACCTTGGCCATTAGTTTCACAGTCTCCACCCGTGTTTAGAGTTACTTAGGTCAGCACATTTCCCCCAATTCTCTTCAGTTAGGGATGTTATACATTTGTCATATGGAATCTTTTGCCACAACTACATTCTATTTTAGGATCCACCAACATTTTAAATTATTTTATCTTTAGTTGATATATTCCAGGTTTTACTTTTGCACTGTAAAAGTCTATGGGTTTCTGGCAAATATATCATTATTCCAAAAATCCCTTTTGCTTCACATATTCAAGGCTCCTCCTCCGGATAGCCCCAGCAACCACTGATCTGTTTATTATGTCTATAGTTCTGTCTTTTCTAGAATGTCACACAAATGGAATTATACAGTAAGCAGCCTTTTCATGCTGGCTTCTGTTAATTAACAAATTGCACTTAAGATTCATTATTGGTTTTGTGTGAATCAATAGCTCATTTCTTTGTCACTGAAGAGAAATTCATTATACGGATGTACAACTTTGTTTATCCATTCCCCTATTGAAGGGCATCTTGGTTGCTTCCAATTTTTCACAATTGGAATAGTGCTTCTGTAAATATTTGTGTTCAGGTTTTTGTATGAACATACATTTTCAAATTAGCGGTGCAATTCCCAGGAGCATTATTGTAGATCACGTTCACCTGCTCTGCCAAAGAAGGCCGCTGTGGGAAATGGGCAGGCACGGACACTCTTATCTTCTTTTAGTTCCTTAGAAAGCACTGTGTTTCTTCCATCCTGAGAGTTAGTTCATATTTCTTCTGTCTGCTTGGAAAGCTTTCTTCCCTCTTCATTTAGTTAACTCTTACTTAACCTTCAGCTCTCTGCTGAAATGCCACATCCTTTATGGTCCTTGTTACCATTCACAATGACTTATTTGGATGATCGATAAGCCCCACGATGACAGGACCATTGTCTGTTTGGCTCAGTGAAGTTATCCCTCCCAAGTAGCAGAGTGCCAGGAACCATTTCCGTGGATCAGCTTAACGGAACCCATGAAAGCTGAGCAATAGTCTATAGTACCTCTTCTCTTAGGTCAAAATAGCCTTATTGATCTTAATGAAAGTAGACTGATGCACACATTTGAAATAAACCAGTTCTGAGAATGTAATATAGAATACCAGGCATAGATAGCATTTTGTGCTTCCTGGAATTAGTTAATTGGCTCTTTATATTTTCAGAAAAGAATCAAAAGCACCTTAAATTCAAAGGCCTGTATACATCAAAATGAGGATGTATCACAAAAAATAAATCACGCAGGGATGTGTATTGTCAACAGTTGACCCAGATGACCCTTCCGAATCCCCTCCCAAGAGCACACCTGGATATAGAGAGGGAGCAACTAAGAATCCTCTGCAGTATGTTATTCCTCGGTGTCTCCATGCACCCTAAAATTTCTTCCCTTTTGTAAAACACCCTGTCATCCTGGAGCCTGAACACACGGCCCATCATGGGAGTAGATCCAGAATAACATGCTTGATTTAAGTAGAGCATTAAAAAAGCCTCAGAATATCATTTTTTTAAAAAAACCCTCTAATACTCTGTTTTCTTAAGACTTTGTGTGAAAAAGAAGTAAAATGTGTCTTGTGCTCAGCACAGGAATGTCTCATTATTTAGAGGTCATTTAAATATATTGCATTGTTTGGGCCATAAAAAGCCATTTTCTCTAAAAATTTGACCACACACATAGAGTACATGAAGATATATATATCCCTTATATAGTTAAAATAAAACTGAAAATTTCAGTTTTCTTATTTGCCTGAATGCGAGTTGAGCAAATCAACGCACAGTAATATTATTTTCACTTAGTATAACGTCCCAGTTAAAAGAGCTATTTTCTTCAGTGGGGCAGGATAAACAGTGCTCCAGGAGATTATTTATAGCTCAAATAAATATCCCAATGGACATTTGGGATTTATTCCATTTCTAAAAATAATTCACCACTGAACATAACTACTTTTTTTATTTGTGTGTATAATTTAAAAAGGGAGCCATATGGAAATTTTGAATGCCAAAGGTTAGAGTTCAAGCTCAAGTGAGAACAGGTGTCAAGGTTGTGCCTCAAAGAATAAAGAATTGTCATTACACGAGGTCTTGGAATTAGAGGGAAAAAAGTGTACATGAGACACGAAGGTTTGTTAAACTTTAAAAGTCAGGTAAATATAAATATATTTTCTTAATTTTAATATTCATGAACTTTAAATAAATTTAAATATAGATGAACATCATCTTGGGCCTATTTGGAGCCAGTAAATTCTCCCAAATAGTTATCTATAAATTATTCCTAAAAACCAGTCTTAACGGTCAATACAGATTTTAAAATTCTAGAAAAATACTAAAGCATACCTTTTATTCAGTAATTATTTATAAAACCATGTTCTGATTGATGGCTAAAATGCTGTAACTGCCTCCAATGGGATTCTGAAGTCCATTTATAAATACTGATTCTGTTTTTTTTCTTAAATGTCAGACTGAGGCATACTAACTGGACATTTAACGTTTGTAAATGACTCTGAAGCTCTAGTGAGGAGAGAAATCAAATGCAACAAAAGTATTATAAGGGAATACAGGCATATGTGTTTATTTTTAAATAGATTTTATTGATTATGCTATTACAGTTGTCCCATTTTTCCCCTTTATTCCCCTCCACCATTTAAACCCCCTCCCACCCACATCCACCCCCCCTTGTTTCATGTCCATGGGTCGTACATATAAGTTCATTGGCTTCTACGCATCCCTATACTATTCCTAACCTCCCTCTGTCTATTTTGTACCCACCATTTATGCTTCTTATTCCCTCTACCTTTTTCCCCCTCTCTCCCTCCCACTCCCACTCTGACAACCCTCCCATGAGATCTCCATTTTTTACGGTCTCTTCCTGTTCTAGTTGTTTGCTTAGTTTGTTTTTGTTTTTGTATTTTTTAGGTTTGGTCATTGATAGTTGTGAGTTTGTTGTCATTTTGCTGTTCATATTTTTGATCATCTTCTTTTCCTTAGATTAGTCCCTTTAACATTTCATACAATCCGGTCTTGGTGATAATGAACTCCTTTAACTTGACCTTTTCTGGGAAGCACTTTATCTGCATTTCCATTCTAAATGATAGCTTTGCTGGATAGAATAATCTTGGATGTAGGTCCTTGCCTTTCACGACTTTGAATACTTCTTTCCAGCCCCTTTTTGCCTGCAAAGTTTATTTTGAGAAATCAGCTAGTAGTCTTATAGGAACTCCTTTGTAGAAAATTGTCTCCTTTTCTCTTGCTGCTTTTAAGATTATCTCCTTATCTTTAATCATGGGTAATGTAATTATGATGTGCCTTGGTGTGTGCTTCCTTGGGTCCTAATTCTTTGGGGCTTTCTGAGCTTCCTGGACTTCCTGGAAGTCTATTTCCTTTGCTAGATTGGGAAGTTCTCCTTCATTATTTGTTCAAACAAGTTTTCCATTTCTTGCTCATTCTCTTCTCCTGGCACCACTATGATTCAGATGATGAAACGCTTAAAACTGTCCCAGAGCTTCCTAAGCTTCTCTTCATTTTTTTGAATTCTTGTTTCTTCATTCTGTTCTGGTTGATTATTTATTGCTTCCTTCTGGTCCAAACCATTGATGTGAGTCCCAGTTTCCTTCCCATGACTGTTGGTTTTTCCTGTATATTTTCCTTTATTTCACTTTGCATAGTCTTCACCTTTTCCTCTATTTTGCAACCATTTTCAACCATTTCTGTGAGCATCCTGATTACTAGTGTTTTGAACTCTGCATCTGATAGGTTGACTATCTCTTCATGACTTAGCTGTATTTATTCTGGAGCTTTGATCTGTTCTTTCATTTGGGCCATCTTTTTTGTCTTGGCACATCTATAGTAAGGGGCGGAGCCTTAGGTATTCTCCAGGGCAGGGTAACCCACGTCGCTGCGTTGTGACGCTGTGTGTGGAGGAGGGTCCGAGAGGGAACAGTGCTGCTTGCTCCATTCTCTGCCAGTTTTCAGTCACTTCCTCAGCTATCAGAAAGCAAATTGGGCCCTTCTGGTGCTGATTCCTGGGTGGGTGGGTTTGTGTACATTCAAGGACTCTGTGGGTCTCTCCAACGGACTCTTTTGTGAGTCTGGGAGTTTCTCCCACCACAGCTGCAACCCCCGCAGGTGTTTTCAGTCAGAAGCCTTGAGGCTTTATTTCCCTGTGCTGGGACCCTGGGTTGCATGATTTGTCTCACTCCCCAGTTGTTCCTTCTGGTTTATCTGCATGTGAATGTGGGACCGCCTGCTCTGCCAGTTGCCACCTCGCCCTGTCCTCCAGCTATTGCCTTGCCATGAGTCCTCTCCGCCCCGGCTGTCTGCCCCTCCTACTGGTCTGGGTGAATGTTTCTTCTTTAACTCTGGTTGTTGGATTTCCACACAGTTCAATTTTCTGTCAGTTCTGGTTGGTTTTTGTTTTTAAATGTGTTGTCCTTCTTTTCGTTGTGCGAGGAGGCACAGTGTGTCCACCTGCGCCTCCATCTTGGCTAGAAGTCCAGGCATACGTGTTTAAGTGGCCAAAACAATGTGAGTTTTAAAAAAGAGAGAGAGGAAATCTGATACTTCCTTGAGATTCAGGAGCAGCATTGTGTCAGGACTTGAGACAAACACAACAGATTAGCAAAACTGCTGATCGTGCCCAAGGACTTGTGAGCTATTATATTTCTAAACCTCAGGTTTCTGGAAGAAAGGGGAGTCTTCAAATCACAGATATGATCTAGCCTGGAGATAAGGGCAGAATCCCTAATTTTACTCTGTATTTTCAGCTAACTCCCTAGAAGCCCTCTTAACATTCATAGTCACTTCTCCCAAGCAATATCTTTGTTAAGATATACTTACCCCAGGAACCTGAGAACGTGTCCTTAAGTGGGAAACGGTCTTTGCAGATGTAACTAAATTAAGGATCTTGACGTGTGATAATCCTAGATTCTCTGAGCAAGGCCTTCATTCAATGTCAAGTGTTCTTGTGAGAGACAGAAGAAGAGAAGACAAAAGACACAGAACAGAGGAGAAGAGCCCGTGGAGACAGAGGCAGCGATGGAGAATTTGTACCACAAACCAAGGGCCACCTAGGAGACTAGAAGCTGAAGGAGACCAGAAAGGATAGTCATGAGAAAATGAACTGTTGTTTTAAGCCACCAGGTTTTTCAAAATTTGATACCAGATATTGGAAACATGTGTCTATAAAGTTGGATATCAATCTACTATCTGTGAATTTACTCACTTTACTACTCAGATGGGTTGTATGACTAATGCTTCATCTTTATCTCTGATATTTACATAGCAGTGGCTCTTCATTTCTAAACATTAAGTTTCTTTGTCCCACATTCTCTTTCCAGTAGTTAATGATATGTAAACACAGTTTAGTTAGTGCTCAGTTTTTCTGATTCAGTCGTTTTAAATGAGACAGTTAACATTTTGATGATAGAAGAGCTTGGTTCTTTTAGTTGAGCCTTTTGAAAAAAATCATGAATTGGAGAAGCTCTGTAGAGGGTCACATGTGTATTTGCTGCAGGGAGAAGAGAATTACAGGATGAGAATTAAGCAATTTCATTTTCATGTAATCCTACTGTGGAATCTATTAATTTTTTATAAGAATGAATGATTCCATTGACATTTCTTTCTTCATACATCACTTCTGCTCCCATGTTCTTGGGAAATCCTAAAAATCATATTATCTCAATTGATCAAGTGAAAATTTATTTTATTTTTGTATTATAATTTTGGAAGAGTAAATGTTTTTGCCATATTATATATTTTTGTTTATCCTGAGCCTACTTAAAGAATCAACTGATTCAGCCCTGAATGTTGTATCTCAGTTGGTTGGGCTTTGTCCTGAGAAGCTATCAGTTCCTGGTTCAATTCCCGGTTAGGGCACATGCCTGGGTTGCAGTTTAGCCTCCCATACAAGAGGCAACTGAATGATATTTCTTCCTCAGATTGATGTTTCTCTCCCTCCCTTTCTCTCTCTCTCTCTCTTCTGCTCTCTCCAAAAATAAATAAATAAAATCTTAAAAAATTATTCAACTGATTCAAATAAGCAATCGTTTTTGTTTCTCCTTTCACTGACAGAATATCAAAGAGTTCTCTTTTGAAGTTTGGCCAGAACTCCATCTTTTAAATTTATTTGGCTTGGTTTTGTTTTTTCCCCAGTAAGTTGGCTCTGAGATGAAGATCTGTGTGCAGGGTGTATATCAATGTGTGCTCTTGGCAACAAAATGTTGCCCTAAGTGAGGAGTGCAGGCTGAAGAAGGAAGAAGTTCACTTCAAAACAGAGGCAACCAATCGCACAGGGATTGAAGCCAACAAAACAGAAACACAGATATTTGGGGGAAGGATAGAGAATACTGTGTACTCAGGGGCTTGAATAGATGGGGAGCCAATAAGGGCACCACTGCATTTACACAATCAAAAACAGTCAGAGACGGATGAGTGGGAGCCTGAGGAGCCACCGCAATGTCAGGAACTTTTTACCAGGTTTCCATACTTGAGCAAGTTCTTAGATCTGAAAACTCATGAAGGGCAGACTGGGTCCCAGTGGGGGTC
Organism: Trachops cirrhosus; assembly: GCA_028533065.1. NCBI lineage: Eukaryota > Metazoa > Chordata > Mammalia > Chiroptera > Phyllostomidae > Trachops > Trachops cirrhosus. The sequence continues at coordinate 187,576,256 of CM052540.1, read as the reverse complement.
CCTGGCAAGTAGGAATCACCGCATGAATCTTCGATAATTATTCTTTTAGATCTTCCCCAACATGAGCCCTGGCCATTCCCTGGCACCAGTGGGCACAGGATCCTTGAGAACATTGATACCTAGGGACCTAAAGCATCGTCATGACCTCCTCTGTTAGAGGACGGCCAGGTCCAGCTTCACATAGCTCCACAGACCTACTCCCCTCATTTTTTAACACTTGAATATATAATTGAAATGGACATATTTGAACATGAGCCAAACCACCATATTATTTCTTTGTCCTTTAAGATAAGAGCTATACAGTAATGGTGAAAGGCAACGGGAAGACTTTGAATTCATCCCCCATGCTGACACCAGTCAGCCAAGAAAAATAAAAATGAAATTAAAAGAAGGCTATCCCAGATGAAGTAGTAGAGATCATGTCAGTTTTAAAGGTCTAAATACTCCTCATATGCAGGGTTGGTGGCTTTGATCATATTTAGTTTACATCTGACCCCTACAAAGAAAAGTAAAATAAATAAAACAGTAAATTATAAACTCTGTTAAATAGTATCTTCAATTTATTTTCTATGAATTCATACATAGGCATAGTACTATGTCCATTTCAGTTGATCACATAATTTGGCTAGAGATTGGATTATTATATAGTTGTGGTAAAATTGATTTTTCAAGAAAACTATTTTTCACTTAATTTGGGTTAAATTCTTTTAGAGGTGCATTGATTGTGTATTTATTCAACAATATCTTCTACTTTAATGCAAGTCTTCTTTGTTCAGTTTTTTACCTTTTATTTTTTCTTTCATTTACAACAGTCACTCCCTTAGCATCTCCTTCCCCAATCATTTTTCTCATTTTTCCCTTTTATTTTTGTTTGTATTTACTAAATCTTCAGATGAATTCAGTTTAGTGAATTTACTAAGACCTTCCTTCTTGAAAGAATGACTGAACTATGAAAAGCTGTAACTACAGAAGAACGAGTGAATATTACAGACCACATGTGAAAACTAGTGAACCATCAAAAGAAGTCAATGCTTCAGACTGTGACTTTGGTGGCTGTGCACATTTTGATGACTGTTTAAAAGGTGAAAGATGCTCCAGTTCGTACCATTTCCAGAAGCTTTGCAAACACCAGGCTTAAAACCTCACCCACTGCTGTTTCGTGTGGCTGGGCCTCACTAGCCGTTCACCGCGAGCATTTACTTTGTAAAACGAGGAATACCGTCCATTTCAGATTCTGCCTCTGTGTTGGACATGCAGTAAGGAAGTTTGTTTATCTTTCTCTAAAGTAGGAAGAAGTGCTTAAAACTTTTTCTTAAACTAGGTGTTTTATTGTACTTCCATGTTCTGTTTTTTGTATTTCTGAACAATTTAATAAATATGGAAAGTACAACTGTGTTACCCAATTCAATTACCAAAATTGGTAAAGGCACAAAAAAAAACAGATAGTTCCATGACTGTTAAATCAGGGAAGCAATAATCAAGCCTGTATATCTGATTTATTGTAATTACTATGATTTGAGACCCTTTTGAAATTAAACAACTGGGGAGGAAAAGATAAGATTATAACCACATTAGAGATACACGTATTTGAGTGTCTGCTAGAAAAAAGTGCTATTCTTGGAAAATAAACCTGAGGAATCCAATTAAACTTCCAGAACTACACAGCTCTGAATAAAACTGAAGATTTGTCTTTGATTACTAATGAGAAGGTTTTTGAGTGATTTTTCCAAAAGGTTATTTGCTAATTAGAACCAAATGAAATTACATCTCTGTGGTTCAGAAACGAAGAGAATTACTCTTACATGAGGATGCATGTAAGGACAGCAATTTCGGCAGCCACCGAGCAGCCATGATTAGGTGATAGCTGCAGACACCTAAGCCATTGCAGGCAACAGACCGTATTGTGGTAGAGTCGCATCCCTTTGTAAGACTGAATGTAAAAAAATCTTTCCAAAGCAATATCAATTTTTCCAGCTTTATTAAGAGATAATTGACAAAGTACAAATTAACCAATTACAAGCTGTACTAAGATACTGCACATCATCTTATAGAAGGCACACAAGATGATGATTTGACAGACATTCCTGTATTGGCCTGATGGCCACAATAAAGTGAGTTATTGCATTCATCACCTCACATACCGATAGTTACCTTTGGGGGGGTGGTGAGAACATTTAAGATTTACTTTTAAGCAAATTTCAAGTACACCATACAGTAGGGTTAACCATAGTCATCATACTGTAGATTAGATCCCCAGAACTTATTCATCTTACAACTGAAAGGTTGTTCCCACATCATCCCCCAAAGTCGTACCAACATTCCCTAATCCCCCCCCCCAGCTGCCAGCCACTGGCAACTACCATTTACTCTGCTTCTCTGGGTTTGACCTTTGTTCTTTCCTTTTGCTTTGGTAATGCAAATTTACTGGCCACTTACAATGTATAAATCTTACTAATTTTGTTGTAAAGTAAATCTTTGTTTATAATAAAAAGTAAAATTATAATTGTACAATGGTCCTTATCTTGACAATATTTACTTATTTTGATAGCTAATATTTTTTCACTTTTTTATTGCAACATGAACTGAAAACCGTGACACACCCAAGTATATACTAACAAAAGGAACGAGTTATCTTTGACACATGAATATGGAAAGAATATTATAATTCTTGAAGATTCCTCAAAATGAACTCAAGTTATATATAACAATGAGATCATCTTTGAAAATGTATGTATCATTCAGCAAGTTGATGTAAGTAGGATAGTGTTATGAACTGAACTATGACCCCCCAAAATTCCCTGATGGAAGCCTAACTCCCAATATGACTGTATTTGGAGGTAAGGCCTTAATGGAGGTAATTAAGGTTACATCACTCCATAAGGGTGAAACCCTAATCCGATATGACAGGTGTACTTTTTTTTTTTAACGTATTTTATTGATAATGCTATTACATTTGTCCTACTATTCCCCCTTCATTCCCCTCCTCCCTGAACACCCTCCTCCACTCCCCCGCTTTAGTTCATGTCCATGTGTCATAAGTTCTTTAGCTTCTACATTTCCCCTTCTATTCTTGCCCTCCCCGTCTATTTTCTATCTGCCTTCTATGCTACTTATTCTTCATACTTCCCCCCCTCACTTCCTTGTTGCTAACCCTCCATGTGATCTTCATTTCTGTGTGTCTGTTCCTGTTCTAGTTGTTTGCTTAGTTTCTTCTTGTTTTTGTTTCAGGTGTGGTTGTCAATAATTGTGAGTTTGCTGTCATTTTACTACACATGTTTTTTATCTTCTTTTTTCTTAGATAAGTCCTTTTAACATTTCATACAATAAAGGCTTAGTGATGATGAACTCCTTGAACTTGACCTTATCTGAGAAGCACTTGATCTGCCCTTCCATTCTAA
>CM052540.1:187502876-187572358 GCA_028533065.1 Trachops cirrhosus | reverse complement strand
ACTCAGCTTTAGCCACGGGGGGTTATGGCTCCTGAAACCAGGCAGGGCAGACACCACAAATAAATAATCCCTTTCCTTTTCACCAATCTCTGGCATTGAGAGATGTCTTTCCCTGGTGGCAGGCAAGGCAAACCTAGTATGGGGGGGCCCCCCAGATCACAAGGGTGGGTCCGTTCAGTAATAGTATCTTTTCATCTTCCTTGACTAGCTCCGTAAGACTAAATAAAAGTGTACAATGCCAGATCAAGAAGAGGACCCCAACCAGAAATTTGTGGAGGTATTGTCTTTAGCTTCCTGTAGCCAATGAATTTATTTTCCTCTAATGAGGAAAACTTGAAAACTAATACCTGGATAGTCTGCACGTTATGTGTAGCCCCTTTTCTGTGTAACAGCAACATAAGAGGAAAAAGTGTGTTTAGAATTCCCTCCTTCTCAGCTTTCAAAGAACTGCGGCTCCTTGAGGGCTCTGCTGTTTGCTGTTTGGAGCAAAAATGGACGGGACAGCAAATGAGCAAAGCGAGTAGATCCACAGGAGTACAGGGCCCAGCTGCCTGGAGAGGCTGCGGAAAGCGAATGAGGGAAGGAGAAAAGGAAAGGAGAAGATGAATGTAAGCAGTAAGGAAGACAAGCAGAGCCTTAGGAAAAAGAAGAAATACCCAAATTGTTTCAGGAAGTTTAAAATATTTCCGTACGCCCCACCCTCAGATCCTAAATACACCTTCAAGGGAGACTGTTGTTATTATTTAAGGTTTGGTGTTTTATTTTAATGTAAGTCCGTGCCAAGGGGATCTGGAAGCAAGACCATCATAGTCTGATTTCGTTCAGGTAACACACAGGAACACTGCACTCTGGGTAACTCTTTAGTAGTCTTTGCATAGTTCATTCCATGGTGTGAGTACTGTTATTCTCCACCCCTGGGTTTACTGAGATCCCGATGGTGAAACCCTGATGACACCCATCCTCAATTCTGCAGCTGCATTCCTCTCCAAAAATTAAAACTCAATCCCACAGTTTGCAATGCTCAGGTAACACAGATGCAGTAGATCCTGCAAAATCAGGTGCGCTGACATAGCCCTCCCTCCCCCACCCCTGAGTCACTGCAGGTATCCTCCTGTATCGCCCCTCAGGTCTGGGCCGGACTGCCACCCCGTGGTTTCCCGCAGCCGTGTTCTTCCCGTTCGGTGTCCGTCTGCTCAGATACCCACAGGTAGGTGTGCAATTCCTGGTACTCCCTCTGATCTCTCTCCCTGGGAAGCAGAACTCTGCTGAGCGTGGCTTTGAGGCCAGTAGACTGTGGCTCAGCATGACCTCATTATCAGGGGCCTTTCCTTCGGCCTTTGATGCTAATTCATCCAGAAACTGGATGAGAGAACTCTGGAGGGTTCCTTTGTCATAGCCGTCTATATGGATTCAGTTCAGGGTGTACAAACACCCAAGACAATGGAGGGCTCAGTTCTGTGAAACGATACAGTTCTAACAGCATCAGGCCTAACACCAGGCAGGTGGTGGACAAACTGAAGTCAAACATAAGAGAACTTCTCCATTGATACTGTCTGCCTTTTATCCAACCGTTTCCTTTCACATCAACTCCCCACCATTATCTACTCCACTTTGTGTTGTAAAATAAACTCCCCAGACACCATTGTCCTCTAGCTTTCAGCTAAATTTGACCAAAGGGAAGACTGGCAGAAGTCTGGAGAATAGGGAAGGGGATAAGTTGGAGTACTACTTTCCCTGCCTGTTTTGGAGGACTCTCTGGAAGCTTCGGAACCCCCTCTGTGGCTGTCTCTCCTGCCTTATACACCTGCAGTGGCTCCAAGTTCATTAGGCCAGCTCCTGGGCCGCCTGCCTCCCTCTGTCCCTCCAGCCCCAGGGTCACTGGCAGTTCCTTAATTGTGCTACTCTCTGGCTTGACTCACATCCTTTGTTCAACTTTCAGCTTTTCCATCCCATGTAATGTTGTGTGTGTTAAGTTTACTGTTTAAAATATTATATTGAACCATTGTTGATATCGAATTGAATCTGGATAGCAAAAATGACAATTGCTGATGATTTCATCCGATGTCCAAGAATTTCTGTTTTCTGTCTAGATGCAAACCGATACACACCCCAAACTCCTCTTAGGGACATTAAGGCAGCTGAAACCTCTCTCATGAGTGGGGTGGGTTGACACTTGGAAAGATTCAAAGAAAGAAATATTATTAAAACTGGAATTTTAAAGATAAGCACAAGTTTGCCAGGTAAAGAGTAAACAGATTTGGGGAAGGACAAGCTCTGGGACAGACAGAGGTCAAGAAGGGACAGCATCTTTGTGGAAAGGGCAGTTCGCTGTGGCTGTAATTCATGGCTTAAGTTTGAAGGCAGCGTGGACATCAGAAAGCCATGGAGTAATTTCCCAGGGCTGCCACAACAGGGTGCTTTAAACAAGGTGACTACACCAGCAGAAATCTGTTATCTCCCAGTTCTGAAAGTCACAAGTCGAGGTGCCATCCGGGCTGGCTCCCGCTGAGAGCTGTGAGGAAGAACCTGCTCCAGTCCTCTTCCTGACCTTCCAGTGGTTTGCTGGCAATCTTTGGTGCTTCTTGGTTTGCAGACACATCACCCCAGTTTCTGCCTTCAAGTTCAAATAGCATTCTTTCTGTGTATCTGTGTCCGAATTTCTCCTTTTTAAAAATATATTTTATTGATTATGCTATTACAGTTGTCCCATTACCCCCCTTTCATTCCCCTCCACCCTGAACACCCTCTCCCACCCACATTCATGTGTCATAGGTTCTTTAGCTTCTACATTTCCCATACTATTCTTGCCCTCCCCCTGTCTATTTTCTACCTACCATCTATGCTACTTATTCTCTGTACCTTTTCCCCCTCTCTCCTCCTCCCACGCCCCTGTTGCTAACCCTCCATTTCTGTGGTTCTGTTCCTGTTCTAGTTGTTTGCTTAGTTTGTTTTTGTTTTTGTATTAGGTGTGGTTGTTAATAATTGTGAGTTTGCTGTCATTTTACTGTTCATTTTTTTAATCTTCTTTTTCTTAGATAAGTCTCCTTTTTATATGGACACTAGTTATACTGGATCCAGTCCTACTCCAGTGATGTGATTTTACCTTGAGTTCCTCTGTGACGACTCTGTCTCCAATAAGGTGCCGTTTGAGCTACTGCGAGTGAGCACAGGAATTTGAAGAGGAAGCAATTCAATGGGCAACATCCAGTTCTGACACTTTCCAAGACTCAAGCAAGCAATAAAGGGAACCAAGCCAATTACAGGTAGAATGTTGAGGAAAAATAATATTTAAACTGTAAGTCAATAGGAGTGAGAAATTGAATATAAAAATAGGGTGAGAAAAAAAGCATTATAATTGACATTAAATATTCTTTTCAAGGAAGCTTGGGAGATGGTGAGGATTTTGTATGAAAGAGGAAACATAAGAGAGAAAGCAAGATTCCTGTGATTTTAAAAATAATCACTGTTTAAAAAATAGGAATTACAGGTATATAAATAACATTTGAGTTTTAATATATTGAATTTTGAAGTACATGCAGAACACTTAACTATAGAAAACTTAGGATCTGGAGCTCTAATGTTAGAATTCCTGGGATCAACGCCCATGTCTTCTTCCATTGTGACCACGGTGACTTGGGACGAAGTACTTGGGCTTTTTGAGCTGTAGGTTTCTTATCATTAAGATGTGGATGTTCACAAAGTTTCAGTGGGTCGTTGGAGGATTAAATATGTAAGCCACATACAACAGTTCAGTGCCTGGAACTATATAGTGTTTCATATTTAGCAGTTGTCATCACGATCACCACAGCCACCTTTACCAGTATTGGTACTAGGAAGAGCCATGCCCGTCAGTAAATGGAGAGTAGCATAGGGAAGTGAGCTGGTGTCCCTGCAACACAACAGAAGGGACACCAAAGGTTTGAAAGAACTCACAGAAGCAAGATATATTTCACCCTCCTTTTAAAAAAGATAGTAAGAAGGCCTGGTGGAAGAAAGACTCCTGCCAGTTTGCTTCATCTAGTTACTTGATCCCAGTGCCCAAAATTACACCCAGTATATTGTTATCCAGATAAATAGTGAAATAACTCTTGAAGAGTTTGTGATTCCTTGGAAAATACGCTTACGCATCCTATAAATTGATAAGTAGTGATAGCCTGTCTCCCTACTGAGAGGGAGTCCTGTTGTGTATTGAAATGTGGCTGCCCAGACCCACTTTTCATGCGTGTGTGTGGGGGGTGGGGTGGGAAGTAGCACCAAGAACTGAAAGGAACCTCGGGAGAAGCTCCATTGCATTAAAAACAGTAGTATTTACTCTTCTGTAAACACCCATCGCTTTTCAAAATCTTCCCATAGGAAAAGAGATAAAAATGCTGACCCATTAAGTAGTGCGCACTTGCCCTCACAAGCACATTTTGCAGAATTTTCCAGGCTTCGCTCTTTCTTGAGGTGCACAGAGAAAAGAGAGCTGGGGGAGATGGAGAGGCAAATGCAATGCGCTGTAACAGGACGCTTCACGGCTCACTGCTGCGCCGAGCGGGAAGGGGCGTGGGTTGGACAGCTGCCCTGTGACCGACAACGAGATTGGGAGGGAGCCTGCACACAGGTGGACAGAGATGCTTCTCTTCCTCAACCTGTCAGGGCATAATTTAGAGCTTTTGTAACATTAAAGTCTTAAGGTCTTTGGCTTACAAAAGGTTTTAAAGTTAATTTTGCTCAATGTTTTTCAAAGAGCTCCTGAATTGAGGCTTTCCATTAGAGCATTTTTAGAGGGAGAACAGGGAGAGTTGATGAAAGGTGATTACTATTATTCACTTGATACAACTGTGTTTAATTGACACATAAATTACACACTGAGGGGAACAGGAACAATTTGGAGCAAGCTGAGATGGAGTGATAAAGTTTAGAGCTGAAATGAACCTTCAGGGAACATCTTTTCTTACCCCACATTTAGTTTATGAAGAAATTAAACTCAGAAAACTTAAGTGACATTTTTATTAAGTCATAACAACTTAATGGCAGACTGGAAACAAGAAACTATACCTTCTGATTCTGAGACCAGGGTTCATTCCATTGTATCACACTGACCAAGGTAAGAGAGGTGCAACGTTAAAAACAGCATCCCTTATTGAGTATGTCCTCTTTCCAAGCTCCCGATCCAACAGGGCTTGTGGAGGATCAATATCTCAGTTTTCCTCCTCATCTACCTCTCAAATGAAGCACAGTACCATTGAAAGGCCCAGCAGAATCTTAAACATAAAATGGCCCAGCTTTCTGAACTGGAGCCTTGGTGAAGGAAAGAAGCCCAGGCCCACTAAAGAGAAGCCTCTATTAATGTTGATCATATTTTTATTCTACGGGAATTACCGAGGTTGAGAGAAAACAGCCAACACTGCTGGTCAGAGATAAGCCGTGTATTTCACTGACAGAGGAGAAGTGGCCACTTCTGAGCACCCTCCACGTGGTCAGCAATGCCGGCGTCCGTAGGTGCGCTGTTCCATCTGATCTTCCCAACCACGTTGCACAGGTAAGGAACTGAGGCCGAGGCGGTTCAGGTGACTTTCCTAAATGACCGTGAGGGGGCACAGAAGATTTTCAGATAAAGTCTGCAAACTAACAACCTAGACTTTTCCCCATATCATGTCTCTAAGCATCTACCATGAGTGATTTACTCTAATAATCAGTTTATACATATATATCCTTACATCTATACACACATGCACACTTTTGATATCGTTCTTTTGTAATTAGAAATACTAGTTTTTGCTATTATTTTCTTCCTGAAGAATAGGAAAAATGTTAGTAAACCATTAAAACAACTTCCTAATTAGGGTTCTATTTTAATGCTTCTATTGATTGTTATGACGTTAATTTTTGTCATTTCTGTAAGAATTTTATTGACCTTAAAGAATCACTTTATAAACAGCTCATCAGAGTAACTTCATAAACTTAGCCTAGAAAAATTTACATTTATTTTACTTCCATCATGACTCCTGAAACCAAGTTCAGAATAATGAGTTGTTCCTCTTACTCTTTTGGAAAAAATCAGTATTATGAAAACTTGGACTCACATGATAGGTCCATATTCTCTAAATCTAAGACGGCATGAGTCATTTTCTCTATGCATAGAGAGGTTTTTGTAATGTTAATATTTTATGTGTCCATGCTTAAGAATTAAATTTAGGTGCATCATAGTATTTTTCTTACAAAACAAAAACAAACCCAGTTTTAAGTCTTTTCAAAACCCAGTTTTGAAACCAATGTGAATCAATTTGTTTTTACTCAGGTGACATGGCAGATGAGCTAAAGTTCTGTAAAAGTGGGGGGTCTTCTTACTAGCCATGATTAGTTAAATTGCTGTACCATTGACTTATAATTCCCCTTATCATCCAGGATTGTTGAACTGGAAGACTTCATCCAATGCCGAGACCATCCATTAGGGAATCTTTTTGTATTTCTGTGCCCAATTCAGGTGACAAACACAGCAGTGCAGCAAACTTGGCTTGAGAAGGGCATATGGACCAGGGACTCCTTCGGGATGAAGACTTATGCCGCCTTAACAGCTACACTGCCAGGACCATCGGAAGGGCTAGCTGAGGGTGAGTGTGACCGTGAGCGGCTAGCGGTAAAGGGAGCTGGTCAGTGTTGGCTCGGAGACCAGCTGCAGAGATTGCAGTTCATCTCAGTAACCTTCCCCCTCTACATCTTCTGCAGGAAGACAGCTCTGATGGCATCCCAGAACCGATCCCATGACATGTAGGAGCAAAGATGATGTGAGAGGCAGGAGTGGGCTGTGGCGGACAGGAGGTGCACTCCCAGAGTCCCCAAAGTAAAGGACTAGCCGCCAGCCACGGGGATGCCATCAGCAGGCATTTTGGCCAACATCACCTTCTGGGATTGCCTCTGAGGGTGGAGGCCACACCCCCCACTGCACCCACCCACCCACCACAGCCCACATCCAATAGTTGATCAATACAGGTCCTGCACTAGGTCTACAATGATTACTTTGATTAGAGTCTAATCACGTCATTTTAAACTAAAGCAAAGCCAGTCTCATTTCTACTACTCTCGGTGCACTTTGTGGTCCAGAAAAACATCTTCTTCAACCTGATCCCATTTCGTTCTGCTGTTTGCATCTGTTTCAGTCATTGCAATCTCTCTAACTCCTTCCCTAAAGGTCTCCCATCTGTACTTTAAGTCTAGATAAATATGCTTTTTTCTTCTTGTACTTTTATGTGATCCTCTCAACTACAGTGATCTTTTCTCCCATTTCTCTCCCTCAGGCATATTTTTTGTGTGCCTCTTTTTATGCTTATGAGTAGATCCTGCTTTAAACTAGTTATTAAAATGTGTCTTTACCTCCTCTTAATTTGAAACTCTTGAAAAAGTAAGACTATCTTTGAGTTTCTGCTATAGCCTTGGAATACATTAGGTATAATAATTCAATAAAAGTGTGCTAAATGTATTATTTGATAGATTCCTAGAAATACTAAGAAAAAATGCAGCAGAATGACCACTAAGCAGAATGACCTCTAAGGAGCACCCAGAGTAATGCAACTACTAATCCTGGAGCTCTAATTACTTTCCAGTGGCTAAATGACCCAGCAATTTGGTTTAAGAAAAGCCAAAGAGATCAGAAGAACTTTCCAATTTCCCTTTGTGAAAGTCTTGCTCTTTCTCAAGTTGTATAAAATGTGAGGTGGGAATTTTCCTTTTCCCCCCTAAACATCCTCCTTAGACAGGCATGGAGGAAAGTAATTCTCAGTAGTAGGATTTTAAATGTTTATGTAATTAAATTTTAAAATAAAAATCCATGAATAAAAAATATTCGGTGAGGAAAGAACTTGATGAGGCATAAATGAACACTATCTTAAATTATTAATTTGTTGCTTTACAGTGCAACTGACACCTGAGCTAGACTTGTTTCTACTTCAAAATCAGGAGCCTAATTGCCTGTTCCTGAAAGAATGATGTTAGTCAGATCTAAGTGACCTTTGACTTCCAGCTGTATGCTGGTTGGGCCATGATGCTAATTCTTTAATGAATATTTAGCATACAGCAAAAAAGTCAAGACATTTCTGAATATTTTTGCATTTTCTTGATTACTTCATGAAAGGATTATTGGGCAAAATCTAGCTGCTATGTCCATCTAGATGATAACATTTCCCCAATAATAGATGTTACAGTAATCTTCAGACATTTTTATGCTGTTTCCTATCCAAACAAAAAGTGATTCTTTCTAAATAATGTGCTCTCGCTTTAAAATATACATATGTGTATTATTGCAAGTATTTGGCGCCATAAATTCTGTACCTCGTATTTCTGTACTTCCTCTCGTCCAAGAGCTTAAAGGCACGCTCTACCTTGCCATCTCCACTCAGCTTCTCCAGTGAGCTCCAATACAGGTATCAGCTGTCAGAACAGAGACCAGAAGAGTACACAGGTCAGTACCCTCCTGCCCGACCCACACACATGCGCTCTCTCCATCACCACAACATCTGCTTCCCAACACAGAGCTAGTGATCGAGTCCTCTTTTGTGGCAATTGTGGTCATCAGTAGGGGCAAACCCTGAAAATAAAGTTGCTAGAATTTTCTGGAGGGGTTCAGAATTAAAGCAGTGTATTCACTACCCTTCTAATAATACTGCTCTGCAAGTGGTCATCTTCGTGTTGATCATTACAAATGCACAGGAGACGTTTGTAGGCAGAATCGGTTCTTCCTGTGGGTGCTGACAAATTTATTGTTGGGTTGAGAGTGCAGAAACGAAATTCTGTTATCAGAGTGTCCACAGGCAGCTGCGTGAGGAAGATGCACACAGTTTGGGGTGTTGAGACATAACACTGTGATGAAGAGGACGGGGTGTCTGTGAGGCGAAGGAACACTGGAAGGTTGGCCCCCACCTTTTCTGGCACAGCTGACCTTGGTCTACACACTTTCCCTCTCAGTTGTCTGTTGTCTCGTGTGTGCGCTCAAGGCTGTTGTGAGCATCCCTGCAAAGTCACTTACACAATGACTGACGTGTAGGGAGCACTCGATACATTTTTAGTTTCTTTCTCTTGAATAAATACTTATATTTAAAATAGAGGTGATTTTACTTCTTTCGAACAGGTGTTAAAAAAAAAAGTTTCCCTCGGGAATTTAGAGTATTCTAAAACTTGTCTCAATCTGAGAACTGATGATTAGCAGGTCTGTCCTTCACAACCCACACTTCACTGTAGCATCCTCCAAAAGACTGGTGACATAGCTATCCCCTGTTGTGTAGCTATGAAGAGTGGATAGCCTCTACCTTGACCCCAGAAATCAGGGCTTTTTGTGTGACTCCAGTTGGGGAACATCTCTGTGGTAGTGGATGGAAGGTACCAGTATTCCATACCAGAAAGATTCAGACGTAAGTAGGATTACTTCAAACCCACACTGCTGTCCACTGAAGAAATTATAAAACAAATCCATTTTTACTGAGTTTTCCCAGCACAAGGTTTTCATGGTAGTTCTTTTTCACATGCCTGGAGGCAAATGCTCTTGTATCTTCCAGCTGAACTTGAGATCCCTACTCCAACAAGTTTCCCACAAACACACACACATACCTTCTTTCTTTCTGTGTAAATGGCAGCACGTGTTACATAAGAGTCTGTACCCCGTGGTTTTAATGTCAGGTCTGTCCAATCAGAGTTTACATTGTCTGTGCTGATTGGTTAACTCTCTCACTGAGGGACATTTAGATAAGATACAGTGAGGTTGCAATTATAATTTTCATGATTTTGGAAACTATATCCAAAAATAGTAGACCCATGTTTCAGATAACTGTCTTTTGGTTTCAGGGTAAAAGACTTTAATCAATAAATCACCATATGTCTATTCTTTCTTCTTATAGCTCCCGAATATTACAGGTTAATTTATTTCTAAGTGTTTAATCTTTTATCAATCTTAAATCCAGTATTTTATTTTCTAACATTTTCTAACTGGTTATTTTTTCTTTAGCTACTTCAATGTATTTATTATGGTACTTAACATAGAAACCCTGTAAAATATTTTTTATTAAATCATTTTTATTGTTATTCTATTACAGTTGTCCTGATTTTTCCCCTTCGCCCTGTTCTGCCTGTCCCACTCCCTGCTCCCACAGGTGATCCCCACCCTGTTGTCCACGTCCGTGGGTCATTCATACATGTTCTTCGTCTAGTCCCTTCCCCCATTATTGAATTATTTTATAGTTTCTAATATTTTCAGTCACTTTTCTTTGTGTAAGTATAATCATCATCTGAAAATAGAGATGATTTTTGTCTCCAATATAGATACCTCTTATGTATTAAATAGCACTGCCAGAAAAAAATATTAGATAATAACCATGGTAGTATTCATCTTTGTCTTGTTTCTGAATTCAAAGGAAACTATTATTTTTCTAAAGAAATTCTAATTGTTATACATTGGGAGAAAAAAGCAATTGAACCTATATCATATACTACTCTTCTTTATAAGTTTATCTTATTTTCTCTGATGAAATCTACTCATTGAGTTATTGCTTTCCAATCCAAACAGTAGGTTATTCTATCGCACTTCTTCAGAGAGATACAATTGTAAGTGATGTGTTGTTGTTCAACACTATAATTTGACAGAATTTTAACTTGTAATAACTAGAGAATTTGATGTCCAAGTTAAAATTTCTTTGGAATGAGACATCACAATATTGGTCTTACACTAACACCCTCTCAGTCGTCTTCTTAAGACTGAAGGCTCTATCAGAGTCACTCCTGGGTGTTTCGGCTGGGGTGACATGGGGCACTGCCACAAACGATCCTGCTGGGCAGATTAGAATGCAGGTGCAGAAATGCCCTTTGTGTCCTAAATATTGTAAGATGACCATCAACTATGCATCTTTTGCATACACTTAAAAACTAAAAAGTATATGTAAAATTACTGAGTTTAAAACGCTAAGCCTGATGGGAAATGAAGGTGTCAAATGACAATCCAGCCTTCCCCCGGCAGTCAGTCCAGGTGCACAGTGGCCGCGGCCCCTCTCCTGCCTGTCTCTCTGGTCTGGACCCAAGGTCTCACAGGCGGGACCGCATCACTGCGCACGTGGCAGTGGTTTCCTTAAGCTGTGGAATCCAACAGCGCCCCTGGGAGGGAAGGGAAGGGAGCCCAGGTCCCTCTCTGCCTCTTCGGGCCCGCTGCTGCAGGCTGCTGAGTGGGAGGAAGACGGTCTGGAAGTGTTTCTATGTTACAGCGATTATAATTTATTATTATCTCTGATTATTGAATACGTATTGTTATTTATCAAGAAAAAGCATGAACTATTCATTTCAAATGATACCTGAAGTGACATTGATTTAAATATTTGCTTACATCATGCCTTTAAATCCAAATGTAAGGACTGGATAAACAGCAGATTAAACAGTCTTTATAGAATAAGGCTATTCGATAAATTAAGGCCAAATATTATTCATTGAAAATTATCAGAAGAGAGAAAAATGCTTTTTTACCTAATGTCTAAACAAAAGAGCTACTACTTCTTATGTAAAATATTATTATTAAATTGTGATGTGCCACAGTCTCAAATCATAGATATTTTCTCAATGCTGAGATATAGTCTTAATTTTAAGACTTAACAAAGAAAAAATATTCACCACTCAGTTTGCAATTAATAGCTTCTATTTGGAAAGACCTGGATGACTCCCCCTTTTAAACCTACCAGAATTCATTAACATTGCCCTATTTCCTTCCATTTTTGTATTATCCACATAATTTGTATTTGTTTTATATGTAATGACAAAAATAGAAATTAATATTCATAAACAAAAAGAGCTATTGCATATACATGAATGCCATCCTTTTTATGACAATAATACATATTTTACTGAAAGATAAAAAATTAATAGCCCTATAACAACAATGATCTGAAATAGTAAAATGCAAAAAAATGCTAACAAGCTGTGTGCTCTTGTAACAGCCCCTTTTCTGTTTCTGCTCATCTGTGGTGACTTTGGGGAAAAAGCAACTTAAAAGACCTTTAAATAAACAAATATATTTGGCAATGCAAGTGTAGTGATGCATACACTGATGTAAATAAGCCTTGGAAACAATTATTGTGTTTTGATATTATTCTAGACCCCTGGACAGAGGGTAAGAGTTTTGAGTCAGCCACCAGGTACTATAATGGGCAAGGCACCAAACACGGCCAGACTTGCTTCAGCTGTGAAAGGGTATGTGTGTGTGTGTGTGTGTGTGTGTGTGTGTGTGTGTGTGTGTGTATCAGATGGAGCAACATTACTAAATCACATGTCCCCTTTCTAGAAAGTTCTAACCTTTCATTCCTGTGGGCCTGGTTATTAGCTTTCTTTCAGCTCTAATTGCTCTAAGTGACCCATATTAGACTGTGTTTGCTCCCACACTCTAATCCCACAGTCGTATGTTCTCCTAGGACCCCAGTCTTACCACCTACTCCTGACCTCTTGATTCACTGTCCCAGCTGCTCCCGAACATCTCAACCCAGATGGTCATCAATTTGCTATTCCTTTGTTTATTCAACACATTTGTAATGCAGGAGGCCAAGATGGGGGTCTCCACTGCTCATTGGGATAAGCCAACAAAACCCAAGCAGGGCTGCGCGGGGGCAGACACAGCCTTCATTACTCACGTTACAGGAGCACCAGCCACGTAGCAGGACTGCAGCTCCATGAGTCCAAGACTTGTTTTAAGGGGTCCCACAAAAAGGGGGCCAGTGTCTTGCACGTGACTCTAAACACATTACCTCAGTGTGCACCTGCAGAGAGAAAAAGTCAAGAAGCAGTCACGGGAGTAGAAGCCGTTCCCAAAAGGAAATGAGGGAATTACTACCCATTTCCAAAGCCGTATGCATCTGGCCAGCCTTCCATCATGGAGGGGATGGTGGAGCCATGTCCAGCACAGCCCCACAACATTTATTAATATTTTATTTTACTATTTTAACTTTATCTTTATTTTACATATATTATATGCCAGGTTACAGGAGTTAAAAGAAAAACGAGATTTTAAAAGCATTACTTTCATAAAATTTACAATTCTCAGTTTCATTATGTCCCAAAGCAAACTGCCCTCTGAATTCTGCTTCCCATCCCATATGCCCATCGCTTGGTTAGTGCCATCAAACCACACCTGAGCTTGTGACAGCTCGGGAGCTGTGGGGGCAGGAAGGCCCCAGGCTCTGTCTTTACAATCAGCTCACAAGTCTTAGGATTTACATCGGGGAAATGATTCGCCCACAGCGCTGCCAATGCCTTAGGGCGCTTTACAACTTTTATCCAAAAACCTGCATCATGCATCCAACTTGTGAATATTCCTGCACCTAAAGATGTACCGTCCTATAAACTTCCAAGTGATATGTATCACTTCACATTTACAACAAACGAAGCCTTCAATTCTCTCTGTGGCCCTACAGAATGAACCATAGCCTCAGCACGTCAGGGGTTTAGTTTTCCGACATGACACATTCCACAGCTACCCGAAGACACTTTATTGTGTCTACAAACAGATGCAACACCGATCATTTTAATAAAATTAGATTTATGTTTGCAACACGACATGCAAACTATATGCCACAAAGAACAGAGATTATAAAAATAGACGAGCAAAGTTCAATCTGTTAAAGGGAACTGCTTTTCATAATCCTGTTAGTTGTATATAATTTTTTTGTTGCTCGTGATCTTCTGTTTCAAATTCTACTCTCAAAGACCATTTTCAAATACAAGGGAGAAAATACTAAGGTATTTGTCTTTACACATGTACAAAATCAGCTACTGCACATTTTACATAGCTGACAGTAATCGATAATCTTGGTGGAGGTCAAAGGTGAAAAGTCAAAAATTAGTTAAATTAGTTCTGCCTGATCAGTTCTCTAAATGTCATTTTATTTAAAGGGATCGTGTAAGTACTATTCTTTTTGTGTTCTTCACATCTCTCAATGTCTTTTTTTCTGGAAGTCTTTAAATAAACTTCATAACATAGGTAGTTGTTCAGGGGAGAAGGAAACAAACAAGGAGAGTAAGCATTTGGATTTCAGAACGGAAAGGAGTTCAGAAGAGGGTCCCTGATTGTGTGGTGCCAGAGTTGCTACAGAAGGTGTTAAAATCATGGAGCCACACTGAAGTCAGTGTGTGCGTTTTGTCCAGGTTACTGGGATGTGCCTGTTCTATGAACCAGCATTTGGAAACACGGCTATAGCCCACCTTTATCTTTTTACAGAAAGAGAAGTGGAAGCTCCTAGATCAAGGGCGTTTTCAGGTCAGTCCATTACTTTGTGAAAGAAAGGGCTGAGATAATAAGAACTAAAAGAACAACGAACCAGTGTTACACCCCAGCCAGAAAGCCTAACTCCTCAGAAGCTAAGGCACAAAGTATCCTAGAGGGCAGATCATTCACGTTAACCTGTTTAACATATTATTTTAGAGGAGAAGGAAGATAGCATGTAGAAGGAAATGGGCATTTACAGGCTGGCAAAATTTTTTTTCTAGGAGCATTATATACATTCTACCAAAATATTGCCAGTAATTCTGATATTACTACCCAACCCACATAATTCAGGAATTTGAAGTTCAAGAAGACTGAATAAATTTACAAAAGCAAATAAGTGATAAGGTCTAGCATGCAAATCTAGATTTCCCTGACCAGAAAGCCTGTTCTATTTACACTACACTCAAAATATTTTTAAATTTAAAAGTGTCACATACATTTAGCAATTTAATATTATTATTTCTTCTTTTCCCTCTTCACCTGTGATGTGGACTCGGGCTTGCCACCTCTCCAAGGATGATGCTTTGTCAAGTTTTTCCTTTTCTTTCTCTGTCTTCAACCTCTCCTCCACTCACCCTGCAATTCATCATTTCAATATGCTTCACACTCTTGGCTGGCCTGGTAATCTTCAAGCTGTTCTCAGGATCCCTAGCTTCCAGAAAATGGACTGAGAAAATACCAATTATTTTGGAAATGTGTAAATGTAATTTGCAATGAAGTGGTTACATAATATAAGTGCTGTATGCCAAAGACAATATTTTTCATGGCTGCTTTTGAGTTGCTTTATCATTTCAGAATTCACTTGATTGACATCTTTCACTTGGACCTCTTTCTCATTCCTCATTTTATTGATCCTGCAGATAAATTAAACAACAGGGACCTTGTTAAAGATGAAATGGGTTGCTTCTCTAAAACGATTTCTCTCAGGTACGCTTATTAGAAAATATTGAGTTTATTTTCTGTGAAGCTTAATTTGAAATAAAGTGTGCATAAATGTGATATTAGGCTTTTTTCTAGAAATCAGTTAATTATCTAGTCATATCAAAAATAGAAAACATTTTAATTTAGATTGTAAATGCTTTACCAACAATAAGATATAAACTGTAGCTAACATTACGAAGATAACTTTTATAAATATAATTCTAATTATTTCCCTCAGCATTTAACAGGAAAGTGAAGTTATTATAAGAAGGAAGCAATTATAACATTAAAATGGTAGTGTTCTTATTGTCAGAATTATAATAATAAATTTTAGCTGCAATGATAAAACTCAACTGGTAGTCTCCAAAATTTTGTGTTTCATATAAATCCCACAATTAAAGTGTTTACTTTTCAATGAACTTTAAATAAAATAATAAAATCTAAAAGAAAGCAGCTATATGTCAAAGTCTAGCCAGCACAAGACAACCACTCATTGCATTACTTGCATTGAGGAAACATTTTTTTTTTGCTAGTAAACGGAGAGTATTTAATGATTCTGGGAGTGGAGAGAAAAATTACAAAGTGCATATCATTGATGTAATAAGAAAACAAAAGTAAAGTTAGAAAACAAATTATTTATATTTTGCATTTTATACTAACTCTTCCAATAAACTGGTTTACTAAGATTTCTGATTGTATTTTATGACACTGGTTCATTGTACCTTGTAGTAAGAATCTCACTACTTAGGAAGTATTTTCTAGTGATTCTCAGAATATAGAATAAGTATCTGCCTAAATAAAATTTAGTTACAGACATCGAATAGTTATACAGTTATGGCAAAGTTTAATATGTGAATATGCATGTCACCCGACAAAATCCATTTATTCTTTTCCATATATACATATATGAGACATGCACATACACATCTATATGATATGCTCGTTGCCACGCACTATGTCAGTCATTCAGAGCACAAGGATACCCTGCCAACTGGAAATATCCTATCAGATGGAAATTGGGTTAAGTGAATAATTATAATTTAATATGATAAGTTTAGAGAACATTAATACTATTTATATACTATAAATAGAATATAAGTCCAAGTAGGAATTTATACTGAGGACAAAAGAAAAAAGACATTCCAAGTAGAGAAAACAACTTTGTAAAACCACAGTCTGGGCCATTTCTTGGTATTAAGGTAAGTTAGTTTAGGATAATTGAGTCCTTTGTCATGAAAGCAGTGAGAAAGACTGAAGAGGTACTTTGAAGCTACATGGGGGGGGGGGCAGGGGGGAATGTTTATTAGCTATGGGTTTAACCTTGAGAGGAAAACCATGGTAACACTATTGCACAGCACAACCATATTTAAGCTGAAACTGTTGGGTTATGATTATTAAAGCAGAGATTTAAAACTTCACAATAAATGTAAGAACCAGAAACATATACAATGATATTCTCATCATCACTACCATCATCTACTTTGCTCATTGAATTGGGGGCAATAACAAAGCAGGAACCCTACTGAGCACTGAAGCTACCTAGAAGGTATTTTTCAAAGAAGGATGAAAAAAAATTAATACAAACATTTCCTCTTAGAGCTTACAGTCCAAAGATGGAGATAGGCTCTGGTAAAACAGTCACACAGCTCTATTACCATAGTTGTGAAAATGGCAATGGTGGGAATGAACACAGCTCCTTTAAAAGAAATGACATGGAGATGGGACTCAGGCTTGATGTCCAGAGAGAACTCCGTGAGTGAGTGACACTTAGATAAAATCTGAATATTAGAAGTTATGAAGGCCAATAAAATGCAGAGAATGGAAGTAGAGAGGGTGTTTGAGGTGATGGTAAACAGGTAGGTCTTGGGCAGAGAATCTTGGTTCATTGAAGAAATGGAAAACGAACAATAAAGAAAATATGTTACCTATTATTTTGGAACTCATATTAGTTCCAAATGTGACCACATGAGAGAGACTATCAACTAGTGAGCATAAAGCAAAACAAATCAGTGCAATTTTAAGGTTAGGACTGTGTTCATACTTCACACATACTGTTGAAAACAAACAAAACAAAGATCTATGGACTCATGTAGTTATTTCTGAGATTGTTATTTGTTTGAATTGCAAAATCTGTATACAGGTGCTTGACAGTATATTGAGTGTTTCTCAAAGTGGAATCCATGGACTCTCTGGATCCATGAACATTCCTGGACTTCAATATGTCTCATTCACAGTCTTTCTTTTTTGACCTTTGAACTGTCACTTTATTTTTTTAAGTGTATTCTATTGATTAGGCTATCACAGTTGTCCCAATTTTTTCTCCCCTTTATCCCCCTCTGCCCTGCACCCCCCACCCTCCAGCATTTCCCCCTTCTACCTTAGTTCATGTCCATGGGTTATACAAAGAAGTTCTTTGGCTTCTCCATTTCCTATATTATTCTTAACCTCCCTCTGTCTATTTTGTGCCTACCAATTATTTCTTATTTCCTGTACCTTTTCCCCCCATTCTTTCCCTCTCCCTCCCCACTGATAACCTAAAAAACAAAAACTAAAACTAAGTAAACAACTAGAACAGGAACAGGATCACAGAAATGGAGATCATTCACACATTCTAAATGAGTATCTCTGAGGTAAAACTCACATATTTGTATTTTAATAAATCTTCCTGGCTATATTTATGCACACTAAAGTTTGACAATCACCAATGTAGACACCAGGAAACACCTTTTACTGTCCCCATGTTCCTGCCAAGATCAATAAAGACACAATTTCTGCTTTCTTTGCCTCTTGACACAAGTTGGAATAAGCACTCTAGAACTCTCCATAACCTTTACTGTCCCCCACCTGCTGGAGGAAAGGTGCCTTATCTGACTGATGACACAGGGCAAGTCTGATTTCCAATGAGTCTATTGACAGAGGCAGAATCACTGAGTTAAAATGAAATAGGCTGTCTCATTGTCCTTTCTATTTAACTGTCACCATCTCAAGCAGAACAATTTTTCTCCTCCACTTTCAACATTCACATGAGAAAACTATTGAGGCAAGACATCTCCCTCAATGGGGAGTTTGCAGTCTGCAGTGAAAGGGATTTAAATTCTTTGAGGGAGAAAGGAAGGAGGCAATGTCACATCTCAATCCTGCTATATCAGAAATCCTTGTATTGTAGGTAGTAAAGCTGTTACTTTTTTTTTTTTTTGTACTCTTGAAACTTGGTCAGAGCTCAGGGTGTGGCAGGTAAAGTCTTAGTACCTTAAAAACTTCCAACAGGGATTATAAATCAAGTAAAAAATCTCTATAATTTCTAAGGATATTATCCTCAGAAAAGGAAGAGGATACGGTGCTTCAGTAGAGTCTGCAACTATACTTCATCAAGGTGATTTATCAAGTTAACACCAGGAACACAATTTCCATGATATTAATTAAGCCTTAGGGCAATCAGAGCATCAAGTGTCCCTCGTGCTCATGTATTATGTTGTATCTCTTCTTTGACAGTATTGAAAATGCAAGAGAGGAAGTCACCAGTGAAATAATTCAAAACAATTTCCTGTAATTGGAAGCCATAGGTGTCCAGGTTGAAGGTCCTAGAGAGTGGCTAGACAGAAACAACTTGGCTTAACACCCATGATGTTAAACCTTCAAATCACTGAGGTGATGATGCATTCTGCAAGCTTCCAGATTGTTGTGCGAAAAGAACTCAATTCACATGCCAAAAAACAAAGAATCATGATATTTTTCGACTTCCCAACAAGAACACTGGGAGCTAGAAAGCAATGGGGTACTGCTACAAAATACTAAAGGAAGGTGACTTTGCAACCTAAAATTCTACATGTAGCCAAACCATCAATCAAGTACTGGTGTAGAAGTGACTTCCAGCCAAGATGGAGGTGTAGACACACACACTGTGCCTCCTCTAACAACCAAAAAACAACAACAACAAATTAAAAAACAAAAAACAACTAGACAGACCTGACAGAACTGACAGAAAATTGAACTGTATGGAAGTCCAACCACCAAGGAGTTAAAGAAGAAACATTCACCCAGATGGGAAGGAGAGGTGGAAGTGGGTAGCAGGACTCGAAGCAAGGTGGCAGCTGGAGGACCAGGCAGTCCCACATTCATGTGCGGATAAAACAGGAGGAACAACTGGGGAGCGAGACAGACTGCACAACCCAGGCTTCCAGTGCGGGGAAATAACATCTCAAAACCTCTCACTGAAAACACCTGTGGGGGTTGCAGCAGCAGGAGAAACTCCCAGTCTCACAGGAGAACTCATTGAAGAGACCCACAGGGTTCTAGAATGTACACAAACCCACCCACCCAGGAATCAGCACCAGAAGGGCCTGCTTTGCTTGTGGGTAACAGGGGAAGTGACTAAAAACCTGTAGAGAATGGAGCAAGCAGCACTGTTCCCTCTCAGACCCTCCCCCACAGACGGTGTCACAATGCAGCCACATGGGTTGCCCCACCCTGGTGCACACCTAAGGTTCTGCCCCTTACTATGTAACAGGTGCACTGAGTAAAAAAAAAAAAAACAGCCCAGATGAAAGAACAGATCAAAGCTAAAGAAAAAATACAACTAAGCAACGAAGAGATAGCCAACCTATCAGATACAGAGTTCAAAACACTAGTAATCAGGATGCTCACAGAATTGGTTGAGTATGGTTGTAAATTAGAGGGAAAAAATGAAGGTTATGCAAAGTGAAATAAAGGAAAATATACAGGGAACCAACAATGATGGGAAGGAAACCTGGACTCAAATCAACGGTTTGGAGCAGAAGGAAGAAAGAAACATTCAACCAGAACAGAATGAAGAAACAAGAATTCAAAAAAATGAGAAGCTTGGGAAGCTCTGGGAAAACTTTAAACATTCCAACATCTGAATCATAGGGGTGCCAGAAGGAGAAGAGGAAGAGCAAGAAATTGAAAACTTATTCGAAAAAAATAATGAAGGAGAACTTCCCTAATCTGGCAAAGGAAATAGACTTCTAGGAAGTCCAGGAAGCTCAGAGAGTCCCAAAGAAGTTGCACCCAAGGAGGAACACAACAAGGTAATCATAATTACATTAGCCAACATTAAAGATAAGTAGATAATCTTAAAAGCAGCAAGAGAAAAGGAAACAGTTACCTACAAAGGAGTTCCAATTAGACTATCAGCTGATTTCTCAAAAGAAACCTTACAGGCAAGAAGAGGCTGGAAAGAAGTATTCAAGGTCATAAAAGGCAAGTTCCTATATTCAAGATTATTCTATCCAGCAAAGCTATCATTTAGAATGGAAGAGCAGATAAAGTAGTTCCAAGATAAGGTCAAGTTAAAGGAGTTCATTATCACCCAGCCCTTATTACATGAAATGTTAAAGGGACTTATCTAAGCAAAAAGAAGATCAAAAAAATGAACAGTAAAATGACAACGAATTCACAGCTATTAACAACTGTACCTAAAAAAAAAAAAAAAAAAAAAAACTAAGCAAACAACTAGAACAGGAACAGAATCACAGAAATGGAGATCAGTGTGGGAGTGGAAGGAAGATCAGTGGGGGAAGGTACAGAGAATAAATAGAATAAATGGTAGGTAGAAAATAGACAGGGGGAGCTTAAGAATAGTATAGGAAATGTAGAAGCCAAAGAACTTATATATATGAACCATGGACATGGACTAAAGGGGAGGAATGTGGGACTGAGGTGTGCAGGGCAGAGGGGAATATAGGGGGAGAAATGGGACAACTGTAATAGCATAATCAATAAAATATATTTTTTAAAAAAGTATGGGTGTAGAAGAGAACAATGTAGGATTGTTCAAATTATTTACCTCCCATACACCTTTTCTTGGGAAGTCCCTGGAGAATGCTCTCCACCAAATCAATAAATAGGGTACATCCTCAAGGAGCAAGACTCTGGCTACAGAGAACCAGAGTGCTTGTGCTGGTATAGACAGGATAATGGTGACAGGAAATCATAGAATTATAACAGCAGCCATATGTGCTATGCAGTTGGCCTAGGTAAAAGGTCTCCAACACAAGAGATCCCCAAGAAAAGGAAAATTAAACTAGTAAGTCACCTTGCATGATTGACTTTGTGGAGAATTGTACTAAAAGGTCTTGTTTAGAGTGGGAAGGATTCTCCACAGGTACCAGGAAATTAAGCAAAGAGAAAACCAAGCAATTGTTAAATCCTGAAAAAAGTACCATAGGACATGCAATTATCTACATTACAATCATCTGTGAATAACATTCTTGAGTGCAAATTGTAACACTGAATATTAATATATAAAATTTTCTGGGCTAAGACAGGAGAATTAGACAGGATTTATGGTAAGTGGGCTAAATCCTCATTTACTGTAATGCAAAAAGAGTAATGTCCAGCCCTGGCTGGCGTGGCTCAGTGGTTAAGTGCCGGCCTGCTAACCAAAGGGTTGCCAGTCAGGGCACATGCCTGGGTTGTGTGCCAGGTCCCCAGTAGGGGGCGCATGAGAGGCAGCCACACATTGATGTTTCTCTCCCTCTTCCTCCCTCCCTTCCCCTCTCTCTAAAAATAAATAAATAAAAATCTTTAAAAAAGATTAATATCTAAAACTGATAAATCCAAGATAATCTATTAAGTATTTAAAACTACATTGAGGAGGGTCGAGTTTGCCACCTTAAAATATGCCTTTCCTGGGATGTTGATTATTTTAAGCTGGTTATTTTTAAGGAACAAGAGACTCAGAGGAGACTTTGACCTTCCCTTTACCTGCCTAAAGGAAATAAGATAGAGAAACCTGTTTCGGAAGGGAGCTATCACCACAGACAACTGCATTTTAATATGAACTAAGTGTGGCAGACAGGGGCGCACCAAGCAAAGTCCATTGGACTCTTCTCTGTGTCCCCTTGTTTCTGGGTGGCTTAGGGAGAACTGGTTTACCAAAGGTTTGCTCCTGTAAATTGCCTGCTCATCCTTTAGGTCTGAACCACTATCCCTCTTTCTCCTGAGCTTGAAATGTCAAATAAGCTTCAACTGCCCAATCTGTTCTCTAGACCCATGTCTGACGGAACTCCTGTGTACACACACATAATAAATTTGGTCGTATTGATCTGCTTCATGTCCATTTGTTTATTAGAATAGCCAGGAGAACCGAGAAGGAACATAGAGCCAAACGCTGAAGGCAGTTGCTCCCAGGGAAATGAAGGATGAAGTAGGGAGAGTTCTTGCTGGTAACTATGTTCTAGGTCTTTAGGTACCACTTGAGTTCTTAAACTATATAGTTCTTTGGAAAATAATATTTTCCATGAAAATGAATTTTAAAGATGTGACAAATGTTCAATAATATTTGTGAAATATAAAAAGCTTAAAATTGACAATAATCTCTTACTAAATGAAAGAAAGAGAAACATTTCTTCCCCATCAGATTAACCAAGTTTAAAAAGAAAATATCAAGACTTGATGAGGATATGGGGAAATGTTGGTGAGGACGTAAAATATTCAGGAAGACAATTTAACACGGTACATCAAGAATCTGTACTATGCTCCTTTCTAAATTATAGAAACTTGGGTTTTTTTTTCCCTTTGCCTAGGAGAACAAATAGACAGCTATGCAAAAATCAAGGAGAGTCAGTTGCATCATTTATGATCATCATGACAGCTCAACCATCCATTGCAGAGT
Source organism: Trachops cirrhosus (assembly GCA_028533065.1). Classification (NCBI taxonomy): domain Eukaryota; kingdom Metazoa; phylum Chordata; class Mammalia; order Chiroptera; family Phyllostomidae; genus Trachops; species Trachops cirrhosus. Next base: position 187,549,538 of record CM052540.1, on the reverse strand, counting down.
GCTAGTCGAGTCAAGCCTTTGCTAAAACACCATCGTCTTCTTGAGGCTTTTTCTCAGCAACTAGTTAGAGCAGACACTCTCAGAACCTTTAGCTAGTCTTTTTAAATTTCCTGCACTTCAATTATCTGTGTATTACCTGGTCTGCTCACTGGTTTACTGATAGCAGGCAGCCCCTTTCCTCTAGACCCCATGAAGACAGGGACTTTTGTTATTATTATTCATAATTGTATCAACAATACCTAATGGTATTCTGTCAATGTAGTAGATGTTTAATAAATATTTCATTAAAATAATACAACAGAAAGGTGTGTAGATGTTATTTTTGAAGCAGAATTGTTTATATTGAGATGTATTTACTATATATTAAATAAGGAAAAAAGATACAGCATGTGAGATTAAATTACTTGACTCTTATAAGATTATAAAATTTTTGTGCGTAGAAAAAGAGAATAAAATGCATTATGTTGATTCATGTGTTTCCTTTTGCCTGTTTTATTTCCTGAACTTTTATCCTAAGGAACATATGCAATGAAAAATAAAAATCAGTTCACATTTAATTCATAAGGTAACCATATGAGTCTAGGTATTTTAGGAATGGCAATGAAGTAATATGCACCTTTCCATAAATGCAGACCCCACGTTGATTTAGTGAGTACAACACCTTGACTGTTCAAGTGCCTTGTCCTCCCAGAGGCCAGAAGCAGCCACTCTGCAAGACATCAATATTGGCTGATAACTCCCCAGTTTACACACTGACTACCAATTACTGGGGAGGGGGTATTACAAAACAAATGAAAATCAATGCTCATATTCTGGGCAATAGAAAAATAAGAGCAATTGTCCAACTAAAACCTCCTCATGACCTCATAACAGGCTCCTTCTGCACCCTGCTCAGCTACCTTTTGGTGGGGCCACCTGTTTCCCGAACTCAAGCATCCAAGACTCTCAAAGCTCTCCTGAGAGAGGCAGTATAGATTGTGATGAAAAACTCAGGCTCTAAGACTTAACTCCTTGGTTTTAAGTTCCCATTCTGCTGTTTTCTAGCCTTGGGTTGATTTGGGTTCATTTGTATGAATTAATTGAACGTCAGTCTTTCCAAACCGTGGGGCTAATTGGAGTATTACTTTTAAGAGTTCTTGTTTTACTACACGACTTCAATAAATTACTGTCAATAGTGCTTAGCACATCTCTCTTTCATATATACTAGCTTACTAGTTAGACTGCCTATATTTACTCCTATATATGAATATATATGACTGTTAGCACTTGATGATACATTCTTTGTGTATGACCATATTGGATGCCAAGGGCTAGCCAAGGGGTTCCCTTCATGGTTTAGGCAATGATTGAGGACAAGCAGTAATGTCTCACAAGGACCTGGGGACAAATATTAATAGGTAACAAAGGCAAAATTATTATTTTTTAAACAAGAAGAGTTATTCACAGGAGAAAAAAATATGAGTAACAAGAAGGTAAGGGAGAAAGAGCAGGGATCAAGAGTCAAAAAGGACAAAGGTAAAATGTCTTGGAATTTTTGTTAGGAAGTTGGAAATAGCAAAAAGAGAGTTTCGGGGTGGGGATATTGAGACTGTCAGAAATTGAAAATACAAAATTTAAGATATCTTGATTTTTATTTCAGTGCTTGTGGTGGGGAGAGAGGGTGGAAGTTGAAGATAGTATAAGAGGGATAGATGGAGATGAAAAAATAAAATAAAAAATAAAAAACAACAACAAAACTTGGAAAGATTTTCTTCTGGGACTGTTTTGTTTTAATTGCCATCACATCCAGGCTGAGTTATATGGATTATGAAGCTCTTCAAACGAAGATTACATTTCCTGTAAACTGCGGATTCCCTCCTTCTGAGACTTGCGCCCTTCCCCTAACCCAACTCAAAGTCAACAGAAACAACCAGGTAGTAGGGACAGGATGTTCCTTCACAGTATGGGGCTCAGGGTATTTGTTCTACAGTTTGCTTTCACCCTTCTGTGGTCTCTGCTTTGGGACAGGCTGATTTCCCCCCATCCTCATGGCCTCAGTCCTAAGTAGCTACTGAAAGAAAGAATGGAATACCAACCCAACAACCATGCTCACCACGCCTTCCACCCGGCCCGCTAACACCAAGTTACCATTCAGCAATGGGTCTCTGGGCAAGCATTATGCCTGCGCTTTCTAACTTGTTGATACTGGTTCTTTCTCTACTTGAATAACTCTTAAGTTTGTTTTTTTCCTGATTTCTGACCAGAAAGTAATTTCCTTCAGCTTGAGCAGGAAATATTATGGCTTTTGTTCTGCTTTCTGAAGATTTATTGGAAGCTCTGATATTTCTTACCACATTTCTTAATGTCTTCATGCTCTCTAAGTAACACATTCTGGGAAGGATGGAGGCCCGGCTTGTAATCACTGCTTTATTCACTGTTCTGAAACCAAAGATAGGCATTCATTGAAGAAACCTGCCATCACGAACTCTGAGTGTTGCTGGTTTTAATGAAAGAGCAAGGCAATTGGAATCAAAATACTGAACTTGCACAGAAAAGTTGTTTAGACTCTAAGCCAGTAGCCTTAAGGTTTACAGTTGGATTGAACAGAAACTAATGGTTACTTTTCAGGGAGGTTGTGAGGACAACCACAACTGGGGCAGACACAGTTGTTACTCCATCTCCCTCTGCTTGGCACTCAACACATCCATGGACACTGACCCAGAGGCTTCCAGCTGGAATCACCTGTGACTGCCTGGAGAATGTCTAGGACCCCAGAGTCTTTAGGGGTTCTCCACAGTTAGATAGAGAGGATGACATTCCCTGGATGCTACCTGGACTCTGTACTTGGCCCCTCCAGGGCTCACACAAGGGGTCTGTGAGTGGAATGGCCATGATAAAAAGAGATCAAGACTGCAATGGGCCAACTGCACAGACTGCTTTTCACTCAGGCTGAGTTCACTACCACGATGTTTCAATGTCAGCAGAGGCTGACCCTGAGTCCTGTTATGGTACCTTTCCTCAAGGAGTCAGACAAGCCCCTGAATGGCAAATAGATTATATTGAAACTCTCCACCTAACTGGGGAGGGAGGCAGCAATTCTTGTTTACTGAAATGGATAATATTTTATGTATGAGTTTGCCATCCCTGTCTGTGATCCCTTGGCCGGCATTACCATGCAAGTGCTCACAGAGTCTTTGATGTACCATTATTAATTACCATGTACCAATAATGGTATCCAGGAACCCATTTTCTGGTGAAGAATGTGCTGCAATGAGCACCTGACCACAGGATCCATTGTTCTCTGAGTGTACTGCATTGTCCAGAAGCAACTGGCAAAATGGAATGTTGAATGGCTTCTCAAAGATACAACTGTAAGTACCAGGTTGGGCAAAATGATACAGTAAGTTCAGGACACTGTCTTTCCAGATATGATATGTTTTTTGAATGCATAACAGCTTTGTGGTGCCAAGATCCTAAGAGCTATAATATTTGGTTCAAACAACCAAGGGCTAGAAATACAAGTGAACTCTTTGACTTAATGTGGGTTTCTCCAGGTAGTGAAACTGAGGCAAGGATCCCAACACCTCCATTTACTGGAGAGGCCAAGGGCCCAGGTGAGGGTGTGAGGAAGTGAGTGGGGAAGGAAGAGAGCCGATGCATGCTGCCTGAGCACGAGGGTTTTCACTCTGCACGTTAGGCTTCATTGCTGTGCGAGCGCACGTGAAACCTATGGCTCAGAGTCACACCATCAGGAAACGAGCGCCGTGGGACACGCACAGATGATCCCAATCAGTCACTTGTTGAGAACCGCTCCTGGAGGCTGACATCAGTTCCCCAGCATTCAGGTACAGACACGAAGATGCTGGCAGCTGGAAGTCAGGCTAAACGCTGGGGTGTTCAAGGGTACAGATAGGCCATCCATTGTACCCGTCACATCCTCACTCCCAGGTGCACACGTGGGGAATTTGTGTTTCTTATTTGCTCAACTTTAGGGTATGCCAGGTTAAAGATACTGGTTCCCAGCGGGGAAACCTTCTACCAGGTGATACAATGAGGGTTCCACCTGACCTAATGCCAGAGCCATTACAGTCATGTATGGTTCTTTTTGTCCATAGTTCTTGAGTTAAATGGGAATTACTAACTGGCAGTGTAATTATCCTGCTTTCAGAAATAGAGTGGTGGCAGGGAGCGTGCCTGCAATTCAGGGAAATCACTAGGACAGCTTTGGTAAGCCACGAGTGGATGACATTAGTAGATACCAGTTAAGCAAGTTCTCGGACCCCTCAGTGAGTCCCCCATTCAGCAAGCTGCTTAGACCAGCAGCAGTGATGCCACAGGCTGATGAGAATCGAGAATGACTGTCAGAGGAGGCAGGGGAAATGATGATGGCCTTTGACTCAGCTGCAGGAGAGAGGACTATTCCTCCCATCTTGGTTTTGTTGCTGCTGCCGTTATTGTATAGACAGATGAGAGAGAAAGAAATGCAAGAATCGGTAGTGTAAGTACTGGAAGTGTATGGTGTAGGTATGAATAATTCTTGAAATAGGCCACAAAAGGGAAACTGTTATCGAGGTAGTAATAATAAAAATTTTGTGTTATTACCATAGGAAATGTTATCCAGATAACATTTAAATAGTACCATTAGCACATTAGCTATTACACAAACTGGATAGTATCAAAACTTTACATTGTATATTTAACAAAGACAATCACACATGATCTGCTATCAGAAAAGGTTGAAAAGCTATCTATTGGTATGGGGTAAGTTAAGAGATTGTTCTAAGCTAGAGAAAAAAACATAAAAAGTCATATTTTGTTCTCATATATTCCACCACTAACTTACTGTTAATGATCTTAATGTGTTACAATACATCTTAACTTCAATTTTCCTCTCTGAAATCATTAAAGAATTCCTGGTAGTCAAACATAACATATGTTGACTTCTTCTTAATAAATCAGTGTTCAAGCCACATTTTTCCAATGTACGAGCAAATGCAAATGGGTCACATTTATAAGATTTTGTACCTTTAAAGTCTCTCATGAATTCTTCATACCTGATTTACTTGCTAATTTCATCCCTCCATAGGGAAACCAATATTCATTTATATAGAACTTGACACAGCCATCTGGCAAAATAACTAAATCAAGAATCACCTGTGGAAATACTTTTGACAAGAATTATTTACTAGAATGATGTTACTCAATTGGCCCCTGTACACCCGGCACATGACATTATGATGCTAAATTCTGAAACATTTACACACTCTCTCTCACCTTCTGTCTAATTCAAAATAAAAGGTAACTTTAAAATTACATTAAGGTTTAAAGTCCACTTTATAAATTCATATATTCAAAGATGATAAAATAAAGGGCTACTGATGAAATTCATAAAATTTTATTTGGTTACCTTGTCTTGGGTTTGTGATTTACACTTCCCTTAAGTACATTTTAAAGTTGTCTCGTGGGGGATTACTGGAAATGGGTCTGAGCAAGCAGTAGGAGAATTCTCTGTAAGGTTCCTCCACTATCTTTAAAAAATTAGGTGATATTTGAATGCATCTACCTGAAATTACCATTTTGTTTAAATATAAAACTAGTTTTCTGTGCAAATATTTGATTCAAATGAGAGCCCTTGAAGTGCTGACAAGTTTCTTTTACTGTTTCAAATATATACATTATATTTCCAAATACCTTTGAGCATCTGAAAAGCAATAAAATATGATATGAAGTTCAAAATAAATGAGGACACCTAAGAGTTACCATAATTATTGGTTAGCACTGGAAAATTTACAACTGGACCTTTCCAGCTATGTCTATAGACTATGGAGAATTCCTTGTAGCTGACTATTGTCCAAAGTGGGATTTCACTGTTGATTTCTTAGCCATTACCTTAGTAATGCTAAATTAATTCCAACCATATAGTTACGTCATGGAGAGCTGTTTCCATTCTAGGAGTAGAAGTACATATTATGCTAAAAGAATAATATTTCTGAAATGATCTTGGTCACAATATAATGCAATTCATTTTCTTTCCATTGTGAAAATACCAAAGTGTACTGTTGATGAGACAAGGATAAAAGTGCATCCTGTTCGAAATACAATGAAAAATAAATTTAAAAAAAAAAGAAGACACCCGGGGGACAAAGTGCATTCTGTTCCCAGAGTAAAGCAGGAGGTAAACATTGTTTGTTGCTGCCATTGACCAATGAACAATAGAATTTTGGGAACATTTATTTTGCCAAAAGAATAGAGGAGTTTAGTCAAATCCACTGTGTCCCTGAAAAACTAAAATATTTGTGAAAATGTCTGAGGCCAGGAATTCAGGTATCCAGCTGTTTTCGTCAACAAACCAGTATACTATCCTATCAGACTGTGTAACTAAAATAATCAGCCTTGTGTATTTCCTCAGCCAGTTGAAAAGACTGACCTTATGGTGGTTTATATATCTTAAAACAGTGATAAAATCACCTCAAACCCTATTTTCAAGTAGAGATGATTATTCCTGATGCAAATTTGTGGAATTAATTACATATCTAGGAAGTCTAGCTCTAAAGATGAAATGTTATATTTAAATATTTTCCTCATCCTTACTTATAGGAACATTTTATAATTAAATTGTTAAGCTTTTGAAAAGGTCAGTAAGGGAAATTTTTACCATTTTTTATTGTCAGAATAAAAACGCATGGCTGAATTAAATACCAGAAACATTAATGCTCTAAAGGTCATTTTTGGAAGCACTGAAAACCAAAAAAGACCTAGAAGACATTCTTTGAGCTACACTAATTCTCTGAGGTCTCTTTCAAATCCAGATAATTGATGACCCAACCATTAAAGTCTGAACAGCCAATAGATGTCAGAACAATAATACTATACAAGAGTCAATATTTTCATAACAGCATAAAAGTTAGAGTTTGTGTCATGAAACATGAATTGGTGTTATGTAAGACTACAGATCCAAGATGGTGGAGGAGCAAGTAGAAGCTACACTAACCTCCTCCAGGGAAAAGTCTGGAATTACAACTAAATTGTAGAGAAATCATCTTGAATAGCTGACTGTCCAGCTGGAGAGAAGCCTTATAACCACGGAGAGACGTAAGAAAACACTTCGCCACAATGTGACTGGTAGGGAGTGCAGAGGAGGCAAGAGAGGGCTGCCTGGGCTCCCATGGGTGGCAGCTGAAGTGGCAGATGGGTATTTCAGTGGGCAGGGGGTTCCCCCTGAGAATTGTGGGGTCTGAACCCCAAGCTGCACTCCCCAGCCTACAGCACCAGAGCTGGAAAAGAACCCAGGAAACATCCAGCTGTGAAAAGCAGCAGGTGTTCTGTTGATCAGGGAGAGACAGCTGGAGACACAGAGAGCCTCTTAAAAGGCCAAAGCACAAAATTTCATTTGCAGCCACTTACCCTGGGTGATGGCAAAGGGAGGGCAAAGAGAACTAGAGACACTTGAGTAGAGTCTGGGGTTGGTGGTTCTGAGGAGAGAAACTAGAGGAAGAGCCGCCAGGAAACATGGGCTGAGTCATTCCCCATACTGCAGGAGCCATCCTTCTCAGGCGGAGCACTCCGCTGCAAGTGGCATCACCCTGAGGGAAAGCAACAGCCCCGCCCACAGGATTTACTCTGCCCCACCCAGTGGTTCTTAAGCCTGACAGCTTACAGGTTGATCAGAGTAACAACTGATCTGTTTGATGGTTGATTAGTTTAACACCTAAAGTGGAAAATACAAAGAAGCAGCCAAAATGGGAAGATAAAGAAAAAGATCCCAAATGAAAGAACAAAATTTTCCAGGAGAACTAGATGAAATGGAAGTAAGCAGTTTGTCAGATAGACAGTTTAGGGTAATGATTATAAGGGTACACAACAGCATGAAAAAAGACATAGAACCCATAAAAAAGGACCAGCTGGAGAGAAGCCTTATAACCATGAAAAATAAAGAATACAATATCTGAGATAAATATTACACTGGAAGGAATAAACAGTAGGTTAGATGAAGCAATAGGATCAAATTAGTGTTTTGTAAGACAAGGTAGAAAAAATACAATAAGGCAGAGCAGCAAAAAGAAAAAAGAATTTAAAAAATGATAAGAGGTTAAGAAATGCCTTATATAGCATGAAGCATAACAATATCCTCATCATGGGAATACCAAAAGGAGAAGCATGCAAGTGATTGAGAACCTATTCAAAGAAATAATGACTGAAAACTTCCCTAGTCTGGTAAATAAAACATCACAAAAGTCCAAGAAGCTCAGAGAGTCTCAGACAAGTTGGACCCAAAGAGACCTACATTGAGACACATCAAAATTAAAATGACAAAGCGTAATGATAAAGATAGAATCCTAAAAGCCAAAAGAGAAAAGCAGGTAGTTCCTACAGGGGAGCATAGACTGTTACCTGATTACTCATCAGAAACATTTCAGGCCAGAAGGGAGTCACGTGAAATATTTAAGGTGATGAAAAGCAAGAACCTACAACCAAGGTTACTTTACCCAGCAAGGTAATCATTTAAAATCAAAGGGGGAAAAAAAAGGAGCTTCCCAGATAAGAAAAAGCTAAAGGAGTTTGTTAACACCAAACCAGTACTGCGACAAATGTTAAAGGGCTTGCTTTAAGAGGAAGAAAAAGGATGAAAAAGAAAAAAAGAAAAACAGAGGATAGCAGTCTAACACTAAAATGGCACTACATACATATCCATCAATAATAATTATAAAGGTAAATGGTTTAAATGCTCTGAGCCAAAGACAGAGAGTAGTTGAATAGATAAGAAAACTATACTGATATGTGTGCTTCCTCCAAGATCCTTCTCAGATTGAAAGACACACACACACTAAAAGTAAAGAGATAGACAAAGATATTTCATATAAATGCAAAAGAAAAATAAGCTGGGTAGCAGTACTTTGATCTGACAAAATAGGCTTTAAAACCAAGGCTATAGTAAGAGATAAAGAAGGACCCTACATAATGATAAAGGGAACAATCCAACAAAAGGATAGAACCCTACTAAACATTTATGCACCCAACACAGGAGCACCTCAATATGTAAAGCAAATCTTGATGGACATAAAAGGAGAGATTTACAGAAATACAGTCATAGATGGGGATTTTAACACCCCAGTGGATAGATCTTCCAGGCAGAAAATGAATAAGGAGGCAGCACCCTTAAATGAGACACTAGATCAAATGGTTTTAATTGATATCTTCAGAGCATTTCACCCCAAAGCAGCAAAATACACATACTGTTCCCATTCACATGGAACATTTTCCAGGATAGACCCCATGCTAGGACACAAAACAGGTCTCAAAAATTTAAGAAGATTGAAATCATATCAAGCATCTCCTCTGACCACATTGCTATGAAACTAGAATTCACTCACTAGAATAACACATAAATACATGCAAAAGCATGGAAGTTAAATAGCATGTTATTAAATAATGATTAGGTCAGCAATGAAATCAAGGAAGAACTCAAAAGATACCTTGAAACAAATGAAAATGAGGACACAACAATCCCAAATCTACGGGAGACTGGGAAATCAATCCAAAGAAGGGAATTCATAGCATTACAGGCCTATCTCAAAAAAAAAACCCACAAGAAAAAGCTCAAATAAACAATGTAACTTCACACTTAAAGGAACTTAAAAAGGAACAGCAAACAAAGCCCAAAGAGAGTAGAAGGAAGGAAATAACAAAGATCAAAGCAGAAATAAATGAAATAAAGTCTAAAAAATGATACAAAATATCAGTGAATCCAAGAGCTGGTTCTTTGAAGAGATAAACAAGATTGAAAAACTTTTAACCATACAAATCAAGGTAAAAAGAGAAAAGACCCAAATAAATAAAATCAGAAATGAAAGAGGAGAAATAACAACTGACACCTAAGAAACACAAAGGGTTATAAGAAAATATTATGGACAACTGTATGCCAACAAACTGGACAACCCACATGAAATGGATGAATTCCTAGAAACAATCTTCCAAAATAAATCAAGGAGAATCAGAAAATCTGAGTAAACAGACTATACCTAGTGAAATTGAAGCAGTGACCAAAAAACTCCCAACAAACAAAAGCCCTGGACCACATGATTTCACAGGTGAATCTTACCAAACATTCCCAGAAGAACTAACACCTCTTCTTTTCAAACTATTTCATAAAATTTAAGAGGAGGAAAGGCTCCCAAACTTATTTTACAAGGTTGGCATTATCCTAATTCCAAAACCAGATAGAGACACTACAAAGAAAGAAAATTATAGGTCAATATATCTGATGAGCACAGATGCTAAAATCCACAAGATGTTAGCAAACCTAATACAGCAATGTGTCAAAAAGATCATACAAGATGATCATATGGGATTTCTTCCTGGAATGCAAGGAAGGTACAACGTTCACAATCAATAAATGTGATTCACCACATAAACAAAATGAAGGATAAAAACCGCATGATTATATCAATAGATGCAGAAAAAGCTTTTGATAAAATCCAGCACCCATTTATGATAAAAACTCTCCACAAAGTGGGCATAGAGGGAACATACCTAAACATAATAAAGGCCATATACGACAAACCCACTGCCAGCATCATTACTTAACAGGCAAATACTACAAGCATTCCCTTTAAAATCAGGAACAAATAGGGAATTCCACTTTCACCTCTCTTATTCAACACAGTACTGGAGGTCCTAGCCACAGAAATTGAACAAGAAGAAGAAATAAAAGGCATCCAAATTGGAAAGCAAGAGTAAAAAATCTCTTTATTTGCATATGACATGATACTGTACATAGAGAACCCCAAAGATTCCACCAAAACTACTAGAACTAATAAATGAATTCAGCAAAGTGGCAGTATACAAAATTAATATCCAAAAATCAGTTGCATTATTATATGCCAATAATGAACTAACAGAAAGGGAAATTAAGAAAACAATACCGTTCACAATTGCTTCAAAAAGAATAAAACACTTAGGAATGTATCTAAGCAATGATGTACGAGGCTTGTATTCAGAAAATTGTAAGACACTGAAGAAAGAAATTGAAGAAGATACAAATAAGTGGAAGCACATACCGTGTTCATGGATAGGAGGAATTAACATCATTAAGGTGTGCATACTACCCAGAGCAATCTATAGGTTCAATGCAATTCCTATGAGGATTTCAATGACACATTTCATGAAACTAGAACAAGTATTTCAAAAATGTATATGGAACCACAAAAGGCCCTGTATTGCAACAATAATCCTGAGAAAGACAAACAAAGTTAGAAGAATCATGCTACCTAATATCAAACTATACTACAAGGACATGGTAATCAAAACACTCTGGCACTGGCATAAAAACAGACACACAGATCAATGAAACAGAAGGAAGAGCCCAGAAAAAAACCTACACCTTCAGAACCAATTAATATTCAACAGAGGAAGCGAGCCCATACAATAGGCTAAAAATAGTTTATTCAATAAATGGTGTTGGCAAAATTGGACAGATACGTGTAGAAAAATGAAACTAGATGCCTTCTTACATCATACACAAGAATAAATTCAAAATGGATCAAAGACTTAAATGTTAGACCCAAAACCATAAAAATTATAGAAGAAAGTATAGGCAGCAAAATCTCAAATATTGTTTGTAGAAATGTTTATCAGATATATCTACTCAAGCAAGAGAAACAAAAGAAAAAATAAACCATTTGTTTTGGACTTCATCAAACTAAAAAGTTTTTGCACGGCAAAGGAAATAATCAACAAGATAAAAACACAACCCACAGAATGGGAAAATATATTCACTGATACATCTGAAAAGGGGTTAATATCCAAAATTTATAAAGTACTTACAAAACTCAACACCAAAAAAACAAACAACCCAGTTAAAAAATGCACATAGAAAACATACATATGAATAGACATATGTCTATAGACATATGAAAAGATGCTTAAAGTCACTAAGTATCAGAGAAATGCAAATAAAAACCACAATGAGATATCATCTCACACCTGTCAGAATGGCTATTATAAGTAAGTCAACAAACAACAAGCGTTGGTGAGGATGCAGAGAAAGGGGAACCCTTTTGCGCTGTTGGGGGGAATGCAGACTGGTACAGCCCCTGTGGAAAGCAGTATGGAGATAGCTCAAAAAATTAAAAATGGAACTGCCTTTTTACCCAGCAATCCCACTTTTGGGAATATATCCAAATGAACCCAAAACACTAATTCAAAAAAATATATAAGCACCCCTATGTTCATTGCAGTGTTGTTTACAATCACCAACGTATGGAAGCAGCCCGAGTGTCCATCAGTAGATGTGTGGATAAAACAACTATGGGACAATTACACAATGGAATTCTACTTGGCCATGTAAAAGAAGAAAATTTTACCCTTTGCAAAAGCATGGATGGACCTGGAGAACATTATGCTAAGTGAAATAAGCCAGTCATAGAAACACAAATACCATATTATTTCACTCATATGTGGGACCTAATGAACAAACTGAACTAACAGCAAACAGAGACAGATTCATAGATGGAGAATAGATGACAGTTAGTGGGTGGGGGTGGTTAGGAGATAAAGGGACTGAGCAAAAACGATAAGCACTCATGGACAGGGACAACAGGGTGGTGATTGCTGGGGGAAGGGGTATAAAGGGACTAAATGGTAATGGAAAAATATTTTTTTAAAAACTATCATATTGGTTAAATAACTATCTTCTTTGTCATAATGGCACTTATTCAGTCTTTCAATTTTCAACTTATTCAATCAAAACTTATGCCAACAGAGTCAAACTGAATAGTCCAGATGCTTAACTTCAATGTACATGGAGAAATCATTAGCAGTTTAACAGATTCACTTGCATTTTGCACTACATACAGAAAATGGTGAGAAAAGAGTTCATCGTCCTCATGGTCTTTATGGTTCAGGCCGTGATGATCCATGAAGAATAATATGATTCACAAAAATGCAGGGATTAATATTTATACTCTTCAGAAAAAATAAGTATGCTTTTACTTTCTTTACTGTGCACTAAAAAAATGGGGCTAGATAAATTCAGCTCGATTCTCATTTTGTAACTCGTGGTGATTCATACAGGGAGATGATTCATACAGTCATTCATTTAGTCACTGCAAACCTCCTGATGGGTTTGCTGACGGCTGGGGACTGTGCTAAGTGCAATTCAAAGTCAAATTAGTCAAGGAGCTTACTCTGTAATTAGAGCTTTCTTAAACTCACCAGGCCTCGGTTTCCTAATCTGTCATGTGAAATAATACATCCTTTTCCTCAGTAGTAAGGATGTTGGTTATCTTGACTATATTAAATGCGGTTAAATTAGATATGTGTGTGCAAACACATGAGCATATACACAGGCACACTCAACATACAACTTCTTTCTCCAAATTTTTGAATTCTATAAAATAATTTTACTTCTGTTCATAACCAGATAACATTTTCCGTATGCATTTGGAAAGAAAAAAAGTATTTTTTAATGGTATCACAAAATTTTACTTCAAATCCAAAGTAGGCAGACTCCCAGGAGTTGGGCAATCACCTTGGCTTTTTGTTTGTTTGTTTAAAGGCAGGTATACATGTTTGATGTATGAAGTTAGAATTTTTTTTCATGAGAACCGTCTGTTGCAACATTGGAACTAAGTACCCACCTCCTCTGATAAGCAAGCAGATGGTTAATTTACTAAATTCACAGTAGCCAGGCTTGTCCAATGCTGATCTAGTTATCTGTTGGGACTTCAGAAATGGAATTATGGTTGAAAGTGGATAGGGAACCAGAAAGGGACAGTGAGTCATTATGACCTTAGTGAATAAACACTCGGATGGACCAGAGACGAAACTACCAATGTATAGAGTACACTGAGTCATCGATGGCTGTTTGAGTCACCTTGCTGGCTAATGATAGTTAATCAGAGCCTCCCAAGTGTAACCTGAAAAAGGCAGAGGAGTGGGTATATGAGCGCTGATAAGGAGAGCGAGTTGTGAACCTTGACTTCTGAGATATTACCTATAGCCTGGGTTATTATCAATGCCCAAGAAAATAGACCCATTTCCATGTGGTTTTGTCATTATCTACTTTTGTCTCAGGATATAGTAATATAAAACTCTAAAGTTTACATAGTAATATAAAACTTTATCTCATTTAGTATAAACACTAACAGGAATATGTCTGATATATATATAATCTATAGATTGAAGGTTATCCCTACAGTTACTCTAATCTCTCTTCAGAATTCCTAAAAAACTGCTGGTTCTAAAACCTTTCTTATTTTACCAGTTTCCATGCTTATCATCTTGTCCCATTTTCTCTGTAGATGATATACCATCAAATGGGTGTGGTGACCCCACTAGTTATTCTTCAAATATCACAGGAAAGGTAAGGATCTCAAATCTATCTTTCTAGCCTGGCTCCCTTTACTGAGCATACAATTCAGATTTTTAACTGCTCACTGGAAATGTCCACAGTCACCCCCAAACAGCACTACAAATTGTGTCTAGAAATCAACTCAGTATCTTGACCTCATCACCCAAGATCTTTCTCTTGTTGTTTTTTGAAACTCACCCAGTGAAAAAAGTTACAGTGCAAATGACCTATATCAGTAACTACACTCCAACATCCGTGCATTCAATCCTTAACCGTTTAGACTCCCTAATGCCTAATTCTTCCTTGTCTATATATAATCTTTCTTAATTGTGCTTGTATTATTTGCCTGAAGTACAAGTTATATCACGTATTACAACCAGCTTCTACTATCCTGGAATACTGGGTTATGTTGCTTAGTATGTCCTCAACTCATAGCATTGTCTCAGACACATAGTTAAAAACTGGTAAATGCTATTTTAACAAATTAGTCTACCTTCCTTAGAAATGTTGAGTGTTAAAAAAAAAAGGTCAAATTTCAAATGCTTCATGTTCGGCCCCAAAGAAGGAAAGAAAAGAAATTTAAAATTAATACTTTGGGATCTGTTTCCTTGACTACTGAGTATGAAATGAACCATTAACAGAATCACCGATAATTTCATGAGAATAAGTAAGGAAAAAATTGAAAGAGTAGGTGTAAAAGGAAGATTTATCCTCCACAGTCAGTAAATAATTTTTGCGTATCTTTCTGGGAAAAATCATACCCATTATAAGATTGTTCCATAGGAACAGTTTGCTATTAATAGACATTGAAGATATTGCCTTAGATGAGTCAATGAATAAACATCTTCTGACTTCAATTTTGAATAGACTTCATCACTTACAGCACACTCAGCACTCTTATAAAAGTTCTATTTAAGAAAGACGTATTTATAGCAATGTAAGAGAATTCATCTTCTCTTTATTTTAATTAAGGAAGCCAAGTTGAAATTGAACTAAATCTTATTTGCATGACATGTTACTTGCTACATCTTGAAAAAGGTACACAAACAAAAAATGATCTTCAAAAAGGACCAAATGCCCACTCTCCAAACTAAAGGAACAGATACAAGTGTCGTAGTAGGTAGTTAAACCATCTACCACTCTAAGGACAGAAGTGATCTTTCCCTTTAAGGACAATTCACTGGACAGTGGAAATGACGTCACAGCTGGTCTGGTCAGGGCTTCTCTTCACTATTTCATCCAACAACATCTAGAACTGCCAGGAGCCAGTTCCAGATATTTCTTACCCCTTTATCTCTTCCCCAGCACGCCCTCAACCACTTCAGGGCTGATTCTCTATTATTCTCAAAAGACATTCTCTCCTCTCATTCCCAGGTGAATACTTCCCCAGTATTCACAGGGAGATTTGCTACAGAAATATCAAATAGAATGGCTGAAAATAGAGTAGCATTCAAGGGCTGGTGGAAAATCTTACAGAAGTCCTGGCTCTTTGGAGGAATATAATATTATGATAATACAAGATAATGAAATAAATGTTTGAAAACATATATCATATACTATAATACCTAATCTTCTGAGAAAGGGCCCAAACTTATTGAAAGAAAGCCTGCTGGGGTCAGCATCTCTACAGACAAGCAGTGATCTCATGGCATACTGCAAACCTTGGGGATGTACATTGATGAAATAAAGTTATTGGAAAGACAACAAGATTCCCTGATAAATGTCAGCCTCACACTTGGAGGAAGCTTTCAGCACGTCTTGAACATTGACTGAATGGTCAAGCTTTGCTCTTAAGCAAGGTAACAGCAGAAACACGACTTTGGGGGGCCTGCATCACCTTTGTTTCCCACTCCCCAGACTCCTTAGTGTTTCACTTCTGCTACGTCTCCAGTCCCACATTCCCTCTGCCCACGGAGAGTGGAATCACCAAGGTGATTGGTGAGTAGGAGGAGAAGTCCCGCCTCCACGGCTCGGTCGCTTATGGTCACTGCCTCCGCGAGGGGGCCGTCTTAAACGGTGCACAGTCTGATCCTTTAGGGGTGGTCAACCTGTCAAATTGAGGGGGTCACTATTAGGGAGTTCATTTGCTCACAGATCTAAGTGATACCTTTATCTATAAAGATTTTTGGCTTCCATCTGTTTTATTTATCAGTTCAGAATTCTGGTGTATAAGATACACACTATAATTTGGGGACTATAAACTTTGTTTCATGATACCTTATAACTTCCTCCTTGTGCTAAAAACAATGCATGAGCTAATGTACATAAAGTGCTTAGTACATTAGTGTAGTGCCCAGTACATACTGGGCCATACTCTATTTCCTTCTTTATCTCTAGGGCCTGTTTTTGTTGATCTTTGAATTAGCCTCAGAGGAGTGCGTTGATGTTAAATATCTGCTAAGTTTTTATGAAAAACGCTGAGAAGCGATCTGTTAAATAACTTACAGAATCAATTCGACACAACTTTTCAAATTGGGCAGTGTTATATTATTTCCAGCGTGCCACTGTGTACTACAAAAAGGTACCATTCTGAAGGAATGCACTTTCCATTGCCTTCAAATCTGAAAGCTGGGCTTCTGTCTAGTTGACACTTGTAGGTTATCTGTGCAATCTCCTTCCTTGCATCCTGATTTTTCTTATCTTCCATAAGTCTCTTGTATTTCTCGTCGTTTTGGATGCTCCAAAACCCCACAAAAGAATCAGTGGATTGTGCGCTAGTGCCTTTGATAACGCAATGAGATTTTGAACAGAAAGCATGTCTTGGCAATGCAGCCAGTGCCATACCTTCCTGCACCCTTGTACGGCCGATTGTCTCGACCTTCAGCTACCTAAAGCCCATGAGTGACAAGCACACCGAACAGTTTTGCTGCCCTCTCCCAAGGTGATTCTATTCTTTTCCAAAAGCAAAAAAAAAAAAAGAGTATTATTGACATAAATTTTTAATACTGGAGCAGCATGCTCTCCAGAATTTTGCTAAAATGAAATTAAAAGCTACTAAAATTATGCTGTGGTTATAACATTTGGATATTCTGTCTTGTAAGTAGCCAAATTGGATGTTTTCCTTGATTTGTAGACTATAAATGAAGGTAACACAGAACATGCAGCATGAGTTACTTGCACAATTAAATTTTGCAGCTGTCATGGTGAAAAGGTGGCACAATCTACACTGATAAATTTAATATTTGTCCACACAAAGTTCTACTTTTCACTTACTCGACTGCATTTTGTATTGAAATTGCAAGCTGAGTCAGTAAGTGGGTGGGTTCAACATCCTAAGGAGAGACTCCCAGTTCTGTCAGCTCAGAGTAGTGCATTACTTTTCTATCATTTTAAGATAAAGTTTATTAGTTAAGCATTGCAACTTCATTAATTCAGTTATTCAACAGATTCTTAGTAAGTACCTCCTATAGCCAGAGTTTTGTCATAGCTGCAGAATGCAAAGATATTTAAAATATGTTTTTCCATAATGTAAAAAGTCTTACTTTAATCCTAATGAATACATTGTAAAAATCCTAGTTATTGTTATTTTAATGAAAATTCACTTCATCCTAAAAGTAAAAACAAAAGATGACTATGTGTTTAGCTGTGATATAAACAAGATGTAGCATATGTAATACAAGTGGTGCTAAAATAAGTTGTAGGGAAAGTTCAGTCCTGGCTGGTGTAGCTCAGTGGACTGTGCATGGGCCTGCAAACTGAAGGTCACTGGTTCAATTCCCAGTCAGGGCACCTGCCTGGGTTGCAGTATGGGGCACTCGAGAGGCAACCACACATTGATGCTTCTCTCCCTCTCTTTCTCCTTCCCTTCCCTTCTCTCTAAAAATAAATAAATAAAATCTTAAAAAAAAAAAAGAAAAGTTCAGAGGAAAGATGAGTTCTACCAGGGAAAGATTTTGTACAGAAGATGGTGCTCATGGGTCAGTAGAGTTTCTATTTTCTCATGATAATACCATGGCGGAGAGATAGTCAAAATCCAAGAACTGGCCTATGAGAGGTGACCAAGTCATACAAATTATATTAATTCAAGGGCTATAAAAGACATTGCACCATTTGGAGCTGATGAAGTGACTGAGTCACTGGTGCCTAAACACATAGATATTACCTTCTTAATTATCATGTATACAGCTATTCAAATTTATTTTTATACATAGTAAGGCAGCTTTATGCTACTAAAGGAAAATACACTAAATGTGTTCAAGTTGGTTATTTTTAACATACAGCATCAATTATGCTATATGATTATGCAGACAGTCAGAAAGCTTCTAAGCTTAAAAATAAATTTAGCCCAGTCATCCACCAATACTCAAAACCAAATTAACACATGGTGCTATTCATCAATAACAAGCCACTCAGAAAAGGGCTGGTCAATAGGGGCCCATTTTGCCGATAAATACATAGGTAGTTCACCCTCAATTCCTACTGCCTGATATGGTATTTTTGGCCAAGAAGAGTGTTCAAATAGACTAGGAATCAATTAACCTCTTCTTATCTGTAGCCACTACCTCACATCACAAATTTTAAAATCTTATTTTCAGTCTTTGGCAGGTAAGTTCTTGGTTACCTTTCCAAAGCATCAAAATAAAGCTCTTTAGGAAACTTTGAAGATTATATTCCTGAACCGTTTTTACTCTTTAGAGGAAAAGACTCAGATAATGTATGGTAAGTATTTCCATTCATTGTCACATTTTCTGAGTGTTTATTGCCAGGAGTGAGAACAAGGGAGGCCAGGAAACATCCAAGCCCAGAGTCAGCCCAAGACGAGGCATCAGCTAGGAATGCCTCCTACATTCAACTGTGACTCCAAGGAACCAAGTCCACTGCGTTTCCCAGGTAAAATGCTGGGAACATTCCTTGGCATTGAGCTGAACAGGACAGAATGAGAGGTTGTAAATACCAGCCAGGACTCATGGAAATTTGTGGCACCACTTCATATGACCCAGGGACCCATAAAATTCAAGCCATGACTCAGTCTAAGCTCTCAGACTTGTGGTGCCTGGGACACCTGGTAAAAGCAATCTCGTGGAGTCAACATGGCCTCATGGGTAACAACAGGGTTAACATGTTGCATTTAGTCACCATATCCCCTTTGTCTTCTCTGACCTTCTGGTCCGCAACAGTTTTTCAGCTTTTCTTTCTTCCTTCTGACCTTGACACTTTTGAAAAGTATGAGCCCCATTATTTGTAGGATCCCCTTTATTTTGGGCTTGTCTGATATTTTCTCATCAGTAGACTAGGGACTACAGATTTTAGAGAAGTACCCTTCTCATCACACCGTAACAGAGGGTACCTGATATCAACATGACAATACTATAATATTAACCTTGACCCCTTGGTTAAGGCGTCTGCCAGATTTTTCCATGTCAAAGTTACAATTTTTTAATTTCCTTAACTGTATTTATTAGAAGTGAGTCACTGGGTCCAGCCAACAATCAAGGAAAGGGAGTTAAGCTCTACCTCCTGGAGAGAAGGGTGTAAAAGCATAAAAGCTAATATGTGAATTAATAAACCTTTGGAGCAAGAAGCTTGGTGATCAGGCAAATATTCTCCCTCTCCTTAAAGCTCTGTCTCCTATCTTCAGCATTCATACATGGATTTGGCTAGCAGCAAGTATTGCTAGGTTGTTCTAAGGGTGATTTTCTACTTCCCTCCCTCCTTTCACATTCATCGTTTGGAATTCTTCTGAAATGGAAACTTGCCCTATCCCCAGCTTATTTATTTCTTTAATCAGTTATTTATATCAGTGTTGATTTATGAACACTTATTTTACTTTGGGGGCTTAACCAATATTACTGTTTATTCTGTTGGTCAAACTGTTCCATTCTTGGACATCGGGGTCTTTTACAGGTTGGCTCCTGTGTCATTTAGGTGTGTCCCCAGCCTCATTTGCATTTTCCCGCCCTAACCCTAGAATCAGCTATTTCTCCAGAGGGCACTGGTTTCCATTACTGGAGAAAGACGTGTACAAAAGAAGACCCAGGAACTAGGTTATGTTCATTGTGTGACTGTTTGTGGGACCACTGGGTGGAGAGAGCTAGAAAATCTAGACAGGCACTATCCTACAGATACATAAGTATCTGTGTTTTGTGTCTATCACCCATATACCTATATTATATAAGTGAGTTTACATTATTATGTCTGACTCTAGTCCAGCACCACAGGGGTTATTCTAATCCTTCCTTCCTTGTTCCTCGGACAGTGAGAAGCTTGGCTACCATTATCTACACTGTTAGCTGTTTATTTGCTCAACCCTAGTCTACGTGTGAAGCGCTTTCAGAGCTACGAGCTCATGCCGCCGTGGAGGGTAAATATACCAAACGGTGCACAGTGTTTGCCTATACTTCATGTTGTCTCCAGCTTTGTGTAAGCCATTTCTAAATTGCTCAAATCTACAATCCTAAAGGACCTAAAATGGAATTTTTAAACTTTTTAAATGAAAAGTTACATTGGGTTTTAAAAGCATCTGTAGAAATATAAAAAAAAAATCATTAACATTACAAAAATTTGTAAAAAAAAACTGAGAGCAGGAAATGTGAAAACTTAGAGCCAAATTTAAAAAGTTATGGTTTTATAATTGCAAAAGGGGGTGCTCTGCTTTAATAAATCCTGTCAATGGTGTGCAGTGTCTCAGACCTATGTATCTTTTTGAAGTAAGTTTTACAGGAGTCTCGGCTATTACCACAAAGATTCAGAAATGCACAGACCATAGGATCAGGATTTTTAACCACCTTACCACAAAGTAGTAAATCAAAATTTCAAAAACATAAAGCAATGATAATCATACCATTGTCACTGTATATTTCCAATTAATAATTCCAATTTTAAAAACTTTAAAATATTATTCAATTTATACTCATTTTACCTTTTAAATGTATGTTCCTGGGTGTGGTTTTCAAGAAGATAACACATTAGTAACCAATGGAAAATACACGTAATTGATAACAGGTACATGGCTGTGTGACAGTGGAGTGTTCTAAAGGTTTTTACTACTAAATGAGCCGATAAAGAAAGTCTGCAGCTCCCCCCGCCCCCCGCCCGCCAGGGGCACAGACTCAGCTGCACGGTGTGCCCTAAAATCTCAGAGCGCAACGGGCCATTTGTGCATTGCCCATGAAATCCTCGGTCTAGCGTGTGATCCCTGCATTTGCAGACATGTTTCCCCCGCATTTCAAACACTGTGACCCAATTAGGCAGAAATGTTAAAATCAGACGGCTGAAGTGACAGCATCTGGGCGAGTGGCGATCGCGCCTGCCAGTGCAAGGCCTCTCCCTAGCAGTGTCCCGAAAGAGCTGTGGGGGCGCGAGGGCGGGGGAGGGTTGCTATAAAAAAGCATTCAGGGAGAAAGGAAAGGCATTGCAATCTTTCCCCTTAAAACTGTTTTTAAATGTCAATAAGAACAAATATCCTAACAAAGTTTTCCCTACAAAACACATAAAGCTTAAAACATAGGTTCATTTTAAGTCATTGAACAGCAGTCTTTTCATATTTGACTATAAAGTTATATTTTTGTGTCTGTGACTTCAGAATATGCTGTTAATATAGCATTGATGTATATTCAGCTTTCTGATCACCCTCTGAGGACTTACATGTTCTTGACTATTAGCTAACGAGTCGTTAGATGTGGAAAACGTCAGCGTGAATGTGTCTAACATACCTGCCCCAGAGAAGCATTAGCTTAAATAAATGTGGACTTGGACATGGGCATTAACATCGTTTAGCTTTCAGGAGTATTTATTGGCAATGACATCTAATCATTTTGCTTTTCATAGAAAATTAGAGTGTTCCAGATGATATTAATTTAAATTCTTTATTAACCAAGCGCTATTTATCTAACCCAGTCAGACGTGGAATAAAAAAGATAAAGAAAGCAAATTGATAACTTTCAGGATTTAGGAACTAAAATCTTGGCAGTGTCTTCTTTCATTATGGTTGTCACCTGAGGGGAGAAGTAGAATTGGACAAAATAATGGGCTGGATCCCTCCTCCATTCCCACCTTGCGATGCCCGAGGTTCATCCCAGTCCATAGAACCTCAGTGTTTCTGAGACGGAACTGACCTTACCTGGGTGGAGAACAAAAATAAACAGTCTGTGTGGCAACCTGTTTTTAAGATTTAAATTCAAAATTTAAAATAAGTAATCATTTCACTTTTTTTCCTTTTGGGTTTTGCTTCCTAAAAAGGACATGATTTAACCAGTCAAGAAATCTATATTGTACACTATTATTGAAAGGTAATTAGCAATGTTTAGTGTTGTAAAAAATGCCACAAGATTTATTCTATATGGTGCATCATTTCCATGAAGAGCTTATTTTACAAGAGTTAAAGTTTAATAAAACTTTAAAAAGCCAATATTAGAATCATCATTTTCATCTCTCTTTCTTTGGCACCTTTGCAAACTATATTTTTATTTTGATTTGCTTCCTTAATTTTTCATTCCTTTTCACATATTTAGAACACTCGCTTGTTTTAGAGAATTAATGTGCATTTTAGGGCTTTGAGAAAAACTTATTTTTGTGTGTCTCCTCGTTCTTGAGGGATTTCTTCAAAGCTGTGTTCTCATGGTAGTAGTCCCAAGGTGGGTGATTAAGTCAGGAGGTGGTATCACTTTGCTGACATGACTCAATCTTCCCCATTTAGCCTTGCAAATTTCCAAAGAAGCAATTACACAACTTGTATCAAATTGGGGGAGAAGGAGGAATTTACTGGGCCAACCAAATGTATTCACAAGGAAACAAAACTTTATATAGTCTATGAACATTGCCCCCATTATATTTTTTGTCTTGTTACAGTTGAAAATGCATCACACACACTGAAGCAGTCCTCTCTTGAGGCCACTAAATCCAACGGAATTCTTGGTTTCCATCAGCAGACACACGAGCCACCTCTGGGCCCCGCACAGGGGAGACAATCACTTCTGTCAAGGGCCTAATGGTTGAGGTTAGTTCAGTGCTTACGGTTTCCGTAAACACGAGTCCCACATAAAGCTGCATGAGAATTTTAAAAAAGCACGGGAAGGATGACTCTGAATGCTAAAAGTCAAATACATCAGAGAAATCGTGCCCATAGCATTTCATTCTCTGAAATTCACATTATAGGTTAGACTATTGAAAGCTAACCCATGCACACCCACACGCACGATAGATAATAGGTAGACAGACTGACAATATTCTGTGGAATTGACATTGGGAAAGGGTGACCTCATCACATACTAGGGAACAACCAGTTGAATGATCCGCCCTCTGATTTGTGAGCAAATATACTTGAAATAGAGTTTCTCATGAGAGTTGAATAAGCTTACTACTCTACATTTTCAAATGAATGAGTTTCTTGTTTTCAAGTGATAAATATCTAATATAAAATACATTTATATTTATATCTTCTCTTTGTCTTAGATAAAGAGAGCTCTTTAAACTACTATAACATAGAGTGGTGTGATATATATGTAAATATCATCTACTTATGTATTCTACATTGTAATCACAATTATTGGTACATCCTATAAAAAGTCCCTACTAAAAATAAGATTAAGAAGAATCCAAAGATAATAAACTATGATTTATCGACGACTATTTTCAGATGGTTATATAATATTATCATATATAAATTGCTTCACTCTGAGAAATCACATAAAACAAGCTATATTTCCATCTAGCTACTTATTTTTATTCGGTCAAATGGGGATTTGAAAATAATATTACTCAAGAAATCACTATTTGGTATGCATCATTCCCCTGAAGAGTGACTGTTTTCAAAGGCATTGATTCTCTGTGGGGAAGCAATTTAAAAATAAGAAAATCCAAGATTTTCTACTACAATGCTACCAGTATTATTTTAACCTTGGAGGATATGTCTGCTCTAACAACAACATTTTTTTAAATAAATTGATCTTTAATTTAATTCTGCTGACAAACTTGCCCAAGAAGCTGGGTCACCTATTGCTAAGGACAACACAGAGCATGCCCAAACTGAAGTAAGTACTTTTGTTGGGTGTTCGGTGCGCCATCCTTATAGTCACCAGAATCAGGAGATAGTAGAAGTGAGACTAAGTGCACCCTCACTTGTGTCTCCTAACTGAGGAGGACTGAGCCAACATTTTGTAATATTATTTTACCATACATGAACTTAAGCATAAATATATACATAAAACTCTAAAGAATGTATAGTGTGTTCTGACATAAACTTTCAATCTCTCTTCACTCAGACACCAGGGAGAATCTTTAAGCAAGTTGGTCAAGACACATGTGTTTCTTGCCCAGTCTCTTACTGTTGTATTGTCCCAGTTTTTCGGATCATCAGTAGTCCTACACCATCTCCTCAGGTTTGATTCATTCACTTGTTTGGGGGCCATTACCTGCAGATTGTGTTCTTTCTGAGAATAATATCCTTCCTGAACCCATTTGAAAACACCTCTTCAACTTGGTGGTATTATGATCTCTGAAAACCTCCACATCAAATATTTGGTTGACCAAAAATTCCATTACATTTTTTCTATAAAATAAAAGAC
Organism: Trachops cirrhosus; assembly: GCA_028533065.1. Lineage (NCBI taxonomy): Eukaryota > Metazoa > Chordata > Mammalia > Chiroptera > Phyllostomidae > Trachops > Trachops cirrhosus. The sequence continues at coordinate 187,524,707 of CM052540.1, read as the reverse complement.
ATTTTTTCATTTTCACCAATAACTATTGATTTGCCTATTTTGAGTATGTTGGCTATGTCCTGCTATTGGCTTCTGGTGGGGAGAGGCCAGGGGTGCTGCTAAACACCTTCCAATACATAAGACAGCCCCACAGCAAAGAATTATTTGGTCAAAATGCCAATAGTACCAAGAAACTTCACAAACCACTTTTGACTTGTTTGATCAGTCATAGCATCTTCTCCATACACTGCACAAATCTTTATTTGCATTTCAGTTGCATTTTTACCTTTCTTGAAGTAGTAAAGCATAGTACACCAAAAATGGTGTGTATTTTTTCCACCTTCAATACTAAAATGGCTCTGCAAAAAAATTACCAATTTTGATAATTTTTTTAAATGCATGTTGATATGACAGCCATCACAATACAATCTAACAAACTTGTTTTCAATGAAGTTAAAGACAACTAAGCACTACTAGAGCCATTGTGAAGGAAAAAAAAAAACCATAATGGACTTTCTGGCCAACGCAATACTATGAAGAAGTAACTACAAACAGATCCTCTAAGATATATTTTCTTATGAATTTGAAAAATAAAGGTGTAATGAATATAATGCATGTATATACTATGCATACACACAAGACATTGAAAAATGGAAAACGAGACATGAAAAGAATAAGCTAGTTAGAGAAATAGGTCAAAACCAAAAATGCAGAAGCAAGAGGGCTACATGAGGCAGAGATCCTTGCTACCCAAGGCAGTGAGGAAATACCTGTCTGGCTCTTACATGAAGGCTACGGGTGTGGAGAGCTATGTGCTGAGTTACGAGAGGACTCAGATCTCATTAGTTGAAGATGTTGAAGACAATGATTCTATTTTCAATCTTAAGTCAATTGGACATGGTCTATACTCACAGGTTTCATTAGAAGAGCCGAGTTACTTTATATTCAAAGTGTGAAAAATGACCTTTTCTTTAGAAAACAATGCTGGTCTTAAATTGCTAATAAAAGATTCTCTCTTGTAAACGATCATGGGAGAAAATTAACTGTAGATCTTCAAAAGGTATTGTTAAGGTGAAGTGTCCTACTCCAGAAAGTTATATATCTTTGCGACAAAATGACCAATCAAAAGGGTTAAATTCAATATCACTTATTTATAGATGAAATTCTTAGTAGAGCATCCATAAACTGATCTAGCTATGAGAGGTTGTAAATGATAATTCTTAATTATTCTTTTTACTTTCAATTACTTAGAATGTTTCTTTGGAAATGAGAATGGATTTACTTAATATTTCATGTCAGTGTTTTTGACTATTAAGGTGAACATAAAATAATAGTTCAACAAATAGTTAACTGTATTTGATACTTTTAAAACAGTAAAAATATTTATTCCTTTGAAATAATTTGATATACATATGGCAAAGTTAGTGGATACTGAGAATCTAAGAATCCAATTTAATGCATGATTTAATACTTAAACAATGCTTCAATTGTAGAATATGCCAAAATGGTGAATAAGAATATAAAAGCTACAGAAATTTGGTACCAATAAAACATTTTAACTACAATTTAGAAAGTTAAAGGCAATTTTTGTTTAATATACCACAGAGTTTCCTTCACTGATTTTATGAGAAAAAGCTCTGTATTTTGTGGTCAGCCTAGTAGGTTCAGAGCAAGTCAGAAATAGGTTCTATATGGATATCTACTAAACAATGGCACAAAGATATATCTGTGCATTTATTTAATGAATTAATAACAGCAATAAGACTTCATAAAATATGAACTATCTACTCTATCACTAAGCAACCAAGGTGCTCAAAATGTTATGATTTTATAGGCATTTATGTAAGCTCTATGATTTATTCAAAAAAGTCTGAGATGAGTATTTGAATACAATATTTTCAATCAAAGGAGAAAGTAAATCATAGTGGAAATGTCAATAACAAACTATTTAAAACTTCAGATGAATGGAAAGACTATTAAATAATTTAATACATATGCAATTTGGATTCAGCAATATATCTCTTGGTTTATATATTTCAAAGCTATTTTGGTCTCTTTCTCTCTTCCCATCATGTTATTTATTTTATTTAACAACTTTTTATATAGCACTTTCTACGTGCCATTGTTCAAAGCACTTTACCAATATTAACTCATTTAGTGATATGAGTTCTAGTCAACTTAGTTCAATTATTCTACAATATCACTTTTCTTTATTATTATAAATGCTAATAATAATCTATTTTAGAAATAATCTTAAACTCAAGTATGAGTTTATATGGAATGCACTTTATGAAATATTCCTTTCTATGCTGTAATCTATTTATATATCAGTATCTGTGAAATTTCTGTGTGGAGGGTTGACCTTGCTTAGGCAGTCTCCAAGGACTTGCTTAATGAGAACACCCAGCCTGTGGCTCGTACTTCCTTCAGTCCTTTTCTTGACTCCAGTTTTCCACTATTGCCTATTGGCCAGACCCCTAAATTGCATGTAGCATATTAAATAACATGTCATATCAGCACTTCCCGATGCTCAACTCAGAACACACTAGTCTTAAGGGATTCTCTGATAAGCAAAACAGTTTCAATTCGGCATAATACTAACAATGATTGTGTAAGCTATTTTGTTACAATATGTGTTCCAAATGGCTGGAGAAATCTGGCTGTTCCAAGCATACCTGAGTAAAAAATATCTCCTCCTCACCTCGTTTTTTAAATTAACACCTGTACTAATTCTGAACAACTAGCGCCCTAGAGAGGACATGGTGAGCGGCACTGCTCTGCACCAGGGTTTAGCCAAAAAGTCTGGCCTGTGTTTACCTTTCCTTATTTTGTACCGAGGCGTCAGCGATGCCTTTATTTTTCACTGTTCTGTCATCAAGGCTGCCTACTGTGTGAGGAGTCATATATTTTACCTGATAAAAATGCAGTCGCAAAGCTCTAAATAAATCAGAAACTATTCTAAATACAGCCATTAATGCATGGCAGAGAGCAGTCCAGGAGAATATATAACTACTTAAGCATTCCACCCAGCTTGCGTTTTGTCCAGGTCCACATCTATTCCAAGCACAAAAATAAAAACAAAAAAAAAAAGTGATTTACAACACTGTAAGTCGAGCTCCTGTCTAGACAGTATGCTTTACAGGGAATCGGAAATCTCAACTGTTATTACATGTGATAATTGATCGGGCCAATCAGCTGGCATATTGAATTCTCTCTCATGATGGTCATGACAGCATCCTGTCTAGTGTAAAATATCAGCTTAGGAAATATGTTTTACACTGTGAGCTTGTATAACTTTGAAACACTTTCTATGTGATCAATGCATTAAAGGTTATTACAATTTATTATTTTATCTAATTGTCAATTTCAATCACACTTTAATAAAAATTATAATTTCTCCTTCAAATTAAATCAATATAAATTAAGTATTTTGGCTTTTTGGTACCATTTTTATTCTTGACAAAATATACTATTCTCTGGTTGTGAATACAATAGACATGGCAATCAATAATAATCAAGCCCAAATAAGAAGTAAATAGTCTCCTTGCCAGACAAGTCTGCCTGGGAAGATTACTGGTCTAAGAAATGTCACAAGGTATAAGTTTGTTCCTAGTTCCACCATTAACATGTTGTGTGACTTTTATTACGTAACTTAATTCCTCTACAACCTCAGTTTTCTCACCAATACAAAGAAAAAAAATCATTTACTTCAAAGTCCTTTCAACATCTCAAATTCTACATTTCCTGCATTTTTAAAGCATCTATATTACCATAGAGTAAGAAGTTAGAAATTTAACTTAAAAGATATTGGCCAAATGCAAATATTTTACTATTTTTATTATTTAACAAGGGAGTCCTGTTTAAAGTTCAAATATACCATTTCAGCATGCATTCTCCCCCCCTCCTTTTCTCTCTCGCTCTCCTTCTCTCCTTTTCTCTCTCTCTCTCTCTCCTTAACAAAATAAGATTTTATTAAAGACATTACTCTGGAACTTGCTTGTTCCTACAAGTTAACTGTGCTTACATAAATAGCCCTTCCATTTACTACATAAATATCTACCACATTCTCTGTGATACTGATATATGGTTGGTAATACTGGGCCTCATGGTGGGCATTTAGATTCAGATTTTTCCCATTTGTTGCAGTCACAGAGTATCAATATCTGTACGGCACTGGTACTTTCGCTTTAATACAAACGATCTTCAAAAAATGTACAAATGAAATAAGGTATATTCATGGTTTACATTTTAATAGATGCCATTTAATATTTCCGAAATAATAACAGCAATTCAAACTGCCCTCCCTGTGTTCGGGCATTGGTCAGAATGGAAGCCTAATGCACTATTTTGAGGGTGTGGGGCTGGTGGGAAGTGAGCTTGAAGTTGTGACATGGTCCATTTTTCATTTTTGAAAGATGACCAGCAGTGCTGAGAAGATGAACTAAAATTAAGACAGACTGAAGCCAAAAAGAACCACAAAGAGGGTGTTGAAGAGTCTGCATATGATAAAAATAAAGGCCCAAACTAGGACACTGCTGAGTGATTGCGGAGAAGAGGCACCAGGATGACTCCCCAGACCGGCGTGCGCTGACGGGGGGCGGGGCGAGGTCATCGAAAGTGACCAGGTGAATTGAAATGGACTTTTTTATTCACTCACCAACAAATACCTACTGAGCACCTGCCATATGCCAGACACAACCCTCAGCTCCAGGGAGACGATGCTGAACAAAGTCTCTGTCCTTATGAAAGTGAATCTCTACTGAAAAGAAAGAGATTTAAAAATAAGGTAAGAAGTGAGTCAAAGAAAAATAAAATAAGGGAGGAGAGTAATAAGCCTTGAGACTAGGGTGTTTTAAATAAGGTGACCAGGTGAAGGCTTCCGTAGATGGGAAGATTAGAGCTGAGATGTAAAGAAAGTAAAAATTGAGAGCAGTGTATACAAAACCGCTATGTTCTCAGCAACCTGAACAATAGCGACAGAAAACCTTATTGAAGTTACAATTCTAATAATCTCAATGTACAGAGAAGATGAATAATGGGCACAATACACATTGGCACAATACACATTGGAAATGTTTGGAAAACTAAAAAATAACACATTTTCAGACCCTGTTACTTTAAGATGCATTCCATTAAATGTGTTAGGATTTTGTCATAAGAAATGATCTTTAGGAAAATTAATAAATGACCCCATTAGAACAGAGTTTATGAATCTGCCTACAAAAGCAAAGGCTTTTAAAAATTACAGCCAGCTCATTAAAATAACGATGGCTAATTGAGAGTGCATTGAAGAGTTCTTGGTGCTTTGCCGTGATTCTGTGTGTCCCTGCCCTCGTGGGGACACGTTTTTCTTCCTCCTGAGTCAGTTGGGCAGCACTGCTTCTGTTTTAAATGTCTATTGCATAACTGAGTTCCTCACACTTTACCATGCCTTCTGTGGTCTTGTTGCATAGATAATGCGGGTTTTTATCTAGATGGTATACTGCAACAGATAGCAATTCACTTGCACACCATGAAATCTAAGCCTCCAGAGGGTTGATTGTCCAGAGATTGTGTAGCCTTCCTCAGCCTGCCAAGTAAGAGTTAATAATACGTTTTGAAAATAAGCATAATTAAGCCAGTAAAGACACATGTTTATTTTAACCGTAACACCTATTTTCTTACTATGTTGGAAGCATTTCGGTTTTTGTTTTAGCAAACTCTCTGCCATTATTTTGACCTAATGGAAGCATTTTTCTTATTCCCTTGAAGTTTCTGTATAAATGATATATTTATTCATTTTACTGTTTAAACTTTATTTGGGGAGCATATTTTACAATATTTTTGTTATTCTGTATTCTATATTCTAAAGAATACTGGCTGGCTATGTGTCACGTAAAGAAATCAGTCACAGAGAAAAAGAGAACCTTTAACATATATTCAATAACCACTGAGTAAGGAATGTGGTTAGAAACTGCAATGTATAACTAAATCTAAATCAATTTCTAACTAAATTTTCTAAGCCACAGATGCATACAAATCAGTTTGCCACCATGTAAGATAACATATTCAGCTGCATTTGTTTCTATTTAAGTGCACACTCATACATTTGGTGTTGTATAAAATAATATTTTATAAGATTTTTTGTTGTTCTTAACAACTATCTGTACATTATTTTTGAACTTGATTTTTTTTGTTTCTTATATCCTTTTGGTAATGTTTCTGTACTGGCTTAAAGGTCATTATTTATACAATTTGAACTTTCTCCCTCTTTAGGATTTTTTAAACCCCTCTCATTGTCTGCCTTAAAAGGGTTTCCAGCATCCATGATTTATGCTAAAGATATCGAATGGCATAAAGAATTACATTCTGATACACAGATCGTCCTCAGTGTAAACCCATTATAGACACTGCGCTGTATTTTCTTTTATATTGAAGGAATCTGTAATAGCAAATACCTGCCTCCCAACATCAGCTTATATAAATGTAGTCAAAGTTAACAGTGCAAACCCCAAAGTAATCTGACCTCAACATTTAGTCCCATGAATATTTAAAGAGGGATTTCTGAGAATGTCCCTCTCTCATTCTTGATGGTCTGAGTGTATGCATCATCCATGTTACTTTTTTATAATGTTATTTGCCTCAAGTCACAAGAGTTCAGTTTTTTAAAATGATGCAGGAATAAATGATAAATCAAATATACATTTTATATTGAAATGTGTGGATGTCTAGTGCCAAAGGCAGAAAAATTTAAGTAAGACACTTGTACTTTGAGAGAAGGATAAAAGCAAATCTACATTTTTTAAAGAGGAAAATAACAAAGAAATCATATTCTGACTTAGATATTAAAATTATCAAAGAGAGGCTGGTCTGCTAGTGGTAGAGAGAAAATATTTAATAAATAATGTCTAAGTTATATTTCTGCAATGGTCTCTGAATCATAGCTTTAAAAAATTATATAACAATTTCATCAATAATGGTGACTAAAGATCCATAGAGATAAGAGAGGACATTCTACTCATTTTCTGGGCACAAAATATTTTACAGTTGGTGGGAGGGGTTTACATCACATCTCATCCAAGAGTCAACTTTACATTAAGGAACTTATCAGGTTATCACTATAGTTCTGAAACAGACTCACTTTTGTGCCCTAGACAAGATACTAACTTCTCTGAGTCACAAAGTTAGAATTTAAGAACCTTTAAAAAGTACTACGTATGTCTAATGTGCCTAAATGTATTTGTGAGACACCAGTGGGCACCTACCATTGTTCGGTCAACAGTACAGATTCATAAAGAAACATTATTTGGCCTCTGTTTCAGTGTCTTTTGTTATATTTTACTTATTTCTTTGTTTTGTTGTTTAGGTTCCTGTTAAAGGCGAGATCATATGGTATTTGTAGTCAGTGACCAGAGTGGGAAGGGGAGGGAATTTCAGGGGAGAAGGGAAAGGTTTGCAGGAACAAATACAGAGGACACATGGACAAAACTAGGGGGATTGGAAAAGGGAGGGAGGAGGGGAGGAATGGCTGGGCGGGCTAGAATGGGAATAAAGGACAGAAACTGTACTGAATAAACTAAAATAAAAAATTAAAAAAAGAAAGAAACATTATTTGGAATAATTACTTATTAATACAATACTTAAAAATTAAGACTCTAACTAGAACGTGCTAAAAACTATGAACCATGCATTGCTACTTAGAAACAAAACCTATAAGAAGTTTATTCTTATTAATACTTTCATAAGAAAGTCACCAGTGGCTCCTCCCACAGAGGGTGACAGCTGACATCGCTGGGTCTGTGTCTCTGTCTGTCTTCCATCCAGTGAGAACCGAGGTCGCTAGACACTGAGGAACAAGTCCAGGCTGTGGCATCACACAGATCGAGGTGGGATCGTGATGTGTCGCATATTACATCTGTGACCTTGAGTAAGTACCAAATCTGACAACTCTCAGGTACTCATGAATAGAATAAAGAAAATAGCACCTACCCTACCAGGATTTTTATGAGAATAAAGGATGATAATAGATATAAAAAACTCAGGACCACCCTGGCTGGTGTAGCTCAGTGGATTGAGCGTGGACTGTGAACGAAAGGGTCACCAGTTCAATTCCCAGTCAGGGCACATGCCTGGGTTGTGGGCCAGGTCCCCAGTAGGGGATGCACAAGAGGCAACCACACATTGATATTTCTCTCCCTCTCTTTCTTATTCTCTTCCCCTCTCTACAGAAATAAATAAAAGCTTAAAAAAGAAACAACTCGGGACCTTGTTGGGCGTAACTTCATAACAGACTGATCACACTCAAATCCTCCTTTTTACAATAATTACTGTTAAACTCACTTCTCACCATCTTGAAAAGAAATTTACCGTACACATACTTAAAAATAGTAAAGTGCATCTAACAATAATATAAGAGAAGGAAAATAAAAAGAACTGTATTACAAAGCATGTATTTTATCTAAATGTTAACTATGACAAAGCATGTACTTTAATATGTAAAGGTTCATCTAGGACTGAATTTTGTTCCTCTCAAAGTCATATATTGAAACCCTAACCTCCAATGTGTCTATATTTGAAGATATGGCTCTTAGAAGGTACTTGAGGTTAAAATAAGGTCATAAAAGTTGGGTCCTTTCCTGATAAGATGGACAGATTTCTAAGATGGGGATGAGGGATAGATTGCTCTCTCCCCACCAACTGAGGACACAGTGAGAAGGTGGCTGTGTACAAGCCAGGAAAGGAGTCCTCACCAGAACCTGGCCATGCTGGCACCTTGAACTTGGACTCCTAGCCTCCAGAAATGTGAGAAACAAATTTCTGTTGTGTAAGCTGCCAAGTCTTATTTGTTATGGTAGCTCTAGCTACGATCCTGTTCTAAAAAACATAATGGAATAGTCACGTGCTTTCAGATGGGTTATCGTCAATGGGAGCCTGCGGTCACAGACTGCTGGAGGTGTGGTGTAGTGATGAGGCCAACGCCACAGAACCAGCTGCACTGAGATTTCCTGCCCTGAACATCAACGTGCCTTCCCACCATTGAGATAAAAACTAGCCACCTGAAAAGTTGCAAAATGTTTTCTGTGGGGTGGCAGTGCCTTTATGGAGAACCACTAACAAAATTCTGAACAATATGGGCATTGATACTGTGTAGACATGAGCTTAATTTCTTCTCTATCACTTTGGGACTGTGCCACTCAGGGGAAGTTGCCAAAACTTTCTCCACTTCAGTCTTTTGGTCTGTAAAAGGTGGGAAGGAGGGCATGATATATACTTAATAACTTACTAGGGGAATTAAATAAAATTATCTTTGCAATGTATTTAGCAGTGCAACTGGACCTGGCACAGTTAATTCTAAGTATTTTTTTGGTCTCAGTACATGATGTAAATGTTAGTTCCTTTGTCCTCCTTAATTCTTTTTCCTAGACTTGCAAAACCTGCTACTGCTGACTTCACCCTCAGTTTTAAAAATATTCTAAGATGGATGTTTCTGCTTTATTACCATACTTGCTCTGGTTTCTAATTGCTTGCTAGGTTTTTCCTCAGCTCTCACTCTCCCTTCTTTTCACTCACCCCACAGTGGTAACCTCTCCTCCCCTAGTCCTGCAGGTTTACCGCTCTTCTTCACATTCTTCCAAATCCTCACTCATGATTGAAAAAACACTATGCTCCTTAAGGAAATTCTATGGTTTTCTTGAGAGCCCATCAAGAACCCCCAAAGACGGATGCTATACCCCTGACACAGTGAATTGGAGGAACAAAACCAGTAGGTTACTCTATTCCACAGTGCTCCTTGCTGCAACGAATGGCAGTGAGCAAAGTGAGCCATGGTGTCACCAGATCTACAGTGTCATCAAATCCACCAACTGATAGCACCTACTAAACAGAGTCGCTGAAGATCTCAGGGTTTTCACTCATGCTGTCTGCACGTAATACAAGACATGAAAGCATATTGTGTTATAGCTTTATGTGTGTCAAATGTTAGTGAGGACCTTCAGTGAGGGCGAAAGAGTCCAGCTGACTTGCTTGGGGTAATAGAGTTGGACATACTATCAGACATTTAAGGAAGAGCTAGCACCATCTTTTTCCAACTCTTCTAAAAAATAGAATGGGAGGGAACACTACTGCAATAATTCAATAGCATTGGTATTACCTTGACACTAAAACCAGACAAAGATACCATAAGGAAAGAAAATCATAGACCAACATTCTTTATGAATATAGATGCAAAAACTCTTAACGAAATATGATCAAATTTTCACTATGTAAAAAGTACCATATGCCATGACCAAGTGGGATTTACCCTAGGAATGAAAGATTAGTTAAACATGTAAAATTGATTAATATAATACACCATACTAATAGAATAAAGGTACAAAAATACAGCCTTCTTAATAGATGCAGAAAAAAGCATTTGATACAATGCAACACATTTTCATGATAAAAAATACCCAATAAATTAAGAATAGAACTTTCTCAATCTGATAAGACCATCTACAACAAACCTTTAGCTAATGTCATACTTAATAGTAAATGATTGTATGTTTTCTATGTAGATCAGGAACAAGACAAGGGTGTTCATTCCTGCCACTGATATTTAACATTGTTTTGAAAATTATTTTCAGAAAAAATAAAAGGTATCCCGATTAGAGAAGAATAAATAAAATTCTCTCTCTTGAATATGTTATGATTTTGTGTATAAGACTCTACAAAAAAAGTAACCGATGAATTCAGCAAGGTTGCAGAATACAAGATCAGTATATAAAAAATGTAAACAAAAATCTATTATGGTGTTTACACTAACAATGACTAATCTGGAAATGAAATTGAGGAAACAATTCCTTTTAAAATAACATCCAAAATATATTTAGGGTTAAATTTAACACAGTACAGCACTTATATGTGGAGAACTACAGAAAATCATTGAGAAAAAATAATGAAGACCTACATAAATGAAAACACATTTCAAGTTTGTTGATTGAAGGACTTAATATTGTTAAGATGGCAATACTCTCCAAATTGATGGAGGCTCCACTCAGTCCCGGTCAAAACCCCAGCTGCCATGTGCAGAAATTGACAAGCTGACCCAAAAATTCATATAGAAATGTAAGGGACCAAATAGCAAAAGCAGTCATGGAAAGGAAGAACAAATTTGGAGGATTCATTATTCCCAATCTGGAAATTTACTACAAAACTACAGTACTCTAGAAAGAATAATACTGTCATAAAGATGTAGATCAATGTAAAAGTGAAAATAATAAATAAACTGTTACACTTGTGGTGAATCTATTTTCCACAACAGTGCTAAGAAAGTTATTAGGGAAAGAATAGTCTTTTCAATGTATATGGCTGGGACAACTGTCTATCCACTTGCAATAGAATGAAATTAAATTTCTACCTCATGCACTTGCATAAAGTAACAAAATGGATCATAGACTTAAATGAAAGAGCTAAAACTATTAAAGTGTTAGAAAAAATGGAAAATATATTTATGACTTTGAATTAGGCAATTGTTTCTTAAATGTGACACTAAATTCACAAGGACAAAAAAGTAGGTAAATTGCATTTCATTATATTAAAAGCTGCACATCAAAGATCCCCGTCAAGAAAGTGAAAAAACAAGCCAAAACCTGGGAGACAATATCTGCAATTAGTATTTCTGAGAAAGAGCTAGTATCCAGAACATATGAAGGACGCTTACAACTCAACAACAATAAGATTTCAGTCTCAGATGGCCAAAGACAGAATCACAAAGCTATGGTGGGGCCTCAAAGAATGAGGAAAGAAAGATTTCAAACAAGGTAGCTGTGCATCACTCATTGGGTCAAATATATGTATACACACGCGGTGTGGCATAAGAAGGTTTGCGGTTGTTCATATGAAAATTGGTACAAGAATCAATAAATAACACAAGAAGAAACTCTGTTTCATGCACTCACACGTGTAAACCTATTTTTGCTCCACTTTGGAGAAAGTCCAGCCACTGTTAATATAACGAGAATGGTTTGCATGACATCCATGTAACCTGGCAGCCAAGGAGAGAGGACTGGAATGCACATGTTTGAACAATGACAATGTCACTGTACTAGTCAGTGGGGGCGACGGACACCATTGAGTGAGCACGTGTACTGTGTGGCCCTCACATTCAAAGTGACAGAGTGAATAGAGCAACGAATCTGCATCAAATTTTGTGTTAAGCTGGAACATTCCTCTGAGGAAACTATTTGGATGATTCCGAAGGCTTTCAGAGATGATGTAATGAGTGCAGGGCAAATAAAAGTGTGGCACAAACATCTCGAAGACAGTCAAGAATCTGTTGAAAGTGATCCACGCTCCGGAAGGCCTGCAGCAAGCAGAACCCCTGAGAGTGTTGAGTGTGTGCGGGTTGCCATCGGCGAAGATCGGCGACTGACAGCGAAAGAACTAGAAGCTGACCTGGGGATTGCCAACACTACAGTGTCCGAGATTTTGGCCTGAAACTCGTCACAACAAATTTCGTTCTGCAGCTACCGTTCCCAAGGCAGAAGGAACATCGTGCTGTAGTTGCTAATGGCTTGACTCAAACTGCTACCAATGAACTCGATTTCCTCAAGAAGGTCATAACTTTGAAGGGTACTGAGGCGTCCTTGTCCTGTGTACAGTGTTTCTTGTACTTTGTATCTTCTTCAATAAATATTTTTCATATCACATGGCTGGATACTTTATGGACAGGCCTCATATATATGCATATATTGCATGTATATTTCTAACTAATTATCTGTTGAGGACATTGGAAGTGGCACTTTATGTTATTTATTTCCCTCACAGTGTTTGACCTGTCATAGTGCTCACATTCAGTGATCGATTAGACAAGAAATATAGAGAAATAATTTGTATGCAGCAAACATTTTTCATGGACACTAGATTCTTTGAAGTAACACATACTCAAATGATAGAATTACAAAATATATTACCCATTATCTTTTCTAGCTGTACAGATTCTTTTGAATAATGACAATTATTTTTTTTAAACAAAAGCAGGACATATGGTCTGACATGTAGAAGAGAAAGGGTGATTTTATTTTATTTTTAAATATTTTATTTATTTATTTTTAGAGAGGGTAAGGGAGGGAGACAAGCGAGGGAGAGAAACATCAATGTGTGGCTGCCTCTCACACGCCCCCTACTGGGGACCTGGCTTGCAATCCATGCATGTGCCTTAGACTGGGAATGGAACTGGTGACCCTTTGGTTCACTGAGCCACACCAGGGTGAGAAGGGGCTATTTTAAATTGGAGGTGGATGGATGTGAGCCAAATGTCCCATGGATAACAAATCAAGATGAAGGAAGTGTTGGTGCCACAGAGACCTGGCTTCTGGCCATGTTCTCACCCTTATTAACTATTTTATCTTTGAGCAAGTTACTTAACCCCCCAGAGTCTCCTTTTCCTCCTCTTTAAGGAGAGGAAACAACTGATTTAATATCATAGGACGGTCGTACAAAATTAAAAGAGAAAACCCTACTCAAGTAAAGTGCTTTGCACTGGCCTGAGAACAAAGCAGAGGCTCATAGGCCGTTCCGGCTTTCCTCGTCACTGTGTGGTTGTGGAGTGGAATCATCTCTGTCACAGGCAGGTTTCGGCCACAAGTCACTTTCAGGCATATGACTAACAGCAAATGGTCCTTTAAACTTGCCATTGGCGGATCACACTGGTCAGGTCTGGAGGTATCTTATTTAAAGATATGTCTTTTACTAAAAAATAAAACGCCAGAGACATAGCTGTCCCCAAGTGTAGGAATGCAGAAGCTTCCCTGCCAGCACATTTTGTCCAGTCCTGAAAATGCAGGCCTTTTGACTGGCCTTTTGACAGACAAATCTACTGACCAAGCATAAAGGAGGCTACCAACCCCTACAGATGCTAAAAAAGAATAGGAATGACAACCGGGAGAGGGCTTGACCAAGAGGCAGGAGAGTTTAGAAGAGGCTCTAGTGCCCCCTAGTGTTAAATCTTCTCCCAGGTTTTTCCTTTATAGATGTTTTACCAAAAGACCTCAAAGTTTCAAGCAACTAAGCTTTGTTCAAAGCTTCTTCCATGTTACGCTGCTTCAAAACCCACATATACACACTTCTTCTAAGACAGAAAAGCCCTCAACTCTAAAGAAGCACAAAATGCTTATTTCACTAAAGAGAAGCTGAAACACAAATGAGAGAGACATAGTTTAGCAGAGGAAATAAAATTCTGTATTTAAATGTGTTCATTAATTGAAGCAATCAAATGATCAGGACACTTACCTTCGAGTATAGTGTTTAAGCCTAGGGACCTCTAACTAAAGCAATATAATGATGGACTCAAGTTACACTCCTTGCCCAGGCTATTTTTAATGGAAATGCTGACATCCTTAATACAGAGATCTGAACACTTCTATTCTAATAGTATATATAGCCTGCGGACAAGTCTCACTAAAATGTGCTGAGTTAACTTCTCAAGTTTGGGACTTTATTTCCCAAGGGCAGGATATTAAATTCACGACCTTCAATTGTTCTAAATGATTGTAAGTAACCACTGAATTAAATAACTAGTTTTATTTTATAGTTATTAATAGTATTGAAGGCGTCTCAAAGTTATATACATTGGAAATTACTTTTATAGTTTAGTCAAAACACATTTGGTATATTTGCTGATTGAATTTCATCACCAAACCCTATTATTAAAGTGACAGATGAAAATTTAAAGTATTTCAGAACATGCATAACTAGCTAAACAGAATGGAAAGAGGGCATCACGAGAAACATTTCATTGCCTTGGCTTCAGTCTGACTAATGTTCCTGTCGATGTGGTTATATTAGAAAAGATTTTTCTTCTTCGAAAAAAAAGCCATATCTGCCATAAAGCTGGTCTTAACTAACCTTGAGTTTATTTAAGATATTTTATCTTTATTTTACAGGAAGAATACAATACTTCTACTGATTTTTAACGTCTGTGTTTGTATCTGAGTGTTGTTCTGATAAGCATCATTCTGAAGGTTTTTTTCATTTTAAATTACAGCTTTAAAGTGTGAGCAAGGGGGTGGTGAGCTGCCAATCAGAGTGCTCACGGACATAATTATCCGCTGTGCGCTCCAACCGCACTGCGGTCCTTCCCCCTAATTTCCCAGCACAGCGAGTGGCTCGCTGCACACTGCACTCACTCTGCACACGGCCTGCTCCCCGAGACGTGCTAATGAGGCCTCTCCCGTCTTTTCAGTCTGGTCCTTCTCTGTCCCTCAACTCAAAAGGAGAAGAGTGTAAGGCCATGAGTATATTTGATGAGTGTCTCAGGGTGATGAGATCAACTGGTGAAGAGTGGTAGTTTTTTTTTTTTCCTCAAGAACAGGCACTGAAGCAATCGCTATAATTAAAAGCACCCTTGGTAAGAATGTTGACATGGACACTAGAAAGTTTTATGAAAACCAGGTGCTTGGACTCTTGAGAGTAAAAGTCCAACTATATTTTCATCTGCTGGCTTGCATATTCAATACTTTTGTTGAAGGAATCAAACAGGTACCATGATCATTAGATACACAAGGTACTCACGTGATTGTATATGATAGACTCTGAAATAAGACATAAAATAGTGTCGTGATCAGTGGGATATAGTTGGACGTATTTTCAAGGATATTTTAAATTTAAAAATAACTTGGACAGGGAGAAGCCATAGCAAATAATGCAGAAAGAAAAGTAGACAGCGGGTGCAGTGCATTTAGTCTTAACACAATGAGAGAACAGAGGTTCCTATAGACTAGGACAGAGCCTGAATTTTAAATACTGTACAAAATCCCACAATTTTTCATTCTTTTCTGCTTTTTTTCCCCTGATGCCTTCCCTGGAGTACTGTGGGTCAAAGGAACCAGAGGAGCATCTGAATTCCTAAGGCAACACGCAAACACTATCACACAAATGGGGCCGGAAGTAGCTCATGGGTCATCGACGTGATCTTGTAGCAACCCTTCATACCGTGCTTATGCAGTCCTTAGCAGTAAGAAAATAGAAATTAAAAAATAATAATGACACCCCAAAACAGGATGTCCCTGATTTAAGGACTGGACACTCTCTCACCATTATCTACTAGTATTGTCGTATTGAATAAACACATTTGAATACCTATGGGTTTCATTGAAAAACAATGAACATGTAGTTTCTACCCTTGATAGAGTCCTAACCCAGGACACTATCTGCACTACGAACAGAAAATACTTGGGGGGTTTCCGGTTCAGAGGCAGTGGCTGCCACTCAGAAGTGGGCACAGTGGCTTGAGGATAAGCCCAGGCCCAGGAATAGGGTTCCATTTCTCATTAACGAGAATCATGGCATGGATTCGTCACATCATGGTCACCTCACATATTTCCCAGTCCAGGTCCCTCGGACTCGGACCTCTCCACTTCTCTGCACCCCTGGTGGCCTATGCCTGACAGCTTGCCTGCCTTGTTGTCTCAACATGGGTTCTTGTCACTCAGTCCAGATTAACATCCCTCACTGACCTGCCTTCCCAGGATCTATCCTATTGCTGGATAGATCCTGGTGCCTACTCTGAATTAGCATCGACCGGACAGATCTAAATATCTCACACCGAAGCATGTATATATTATTTTATAATTATCTATTTTTAATGTTTATGCATCAGAGAGAGGTCACAACTGACATTGCAGAAAACTACAGCATGTCCAGTGGAAGATTCCATAGTGCTGCCACATGGATCCCAAGTCCATCACAGAAAAACAAAGTGTCAGTCAAGAGGCACAATATTCTTAACCGGGGTGTGCCGGGTGTCCATGCAAGGGATCCTTTTGTTCTGCGTACTAGGTGAAGATACAAATTATGAAAGTTTTGCTTAATGCTTTGCACAGGCTGGAAGGAGAAAAAGCCCTCAGTAAACAAATGATGAACAATGGAGGGGAAGGGAGGGAAAGAAATTTTGAAAAGTAGGAATGAAGAAAGAAAGTGTTGTGGCTTGCCCTACGCCAAACTGGAAAATCAGCAAGTAGCAAGCTCTTTGACAAGTAGAGGTCACATACACAACATGGTCGCACCAACCCTTATCCACAAAACGCCTACAAAGGGATCTGAGGCGACGTAAGCAAGGGTTAGAACAAATACAGTTGAAGCACTAAAATTCATTAATAAGCACACAGAATAAAATGCAAATGATAGCGTCTGCCCCAGTAAGGTCTGGAAAACTCCACTTCGTCCTCAGACAAACACCTTGCCTCAGATGTTCTCGCTAAGGCAGATGCAGAAATGTTCTCTAGCAGGCATCGTTTTACCTGAGTCAGGTGAGAGTCCTCCGTGAGCCCCAGAACTTGCTTGCCTCATAAGCCTTATGGATGCAGGGGCTGTAGGGAGGATGGTCTGCAATCTTGCTAACCAGGCATGTCTTAAACATCACTCATTTTCATCAAAGAAAATGTTTTCTAATCTATCTAATGATAATCGATCAATTCCTTGATAGAGATTTTGATACCTCTGTTTGAATATCTCCAGAGTAGAATCTTGCTTAGGATATTTCAAATAGGAAGTCACTACCCTTAAAGAATAGACAGATATTCTAACCCACACTCCAAACATCTCTGCTACCATGTTTATAATGGAATATTTCAAAGTAAATTATCATATGGAGAGTAAAAGAGGAAGGAGAGAGAACGGAGGAAGGGAGGAAAGGATGGAGAGAGGGAAGAAGGAGAAAACTCCACCCACTCAGCGACACCTCTGGTGTACTCACTCTTCCATACATATTTCATTACTTCTTCCAAAAACATTTTGCCATGCCTTTGGACAGTCTCTCTGCTGGGAATTCTTCTCTTTCCTCACACCCCCCAGAAAAATATACTAATTTAACCACGTGGTCAATTTTCCATTCACTTACACATAAGAAGTCAGGTGATTTGAGATTTTAGATAAAATCAATTGTTCCCTTTACCCTGTTCCCACTCCTCAGAAAAATATGCTGATCCATTTCTCAGAAAGCATACCTCTGTGTGTGTGTGTGTGTGTGTGTGTGTGTTTGATTTTCATCAGACATGGCTGTGTCTTGTTCCCTGGGATCTTCTGAGCCCCTAAGCTCTTCAGAATTCATGGACACTAGTAAAGAGCCTATAATGTAATTTTTGTCAGGAAATGTTTGATTATTTTAATTGCATTTTGCATTAAGAATGTCTTCTAAACTGTGATCCACTACAATATTAATTTCAAGTGTTACTTTCCCATTTAAGTATGAAACAAACTATTAGATAAGAAGGAAATGACAGGCAAGTAGAAGAAAAAATAATGACACAAATGGATGCAGTAGAACATTGGGGTAGCATTTCAAAGCAATAAGAGAAAATAAAGCTAGTAGTTCAAAATGTCAATTAACAAGAACAAATTACCTTTTGAAATCCAAGTTGAAAAACCTTCTCTAAAATGTCTATTTTATTAAGTGTCAAATAAATTTCTTGGAACATTTTCCAACTTTTAAAATTTAAGCATGATAATTTAATTGATATTTGCACTAAAGCATTCATTTTTTATCCACACATCTTGGATATTTTCACCAGTAAGTTATTTTCAAGTTCAAGGTTCAAGCCTATCTGGATTTTAGAAAAATTACACAGTTACAGTTTCTGGTAGATGGCAGCCACTGTGAAGAATATTTTTTCTTAATTTTATACTTGATAGAACATTTAACAGGATCAAGGTTGTATTTTGGAATCTGTTTAACATTTCCTGACTTATTCACAGAATACTGTTATGATCCTCTGGATTTAAAATGAACCAAAAAATACAATTTCCCCCAAAGGAAAATTGATGGGTGTCCCTGCAGATGGGATGACAAATTGCCATTCTTCTAAACTGGATGTAATTTGGGGGAGTTTGAAATCAGCAAGTTATAAATAACAGGCACTTTGAAAGGATCCATGACATTCCCCATCCTCGTTCCTCTGTTGCAGTGATTCTCAGTCCCCACTGGGCAAAACGAGCTACTGGGAACTTTTAAAAACGGAGATGATAAACCTTTACATCTGTAGAATCTCATTTGATTTGTCTGTTGGGGAGGCCCAGGTAATAGTATTTTTATAAAGCATCTGTTTTTGCCCCTAATATGTTACCACTATCCCTAGGATTTCTGCCAGAACTGAATTATTCTAGGACTATATTTGACCTTAATAGTCTTTAGAAAGTTTCACTAATATATTTATAGCTTGTCTTTTTAGTGAGGTAGCTGCTGGCTAGATGTCATGCTTCTAAAAAGAATACTTAAAAAATAACTACTTATATATCTGTTGCTTATTTTTTGTCTATATCCTGAAAGATATCATCTTATTGAATGGCATTAATATAGTAAAATAACAGATGATAAAGGGAAATGTTATGGTTTGTTCTGAAGAACTTGAAGCTCTGTCGCTTACAGTCTGATATTAATCAATTACCAACTAGTATAAATTTTCAGTTGAAGAAATATCTGATCATGACCATATTCAGGCCTAAAAGCACAGCAGAAGTAAAATATATTTAACAAACAAGGGAATACTGTATAAATAAAACTGGTATTAAAAATTGAAACAGGGAATTGAATGGCCACCAGGGATCTTCAGGGGAAGAATCACTGTCACCAAACACCCCGACCAGGGAAAAACCACAAACTTCAGTTGCCAAGAGTTAAGTGACCTGAACCCTAAACAGAGTAGTGTTATTGTAATATTTGACTTTTAGAAGAAAGAAATTAATCAAGAGTCAGCACAGCCCTGGCTGGTGTGGCTCAGTGGATTGAGTGCTGGCCTGCAAACCAAAGGGTTGCTGGTTCAATTCCCAATCAGGGCACATGCCTGGGTTGGAAGCCAGGTTCCCCGGTAGGGGGTGCGCAAGAGGCAACCACACATTGATGTTTCTCTCTTTCTCCCTCCCTTTCCCTCTGTCTAAAAATAAATAAATAAAATCTTTGAAAAAAAGAGTCAGCACAAACATCTTGCAGGTTCTCTCTAATCACAGTACTCTAGGTTTACCTCAAACAAAATGGAGAATAAATGAGGATTGTCCGCCGGACATCTTTCTTCCTGTTGTCCCTTGGCTAACAAGTACTTCTCATGGTAAGACGGCAATCTTTCCTTTTTTCACTCTACTATGAAATGTTCCCATTTCGTCTTCACTCCTTGTATATTTGCTCTCTACATTCAACCATGTTTCTGTGGTTAAGAAAGAATAACCCTTTCCCTTGTTGGTTGGATTTGCATTTTAAAGGGAACTCTGAAGATGAACAGGTTGAGTGTTCAGATCACTGAACCTTTATTCATTTAAGAATGTAATGGGACTTATCTAAGAAAAAGAAGATAAAAAATATGTATAGTAAAATGACAGCAAACTCACAATTATTAACAACCACACCTAAAACAAAAACTAACTAAGCAAACAACTAGAACAGGAACAGAACCACAGAAATGGAGATCACATGGAGGGTTAGCAACAGGGGAGTGGAAGGAGGAGAGAGGGGGAAAAGGTACAGAGAATAAGTAGCATAGATGGTAGGTAGAAAATAGACAGGGCGAGGGCAAGAATAGTAGGGGAAATGTAGAAGCTAAAGAACTTATAACACATGGGCATGAACAAAACGGGGGGAATGTGGGTGGGAGAGGGTGTGCAGGATGGAGGGGAATGAAGTGGGGAAAAAGGGACAACTGTAATAGCATAATCAATAAAATATATTTTTTTAAAAAAAGAATGTAATGCAAGAGAAGAGGGAAACTTTAGTCACTGCACTTGACCAAATGCCCAAGTTGCCAAATTCTAGCTACGGTCCTCTGGGTTTTTGATAAATGCTGAAAAATAATAAAAGTGATGCTTCATAAATTTAGTTAATCATTATGGAAAGAGAAGAGTTAAATAAAATGCCTTCTGCTATGGAAAATGGAATGGACTGATAGCAATGCCCTCATCTGTACTGCTCTGTAAAAAGTGACATTTTCCCAACTCCTCCATCATTTGTATTTAGATTGAAAACAATGCAAGTAGCTTGTAGTAAAATATGCCTTACTGAAGTAGCAATCTCATATTTAAATAGAAAACAGGACAAAATTTCCATGCTCAGCATTAGCCACCGAGAAATTTTGATGCATATAGTATTTTATTACCAACTGCTATCTACAACCTGCTACGACTACAACCTGCTATCATTTAGAAAAGGCTCAGTTACAAGTTAGAACAGATTTATTTCTCATTTATATTAGAATAATTAATCTCAAATAAGGCCAGCAGACTCAATTTATATTATATTCATTCACAGGAATTTGTCACTGCAAGTCTTTGTTGAAAGTCAATCCTACTTAAAATTAATCAACAAATTAGTGAAATTAGTTGCAAGCACAAACAATTGCAAGTAAATAATATGCACATTGCCACACTCGATCAATGCTAGATTCAAGTGATCAATAGCTCTTTCTCAAGGTATTTTCATTATATAAATGTACCCTGTTGGATTATATTTATATAAATTGCTTTCTTAATAATGAAGTTCTCTACATAGCTAATAGAATTTAGCCTTCAAATTTTTGTAACTGTAAAAGATACTGAAAGTTCATTAAAATAACATTTTTATTTCTCTTAACATTTTTAAAAGTTAAAATTAATGAAAAATTACAATGAGTTGAAGATTCATAGGATTGATGAATATGTGAAATTAGAAATACATTAAAAATGAAAAGTTGATTATAATATTGGCCCAGTATTTCTAAGGTTTTGATGTTAGTACTCACAATCAAAAAATTCATCTCCATAAACATTAAAAAGTGTTAAAATAAATGAAGGTAATTTAACAAGCTTAGGCATTTTTCATAAATCAACTGCAAGACGGATCTGAACACGGTTTTTAAGTAGGCTGCTGTTTCACCTCAG
>CM052540.1:187485578-187502376 GCA_028533065.1 Trachops cirrhosus | reverse complement strand
AATGAAGCCAATAATGAAATCTACTACGTTGGCCTATATTCATTCAAATATCTGATCTCTGTTGGTGTGGGCATCGATGTATATCAAGAAATGCCTTTTTAATTGAAAAAAGTAGTTAATGAAATCTAAGTCATTGGAATGAACATTTTAATAGGAAACATGCTAATTTGCTTATTTTAAATGAGCTTTTTTACAGTTATACTACAAATATACGAAGTGTGTCCAGAAAATGTCCAACCATTGTTAATATAATGAGAACGGTTCATGCGACACTGATATAACCTGGCAGCCACGGAGAGTGGACTGGAATTGGAATGTACAGGCAGGAACAATGACGACTTCATTGTACTAGTCAGTGGGGTTGGTAGACGCCATTGAGTGAGCATGTGAACTGTGTGGTCATCTCATTCAAAATGACTGAGCAAGTAGAGCAACTAACCTGCATCAAATTTTGTGTTAAGCTGGAACATTCCTCCATGGAAATTACTTGGGTGATTCAGAAGGCCACAGCTATGAGCACCTGGTGATCGGCAGCTTCATCACGACAAAGTACCTGCTCATGCATCACATCTCATACAGAGTTTTTTGGCAAAACATCAAATCACCCAGGTGTCTGAGCCCCCCTACAGCCCAGATTTGCCAACCTGCAACTTCTGGCTTCTCCTAAATATTAAAATCACCTTTGAAAGGGAAATGATTTCAGACTGTTGATAAGATTCAGGAAAATACAGTGGGGCAGCTGATGGCTATTGGGAGAAATGTGTGATGTCCCAAGGTGCCTACTTTGAATGGGACTTAGGTGTCATTGTCCTATATACAATGTTTCTTGTATCCTGTATCTTCTTCAATAAATATTTCTATTTTTCATAGTATGTGGCTGGATACTTTCTGGACAAGCCTTGGTATATTCATAAATGCATGCCGAGATTTTCAACGTGCCTTAGAAATTACCTTACTAAAATTCTCATAATTATGATTATTTTGGATGAATCACAAAATGCTAAAATGAAAATATTTCTTGCCGTGGTAACATTTTACTACATTATGATGTGATGTGCATGTCAGCCACTATCTTTCCTGTTGTGAAGCGATAGGACTCAGACTTATTTGGCTTTGAGCCTGTGGTCGGGCAGAAACACTTCAATCACGGAGATGACGCAGCCCGTGTGCGTGGCAGGACGGGTGGCCTTGGAAGAGCTCCTTCCCCAGTGCCCGTGTAAAACGAGGCCTTGTTCGTTACGTGATCCCAATAGTCTGCCCAGTTTAAAGCACACTACAAGTGTGTGTTGGGAGACTTAAAAAGAAATTACAATTCTTTCCATTTTCCTCCGCAGAGTGCCCTCCTTTATGGTCTGTGACTGATTGGATGCCAGATATTTAAGGTAAACAAGACCAGCTAAAGAATCTAGCAGACGCACCAATTTACAGCTCCCCTCAGACCCAGAAAACCAGGCGCGTTTCCCACGGGAGCGTCCTGGGTACAGCTTGAGAGGAAATGGTCGACTCTCCAGACGTGAAAGTGAAGTCAAGCTCAGGTGTGGGTGTGAAGAACAAGGCCAACCCTGACCTACACCAGCTGTATTTTATATCGCCTCCCCAGGGAAATCTGTGGACCTATCAACATACAACCATAAATAAACACTGCCGAGAAATGGCTTAGGACACATGATCATCTGCACATGACAGCAAAACAATATTCCCCTACTTGGCAAGTTTGTCTTTAAAAAAAGCAAAATAAGGCAACCTTCACAGTTGTTTGTGAAACTAAAAAATGAGAGTAATCGCTCATTTTTAATGAGAATCTATGGGGTATTTTTGCCTCCTTTTAGAGTTTACAGAGAATTAATTTCCAACATCGTGTTATACTCTTGAAAGAGTAAATTCTCCACGTGTCTATTTTTCATATCTAAATTGGTTATTTACTGTGCATGTTTTTTGGATTGTGTGGCTTGATAATTGTCACCAATAAAATTAATGAAGGTTGGGGCTGCAGAGAGTGAGCAAGGTTGCTGTTCACGTGGTCCACACTCACCAGGTTTTGTCAAATCCTGTCGGAGACTGTAAATATCCACCCTATATTTTCCTTCTTTTTATATCATATAAGTCATAAGTGTACCTATCCAGGTATTAAAATATCAAAAAATAAATAAAGTAAAAAAATGAAATATCCTGTTTTGATATCAAAAATATTAGATAAAATCAAATATTCATAATTTCAAAAGAAGCAACTCTTCAAATAAGAACTAAAGGGATGTCATTAACCCAATGAGGTCATCCATCAAAAATCCATAACAAACTCATTCATAGTCATGAAAACATAGAATAATTTCATTTACTGCTCACTCTCACTGATCCCTTTCAACATTCTACTGAAAGTTTTAGATATTTCAGTAAGAAATAAAATATAACCACAATGGTAGAAATAAGTAAAGTCCCAGAGTTCACAACTGACATGATTGTCTGAAGACCACCGCATGCGGCCCAGCAGGCCGTGAGCTAACCAAATCCAGGAAACCCTTTGCAGTCTGTGGTCCTTGCGCTGGGGCTTACACATGAAGTACCACAGCCCGATGGCTTAAACAGTAGAAACTTACTTTCTCATATCCTGGAGGCCAGCGTGAGACCGAGGTGTTGACAGGATTAGTGTCTTTTGTGACGTCTTTCTTGGCTTGTCCATGACCATCTGGTCCTTGTGTCTCCACATGGGATCCCCTCTGTGCATGTCTGTCATCATCTCTCCTTATGAAAACACCAGTCTTGCTAGATTGTGTCATCCAAATGACCTCATTTTAATGTACTTCTTTAAAGCCCTTATGTCTAAACATAGGTGGGGGGCTAGGACACTAATACATGAATTCGAGGGTGGCACAATTCAACCTACAGCAAACCCAAATTGTGTATAGACAAATTATTAGTATTAATGAAAGTTGAGCAAAGTTGTTGGATATTCTCAAAACATTAAGAATGATAAAAATATGAAGTATTCAGAAGTCATTCTAACAAAAGATTATTTGGTCATTATGTAGACAACAGAACTAATGCTTTTTAATATCCCCTGTGGAGCTAAATGGAAAACCAGTGACACCAAGTTCTTCAGGCATCACTTTGGTGGCATGCTAGGGTTATAAATCAAGCCACTGCATTGTCACACCACAGAGAGGAATATTACAGGTGTAACACCCACTGCCCCTTCCCTCCAGCTTCCTGATCTCACTGGGGACTTGTGTTCCACCCACCATGAATGCTAATATGGCAGAAGTGGGTGGATTTCAGGTTTTGAACAAGTTGTATTGCTTTTGGAGACCAACCCCAATCATGCGAAGAAAGGGGCTCATTCTTCCACGCACTTAAACTTAAGAACTCAGTCAAAGACCAAAAACCTACCTCCAGGGTCTGACATTTGACACAAGTAGACCCCATGCTCTGCTTCAGAGTCAAGGCCAACAGAGAACCTGAAATCCTGGCTTTACTCCAGTCTCATTGAGTTTTTTTCCACAACAGTGACATCAACAATGTAGTGTGTGCTCCTAGGTCGTTCATCTTTGTGCTTTAAAAATCTAAAACTATTCAAGAAGACCTAACTACTTAGAAATGTGAAGTCCTGTTCTTGGATGAGAAGACTCAATATTTAGGAATATAAATTATCCTCTAATTAATCTTCAAGTTCAATGTAAATTCAGTAAAAAACTTATCATGGATTTTCAAAGTCCTTGATAAGCTCATCTATGAAAGAGCCAAGAGTTCACAATGGTTACTAAGATACTGAAGAATAAGGAAGGCAAATACAATATTCTACAAGACATAAAAAATCTATTATCATGATAGTGATAGATGATTAAAATTAAAAACATTTGTATTAAAACACATCCTAATAAAAATAAAATGTAGTCATTGAACGAGAACCTATATCTCTGTCACCTACTCTTTATTTTCAGCACAGCGGCCAGAATGATTGTGTAAAACTTAAGAAATGCCAAGTCTCTGGTCAATACCCTCTGATGGCTTCTAACTCTACTCAGAATGCAAGCCCAGGTCTTACCTGCTGATACCCCTGGGCTCTAACCCCTCTCTACGTTTCTGACCAAAGCTATTCCCTGTACTTTGCTCATTCTGCTTCCGGTACTGACATCTTTGCTCTTCGTCAAACACACCAAGCCTAGAACAGCCTCAAAGTTATTGTCCTCTCTATTCTGCTTGACAAAATCACTCGTCTACACATCCACTGTGCTCGGCCTCTTGTTTCTTCAAGTCTGTGCTCTAACGTTCTCTTTTCAGGGAGATCTTCCCCGACTATTTTACGAAAATATAGCAGCATAGCTTTCTCCTCCCCGGGAATAGCCTCCCTTGAGTCATTTTTCTCCCAGGTACCTATCACAATATTTGTGTTTTAATATTTAATAGACTTTATTATTTGTTTTAGGGTTACAGAAAAATCTAGTAGGAAGTACAGGGAGTTCCCAGCTATGCTTTCATTTCCCACTTCAGTTTTCTCTGTTGTTAACATGTTGCATTGATGTGATACATGTGTTATAATTGATAAGCCAACACTGATACCTTAGTTAACTAATATGTGTAGTTTATATTGTACATATATGTAGAATATATATTTGTATTTGTATTCTATATTCTATGTATTGCATATTCTGTGGATTTTGAGAAATGTATAATATATGTATCCATCCCCACAGTATCATTCAGAATAGTTTTGCTGCCCTAAAAATCCTCTGTGCTCTGTCCAGTCATCCCTACTTCTGAACCCTGACATCTGCTAATCTTTTTACTGTCTCTATAGCTTTGTATTTTTTCCAGTATGTCATACAGTTGAAATCATACCCTATGTTGACTTTTCAGATTGGCTTCTTTTACTTAGCAATATGCATTTAAGATTCCTCCATATCTTTTTGTGACTTGCTGGCTTATTTCTTTTTCGTGCTATATAACATTCCACTGCATGGACATATCATAGTTTGTTTACCCATTTTCCTATTGAAGGCCATCTTGGTTGCTTCCTAGTTTTAGCACATATAGATAAAGCTTTTATAAACATTCCAGTGTAGGTATTTGTGTGAACAGAAGTTTTCCACTCATTTGGTTAAATATCAAGGATGGTGATTGCTGGGTTATATGATAAAAGTACATTTGCTTAGTTTTGTAACTGCCAAACTGATTTCAAAAGTGGCTTTATAATTTTGCATTCTCACCAGCAATGCAGGAGAGTTCCTGCTGCTTCACATTCCCGTGAATATTTGGTGTTCTCAGTGTTTGGGACTTCAGCCGTTCTGACAGGTGTGTAGTGGTGTCTGTGGTTTCCATCTGTAATCCCCTAATGACATATGAGGCTGAGCCTCTTTTCAGATGCTTATTTCCTGTCTGTGTAATTTCTTTGATGGGATGTCTTCTCAGATCTTTCATTCATGTTGAATTTGGGTTGGTTGTTTTCTTTTTATTAACTTTTAAGACTGCTTTATATATTTTGTATATAAAGAACTCATATAACTCTACTGCAGGAAGACAAAAAAAAACAATTAAAAAATGGGCAAAGGACTTGAAGAGACACTTCTCCAAGAAGGACACACAGAGGGCCCAGAGACTTGAGAAGATGCTCAGCATCACTAGCCGTCAGAGAGATACAAATTAAAACCACAATGAGATACCACTTCACACTGGTGGAAATGGCCATAATAAACAAATCAACAAACAAGTGGTGGAGAGGATGTGGAGAAAAGGGAACTCTAGTGCACTGTTGGTGGGAATGCAGACTGGTGCAGCCACTGTGGAAAACAGTATGGCATTTCCTCAAAGAACTAAAAATGCAACTGCCCTTTGACCCAGCAGTTCCACTGCTAGGATTATACCCTAAGAATCATGAAACACCAGTTCAAAAGAACCTATGTACCTTAATGTTCATAGCAGCATAATTTACAATTGCCAAGTGCTGGAAGCAACCTAAGTGCCTATCAGTAAATGAGTGGATCAAAAAACTGTGATACATTTACACAATGGAATACTATGCAACAGAAAGAAGAAGCTTATACCCTTTGCGACAGCATAGATGGAACTGGAGAGCATTATGATAAGTGGAATAAGCCAGGTGGTGAAAGACAAGTACAATATGATCTCACCTATAAGTGGAACCTAATCAACAAAATAAACAAGCAAACAAAATAAAAGGAGAGACATTGAAATTAAGAACAATCTGACAGTAACCAGAGGGGAAGTGGGAAAGGATAATGGGAGGAAAGGGGGAAGGGTTTTCACGAACATGTATGAAGGACACATGGACAAAACCAAAGGGGGGCAGGATCAAGGGTGGGATGTGGGGATAGCTGGGGTGGGAAGAAAATGGAGACAACTTTACTGAACAACAATAAAAAATGTAAAAAATATAAAGAGTTCTTTGTATATTTTGGATACTAGTCCTTTACCAGATATATATTTTGAAAACTTTTTCACCTGGTCTATGGCTTATCTTTTTATTCTTTCCTTTAAAATTTTTTTAGACAGATGGAAAAGGAGGAAGAGAGGGAGAGAAACATCAATGTGTGGTTAATTCTCGCATGTCCCCTACTGGGGACCTGGCCTGCAACCCAGGCATGTGCCCTGACTGGGAATCAAACCAGGGACCCTTTGGTTCACAGTCCAGTGCTCAATCCACTGAGCCACACCAGCCAGGGATCTTTTTATTCTCTTAAACACTGATATGTTTTTAATCATTTTCCCACAATAAAATATATGTTACATGAAGCTTAGAATGTGTCTACTTTATTTGTGCCTGTATTTTAAGCATGTAGAAACTTGCATTTT
The DNA here is from genome assembly GCA_028533065.1 of Trachops cirrhosus. Taxonomy (NCBI): domain Eukaryota; kingdom Metazoa; phylum Chordata; class Mammalia; order Chiroptera; family Phyllostomidae; genus Trachops; species Trachops cirrhosus. The sequence continues at coordinate 187,495,572 of CM052540.1, read as the reverse complement.
TTTTCTGGCCCATAATTGGAGCTCAGTATACATATATATATGTTGAATGAGTAAAATAAAGCAAGGAGAAATTTACACACATATAAACAATGAAGCATTAGTAGCCAAAATACATTTTGAAATATACAAATGAAAAATACAATTAACCCAATAAAAAATGGGGAAGATATATCAACAGGTAATTCACAGGTCAGAAAATCATAAATTAATAATGCATTTTAAAATATGGTTGACTTTATTGGAAAGTGAAGAAAATGCCAATTAAAATCATAATGTATGACAATTTCACATCATACACCTCCATCTACATACTTATCTTTCTCTTTGTCTATCTGTGTATTTACTTATTTTTTGTCATTGTGTGCATATAATTGTATTAGTTAAATTCCACAATTTATGATATAGTAAAATTAATGTATTGGTATGCATATGACTTATTATTTATTTATTTACGTACATATTTATTCATATAAATGCATGTGACAAGCATAAATCCAAATCCATATTCAAGTTGTAGACATGACTAAAATTTTCTGCTACCTATTTTTCATTCCTATCCTACCCACCTGTATTGTACCTCCAGCAGACAGAACCCCTTTTCTGGTCTGAATTTATTATTATTCTGTCTTCAAAAAGGGGTATTTTTAGACACTGCATGTAGACTTCTGAAAGTTGGCTTTATCATTCAACTATTACTAAGATTTATCCAGCTGTATGCATAGCTCTACTCTGACCGACAAAATTAGAAATGTCTGACAATGCCAGGTGTGGACCAGATGTGAAGCAAGAATAAATCCGCTGAACCGCTCATAGGGAGGAACAGGGTACAACCCCTTTGGAAACAATTCGACATAACCAGTACAGCCAAGCATTCAACCCTTTTGTGACCCAGGCATTCAACAATTTGGTACATAGGCTAGGGAAACTCTGACATACAGGCACAATACACATTCGAAAGAATATTAATAGAAAGCATTGTATTAAATACTGAAATTATAAATAGCCTAAACTGCTTTCTATAGCAGAGGAAAAAATTAATGAACTAAAGCTATATGAACATATGGATGAACCTAAAATTGTCATTTTGAGTGAAAATAGGTGCTAAAGAATGCATATAAAGTATAAATAATATGTAACTATATAAAGTTTTAAATGATACAAAACTATAGTATGTATTTAAGATATGTATGCAAGTACCTTAAAAAACACTGTAAAATATTAAACAAATTTAGAATAGTTACTAATTGAGCCTGGTTGGGAAAGGTGATCTTGGAAATGTCATAGAGGGTGTCAGCTGCAATGACAAAGTTACAGTTTTTATTATTCACTATGGATGTCGGATTCTTTTTCTTTTTTTAATTGTACTGTTGTTCTATTACAGTTGTCCCAATTTTCCCCTGTGGCTCTCCACGGCCCCACCCCCTCTACTCCCACAGTCAGTCCTCACCCTCTTGTCCATGTCCACGGGTCATTAATAGATGTTCCTTGACTAGACCCTTCCCCTTTTGTCCTACCTTATTCTACTACTGGGAGTATACCCTAAGAATCCTGAAACACCAGTTCAAAAGAACCTATGCACCCCTATGTTTATTGCAGCGTTATTCACAACAGCCAAGTGCTAGAAACAGCCAAAGTGCCCATGAGTAAATGAATGGATAAAAAACTGTGGCACATTTACACGATGGGATTCTGTGCAGCAGAAAGAAAGAAGGAGCTCCTACCCTTTGCAACAGCATGGATGGAGCTGGAGAGCGTTATGCTCAGTGAAATGAGACAGTCAGTGAAAGACAAATACCGTGTGATCTCACCTGTAAGAGGAACCTAAGGAACAAAACAAACAAGCAAAACTGAGCCAGTGGATATTAGATTTTTAAAAGGTCATTTTATTATGATCTATATTATTTTTATGAGTTAGTTATTTAATCATGCTTCTTAATAAAGCAACATATTTCATACTAAAGCAATATTAGGAAACATTCTATTGAATTTTTCGTCATTCCTTAGGCCTGATGTCTGAATCTGTCTTTAAACTCTGCAGCTTCCCTAAAGTCATCAAACACCAAAACATAAAATAAGATCCTTTTAATCAAAATCTTTTATTTTAAAAATGGTGCTAGAAGTATGGATCCGATGCAAAGAACGCTGTTGGCTGTGACCAAACTAAATAACAAGTTACCAACTGAAGAGAAGCACTCTGGGCCGGAGGGGATGTGAGGGGTCCCACCTCAACTCAAGACTGTTGCCAGGCGTCCCCAGGGATGCTGGGGAAACACGGGCCGTCCACGCAGACAGAAACCCTGCTCTCAGAAGGGCACACACACGTTTCGTAGAGGCAATAGAGATACATCAAATAATCACACAATTAAAAAGAAAAGTCAACCCTTGGTGAATTTTCCTAAGGAGAGGTACATGGTTGTATAAAAGATAAACCCAAAAGAACTGGTCAGAGGGGCTAGACGTGGTCTCTTGGAGGACAAAGTCATCAGTCAGCTATGTGAGCAGACAAAGAAGGGCATGAGGAGACACTTCCCAGCAGAGACAAAAAGCAGGTTCAAATGCCTTGTGTCCAGAGTACAGAGAGCAAGCTCCGTAACCAAATGGAGAATGGGAGAAAAACAGGGAAAAGAAGAGAGAAATTAGGTGATTTCTCATGCTAAACTTGACCTCACCTTCCATTGTCAACTCTCCAGTAATTATTCTTTAAACAGCAATCTGTATTGATTTATTCAACTTCAGTTCTTCGCATAACTAGTTCAGGGAAAGAGACTGAAGAAAGTCTGGTTATGCAGCATCTGCAGCGGTGAAGCTGTCACTGTGGACCAGCATCAGCGCGCGAAAATATTTTCAACATGTAAAGCTTGCCTCTGTGATAATATTCTCCATAATCCAATTATAGCATAACAAGTATTGTTGATTTTTACATCTCATTTTCACCTTTTTTTTGGTGGGTGGAGCCTGAAAGGACTGGGAAATTATTCCCTGCTATCATGTAAAGGTAATTGTCTGTCTTGTCTAGATTAAAAGTATGTTATTAACTATCATTTAACTTTGGTTTGCCAGACTATAGAGCAATGGATATTTTTAATATTACAGGAAGACCTATCCCTTTAAAAAGTTTCTTACTTTAAGTCTCAACCATTTTCTACATGAACTAAATTACACCAGTTTTCACCAGGCAGTGTGCGATGGCATAACAATATAACATTGAACATTTTTCAGGTATAATAGGTGACTATGTGGGGTTCTAAGAATAAGTAATCTATCATGTATTTTTTAAAAGGAAAATAAGGATTCACTTGGTTCTAACACAGGATTTGTATTATTTTAAGAAAACCATCTGGGACATTTACATGTGCTACATAATGGGAGAAATTAAGATAAATCATGTAAATAATGTTTATTGGCATTCAGCACATTCTGTTTTTGCCGCTACCCCTATACTCACCAGATGTAGTAGAAAGAGTTCCAGACCTGCAGTTAAAAATGGGGTTTAGTGGACAAAACCAAGGGGGAGGGTGGAAGCAAGGGAGGGAGGTGGGTTTGGCTGGGGTAGGGGGGAGTGGTGGGGGGAAAATGCAGACAACTGTAACTGAACAATAAAATAATTTTTAAAAATTGGGTTTATATTTTACCACTTAGGACCTATGTTATTGTGTCCAAGATTCTCAATCAGCCAAGTTAGAATAATAATGATACTTACTTTGCAGATTTTTTCTAAGAAATAAATGAAATGGCATGCATGCGAGCACAACTTGAATACTCGGGGAAATATGCATCATGTAGTAAGATTCGTGTAGTCTTGGTAATACGTGTGGCACTCTCTGGCATCTAGAATATGCTCAATTTACATGGAGAAACTTGATCTAATAAATTATGGGGATTAAAATTCCCCCCAAAACCCATTGCTTTTTAAGTAAGGGGATGGAAAACATGAAAGACCATTATTTTCTCCCACAGTTATCAAGGAATTGCACAGAGAGTCTTGAACTAGAACAACACAGGTGGGCTCAAGAGCATACATTTACCACCAAGTTCTTTTCTGGTAGAGCTAATAACATTTCATACCTCACTTAAAAGTGCACATCTTTGGGAAGGAAATAGCTTGGAGATATACGTTGGGCCATGATTGATCATAGGGAGGATTAAACTGGATTCATGCCAACAAAGGAAGCATCCTTGAAGAGAAATATATTTTTCTCTGTCTTAAGTTCCCATAAAGAAAGGATATACACTCTAAGATGTCCTTGGACTTCTTGATTTTAGAGAAGAATGATTCATAGATATGAGTGAATGGAATCAATATTTTTAAATTGGAAAATAATGAAAAACTGTCATCTGTTTCTAAAGCAGAAGCTGCTGCTTATATACATGCAACATTCTGAGAGGCTTGATGTTTCAGAAACTTTTTCACATGTATACAAATCATTTGTATATACAGAGATGTTGAATTGTCTAGTTAGCAATCATTTGTATTCAGATAAATACAGTGCCAGACAAAATGAGACATCTGCTAGAGTCCATAGGAAAGCATAAAAGCTTGAGGATAACTCTGACTGGTGAGGCTCAGAGTGCTGGGCATCACCCTGCAAATTGAAAGATCACCCATTCGATTCCTAGTCAGGGCACATGCCTGGGCTGTGGGCCAGGTCCCCAGTTGGGGATGTGTGTGTGAGAGGCAAGCAATCAATGTTTCTCCTGCACATCAATATTTGTTTCTCTCTCTTCCTTCCTCCCTTCCCTCCTTTCTAAAAATAAATAAATAGAAGCTTGAGGATCTAGGGGAAATTCAGAACAGAGAAGGATAATAAAACAGTAAAAATAAACCGTATGAAGCTAATGATTTAGAATGTGAGAAGCATTATTTAAAAGCTGAGATTTTTAAAAAATAGCTTACTGTGGCCCTGGCTGGTCTGGCTCAGTGGATTGAGTGCCGGCCTACAAAGTGAAAGGTCAGTGGTTTGATTCCCAGTCAGGGCACATGCTGGGTTGCAGGCTGGGTCCCCACTTGGGGGTGTGCTGGAGGCAAACGATCAATGTATCCCTCACACATCACTGTTTCTCTCCCTCTCCTTCTCCTTCCCTTCCCCTTCTCTAAAAATAAATAAATAAAATATTTAAAAACAAGTTTAAAGCCTACTGTGATGATCAAAATGGGTATTTTTTTTCACATCTGGCAGTAGAGCATTATTCTCAGGGACACTATAAGGTGTCTCCTAGCCATCTGTCCTGTATCCAACAGAGAAATGTGAGTTAGAACAAAGATGGCCCCAATCAACTCTAATTAGCCCTGTGTTTTTGTTCAAAGTCTCCAAAGATTTGAAATTCAGTATGCTCCTGTACACAAAGTTTCCACAGAACGGTATGCTATAATAAACACTACAGGCTGAAGACATTTAAACTTCAAGTTTGGAAAAATCCCAGAAACTATAAAATTACCGGTGGAAGAGACCTTAGAGATTCTATAGCAGCCTTTTATCAATGGACCCCTGATCTCCAACATAAAAATTATGGGGATATCTGTTAAAATGTAGAATCTTTGACCCCATGCTGACCTACTGAATTAGACTCTCAATGTGAGAAGCTGGAATCTATGCTTTTAATGAATTTCCCGGGTGACTGTCAGCCACGCTGAAGTCTGAGAGTCAGTGACGTAGAAAAGTCACGTCGGAGACAGTAGCCATAGTCACAGGGGCTACTGAGTCCCTGAAACAGGCAATTGACATGCTTGACGCATAAAATACACTCTGAATTTTGAAGACTGATAAAAAAATAATACACTAATAATTTTATACTGATTACATGTTGGAACAATAACATTGTAGATACACTGAACTAAATCAAATACATTCAGGTGAATTTATCTGTTTCTTTTGTACAGTTTTAAGATGGCTACTAGAAAATTTAAAATGACCTACTTATCTTGCATCAGTTTTTTTAGACAGTGCCAATTTTTAGACTATAGATGTTGATAATAACTTTATGTTTATTCAGTTTTACACTGAAACATTTATATTTCCTTAATAATTTGTTAGACTACTTAAAGGATATTCACTTTTAATTTTTATTTGTGATGTCGAAATAGTAAATTTTATTCTTATCACATAAAAAAAAGCTATTGGTCAGAAATATATAATTTGACCTTCAAAAAAATTAGTTCTATAAATAAATTTGATGTAACATGATTGCATATACTTGAACAATTGCCAGAGGCTGTTAAACCAGGCTACTTTACTAGTCAACTAACTGTTGACTACTGTTTGTGAAAGAGGTTGCAAACTGCTTCTTCCATCTCCCATGCAATAAAGTCTGTGTGTGTGTGTGAGAGAGAGAGAGACAGACAGAGAGACAGACAGAGAGAGAAAGACAGAGAGAGAGAGAGAAATTAGCTCATTCATCAAGTGAAGCCCCCATCCTTCTGGAGCACACAACACAGCAGTACTCTGTGAAAGCTGTATAACTAAGTCCAGAACAATGGAATCAGTGGAAATGATGAATCACACTTCAAATATGATCCAGAGAAATCCAAGATGGTTGAGGAGTAAGCAAAAGCTACACTAACCTCCTCCTAGGACCAATCTGGAATTATAACTAAGTTGTAGAGAAAGCATCCTGAATAACCAACTGAATACCAGCTGGAGGGAAGCCTTATAACCACGGACAGACAGAAGAAACCACTTCACCACAATGAGACTGGTAGGGAGTGCAGAGGAGGCATGAGAGGGCTGGCTGGGCTCCCACAGGCAACAGCTGAAGTGCCAAAGATATATTTCAGTGGCCATGGGGCTCCCCCAGAGAAGTGTGGGGTCAATACCAAGCTGGGCTCCCCAATGTACAGCACCAGAGCCAGAAAGAAAGCCAAATAACATTTAGCTGTGAAGAGCAGCAGGGTTTCTATCAGCCAAGGAGATACCACTGGAGATGCAGAGAGCCTCTTGAAGAGCCAATGCACAAAATTTCATTTGCAACCACTTACCTTGGTTTCTGGCAGAGGAAGGGCAGAGGGGACTAGAGACACATGAGTACAGTGTGGGGCTGTTAACTCTGAGGAGAGACTGAAGGAACAGCCACAAAGATCCCTGTGCTGAGTCATTCCCCATACTGCAGAAGCCATCTTTCTCAGGCAGAGCCTTCCTCTCCAAGTGGAATCAGCCTGAGGGGAAGCAATGGCCCCACCCACAGGAATTACTCTGCCCCACCCTGTGGAGTTTAAGTCAGGGTGCTGAGTACAGATTGAGGCTATATCACTGATTAGTTTAACAACTAAGGCAGATCTCTGGGAGCTCTAGGAGACTTCAGCTGACCCTCCCCAGGGCCTGGTGCTGATAAAAGACAGCCTTGGTGCACAGCTTGGTTCTATCACACACAAGCAGGTCCAGTGGCAGAGTGACAACATGCCATGGATCACTGATAGCTCCATAAAGGTCGGCCAGGGCCAGTCACAAGCAGTGTCTGACAAAGGTCTACACCAGAGTCTTTGCAGATCTAGCTAATACATAGAAACAAATACAATGAAGAAGCCAAAATGGGGAGACAAAGAAACAAACCACAAATGAAAGAACAAGAAAATTCTCCAGAAAAAGAGCTAGATGAAAGAAATAACACACTGGAAGGAATAAACAGTAGGTTAGATGAAGCAGAGGATTGAGTCAATGATGTGGGAGACGAGGTAGGGAAAAAACACCCTGCAGAGCAGCAAAAGTAAAAAAGATTTTTAAAAAATGAGGAGAGCCCTAAGTGGTGTAACTCAATTGTTTGGGCATTGTACGAGAAGGCAAAAGATTGTCAGTTCAATTCCAGGTCAGGGCACAAGCCTGGGTTGCAGGCCAGGTCCCTGGGTTGGGGCATGTGAGACAACCTATCAATGTTCCTCTCACACATCACTGTTTCTCTCCCTCTCTTTCTCCCTCCATTCCTGACTCTCTAAAAATAAATAAATAAAGTCTTTAAAAACATTAAAATTTACATTTCAAAGAGTGAGAAGAGCTTAAGAAACATTTTGGACAACATGAAGCATAACAACATCTGTATTATGGGAGTACCAGAAGGAGAAGAGAGCATGCAAGGGATTGAGAACCTATCTGAAGAATAATGACTGAAAACTTCCCTAATCTGGTGAAGGAAAAAGACACAAAAGTCCAGGAAGCTCAGAGAGTCCCAAACAAGGTGGACTCGAAGAGGCCTACACTGAGACACATCATAATTAAAGTGATAGCAATTAAAGACAAGGAGAGAATCCTAAAAGTGGCAGGAGGAAAGCAAGTAGTTACCTACAAGGGTGCACCAATTAGATTGTCATGTGATTACTCAACAGAAACATTTCAGGACAGAAGGGAGTGGAATGAAATATTCAAGGTGATGAAGAGCAAGGACCTACAACCAAGGCTACTTTACCCAGCAAGGTAATCATCTAAAATCAAAGGAAAAATAAGGAGCTTCGTAGACAAAAATAAAAGCTAAAAGAGTTTGTTAACACCAAACCAGTACTGCAATAAATGTTAAAGTATTAGCTTTAAGAGGAAGAAAAAGAAAAAAGAGAAAGAAAAAAACACAGAGGAAAACTGTCTAACAATAAAATGGCACTACATACATATCTATCAATAGTCACCTTAAATGTAAATAGCTTAAAGGTTTCAACTATAAGACATAGGGTAGCTGAATGGATAAGAAAACAAGACCCATATATATGCTGCCTCCAAGTATATATCTCAGATCAAAAGATACACACACACTAAAAGTAAAGGAGTAGAAAAAGATATTTCATGCAAATGGAAAGGGGAAGAAAGCTGGGGTGGCAGTACTTCTTTCTGACAAAATAGACTTTATAACCAGTACTATAGTAAGAGATAAAGAAGGACCCTACATAATGATAAAGGGAACAATCCAACAAGAGGACATAACCCTAGTAAACATTTACACACCCAACATAGGAACACTTAGATATGTGAAGTAAATTGTGATGGACATAAAGGGAGAGATCGACAGAAATACAGTCATAATTGTAGATTTTAATACCTCATTGACTTCAATGGACAGATCGTCCAGAAAGAAAATCAACAAGGAGGGAGTGGTCTTAAGTGACACAGTAGATCAAATGATTTTAATTAATATCTTCGGAGTATTTCACCCCAAAGCAGCAGAATACACATTTTTCAATGGCTCATGGAACATTTTCTATGATAGACCACATGTTAGAACACAAAAGAAATCTCAATAAATTTAAGAATATTGAAATCATATCAAGCATCTCTTCTGACCACAATGCTATGAAACTAGTAATTAATCACAAGAATGCAGAAAAACATACAAAGACGTGGAAGCTAACTAAAATGTTGTTAAACAATGAATGGGTCAACAATGAGATCAAGAAAGAAAGCAATAGATATCTTGAAACAAATGAAAATGAGGACACAACAATCCAAAATCAATGGGACACGGGGAAAGCAGTCCTAAGAGGAAAATTCATAGTGTTACAGACCTATATCAAAAAAATGCATTTAAAATGGGATCAGACACTCCCCATTGCTTTGCTCCAAATTAGGATGGCACTCAGAATTAGGCTTAAATTGAGCCCTTTTGAAATAGTTTATGGGAGACCCCTCCAAATCTCTGGTTTAGGAATGCCCCGTTTAGATTTGGAACTCTAAGCAAGAATTAAACAACACGTGCAACAGCTAGAGCAAACACTAACCAATTTGCACAAGTTTGCTCATTGCATGTCCACCTACCCATCTGATGAGTCCTTGCACTCGTTCATGCCTGGGGACCGAGTCTTACTAAACAGCTGGAGGACTCAAGGCCCTGAACAGCAGCTAGCTGAACAATGGGCTTGTCCCTATGATGTCCTGTTGACAATGCATTCTTCTCTGAATCTGATGGAAATCAGGCCCTTGATCCACCACACGTGGATAAAGTGGGCACCACCCGAGGAGAACACAAACCCTGCTGCTGTGGTCGAAAGGGAAAGCTGGACAGTGAACCCCAACATAGGGTGACG
>CM052540.1:187426382-187485078 GCA_028533065.1 Trachops cirrhosus | reverse complement strand
GCGGAAGACAGTGAGAATAACTGGTGTAGCATTTGGTGGTGTCATCTTGCCTCGTTTGTGACAGAAAATTTGCAATAGTCAATAACAAACATTTGTAATAGCAAACATTTATAATAACAAAAAGCACACAAAATTATAGTGCATTTAAATTACAAATGAATTTAAAACCATTTATTAAAAATGAGTATGAAACAACACCAAACATATAAAACACTAAAGTGTTTTTGAAAGAAACATAAATTTAAAAACCAACATTAAGAAATATATACATAAAGACACATAGAAAAACCCAGGAAAGAGTACCATAAAATGTTATCAAAAGTTGAAAGCAGGTGATGGAATTATTATTGGCATTTTTCTTCCCTATGATTTCTAACTTATCTTTAGTAGATACCGATTTTTCTTTCTTTTACAATTCACAATAAAACTTAACTTAAAAAGTATAAGGTCAGGAAGAAAAGTAACATATCACCAGAATCTGAATAGATGCATTATATATTATTTCATCAGATGGCCGATTACTTGCTGAATTTATCTGATCAAGTAGTAGAATTCTAACCCACAGTAGACTTCTGTGTTACAGTGTACCGATCTTCTTCTCTAGCATCTGATAGTGTGTGCATGCAAGTTCAAATTTGGAGAAGGTAGAAAATTCAGTGCTGGGAATTTTCAGTGCCAGAAAAGTTCAGAAACGGTCAGATACCTGGAGAGATGTGAAGATTGATAGAGGGCGTGCGGAGTCAGAGCAGCCAACTTGGAAGAGGCTCACTGCTAGTTTAAGTGCAGCTTCAACGGCCTACAACTTGAACTGACAAAACAAAACAAAACAAAACAACTACTGAGGGGCTCCCCCGGGAAGCCAGGTGGCAGGCAGAGGACCCGGTAAAAGGGCCGGCATCACATGCAGGCCAGTCTGTTCTACACTGACGGGAAACTAAAGAGAATCTTAGACTCGCGCCCACGATGTATATTTCTGTATTACAGAGAAAGTGGTGATGTCCTTCACATACAAGCTTCTTTATAGCTTTATCTCCATGATTCCCTGGGCCCAGTAACCAGGACTGGCCTGTTCCCGTGGTCATCAGCTTGTAAGTCTTTGATGGGAGCTGAAGAATTTGTATCTGAGTTTATCCTTTGTATTGTAATGACTGTGTGTGTCTCTAGAGCCTGGTATATCATTTAAATGTTGCATGTGATCCTTTAGGGGACAGGTAACCAAGGTGAAACTATGAGCAGAGAAATTAGGCGTATGAGAAAGGTAACTCTGATGGCAGCAAAGAATATATATGATGGGTCAGAATGGAGGTAAGGAAAGTGTTTATAAAGATATTGCGATTGTCAAGAGAAAATGATGAGAGTCTGCACCAGGCGGGCTGAAGTGGTGATGGAGAGAGTGACCTAAGGAGAGACATTTGGAATTTATAATTATCTAAACTCCCTACATAATTATAAATTATGTAGGGAGTAAAGGAAAGTGAGAAATATTCTACCAAAATCCCTGGGGGAAACAATATGGATTTCCCAGAAGTGTGTTTTGGTGGGGGAAGACGATGAGTCCAGTTTTGGACAACCTGTTACAAACTTTTAGATACGTGCCAGTGTATGGGCCGGAAATAACAGAGGTGGGAACCGACAAACACGTGGTGGGTTGAAACCACAGGCACGCACGTGAGACCACCTCAAGGCATGACTGAGAGTGCAAAGAGAGCCATGTGGACCCTGATGGACAGCAGGGTTTCAGGGGCTGGCAGCTGAGAGGAACTTCGCCAAAGGAAAGGAGCAGGAACGTCTTCAGGGGTAGGGAGAGGCCAGGAGAGAGTTGTTCTATAGAAATCATACGAGAGAATCACGAGTAGCATTGAGTCCTGAAGACCACTTAAATAAGAAACAGACAAAATTACTGACTTTAGAGAAAAGAAGCTATTTGGTGACATTAGTGAGAATAAGATTGTTGAGTGAACTGAAGACGAGTTTGCTCTGGTTGTACAGGTGATGAAGTGGAGCCCATGAGTTCTTTTAAAAACTGTAATTTAATAGTGAATATGCGTGAGATGGTTTTGATAACATGTTCTAAAATTTAAAGAATATGCTGCCAGAGGGGAGGGGGAGTGGGGTATGGTGGAACGCAGGGGGAAGCAACATTCCCGCCTCTAGCTTCCTCCATTAAAAGTCTTCCTGCTCTACATTTCCAGGCTGAGCTCTGACTCTTACAACATTCTTGAGGGAATAGCCAGGTGTAGACATTTAATTTGCTGGCGGCAATAGAGCAGATTCTAATTTTTTTCCAGCAATGGAATCAGAACAATACTGGGATTGCACAGAGGGTGTATAAAAAGTCAAGGGGAGAAGGGACATTAAGATTTATAGATTGAGTGGTTAGAATAATGCACCGTGAGATCAAATTTGGATAGGCAGGAGGTCTAGTCACACACACCCATGAGAGCACACACATACATGTACACACAGCGGAAACACTCAACGCTCTCATGTCTAGTTTCTGTACAATATTAAGCAAGTGATAATATTCTTCAAATTGCCTTTTGTACAATGTACTTGAACTTCAATGTATTAAAACAGAAAATGCTTCAATCTCTAGTTCAAAAAATGGATGTCAAAGATCCTCAGAATTTATAGCACTAGAAATCTATGGGAATCAGTTTATTGAGGAACCAACATTATCTGTGTATTGAGTTCATCAGAATCTATCACGTCTACAGTGAGGCTGTACGAAAAGAGAGGTAGACATTGCACGACTGTGACCTTGAGCTTGTTAGAGAACATTAGGAACAAACCCCCTGGTGACGATTCACCCGACAGTGTGTTTTAGATAGATGATCCTGATCCCCGCGCTCCCTGTGTTTGGATCCCAGGAGCACCTCTTTTTCAAATTTGCAGATAAGTGCATTCACTGGAGTCAGGTTGCCTCGGGAAAAGCCGTGAGTGTAGCAATTTGTAGCTTGGCCATCTTGGGGAGGTCAGTTCATCTTTCTGTGTTCCCTTTATTCATCTTTAAAGTGGAAATAATAATGGATCTACCTAAAAACATGCTGTGTCTTTAAATGAGATGGCACTCCTCCAATGGGCTTAGAAGAGCGGCAGGCACACTGTGAGTGGCCCGTCCGTTTCAGCTGCTGTCACGACCGTCTAGCGCTCTCTGGCGCCATGAGAGGGATCAGGAAGGTGCAGTAGTCCCTACATCCGAGTGACATAACAACTACTGTTTTTCCAGATTCTTCTCTCACCCTCATCCCTGCAACACTCACACAATATCTATTTCATGTTTGCGGAAGACTTTCATTTACAACGCCCCCAACACACAACACTTAGGATCATGGGAAAAATATACTGTAGGGCCGTGATAAGCACTGTGTGGTCCTCAGACAAGCAGAATCAGCATCACCTGGGAACTCGTGAGAAATGTAAATTGGGGGGTCTCACCCCAGATTTGGTGAAACCAGAAACTCTGGGGGTACAGTGGGCAACAATCTGTTTTATTTTAACAAGTCTTCTAGGTCATTCTAATCCATGCCAGTGTTTGAGGACCAGAGCTCTAGGGTATCATTCTGGGTTCTGGCTGGAAAAACAATTCACTCCATATGGTACAAATGAAGATATGTTAACTAACAACGGACTACTTACAAAGGTGTGGGCCGGATGAAGAGAGTACATAAAGGTTGGTGAAACACTCTGAGGCCAGCGAGAGCAGGCAGACACGCCTCCCTCCAGCTCTGGAGGGCAAAGGGGGGATGGATGTGCACCACCAGAGAGACCTGCGCCTGGAGGAGGAACCACCCGTGGGAGCTGACATCCTCAGAAACCAGGGACGAGATAGGGAAGAAACACCCCACCTTCTCTGCTCTCTTGCCTGTTCGCCAAATCCAGCTAGAAACCCTCAGCAAGGAAGCCCAGGGAGGTGGTCCTCAGGGTTCAGCTGCCCAGTGCACAGAGCTACAGTGAAGGGCAGAGAATAAGTAGATTTGGGAGTCAGGTGCTGCTGGAGAAGAACCAGGGCTTACAGTGTGGAGCCTGAGCACGGAGGGAGAGAGAAAGGCGAGCTGAGGATGTCACTCATGTGGCTGTGACACAGAATTCTCTTTGTACACCCCGCTAACAGGACCAAAATAGTAGACATGGGTTTCGAAAGAGGAGAGGTTAGCGTCACAGAACACACATTTCTGAGTGCATACTATAGGCTTGACCTTGAGGCGAGCATCGGGGAATCTATCTAGCTGTGAACAAAACAAGTGAAACTTTCATCTCGTGGGGCTGACAGGCTGGCCCACGGAGATGGAAAATCACCAAATAGGTACTATTTCACCTTGGCAGATAAGCACTTTGAAGGATAACAACATTGGGCAGGGGACAGAGTGCTGCCGGAGGTTGCTCTTTGATAGAGGTTGGTTGGGGAGGACTCGTCTGATGAGGGACCCTGAGCAGAGAACTGACGGGCAGGAGGGAACCCTGAAGATGGCTGTGGAAAGGAGTTCCAGGCAGACAGTGCAGCAAGGGTGAAGTTCTTAGGTAGGAGGAGAAGGAGGGAGAAAAGGGTGGGAGGGTGGGGGGGCACAGGTAGGAGATGACCTCCAAGGTACAGCAGCTGCTTCCATTAAATGTATCATCCGTAAGGAATTGTCTTGTTTGTGGTTGGAAAGATCCAAGGAGAGGAATTCAGGAATGTGGTGTCTGGAGTTAAGCCCTAAAGCATTCTGTAAAGAAATGAGGTTTCATTAATAGCAATATAAGTTCATTACAGAGGTTGGAAACATTTAGAAATTGAAAACATTTTGTTGATTTAGTTTCTTGTTTTTTAAAAAAGATTCATTCATTTATTTATAGAGAGAAGGGAAGGGGGGAGAAAGAGAGGGAGAGAAACATCAATGTGTGGTTGCCTCTTGTGCGCCCCCTACTGGGGACCTGGCCCACAACTAGGAATCGAACCCGTGACCCTTTGGCTCACAGGCCGGTGCTCAATTCATTGAGCCACACCAGCCAGGGTAGTATCTTGTTTTTGAAAGGGTACTATGTCCCACCCAATAAATCCAATGCTATTTCATTATTCGAGAATATTTTTAAATTTAAATAAACTTTTAAACATTTTAGAATAATATTCGATTTTCAGAAGAGTTGCAAAGATATTGTAGAATTCCATTTCCATATACCCCTCAACCAGTTTCTCCTATTTTTAACATTTGGCATCAGCATGGTGCACATATCACAACTAAGAATGGTATATTTCTATTAACGCAACTTCGCGCCCTCTTTGGACTTCACCCGTTTTTCCACAGGGCCTCTTTCCTGTTCCAAGATCCCGCCCGAGATACCCCAATACATTTAGTTGTCCTGTCTCCTGATTCCCCCCTGATCTGCCGGAATGTCCCAGATTTTCCTTGATTTTGGTGAGCTTGACGGTTTTAATGAGTACTGATGAGGTTGCTTGGAGGCTGCCTCCCGATTTGGGTTCGTTTGATATTTTTCTCATGGTTATTCTGGGCTTGTGGGTTTTGGGAGGAAGACCCCACAAGTAAGGTGTCCTTCTCATCACATCCTATCAAGCACACGTGTTATCAACACAACATGTTTTTGTGATTTTAAGCAACTAATTTAACAACAATTTTAAAAGATTTTTGTAATTGATAAGCACCACGAAAATATTTGGGAGGCAAAGGAGAAATTGGATATTTTTGCTGGAAAACAAAAGGACATATTTTTGTGCTTTGCTTACACATACACGTGTAAATGCTTTTTTAAAAATGAAAACTGACCACAAGATGTCACTGTTAACCTGGGTTTAAGTGGGATTTTTCTGGGCATCTGTGGTTAGAAACCTTGATTTAAAAACCTGGGTATTAAGGAACTTCCAAAATGTTTCACTTTTTTACAAAGCCACTAGAGTGTTTTCAGTTTAGGGTGTTAATTTTTTTCTCTGAGTTTTTCCTTAAAAACATGCCCAAGCATATACATTTGGATATTTGATTTAAAACACTACAGTTTGCTAATGAAGTTGAATGCTTAATTAAATAGCAAACAAATCCACAAAGATCAATCTGAGTTTATATAATTCTCTTAACCAGCAACAATAGCTTAATTTGAAATAATGAACATTTCCGCCAGAGAAGATTTAATAGAAGATGAAGACCAGCGTCTTACAAGATGCTTTGCATGAATACAATGGGGCTTATCCCCAAATGGCTTAGAAATGGAAGTATTACATTTGAACCTCTTATATTTTTATTAAATAATTTAAAAAATTACTCTGCAGATAAAGCAGAATGAAATCGATAATATTTTTAACCCCCGCTGCCCAGCATATCTGTATTTAAACCTTCCTGGAGGTCAGAGCTTAGATCGCTAAAGCCGATTCCATAACTCTGACTTCGTTAGAGCTTTGCCATCTTACTCACGCTGCTTTTTCTTGAGTTTTTCTCTTTCTTCTCCTTTTTCTTCTCCTGCCCCTGACCTTTCATGTCCCCCTATTCTCTGTGAATTTAGGGTAGCCTCATCCACTGTTGTATGGTAATAATGACCAGAAAGTTCTTCATGATTGAGCAAGATGCCTACTTCTCTGCGGCTTTCACCCACTGGTTCTAATTCTGTCCTTGGGAGCCACACGGAGCTAAGGCCATTCCTGATGCTCCCTAACAGATTTTCAAGTATGGATGACAGTTGTCATCTAACTCTCCAAACTTCTCTTTCATTTTCCTGAACTAGCCCAGATTTTCTGGCTGCTTTAATATTAGTACTGCTATTAAACCCCAATCATCTTGATACTCTTCATTGATGTTATAGACTTGTAATAGTCCTCTTAAAATGGGATGCAAAGAACTTAAGTTCAATGCATCAGACGTGTCAGAGGAGGAAAGAATACATCGGGACCACTGGTTTCCGAAATTATTTTGGCAGCCTAATGCCATTCATTACTCCCTTTATTAGCTAGTCAACCTTTTGCAAATCCTCTGCCCATGACACACGGCCACCAAGGCTCCTGCTGGTCTGATGAGTGAGTGTGTACGTGCCTGACCTCTTCCCACCTGTCCAGCCTTATCCTGAACCGTAAAACTCCTGACATCTAGGCTATGGCTGATGAAACAGAAAAAGAGGTTTGTCCCTTCAACTGCATTTCTTCTTTTAATAACACATACCAAAATGTATAGGTTTGAGACATAATAGTATGCATATATACTATTTATCCAGTGAGTTCTTATTTCCTGCATGTGGAATTTATCCATATGATACCAACACCGCAGAAACAGGGATAGGCATTTTTGGTGGATTTCTTGAAAGCGGCCAAAGCCGACCAGCTCTAACTAGACTTGAAATCTCAAATGTTTGAAGTATCATCAAAATTTAAAACCTGCAGCCTAAATTAACCTGTGCATTAACAAACTCTCTTGGAATATATCACCTAGTTTTGAATGGATATAAACAATAGAATACCAGAGTAATGAAGTTACTTAGAATGTAAGAATAAGAAACATCTACACTGGTTCAAATCTCATGTCTCCAACTTACTAGCTATGATACTCTGGGCATCTTATACATTTGGTTTGATACCGACTCCCAGTGTTAGTGTAAAGGTTGATTGAAATGAGTATACAGGCTCTTAGCATAGCTGCTGGTCCAGAAGAGGCACTCTGTAAAATACAGCTGTAATGATTAATAACAAACAAATCTCAAATAGGTTTGTACTTTCTGTGTATATAGAATTGACAGATATTTAAAGAAACATGTTGATGGATTTACAGTGATGCCAGAATACCTGGCTCTTTCTGTGACCCACAGTCAGGGCTTATGAAAAAGGTGGGATAGAATAGAATCATCCCACACAGGATTAATTGCTAAAAGAGGCTGGGATCAGCAATCTGACCAACTCATCTTCCTCTTTTCTTTAGCGTGGGAATGATGGTATTTATGTCTGCATTGTCTGACCACCAGATTTCAATCTGCATAGGCTTATGAGGGCGAAGGTAACTAAATCTCCTTTGTTTCTCTCCTCACTACTTCTTTAAACTAAATTCTGCATTTCCTTTTTATCTCGGGCTATCCAAAAACTGAGGTTTGCTAAAGGAAAAGAAAAATCTCCTTATGATAGACCACACTTTCTTTCCTCAGAATTTTAGAAAATAGTTATATTGAAATCAGGGTCTCTGCATTTGTTGCTGTAAATGAGGAAAGTTTGGGGGATTTCCAAAGGTTTTCACCATTACCTCATTTCCATCCCATGGGTGCATTTAAGTAGCCAGTTGGGCAGGAAGTCAGATGACGAATTTCTCATTACTGTGTTATAAACTACAGATTCACTGGCTTGCTTCTCATGCCCAGTCTGCATTGTTATCTGTCTTTCCACAGAAAGTCATCATCTGGGCCAGGTCTTCCAATATTTGCCCCGGTGCAATTTGGCTGAGACACAGGGATAATTTTCTCTTCATTGATAATCCAGTGATTTATTGCCATTGATCTCTGTCAAAATGATGATACTATGTTATAATTACTACATAGATAAGCTGTTATAAATTCTGTCTATTACTGTGTTATCAAGAAAGCAGATTGAGCCATATCCACTGAAGCTACCAAGTTCAGGTTAGGCAATTTTAGGTAATGTATGGATTCTCCTTGCAATTGATGAAATGAGTTCTATCTTCACAAGCATATTGTTGGGGAATCTCAAACTTGGTTTCACAGTCTTCTCTGATCTATGAGAACAATTTTGTCTTTAAAAGGAAGCTGTACATTATCTTGAGAAGTGATACTCAGAGTGCCTCTGTGAGCAATACGCACAATCACGTTACATTTTCTGTAATTTAATTTCAATGATACTGATTTTATCCGAAAGACACATTACTCTTTATTTTTCTGATCCACGAGGCTGGACACAAATTGCTATAAACCCCCATCTGTGGCCTTTCCCCTTGGAGGATAGTTAAGGTCAGCGGGCATGCGTGTTCCAGGACACAGGGAGGAAGGAGAGGGAAAGGTCCTCTCCACGCCGCCCCCTTCACTTGCCTTTTTCTATCTTGGAGAAGTCGGGGGAACTGTCAGCCAGCGCAGTTGCTGGCTCTGAATCTCTGCATCTTCTCCCTGGAGCTCAGCACAATCTGGGCGTTGGGACAGAATCTCTGTGGGGGCTGGTGGAAGTTCACCACTCAGCAGTATGCTCATAGACCATAAATGTGCCAGGAAAACATCACAGAGCACTGGGCCTATTGGCTAAATGGCCCCAGACTCTCCATCAGGCCTCCTTGACATAAATGAAATAATATGAGTTCTAAAACATGATGCCTTCGCAATCCAATAAATCACTAAACAATTTATATTATGATGTTAACTCAGTTTCTAAACTTGGTTAATGAATACCAGGAGTGGTGTGCTGACTTAGAATTGAAAGACAGATCTAGTTTTACTTCATGTTTGCCCTATATAAGATAGTTAAACAAAAGAACCACAGACTTTGACATGAGCATATGAAATGGGTATTTGTATCACAATTTAATTATAAGTGACAAATTTGCGGGGAGGTGAAGGGTTATGATGATTAATTCCCTCTTGTGCACATGCCTCGATAATGTTACAAAAATGACACAAATTTCCAAAGAAAAGTGTGTTTTTCTTCCCGCAGAGCAGATACCTCAGAGGCTCTGCGCATTGATGCAGCGTGGGCACCCGCGGGGAATCCAGCAGAGGGATCTGCTCCAGCCTTTCCCTTACTCTGCTATTCATGATTGGGGATCAGAATATTGCCTTGACATTGGTGTTGGAGCTGGGAATGCAATCTTCAGCCAATGTCCTGAGTTTGGATGGCCCACTGGATTTCCAATGGCTAATCATTCTAATCTGTTCCTCTACAAGTGGAAATGCATTTGTTGACTTTGATCTAGAGTCTAGATGATTTCTGTGGATCATCTCGAGGAACTCTGTGGTCAAACTCTTTTACCTGAAGCTACCTATCTCCTGGCATGGATCAGAAGCCCCTTCAAGTAAGGTGGATGGGTAGGCTACAGACTTGCTATTTCTATATGAAAACTTAAGCATGGAACTTGGACAATGTCATCCACTGTCACTGACCTTGCCTGTGTGACATCCCCGTGATTACACAGATGAGTAATTCAGTCCCCCTCAGCTCAGGGCATCTGCCACATGCTCACCTTTCACCAGCACTTAATTCTCTATCAAAATATTTTTCCAAGATGAGAAAAGAACCAACTTCCAGGCAAGAAAGGAAAGAGAATGAGTGATTTTAGTTAATGACTTCCAGATAAGAATTTGCTTATTTTCCTAACAGCCTACTGTGTTCTACTAAGGCATCACATAACAAGCAAACTAGATAACTTTAATGGGAAAACTGTCTAAGGACCTTGGGACATAGTTACAGCACCTTTGTCTACATAAAATATTTTTAAAGATAAATAAACTAATGGGAACTGCAATCTAGTAAAATCTAAAAATAATTTAAGTCTTTACACAACACATTTCTACAACATGTGAAATCAATAAAAGTAAAATCTCAAAAGACTAAATGCACTTTTTTTTTTGGTCTACCATGAAACAGTATTTCTGTCCTTAAGAGTTAGCATGGACAGAGATGTGAATGTAGGGAAAATGCATTTGTTGACTTTAAGGCAAGACTGAGAATTCCAGCCTAGCTTGCATCATTCGGACTTCCCTTACTGCTTCTCTGCCATAATTGCCTGAGATACATCTCCCAGAGTAGCCACTAATATGAAACCCTCACTAAACAACATGTAAACACTAAATACACAGTAATGATGGTCTTTAGTTCGCCACAGTGGTCTGACCACATCAGACGTGAATGAGTAGGTGGTTTCCAGAATGCTGTCGAATAACAGAAAACAACCTGTTGCTGGAAATAGCATGGAGTGGTGGGAGAGAGCCCCCCAAATTGTTTTATCCTTATAATAAATGAGCTAAGTAATAATAATAATAAAAACAATGGCAGGCCAGGGCTATCATTGAAGGAAAACATTTCAGTATGTTTTATTATAATTCACAGTTATGGAGAGGACAAAGCCAAGAATTAGGGGGAATTCTTGTTACCATTTTCAGAACTGCTCTGGCATGAAGGGTACCTTACCTGTCTCCAGGAAAACATTTACTTTTTACCCTGTTTTTATCAATTTGTAAACAATTCCCAGTGGGGAAAAAGAAGTCTTAGTTTAAAGAGATATTGTGTTTAATGTTTGTAAAGTGGTTTGGTTGCTTAGAAATAAAAAAAAAAGTAAAATAAGAAGTATTATTATAGAGTTTGTGGCATTTAAAGCTATAATTAAGGTGACTAAATAGTTTCCATAAGCCCTCCTATACTCAGTCCTTTAAAATTTCTTGCAAGTTTATAATTTGAAGCTAAAACTTTCCACATTCTCCATATCAGTAAATATGTATTGCCTGGAATCACTTAAAATTCATTCAAACAAGTTTGATTTTGGTAATTTGTCTTTTCTTGGGTAATTTGAAAGTCAGTGATGTTTCAACATAAAGCAGAGAGAAGGCTACATTTCATTTTGGATTAGACCTGAACACCAAGTGTGGCATATACAGGGACCCAAAGGCACCTATGTGAAGTTGGAAAAATAATAGTTAAATGATAATAATGTCATTCATATATTACAACCATGGTCTAAACATGTTATGTTGCAAATTTTACATTGAAAAATGCATTCCTGCTACTTAAGTTCTCTTTTCATTTGGCTAATTACGTAACCAACTGATTGTTCAAATATTGTACACATAGCTTAAAATGTAATAATTTTTATGTATTGCAAAAGGTTGCATTTCTAGAAGCAGTATATATTCCAAAAGTTTTCATTTTATTTCCCTTCAGCAGTTAAGAGAAACAGTATTATAATTTTATAAATACATCTTACAATAAAATATAATTGTAGATTAATTATATTTTAGTTTTAGCTCTGTGACCCTTAGCCAATAGATTTATAGGCCAAGGGCTCCAATGAAGGTGAAGAGGAAGAAGGCAAGGCTTTGAGAGCCTACTGTTTTATGTATTAAATGTGTATTTCTTTCATTTTGTTTAACATCAATAACTAGAACGTGCAATGGGCCAGGATGCTCTCTCCACATTATAAATGAAAGGAAACAGGCTGGTGAAGCCTGGTGGCTTTTCGTTTTGTTTAGTTTTTTACTTATACTTCTCAGAGCCTCGGTAAAGATGTTGGCAGGTTTTGTATACCTCAGCCTGAGAGCACAGGGCATCTGTCATCCACTGATGAAGAGTTTGGTGTCTCACTTTATCAGGCAAGAATATTATCAAAAAAATTAGACACAGAGAGCTGCTTCAAGTAATTGAGAGGAACACAAAATAATCTCAATCATGCCTGATTGCGTCTAATCTCAGTGATTATTTCTAATCTCAATTAGAAACAAATGTGCAAGGCATTGGGGTCACTGGGGAAGAGAGTGCTTGGACTACGGTGAGCTATTCCCAATGTGGTCCTTCTCTTCATCAACTCTACCTTGGAGTCA
The DNA here is from genome assembly GCA_028533065.1 of Trachops cirrhosus. NCBI lineage: Eukaryota > Metazoa > Chordata > Mammalia > Chiroptera > Phyllostomidae > Trachops > Trachops cirrhosus. The sequence continues at coordinate 187,472,589 of CM052540.1, read as the reverse complement.
GCCTCCAGACGCCCCTTGTTTCTCATAGCATGATCCATGGCCGGGCGGTACTGGCGTAGCCCGGAAGCTCATTCCTGTATAGAATTTTGGGACCCTCCCAACCCAAACCTACTCAATAAGAGTCTGCATTTTAAAAAGATTGCTGTGTGACTCACATGTATATGAAAGTTTGAGAAGCAGTATGCTGGCTTCTGTCTTTTCTTCCAGCCATGCAATGGATTCACTCTACACAGGGAGAATGGACCCAAGGAAGTTGTCGATTCTATTCCCCGTGTCCTACATGTGAATGCAAAACGTTCTCAAGCTCCCGGTCATCGAGGGCATGTAGAAGGGACGATGGAGACGTGGGGGTCTGAGCACACCTAGGAATGGGTGTTGGCAAGTACTGGGTGCATGGGCCTTTGGACGGGGGCAGTGGCCTGACTATGGGCAACAGCTGCAGGTGATGGGTCCAGAAAGAAGGGGACACTCCAGCAGCGGAGACCACAGGCCCGGGAAGACAGTCAAGGGAAGAGAGGCCCTTCCTGTTCCGCTCTTACAGGTTTCCCTGTGTGCTCCATAGTTCACGGGGGGAGCCGGCAAAGAAGGGGGCAGTGGGGGGAGCGGGAGAGGTGCAGTAGGGGAGCCTTGCACTGACCTAGCTCACCTGGAAATGACTGAGTTGCACTGCAGGGTCACATTCTTGTGTTTTCCCTCCATTAGCAGATACAGGACTATGAGCAAAAGTAATTCTCTTACGGAGAATAAGATTTCCTTCTGTCCATTGGATTGGTAATATGACAAGTTTTAAACCACACTGTAAACATGATATATCTTTGCTTAAAGTCCTTCCATGGCTTCTTCTGGCTACCAAATTATCACTTGGTACAAGCCATTTTATTTGGTTCTCACCTACTCCTTTAGCATCACTTCCTGAAGCCAGCAATGAGAACTAGAAAAAAAAGTGAAAGAAATTTTAGTGCAAGTTCTAAGTCAGTAGACCTACACAGGTGTGTGTGTGTGTGTGTGTGTGTGAGAGAGAGAGAGAGAGAGAGAGATACTATGACAACACTGACTCCTTTATCAACTAGCTCTGATCAAAACAATTTTGCATTCAAAACCATCCCAACACAGTATATTCTGCTGCTTTGGGGTGAAATGCTATAGTCTTGGTTTTAAAGTCTATTTTGTTGTACATAAGTACCTCTACCTCAGCTTTTTTCCCTTTCCATTTGCAGGAAATAGTTTTTTCCATTCCCTTACTTTTAGTCTGTGTGTGTCTTTCATTCTGAGATGGGTCTCTTGGAGGCAGCATACTTATGGGTCTTGTTTTCTTATCCATTCAGTTACCCGAGGGTCTTTTCATTGGAGAATTTAATTTGTTTGCATTTAAGGTTATTATTGATAGGTATTTATTTATTGTCATTTTATTCTTTATACCAATTATCTTCTTTCCCTCTATGTCTTTCTTTCTCTTCTTCTTAAAGCAAGCCCTTTAACGTTTCTTGCAATACTGATTTGGTAATTAACTCCAATAAAAAGAAGTAATATCCTCACTTAAAGTTATCCAAAATTGGTTTGGAATACATTATATTCTAGCCCTCCCTCAGTTTCTCCCCTTGGACCTACTTTTGTTTGTTGTGATTCCCCTGTGGGTCTCTGATCCCAAAGTAGTTCGTGTATGAATGGAAAACGTGGAAGGACAGAGGCAACGTCTGCATGCTAGATACACAGATGTTTGTTTCATGAGTGGAATTTTATAACCCAGTTTTCTAACTACTATTTCAGGGCAGATTATAACAATAGCAACAAAAATATTTCACAACATTAACACAGTAGAAACAAAATTATCTTAATGTATGTCTATATTATGAGTTTTCTTTTCCTTCAAATTGTCCGGGGCGATTTTTCCTTTTGTTTAGACATCACAGTGTAGGAATGAATGCAAAGGGAAATTGTTATTAGCATCCCGTTTCCCAGGCTCAGAAAGAGGTCTCCCAGTAGCCTCAGCGGGCTCCGCACCTGCTGCAGGGTTTGCTAGGAGCAGTCTACCCCTAGGTTGACGCACACAGAAGCAGCCCTGCGTCCCCCTCGCAAAAGCGAGATTGGGCACTGGAAGAATCTTTCTTAGAGACTAAAGAGTGCCTCCCAACGGAGAAGCGTGGCATCTTGTCCTTCCCAATTGGAGACTTTCTCGGATGCAGAGACGAAAAACTTAATTCAAGCCACCACTAGAGGAGAGTTCAGGGAGAGAATTCTCGGGAGAACATCCCGAAAACCTGAGTGTGTGTTACACTAGCTTCTTCAGTTACTTTCGTTTAAGCATGAGGAAGAATTAGGGATATTGACATGCATCCTCTTACGTCTGAACATAGAAACTAGTTCCCTCCTCTGGCAGAGAGATTTCTGAAGCCTGGAGGTCTAGCGGAATGCGCCATGCCTTCAGGTCTTCATAAAATGTGTCTGGGAAGAATATGGAGCAACCTTATTCCCAACCAAATTCTCTGCAGTTCTTTAAAGGCACAAGAGACCATAGCGACGGTTCTTGCTGCGATGTGTAAAGGTGGGCGTGAGCTGCTCAAGATGCGGTAGAGGCCAAGTGACTAGATCGCCACACGGGAGAAAGGACTGGTGATTTTGTACCTTCGACTTGTCAAAGGGAGTCAGGGTCAAAGCCATCTTTTGGAGAGGGAAAGAGCCTGGGTCAGGTTGAAAAAAATATGCCCATATAGTACCCAAGCAGCATAGCAACAGAAGATACTAGAAAAAGATGAAACTAATCAACACCAGAGGGAAGCCAGAGACATCTCTCTCTCTCAGTGGCACCTAAGTCCCCTATTCATTCACCTGGCCCCCAGGAGTGGGGGTCGGTGCCCAGAGAGGGAAGAGGAGGTTTCCTGGACCGGAACCCACAACCTTACTCCCACCACTGAGGAGCGAGATCGAACCTGTGGTGGACCAGGGAAGAAGATGATCCCTGAACTGAATTACCATTAAAATTTTTACGATAAAAAGGAAAGTATCCAGTACTGAAACAAACAAACAAAAAATAACTAACAAACAAACAAATCTCTGCTAGTAACTGAAAATCATTTCTGGGAGTCAGTTTCCCACTGGCCTCTTGCATTGCTGCACTTCCTGGGAGCAGAGGCGCGGACTAGCGGCCTGGGTTCTGGGCTGTCTTCTCATCAGCTGCGCAAGAGCTCTCCCGTAGCAACTAATGTGAACCACAAACGTGAGCCACAGACATAATTTTATTTTTCCTAGATGCCACTTTTTAAAAGTAAAAAGAAACAGGTGAAACCAATTTCACTAATAGATAACATATTAATTTACCCAACATATCAAAAACATGATTATTTCAATACTTAATCAATAAAAAACATGGTGGGTGAGCTGTGTTTTTTTCTACAAAGTCTTTGAAATCTAGGGTGCGTTTTACACTTAGGGCACATGTCCATTTGATGTCCCTATGTTTCAAATGTTCAGCGGTTGCACGCTCCCGTGATTGGACAGGGCAGGCCTACCATCCTTAAAACACTCTGGGCTGAAGGGTCTGGGGAAGCCTTGAATAAGGGGCAAACGCTGGAGGTGTGAGATGGTCGAGGGAAAGGACACGGATGCTTGTTTCAGGGAGGTTTGTTCAACGTGACAGGCTGTAGAGGGTGTTTCCGTGCTCATGCAATGGAAACAACAGCAAACGTTCACACAGGCATGTAGGTATGCGTGCGCATGCGTGCACACAGAACAGAGTACGGTTAAAGAAGTTTGGATTTACTTAGCTGTGAGCAGCCAGAGAAACTACCGTTTCAGGAGAAAGATGGACTGGGAAGGTTCCAAGTGGAAGCAGGAAGGGTGTCATTGTTGGGTGAGTTTCAGAGGAAAGATTTACATCACTTTTCGATTTGGTGAGATGATACCTAGATGAACATGGCAGCTGGCTAGGTTTATCTGGGTCACATTTATATTCACAGGGGTCAGGTTAAATGACCAATGATATAACTTTATTTTTTTAATGTTAAATCTGGTTGTCACAAGTTATATATTGTATTTTGCAATGTGTGTGTGTGTAAAATATCAAATTATTATGCTGTATATCCAAAACTAAAGCTCTATGTCCCTTATATCTCCATTAAAAAGGCAATAGTCGCCCTGGCTGGTGTAGCTTAGTGGGTTAAGCGCGGACCTGTGAACCAAGAGATCACGGTTCGATTCCCAGTCAGGGCACATACCTGGGTTGCAGGCTAGTTCCCAGCAGGGAATGCACAGGAAGCAACCATACATTGATATTTCTCTCCCTCTCTCCTCCCTTCCCCTCTGAAGATAAATAAATAAAATCTTAAAAAAAAAAAAAGGCAATAGTCTATCACAGTTCACCAGTGGTGTTCATGTCCTTTCCCAACTTGTAACATACACTCCCTCCCCCTCCTGTAAAGCCACTCAAGCCTCATCCCTTTATGGCATTGTATATACTCAAGCTTAGAATCCAGAATCTCATCATTGAAATCAGATCCAAGCAATTGATGAGACTCTTCAGCTGCGGTGTTCCCCTCATCTGAAGACCTGGGAACTAGAGTTACCTCTCACCCAGATGGTATGCTGAGGGTGAAATGACAAAACCACAGTAGAATGTGTTATTCAGACACGAGGGGCAGACGGGGTGGTGAGAAGCACACAGTAGTTACTAATCCGTGTAGCAACTCTGAAACCCTGCCCTTTCCATTGCTCTGGGGACAAAAAGTAGGTTCTTTGGGACTGAGTTCTGCTCTCTGGGTGTGGTTTCCGCAGCTGTCTGTTTCACCCTCCGGGCTCCTGGCTCAGCCTTCTGAGACACCCTTCATTTTGCATTAGCACAGCCTGTGTTTGCATGTGAATAGTTTTCTTAGGCTATTTCTGGCCCATGGAAGAGTGAGAACTCAGAGATCCTGGTTTTGTTTTTGTTTGTGTTTTTACCTTTAAATATCTGTGCCTTTTAGTTCAAGCTGATATAATTTCTTTAAAAGCTTTGTGGGTTTCCTGATGATCAAATTATCATCCAGTCAATTAGGCAAGAGTGAGGCTTGTAAATCTCTTAGACATGGAACCCTGTCTAACTCTAGTGCTGTAGGTTAAGTCCCTTAATAAATCTTCAGAGCCCTTTCGTCTAGCATGGAGCATATGAAAAGCATACCCCTAAAATTCTTACAAGCTTTTTTGTATAGCAAAGAGTCTATGAAGCACCAGCTTAAATATCTCTCAGGTCTCGAAAGAAAGGGGTCTCAGAACAGGACCTTTGATGCTTTATTACCCAGAATGCTTTATTACATTTACCCAAGATGCTTTATTACATTTCCCGTCAAGACGTAGTACTTGATATTTGCACTAGGCCTTTGCATTAGGCCTTTTCTGACTTTGAAAACCTTTGTCAAGTGGAAATCCTGGAAGTGAAAAACAGTCTTATTTTCCAAGCCAGCCAGTTCTGATTTGTAAATAATCCTCTAAATTCCACTGAAAACTGGAACATTTCCTTCCTTAGTTCCTTTCTCTTTTGAAATACTTTATCAAAGACAGCTTTAAAAAAATTATATTTTTAACATCCTGCCCGAAAAAATTACCTTGCCAAGTGATTTATTAGGTGTTTTTTATATCTTCTAAGTTGCAGCTAGTGCAAGTCTCACCAATTGCTCCACCAACATGTAGCATAGACCCCCCCTAGCTTGCAGTAGTGGTCTGTTCCCTGCACGTCGAGCCCTCACCAGCAACGCCCTCACTGCCCAGTCCCGGGGCCACTGCCCGTGTTTTAGGCTATTCTCACGGCAGCTCCCCTGCTTTCAGAGACTAGCTCCCTTTTCAGTCATCTGTTGCTGTGTAACAAACAGCCCCCAGATTTGGTGGGTTAAAACAACCGTTGTATTTGATCACAATCCTACAGCTTGGCAGGGCCTACACTACTCGTCATTCTACTGACCTTGCTTTCTGTCAGAGGGCAGCTGGAGTCCAGATGTGTTGTCCACAGGTCGGGCGCTTTCACAGGGGCAGCTGGGAGTCGGAGGCCTCTTTCGCTACTGGGCTTTCTCGTGTGGCTCACTCGGACCCCTTTGCACAAAGAGCAGGAGTTCCTGAGAGACGAGCTCCAATGAGCAAATGCTCAGGAAGCCTTTGTTCCATTTATTTTTCCACGTATCCCTTTGGCCCAATCAGAGTCACTTTTGGAGACTGTGTTTGATTTTTGAATGATGTGAATACCTTTAGGACCAGGTCATTAGGGGCCACAGTGTGATAAGATTCTACCTTACAAATCCAACAGAGTTTTCTGTATATATTTCTCTCACGGCATTAATAATTTTTTCATTATTTTTTCCTATTCATTACTGTGCCCATAGGAACTAGAAATAAACCTAAATGCAGTGGATTAACAATAACTGTTTGTAATTCTTCATGAATGAATGAATACATATGGATCTCTTAAGAGCAAATCTATTGAAAACTACCAGAGCAATTCGTAGATAAGGGCCCACTGCATTAAGTAGTAATTCCATAGTATTGGACTCATGTTAAATTCTTTAAGATATATAGTGAATTTCCCCACAGAAAAATAAGGTTTGCTAGTACTCAGATTTATAAAGTCTAAAAAACATAAATTTAAAAAAATATACAGCCTGGAGAAATATATTGATTCATCACATGGAAAAGAAAACTGTTTAAGAATACCCCAATTTTCCCAGATAAGAGAAACCACAGGAGGGAAAACTGTATTTATCAGGAAAACCTTTGATTTTTGTGAACTTTAGCCCATAATAATGGGGATTCTGAGTGTATTAATTTCCTATTACCACAAAGTTAGGGACTAAAAACACCAGAAATTCATTCTCTCATATAGCTCTGGAGGTCAGAAGTCCAAAATCAGTTTTTCTGGCTCTGGAGGGTCTCAGAGCAGCACCAGCAGGTGGGCCCTGTTCAGCTTGGGGAAGTCCCCCGCTCTGGCTGGGGTCTCCAGCCTTTGGTCGTCCAGGGCTTTACCGCGCACACGGTTCCTCCTCTGACTGCAAGCCCTCCGGGCTCTCCCACAATGCCCTTCGTGATGACATCGGGTCCACCTGCACAATCTCTCGGCCTCAAGAGCCTTCACTCCATCACACCTGCAAAATGCTTTTTGCCTGACAAGGTAACACTCCCATTTTCTGGGCGTAACACGTATGGGTATCATTGGTTACCCTGCCACACTGAGATACTACATCATCCATACTAAACCAAAATTATACAAAATATACTAAATTACACATTTTTTTCTCTCTCTCCTGCTCAATTATAAGAAGATTCTAAGTTTTGAGCAGTTTTAGAGATGGTAGCTGGCACAGAAAACAGAAATAACTACAGAGATTTCTGAATTCTGTTTTCTGAGAATCTAAATCTTAAATGAGTTTAAAGCAAATGTTTTTAAAGGAGCTTCGCAGATGAGAGCAATGTGCGCTGGAGAAATAATATGTGGGTGGGGGTGGCTACAGAGGGTGGGGCTCCTTCCCTCAAGAGGGGCACCCCCTGAGCTGGTAGGGGAGGAACGCGGTCTCTGCGTTCAGCCTCACCAGGGACACAGCAAGGTGCCAGATGCCACCGAGAGGTGGGCGCGTTGACAAGGCGGAAAGCATTCCCTCATTCAAACCCGGCTCGGAAACAGCAGCCCTGAAGGGTGGTGTCCACAGGGGCATGGTGACCCAGTAGTAGTGTCAGTGACAGTCACCCGAGGCCCCGGCTCTGGAAAAGAGCCTGGTGTGGCGGTCAGGGGGACCCCCAAGAATGATGACAATTGATTCTTTTCATTTTTTTTAACCAGCCAGAGAAAATGGAGTCTCAGAATCAAAAAACATGTTGTAGAAAGTTAAAAAATAAGCAAAGATAGTTCTTGCTTATCTGAGTTCGAGGACAAAGAAGGTTCATCACTGCTTTTTCCTTTCTCTCGTATGTGCCGTAAGTCTTCATGTTGTTTCAAATATATGCAGAGCTACCATTACTTTTACGCTATATATATAAAGGAATACTATAATTTGGGTGTGTGAACTTTTCTTGGAACAAGAGCAAAACCATGCCCTTAGGAAAACATTGTCACCCACTCATTGACCTTTACTCTGTGTTGGTCCTGTCAAGTGGGTTGTTCTTGTTTTCGTTCCTATGAATAGTGGTGTGTTTATTGAGTTCTACAGACGAATGTAAACATTTCTCGCTAGACTTTACGTATCTCAATTCCATAATTTCCTGTTAATAATATCCATCAATAGTATTACACTTACTTTTTCTAAGTTGTTACTCAGGGGAGAAAATGTACATCTATATGTTCTCATTTTGACTTATTGCTTATTAAGGCTTACCAAAAATGGTAGCCAAAAGTTAGTTCCAGTGGAAATAATAATTTCAACTTTCAGATGGTTTTCTATACATTGCCCCATGTGACTTGCACAAGCTCATTAGAGAGCATGGCAGGCATTGTCATTGATGTAATTTTTTCAGAGACTCACATTGTGGGGGTTAGAAGCAGACGTGAGAAGGATCTGACCTATTCTAACGCTGTGATAAATGGCAGCCACCTTCATTCTGTGTGTGAGAGAAGCGGGCTGCAGAGAGCTCGTGGCCTGCCCCAGGTCTCCTAGCTCTGAGTCCAGAACTTCATCCTCAGGGCCTCCCAGACACTCCCAGTTCATTTTTCCCTCCCAAGGATGGGGACTGACTGAACCAGAGAAAGACATCAGGAGCAATGGCACAGATTGTATTCCACCTGCAGGGCCTGAGGGTTCAGGCAGGACAGTTACTTTTGAACAAAAAGGCCCTGCCAGCCCCCTGACCCTCTCCACCTCCCACACTCCCAGTGTTTATCTTGAGGGGAGGCAAAAGGAATCCCTTAGAAAAGGTCTCAGTCCTTTTCTCTTCAAGGTGGGGGAAAAACACCTTTTGAAAGTACCCTTGCTGTCAACGTTCAGGCCTTGATTTGTGAAGCCCAGTCTTGAAAAAGCACTAAATCAAAGTAAAATGGATTTACATTTGTAAACTTGGTTTCCACTTAATGGGATTAGAAAGACCACTCACATTAAACAAACAAAAACATCGGTTCAGCATCAAGACCTATAGAAAAGTAAATTAACCGTATACAAACCCTGGGACTCAGTGTGAACTTAGGCCCACACGTTTTATTTTAAGAGGGGTAGAGGGGTCAAAACACTTCCAGATCCTATTTATATGTTTCCACACCTATTCTTCACCTGAGCCGTGTGCAGGGCTGGGGAGGGAGTAGAGCGATGGGAGTTGTACAATGATGCTGGTTGAGACAGCGACGAGTCGGGTCTTCCAAACCCGAACTTCTCTAGATGTGAAGATTTGAGCACAAGAATTTAAACTCGGCCGTAGGCAGCAACACGTCTGTTGAAAAGCTTCTCAATCTGAAGAGAAGAAATGCACATTTTCCAGAACATACAGTAGGGAATTTTTTTCTTATTTAAAAAGAAAGCCAGCTTAAGTATTCCTAAATAAATTAGCTTTGAATATTTCAGGCAACAGGAGAACCTGACAATAATTATTCATATGACCCATCGCCTGCTTGCACTCCTAACAGAACTTTTGCAATCTTTTAATTACACCTGTTTGCATTCATATCTGCCCCCCAAACAAGGCTCAGTGCTCTCTCCAGTTTCTGGCCTCGGTTCCCCTTGACGTCGGGTTTCTCCACGTGGAAATCAAGCAAAGCGTACCAAATAAAACTGCAAAATGTATGATTTTTATCCATTTGCTTTGTCTTTGTGGCTTTGCCTATATAACATTCCAACTCAATTTGCAAATTGAAGCAATAGTTTCATTTCAATCAAGAGAGAAAAAAGACCATGCCGAGGCTTGAGCTACCACAGGGCAGGTGAGGGGACAGAGCTGATAAAACAGGGAAAGAGGCTAATATATGGGCTTGAAGTCTCATCCACAAGGTCAGCCAAGACAGACAGTCTGGCACGTGCTGCAGGACAATGTCAGCAAGGACACTGGGCAACAGGATTTGAGGACCAGAGCGAGGTGGGTGACCAGAGAAGCAGGGACCGAAATCAATGGATCTGAGCAATGAGGAGGTGTCTGGGCATAAAGTCTTGAGTGACCAGGAAAAAATAAAGTTGATGCAAAGTGAAGTCCCTGTGAATTCCTCACGAAAGCTTCTTTTGGAAGGAATGACTGAAATAGTAAGGGGAATTTGTAGGCGGGTCCATTGGTTTAGTGTGCATCCAGTTGTGAACTGTCCTGTGAATGAATCACCAGACAAGTTAATCCTTAATCCACTGCCGCTGCTGTTGATCATCTCAGTTCTGAAATCCATACGTTAAGACTGCACTCAGAGCTCGCTTAACAACCACACGGTGAGGTCAGTGAGATTATGCATGAAGAAGGTGAGCAGAGTTTGTGTGCGTGCTTGAGCTCCCTGACTCAGCTTCCAAAATCACACCTCTACCTTCACTGTTATGTCAAGTAAAGATCAGAGAATGACCTATTAGAGCAATCAGGCATTTGAAAATAAAAATTGCTGCCTCGTTTACATCTTCAGATCACTACCAGTGCCTCGTGAGAGTGATGCAGGGTTCCAGGCTTGGGACATCTCCTTCCCAGTGGGTGTCGAAACGCTGCCAATAGTTACAGAAGTTGTTGGGGGACTGGGTCTCACTGATGGGACTGCACAGCCCCAGCGAGTGCTCTACTGAAAGAATACTCACATACTTCTCACCATCTTATTGCGGGTGTCCTAATTCCGCTGATCAGACTGCGCCTTTGCACCTGGGCAGGATCTTTTCCCAGGACTTGAAACCGAAAGCAGGTTGATGCACAAAATTGGAAGCCAGTACCTGTCGACTCAGTACCAGCAAAGTGCTGCTGGCCTGCCACATAGGATCCCCTGCACTGCAATACCTAACTTTGCAGAATAAGTACCTTCAAATCTTACTGTGTTCACTGTTCTCAGTTCTTTCTTATTAATATCTTTTCATAACACTTCGTTTGTAGGGGTTACCCCTTGCAGGATGCTGCAAACATCACTGGCCAGCCCTTCCCCAGCACCAGTACATACACAGGCACCCGTTCCCGACCAGGTGTTTTCTATTTTCACACAGGCTCCAAAGAGATGTGGTAATACAGATAGCCAGGGTAGTAACAGCCCCTGGGGGTGTGGGGAGGGAAGGTGGATCTCACAATATGGCACCCATATAGTCCATGCTTGGCTGGTTTCCAGGTGATGAAGATTCGTTTCTGAAGCAAGGAAAACAGCAGGGAGGGACATTTTTATCTCCTTTCACCTGGGCAAAGGAAGGTTGGAATACCTGTTGCAATTTTTAATCCAGTTTCCTTAGCTTCATAGTTTAGGAATGTTCCTCCGAGACCCTGGTACTGTGTTTATTGTCAGTGCTGGTTTGCAGTGTTCTCACTTCTGTGATTTTCCTCTGCCTTCACAGGTATTTCTGTGCCGAGCTGGGACCAGCTGGATCGCGGGCTGCAAACCATATGTCTCTTTTTACTAGAAACTTCTTTTCCCTCTGGACCTGCTTGCAATTACTGCCATCTCCCGATTTCCTGGATTTCGGCACCTTGGTTCAACTTCTGCATCTGCTTCTCACCCACTTGGTTTGACAAACACCCCTTTCCAGGTTTCTTGGACTTCGGTTCTGCACACACTTCTCAGTTCTGCTCACCCCTCTGATTTTGATGCCATCTATCCCTATCTCCCAGCCTGCTGGCATTCTAGATTTTGTACTGACCTGATCACTGAGTGAGCTTGCCCCCTGAAAAACAGCCCAACACAAAAGAGTAACGAACATTTTGTAACAGCACAGTCCACGTATATATAGTCCTTCAGTAGGTGAGTTTGTCTTTCTGGAGTGCATTGTATCATTATTATGCATTAATGATTTTGTGTGTGATCTAGGGCCTTTTGCCATTAAAGAGAGTTTCCCTATGGTGTGCACTAAATAACAAATACATGTATTTAGGCAAGAGTTTTCGCGAGGTCCGGTTTGCCCTGTTATGTTTAGAGTCAATTATATGAAGCACTGCAGCACGACTATGAAGGGTGAAAGAACCAGAAATGAGTGGGCTAAGACTTGGAACGCTTATGCTTCCTGTTACAAACTGATTCAGAGGATGAATATTACGCGTGTCAGGAGAAACTGTATTAATTCTTATTTTTATCAATCTTTTTGGCGTCAGAGATGGAAAGAAACAAGACCGTTGATCATTTGATGTTCTTGTCCAAGCTCTGAGGCAGTTTACAAGTGAGCAAGGGTTTGTGCTTTTGAAATGATGGGAAATAACTTCACAGTGCCTCTTAAAGTATACCGGTTAGAGATGATTCCAAAACTCAATTATCTCGTTACCAAAATGAAGCATAGTAAGTTAGTTGCTATTTTTGGCAGCTGGAAGAATAATAGAAATGACTTGGAGAACTGAGGGAAATTCCTCAGATAGCCACCAAAAACCAGAAGGTCAGCTCCGCGAACAATGACATCATTATCTCGAAGATGAATATTCCAGTAACATGTTATCTGTTTACGTCCTGCCTCTCTGACTCTTTAAGCTTTTATTGTTGTAGAGTTAAAACATCTGCACTATTTATATATTTCTATGAAAGAGTATAAATGTCTCTCTTCCTCTGATTTTTAATCCCGTTTGGGTTATAAAAGGCATGAGATAAACAAATAGCATAGTTTTGAGTTATCGTTTAATTTGTTCTTTGTTGTTAAATATCATTTTTTGCTTTGTAAAGGGACTTGACATTTTTATTTCTTTTTTCCTCAAATGTCTCCTTCATGTTTTTTTGGAATATGAGGTCAGCATGCTTTAAGATATTACGTCTTTGAATCTAAAGTCCTAATCTGATGTGACCTAGTATCTCCTTATATTTCCAGATATCTACCCTTTAAAATTGATTTTGTATGCTCCTGTGTATCATATTTAACTTGTCCTGCCAATGAGCAAATATGATGGGGTCTTTTTTAGTTGGTTATTATTTTTCTGTTTTGTTTCTTTTCAGCAGTAACTTTTTTTTTTCTCTCTAGAATCGCCTATGCTTCAGGATAAACCGCCTGCCAACTTTGATCCCCTCCAAAGCTGCACTGACACTTCATTGTGATACTCTGTGTGTCTGCGGAGCTCGTGTGTGGCGAAGAGGGGCTGCCCAGGGCAAGCCAGGCAGACCCCGAGAGCAGGCAACCTACGACGAATTATAGAAGGTAGAGCAAAGGTAAACCTGAGGGAGCTGGCAGTAAGAGTAAAACACAAAACCACAGGTGGGAAATCAGTTCTCATTCAGCGGAAGTCTAGCTTGATTTTTATACAATGGCTGCTGAATACTGATGAATCTTTAAGTCCTTACTGGCAACAAAGTGTTCTATAGAGAATAGTATTATTATACAGGGTTGAGCAAAAGTAGGTTTACAGTTGTTTGTATGGAAAACATTACAATAATTAATAAATAATTATGCAAGAGTAAACTCTGTCTTGCATACTCACAACTGTAAACCTACTTTTGCCTCACCCTGTAGGCACTGGAAAAACATCTTAATTAGTCACAATTAATTAGTTATCAACAAACTGTAACATCTACTAGATCTTGGTGGCAGGATCTATGTCCATATATCCTTGAAATAAGTGAAATATTGAATTAGCTATAAAAAAATTGGATGGATCCTCAAGTGTTGTGGATATTGGTCACAGACTAAGAACTCCTGGCCTTAGTGAGCTCCGGTTCCGGGCAGGAAACCAGGAGTCAAAGTTCATTATGAGGTTAATGAAAGGTTTGTGACTCTTTAAAAGGAATTTTAAATCCTTATGAGTTTTTGTTTTGCTTTATTTGGTGAAACATTGAAGTTCTACTCTGTTAGCAAACTATAGTCACCACGTTTTCCATTAGATTCTCAGACTTTATCCTCTTATCACCCAAAGTTTATAGCCTTGGGCCAACCTCTCCCTCTTTCTTCTGGTCCCCAGCCCATGGCAACCACTTTTGTATTGTGTTTATATATATAATTTCACACATAAAGTGATACCTTGTGGCATTTATCTGTTTCATTCTGGCTTGTTTCATTTAGCACAATGCCTTGAAGGTCCATCCACGTTACCACGAATGGCAGGATTTTCTTATTTCTCAGGACTGAATAATATTGCACTGTGTATGTCCCACATCTCCTTCATTTATTTATACATCTGTTGATGGGCATTTAGACTGTTCCCATATCTTGGCTGTTGTGAATAATGCTGTAATGAACATGGGAGTGTAAATATCTCTTTCAAATCCTTTTTCATTTCCTCCAAATGTGTACTCAGAAGTGGAGTTGCTGGGTTATATCATAGCTCTATTTTTAATTTTTTGAGGAAATTCCACCCTGTTTTCCACAGTGGCTGTACTGGGCTGCATCCCCTCCGACAGTGCAGAAACACTTCCTTTTCTCCACATCCTCACCAGCACTTGTTTTCTCTTGACTTTTTCGGGATAGCCATTTTCGCAAGTATGAGGTGATACCTCATTAGAGTTTGATTTGTGTTTTCCTGGTGATTAGTGATGTCAAGCACCTTCCCCTGTGCCTGGTGGCCATTTGTTTGTCTTCTTGGAAATGATGTCTATTCAACTTCTCTGCCCATTTTTTCATCAGATTGTTTGGGGTATGCTACTGAGAATGTGCGTTTTTAATAATATTTTTTAGATATTAATCCTTTATCAGATATATGATTTGTGAATATATTTTCCTATAGGTGGCCTTTTTATTTTGTAGATGGTTTTCTTTGCTGTGGAGAAATTTTTTAGTTTGATGTAGTCCCACTTGTTTATTTTTGCTTTTGTTGCCTTAGCTTTTGGTGTCAAATCCAAAAACTCATTGCCAAGACTGGTCTCAAGGAGCTTTTCTATACAGCACATTTTCTATACTGTTCTATACTATGAACGCTTAAACAATGATTTTGCAAATGAGTTCATTGTTAAGTCTATCAGTGATTTGAAATAAGTAAAAACATGTATATTTATTTAAAATCTATTAGTGATAATGGGTCATTAAAATTAACTTTCTAATGAAAAGTCATATATATTATATATAACCACATATATATTATATATAAATAATTATATATTTATATAATAAGTATTATATATAAATAATACATAATCATTATATATATGATATATAATCATATATACTAATATATAATCCCCACCTGAGGGCATTTTTTCATTGCTTTTAGAAAGAAAGAGAGAAAGAATCATCGATAGGTAAGAAACATCCACTGGTTACCTTTTCTCATGTGTCCAAACCAGGAATTGAACCCGCAACCATTTGGTCTGTGGGATGCCACTCTAACTAACTGAGCCACGCCAGCCAGGGAAAAAAAGTCATACATATTGATAGTTCTGAAGATTGCTATCTAAATGTGATTCCTTTTGGAAAAAAAGAGAGCGAACTGTAAGTTAATTAACATTTTAAGTAACTTCTGCAGTTATTAGATATTTCAAATAATGAAAAGTTGCCTCTTGCCACCAAACATCAAGATATTAATAATAATATTAAAGATAATCCAAGCAAAAAGAAAACAGAGTGGAGGGTGTCTTGTCGACTGGATATGGTGTAACTTATCCTGCAGACCGCTTTCTGCAACACGTGCTCAGATGAGCTAGGACACTAAAACATACAACACCGTTACTAATTTTTGATATATAATGTAAAAATACAGTTTGTTATTAAATGTCTTCCAAGAAATGTGGATTCATACTATATCTTTGACATGTTTTACATATAATAGGCAAAATGAAGAATTTTAACATGATCCTATGTTTGTGTCTTTAGTTCCCAAAGAATGAAAAAAAAGAATTTAGAAATCCAGAGATGATATACATCTAATCTATGGTTTACTGTCTTGCTAAGTTAAGTAGATATGGATAACATGCAGAATACATTAAAAAACCTGAGAAAATGCCTCTCATGATATCTGTAATAGTGACTTTTAAATTGAAAGACAAAGGCATTCATGTGATTACTCAGACCAGCACTATTTTAATGTGACAAACAAAAAACGATCATTAAAATGCAGTTCTTAATCAGGTGCTTCTTAAGTAAGCACCTGATTTCACATTTTTAGAAAAGTTCTGTTTTTCTGGTCAAGCCAGCAAGAGTTGAGAAAGATTAACTGTTTAAAGATGTTCATTATTCCACTGCTGGGCTTATACCCTAAGAATCCTGAAACACCAATTCAAAAGAACCTATGCACCCCTATGTTCATTGCAGTGCTATTTACAACAGCCAAGGGCTAGAAGCAGCCCAAGTGCCCA
The DNA here is from genome assembly GCA_028533065.1 of Trachops cirrhosus. Taxonomy (NCBI): domain Eukaryota; kingdom Metazoa; phylum Chordata; class Mammalia; order Chiroptera; family Phyllostomidae; genus Trachops; species Trachops cirrhosus. The sequence goes on along the minus strand of CM052540.1, from coordinate 187,456,313 downwards.
TCAGTAAATGAGTGGATCAAATAACTGTGGTACATTTACACAATGGAATACTATGCAGCAGAAAGAAAGAAGGAGCTCCTACCTTTCCTGACAGCATGGGTAGAACTGGAGAGTATTGTGCTAAGTGAAATAGGCCAGGTGGTGAAAGACAAATACCATATAATCTCACCTCTAAGAGGAACCTAATGAACAAACAAATGAGCAAAATAGAACCTGAAGCATGGAAATAAGGAACAGACTGACAGTGACCAGAGGGGACGGGGGAAGGGGACAAGTAGAGAAAGAAAGGGAAGGGTCTAGTCAAGGAACAGGTAGGTATAAATGACCCACGGACATGGACAACAGGGTGAGGACTGACTGTGGGAGTGGGGGTGGGTGGGGCAGAGGAGAGCAACAGGAGAAAATTGGGACAACTTAATGGAACAAGAATAAAAAGAAAATAAAGTTATGAAAATGAGAGACAACACTGAGCATGCCAAATAGAGTAAAGATGTCATCAGAATGATTCAGCAGCTATGAAAAGAATTCTTCAAATATGTCCTTTTTTTCTAGATAACAACATCTATGAATTCCAAATGTCCACTTTAGTCATGCATAAAGGCTGAGACATCCACTTGTTGCTATTTTGCTTCTCACCTGGTAGTGATTCCAAATGTATGACATTTGAAAAAAATCATAAATCATTAGTTCCCAGTGAGAACAGCCATTCTAAACTAAGCAATGTGTTTGGCATTTTCAGAAATGCTTTATTGGCATGATCAAGGGGTTGAAAGGCTGGAGTTAAGTATAATGATCATTTCCCTTAAATGGGAGAATGTCATGATGAAAGTTGCTTTCTATCAGTAATTAGAGTTCTATAGCAGCAACATGTCCTAATTATGATATTTAGACCATTAGTAAATGAACAATGTTATTTAGATTCTGCTATGGAAAATTACCCCGGGCCATGTGGCATCCTATGGAGTGATTGAGTATCATGCTATTTGTGGTCTGCATCTCATGCACTTAACCCAGCCCGTCTCACATACACACTCCATCTGGACTCATTTATTAAGGGCACTTTAGTGTTCAACTTGGAACTTGAAAAGTGGCACCTCAATGGGCTTAGATATGAAAATGAAGATCCCTGTACCTTATTTGCTTTTGCACAGCACAGAAACCACTGTGACTGACGTGACACAGTGAACTTGTAGTATCTAATGAGCAACGAACATTTATGAATGATCACACTCCGCTTTAAATCATTCTTTGAGAAACACAAGCAATGTAATCAAAAAGATCTAGAATCAGAATTCAGAAAATACCAAGATGTTACTTTAAAACTAGTTGGTCTAGCTTATCAGACATATTCATTCATCAGTCACATTCACAGGGTCAGGCACTATACCAGACCTCGATGATAGAAAGAATCCTGTCCTATGGCTACTTTGGTCTAGATGAGTCTGAGATGTAAAAAAAAAATCATTGTTCCCAGTGACAATAAAGATTGATGGTTGGTACAATTACCTGGACTATTTTGCACTTTTTGAGGATGAGAAAGAAATAACGCTGATTTGATGTTCCCATGGGCCCCGCTGAGTGTTCAGCACCGAGGAGTTCCCCGGCCGGACTTGTGCGGTGAGCCTGATGGGGCTCGCTGTGGGCTGGCCATCTCGTGTTACCTGACCCAAGTGCCGGCTCAGCCACTTCGGTCACAGGACAGCAGTACTTAGAGTTCATGAGCTCTTTTGTTTCAGGAAATTTGGCCAATTATTCAATCTAAGGTTTCATTTGCTTAATGACTTCCTCATTTTACCATCTAACGTCCTTCCTCATTGCTTCATCTCTGTGCCTTTTTATTTTGTTTAGTTATTCTTTGGTCTAGCTATGGTTAATTTAATCTTTCCTCCTAAATCAATGCCTCTAACCCCTGAAGGCACAAGGCCAAAGGCCAAAGGATTTTAACTGCCAATGCAAGAAAACTCTCAAAGCTTGGTGAGGTGAGTGTCATTACTGGGGGAACGTAAATGGGTGGGGGGGTCCACGCTGTCAGTCATGGGAAAGTGTCCACTGTGAGCTGCAATCATTCAAAATGAAGTCCTTTCATTGGGGGTAGTAGGGCTTTTAAAGGTCTTCCCTTTCTTGTTTATGTAGGCGTTTTGTCCCATTAATTGGGTGAGAGGGACTGAGGAGTTTATAGGAACAAGTTCAACGAACACGAAGGGGGAGTTGCCAAGCCTGCTGATGGGTGGCCGCTTGGAGCTTTCAGAGGGAACATGTTTTGTGGACAATTCTCAAACACAGTTCTGTAAAATGTTTAAGAGGATCTGGGCGTGGTAGAATACTTTAAAAGTTTTACTAAGCAGACTACTTCCTAATTTGTAGTATGACAACATGTAAAGCAATGGAAGAAATCGTAGGGACTTGAAACATGTGTCCATCGTGCCTTTGTCAAATCTGTGATTTTCTTTTTGTCAAAATCAATACCAGATGCAAAACAGTACTTAAAAAAAAAGTCAGTTAAATGGGATAATTTTCACTCAGAGTCATGACAATTTTCTTCTTTTAATTATTTGTGGTTTTGTGTTTCATGAACTCGAATCTTATTTTGCCAGTCTTTCTTTTAAGTTTTAATATTAAGCTTTCTTTAATTTCTTTCCAGTACCTTCAAATTTTAGTGCTGGAATTTACACTTCATACCCTGTTTGTCACTTACTCAATTTTGTCTTTTTCCCATGTTAGACTTTTTTTTTTTTGCTATTTCTTGCCAGTGTTTGTTGCCTTTGTAAGTGAGCTTATACTAATTTATCTTTCAAACAGCTAAGGATTTTCCACTAAAATTACTTGAGTTTGTTTTAAAATTTATGTTTCATAAGGTGAATTTTACAAATTGGAGATTGAAAAATCTGTGGTATCAAAGTATCGTGTTATTTTCCATACAATTACTGCACAATTATTTTGCAGATCCTAGTTCTCACTTCTAAGACAGTTCTTAAAGCCAATATTTCATTAGTAATTCTCATTACTTTATGCCAGACACTATATTCTACTTGGCATGTAGTACCATGTAGTAAATGAAATTTACTTTCTGTTTCTGATATGCTTTGGTCCTAGGAAATTATTTTACGTAGGGTTAATTCTTCATATGAGGTAGAATATTACATTTGGATCAAATCTTCAGGGAAAAAAGGTAGATCTCCCCCTTCTCTTGGAGGTCACTTTAACTATTTTTTTAGGCTAATAATCAGGTTTAGAGTATTTAGAAGAATTTGGAATCCTTTGGATAGAGCTCAATGAACATCTACCAGTAGCTGCGAGAAAATTCTTCCAATGATTCTGTGAGGTTAAACCACTTTAGATGTTTGAATGTTATTATTCATGGAAAACACAATGTATGCTATTATTAAATATAGACTCAAGAAGATTGTTATCAATGATTATTTTCAAACATCACAGACTGGACCAGGTTATCATCTGATGCTTGCAGATGTCTTAACAATTGAGCTAAAGTATCACATATTCCATTTGGTGGTAGCAGCCAGCAAAATAGCCAAAAACACTATCCTGGCATGCCAGGTCCAGTGTGACGGTACCACGTAAACATGGTCATCATTAGCAAACATGGGCCAGATGTTCATGCCCTGAGAATCTATGGAAATGATTACTTGTGCTATGGGGTATAGTCAGTCTCGACATGAAGAAAACAAACTTAATTTAGTATAGGAAAAAGTGCAACATTTCAAATAATCCTGTTGCACCTCTGAACAATACCTACATGAAATTTTCCTAGGTAGAGTTGATATTTTTGGATATCTGTGCCTGTAAATTGCCCGACAGGACTGACCTTCCCATCTATTCCCGACTGTGCTTCCCTGATGTATCGTGGGGTCTGCTTCATTAGAATGGCCTACTCTAAAAGCATGAAATTTTTTGTTTAACCTGGGTAATTCTTTTTTTTCAGTTATTCTAATTTTACCATTGAACTTTATGAAGGGAGACAAGTCAACAAAGATCTATTTCTTAACTAGCCTTCCTTGTTAAAAATAATTACTACTTCGTCCATATGACTACACTCTGTCACATCAACTCTCATCAAGACAAAATGTCATGAATAACCCCATACAATGTGTTATTTGTAGTATTTTGCTCTATTTTGTTTTCTCATTGACATGAAGTTCAGAGAAGGCTGTCACTTTTAAAATTCTGTTCCTGGACACCGCTAGCCCTTTCTATCTTTACCGATGTAGAAATGAAAACTCAATACTATAACTTAAAATATGGCTACACATGTAAAACAATACAGAAACTTCTGCAGAGAGAAAAATTTTCAGCCACTGCTTGATGCGTGTCAGTGTGAGGTGTTTCGTTAAGTCATGGCTGTGCAAACATGGAATGTTATTTTGTGGGCATTGAATTAGTTACAGATTTACTGGAAGGGCATGCATCAAATAATTTTTCATACATTTCAATTCCTTCAATCAGAAAATTGATAGATAATTTTGAGTTTGGACCCTGTCATAATATCATAAATATGTACTTGAACTCCCCCCTTAACTGTGTCCATTTATCAGAATAACTGTGTGGGGGGAGACACTGATCCATGATTCCAAGGTTTTTGGACACTGGGTTTAAGGCAGACCCTGGAAAGCTGGAATATCACTGTATTTGCTTTAAAGGGGCTTAAGGGAGTCAGGAGGTAAGTGGAAATTTCACCTGTGTCCACTTCATGTTAGGCTTCGTGAAGCTCCCAAGCTAATTAATGTTTTATTTCCCAGTTTCCAAATAAAATTAATATTCTAAGAAGCTGGCAGAATCCCCACCTTTACTCAGAGAATAAGGATCATCATAATAGGAGATGCCAAAGAGAAAGCCCAGAAACTTCCCACCTGGACTTCGGGCAACAAACAAATCTGTTGCGGGTATAACCCAAAGGGCTCGTGCTCCTGAGTGCGGCCCCGGAGTGCCTGTGAACTGTCCAGTGCTTGCATAACAAATAGTCTTCTGTATCCCATGTTCAGAGTTAGTTTGTTTATTTGTTTTGCTTGCAACTTAGGATCCTACTGATCACTTACTATGTCATTAAAATCGTTCCTATGGAAAACATACTGAAGGAAAAAAGGTGGCTTAGAGTACCCTTGTATGCACACTAGTGGGGGAAAAAACTGTAAAAACTTGGACTGTTGAGAAGATTGATGAGCTGATAGGTTTGAAACTATAGTATTCAAGCAACTCTGAACTAAGGATTTCTCATAAGATTATTAACGATTAGTTTTATAAGGTGAAATCCACAGTGATAAGTTGTTAATCCCCTAAGTAAAATCTAAGGCCTTTGCTCTGCACATAAAGCAGAGATTTGGCCTTAATTTTCTTCCCACCCCATTGTCCCCAACTATAGATGGCTTTTATTTTTTATGTTATTAAATCGTGTGTCTTTCATTCTTAGAAACATGTCATGACTCCCTAATAAAAGATTTATAATTTATTAGAATTTTTAACACCTTTTTATTGTTTGATTTTATGACATCTTCTGCACACATTTTCTGGAAGTAATCAATAAAAATAATACGGTTTCCAAGATTTCAGCATTATTCAAGGGGACGGAGGCAAGGAGACAGCCAGGGTGTCCTTTGGGAGAGGACTGGATAGAGAAGATGTGGTCCATGTACACAGTGGAGCACTACTCAGTCATGAGAAAAGATGGAATGCTGTCATTTGTGACAACGTGGATGGACCTTGAGAATATTATGCTAAGTGAAATAAGTCACATAGAAAAAGTTAAGAACCATATGATTTCACTCATATGGGGGATATACAACTGAAATTCATGGACACAGACACCAGTATGGCGGTCAGCAGAGGAAAGAAGGGTGGAGGGGTGGCAAAGGGTTAGGGGGCCAAATATATGGTCAGGGAAGAGGATTTGACATTTGGTGCTAGGCACACAATGCAATATACAAATCACGTATCACAGAATTGTACACTTGAAACCTATATGATCTTATTAACCAATGTCACCCCAATAAATTTAATAAAAATAAATAAATAAAAATAGGATGGGTATTAATTATCACATTAAATTCAAAATTTGGATTAGACTGTATGACATGTTGTTTATAAAGAAAGCAAAAATTAAAATTGCAAGTTTAAATTACCACAAAAATAATATGTTTTCAAAATTTCCCAACTTTTCAAAGTTTAAAAACAGTCTCTTCCAGTCAAGATGATGGCATAGGCAGACATGGCTCGTCTCCTCACACAGCCACATCAAAATTATAACTAAAGTATGGAACAACCACCACTTAGCACCATCAGAAATCGAGTTGAATGAAAGCCATCACTATGGAATTAAAGGAACCTCATCCACCCAGACTGGCAGGAGCGATGCAGATGTGGAACAGGCTGGCCACTCACCAACGTGTGGTGGATAAAAATTTGGAAGGGATATCTCAGGAGTGAGGAGTCCCAGGCCCACAACAGGCTCCCCAGCTCAGGGTCCCAGTGCCAGGAAGGTAAGTCCCCACAACTTCTGGCTGTAAAGACCAGTGGGGATTGAGTTGGTGGTAGAAGAAACTGCTGGAGCTCGAAGCAGTTCCTCTTAAAGAACCCACACACAGACTCACCTACTCAGACTCACTCCTTCTGAGCTCCAGCACTGGGTAGCATCTTGAAAGGCACCAATGGCATGAAGGGAGGAACTGAAGTGTCTGGCATCAAGGCAAGCAGAAGCCATTGTCCCATTTCTAAATCCACCCCCCACAGAGCTGACAAGCTGGAAGCCATATCTGAGACTCCATCAACCTGGCTAACACCATTTGACCCACCTTAGAGATCCCTGGATACTCTACGCCACACAACTTACAGGCCCACCCAAGCTTCTTTTCCATATGAATGGCTGGTCTTAGCCCACGCTTCACAACTTCCTAAATCCTCTCAAACAAGCAAAAGCTGGTCTCAGTGAGCCCCAGACTGGGCACTAGCAGCAGCCAGCCTAGATTCACAGCTTGACTTCACCTGGGAATTTTGAAGCCCAGCACAAGTAGCAGCCATTTCAGATTGCTTTATAGCTCAGGCAGGGTGGCCCCAGGCAAAACACAGGTGGGGGGCTGAACTTAGCCTCCACCACTCCTGAAACCCCAGGGCCAGTACACCCAGTACACAGCTACAGACCATGTTGGGGCACCACCACCCTGCCCCTGCACCCCTGATTCTCTATGGAGAGAGGAGATTGGTGGTAAGTGGTCATAGCAAGTCCTTAAAGCTGACTGGCCTGGGTAAATCCCTCCCATTGGTCTGCCAACAGCAACCAAGGCTCAACTACAGTAGGAGGGTGTACTAAGCCCACATGAAGGGTGTACCTTGAGTACCCAGCCTGGGTGATAGGGGAGGCTGTGCCACTGGACCCTATAGGACACTTACCACATTAGGCCACACTTCCAAGACACAGAGTCAAAGCAGCTCTACTGAATACATAGAAACAAATGCAGGGAGGCTGCCAAAATGAGGAGACAAAGAAACATGGTCCAAATGAAGGAACACATCAAACCTCCAGAAAAAAAACTAAACAAAATGGAGATAAGCAATCTATCAGATGCAGAGTTCAAAACAATGGTTACAAGAATGCTCAAGGAACTTAGTGAGGACCTCAGCAGCATAAAAAAGATCCAGTCAGAAATGGAGGATTCACTAATTGAATCATAGAACAAGTTACAGGGAAACAACAGTAGAGTGGATGAAGCCAAGAATCAAATCAATGATTTGGAATATAAGGAAACAAAAAACAACCAATCAGAAAAATAAGAATTAAAAGGCAGATCCATTCTTAGTTTTCTGAGAAAATTCCATACTGTTTTCCATAGTGGTTGTACCAGTCTGCAGTCCCACCAACAGTGCACTAGGGTCCCTTTTCTCCACAACCTAGGTGCCCATCAGTAAATGAATAGATCAAAAAACTATGGTACATTTACACAATGGAATTCTATGCAGCAGTAAGAAAGAAGGAGCTCCTACCTTTTGCGACAGCATGGATGGAACTGGAAAGCATTATGCTAAGAGAAATAAGCCAAGCAGTGAAAGACAAATACCATATGATTGCACCTTTAACAGGAATCTAGCCAACAAAATAAACAAACAAGCAAAATATAACCAAAGACACTGAAATTGAGAATAGGCTGACAGTGACCAGAGGGGAGAGGGGAGGGAATTTCAGGGGAAAGGGGAAGGGTTTGCAGGAACAAGTATAAAGGACACATGGACAATAACAAGGGGGGGTGGAGACAGGAGGGGACGGCTGGGGGGGTGGGCTGGGATGGGGGTAAAGGGCAGAAAACTACCTGAACAACAATTACAATAAAATAAAATATAATAAAAGAAGAAAAATAAGAATTAAAAAGAATCCAAAAACAATTAAGGATAGTACAAACAACTTCAAGAGGTCCCTCAAGAGGGATTTCTAGGACAACTTCAAGAGGTCCAACATTCATATCATAAGGATGCCAGAAGGAGAAGACAGAGAGAGCAAACATTGGAAATCTATTTGAAAAAAATAATGAAATAAAACTTCCTTAATTTGGTGAAGGAAATAGACATGTAAGTCCAGGAAGAACAGAGAGTCCCAAACAAAATGGATGCAAAAAGGCCCACCCCAAGACACATCATAATTAAATTGCCAGAGGTTAAAGATAAAGAGAAAAATCTTAAAAGCAGCAAAAGAAAAGAAGTTAGTTACCTACAGGAGAGTTCCCATAAGACTGTCAGCTTATTTCTCAAAAGAAACTTTGCAGGCTAGAAAGGATTGGCAAGAAATATTCAAAGTCATGAAAAGCAGGGACCTACAGCCAAGATTGCTCTACCCAGCAAAGTTATCATATAGAATTGAAGGACAGATAAATATCTCCCCAGAAAAGAAAATGCTAAGGAAGTTCATCATCACCAGACGGTTATTATGTGATATGTTAAAGGGTCTTATTTAAGAAAAAGGAGATCAAAACTATGAACAATAGAATGGCAATAAATACATATCTATCAACAATTGAATCTAAAAAACAAACTAAGCAAACAAGAACAACAGAGACAGAATCATGGATATGGAGAGCATTTTGATAGTTGGTAGATAGGAGGCATGTGTGGGGAAATGGATGAAGAGGTGAGGGCATTGAGAAGTACAAACAGGTAGTTACAGGTAGCCATGGTGATGTACAGTACAGCATGGGAAATGGAGTAGTCAAAGAACTTATACTCATGACTCACGGACATGAACAATGAATGGTTGGGGGATTACCTGAAGGAGTGGGGGGTGCTGGGTGGAGGGAGGCAAAGGGGGAAAAGTCAGGACAATTGTAATAGCATAATCAATAAAATATAATTAAAAATAAATTTTCAAAAGTTTAAAAACAGAGCTAGAAAAGTAAACTGAGTTCCTATCAGCTGGTCCTTATTCACTTAAATACCTAATTCTTAGTAAGTCACCTCAGGTTAGACCTTAATCAAATATTTTTAACATCCCTCACTTACTGATACATATTTCTCTATTATCCTGTCCCGTGACATTGCACCCATATAAAATTTCTTTCTTTTCTATAGTTTATATTATTTATTGAAGACATGAATCATGAAATCTTTTCTAAATTTTGAAGTCTGTATGGAACCACAAAGACACCAAATAGCCGAAGCAACACTTCCTGATTCCAAACTATTCCACAAGTCCATAGACATAAAACCTGTATGGCACTGCCACAAAACACACCCATGGGGCAAGAAAGAGAGCCTGGAATTAAATCCAAGCACATATGATCAACTAATATCCAACAATGGGGCCGAGGACACCCAGTGGGGACAGGATAGTCTCTTAAAAAAATGATGCTTGGGCCCCAGCTGGTGTGGCTCAGTGGATTGAGCACCAAACCAAAGGGTCGCCGGTTTGATTCCCAGTCAGGGCACATGCCTGGGCTGGGTCAGGTCCCCAGTGGGGGCCACGGGAGAGCCAACCACACAGTGATGTTTCTCTTCCTCTCTTTCTCCCTCCCTTTCTTTGAAAATAAATAATAACATCTTTTAAATATAGAAAAAAAATGATGCTTGGGAAACTGGAGAAACACATGCAGAACAATGAAATTAGACATCTATTTCACACCTCTTACAAAAGCAACTCGAAATGATTTAATGACTTAAACATAAAACCTGGTACCATAAAACTAGAGGAAAACATTGGTAAGAAGCTCATTAATATTGGTGTGGGCAATGATCTTTTGGACATGATGCCAGAATTACAAACAACAAAAGCAAATTTCAACAAGTGGGACTACATGAAACAAACACTTCTGTACAGTGGTAGAGACAGTTGGCAAAATGAAAACAAAGCCTAAGAAAGGGAGACAAGTTTTGCAAACAATATGTGGGGCAAGGGGTTAATGTATGAAATATATAAAGAATTTATACAACTTAACAAAAAGCAATAATTTCAATTAAAAATGGGCTGAACTAAATAAACATTATTCCAAAGAGGACATCAAAATAGTCAACAGGCACAGGAGAAGGTGTCAACACCAATAATCATGTGGGAAATGCATGTAAAAACAACAGCGAGATATCACTTCACACCTGTTAGGCCAGGATCCCCAGTCCCTGGGCCACGGACTGGTACTGGTCTGCGGCCTGTTAAGAACTGGGCCGCACAGCAGGAGGTGAGCGATGGGCTAGCGAGCAGAGCTTCATCGGTATTTACAGCCTCTCCCCATCGCTCGCGTTACTGCCTGAGCTCCACTTCCTGTCCAATCAGCAGCAGCATTAGCGTCTCATAGGAGCAGGAACTCCACTGTGAACTGCACAGGTGAAGGACCTAGGTTGTGAGCTCCGTATGAGCATCTAGTGCCTGAGGATCTGAGGCGGGGCTGAGGCGGTGATGCTGGTGCTGGGGAGCAGTTGCAAGTACTGATTATCATTAAGAGTGAGGTTTGACGGCACAGAGACCATAATAAATCAATTGCTTGCAGACTCATATCTAAACCCTGTCAGTGAGTGGCAAGTGACAATTAAGCTGCATCTTGTGGCAGGATCTATAGTGGCAAGTGAGTTGATGTACTTCCATGGCACAGCTGCATCTGGTGGCAGGCTGGAAGTCAGAATCCAACACTTATTTTAGTCCGTGCACGGCCCGCCCGTTAGTTTATTTACCACTTCCATCAGCGCCTCTTTCTCGCACTGCACACTGGTCTCAGTCACAATTTGGTAAGCCCACATGCTAACCCTAGCCAAAGTGAGTGAAAAACAAATGTTGCTGGAGAGCTTCTTTGAAAAGGGGGGAGACCCAGCGATGAGACAGCAGAAGACTGTAAGACCGCCAACAAAGAGAAAGCTGCATTTAAAAGAAAATGCCAAGAGCTCTACTTAAATTACAGGTTCATCGCAACAGATGATTCATATTCTCCAAGCCCACTTTCTATAGTACGTGATGACCAGCTATTCAACGAAACCACAGAGCCTTCAAAACTGCCTCACCACATGGAGACCAAGCACCCTGCATTGAAAGACAAGCATGTGGAGTTTTTTTCAAAAGAAAAAAAAAACGTGAACAGGAAGAACAGAAGCAAGTATTGAAGACCACCACTTCACCAAATGCGCCTGCACTGACAACATCATGCCTAGTGGCCACCTGCATTGCTAAAGCAAAGAAGCCCTTTACTCTTGAAGAAGACTTGACCCTGCCTGCTGCTATGGACATTTGTTGTGAAGTTTTAGGAGAGGCTGCACTTCCAAAGGCAGCACGTGCTCATCCTTTGGCCAGCACCGTAACTAGGTGAACTGATGAAACAGCAGAGGATGCTGAGGCACGATTGTTAGAGAAGGTCAGTGAGTCACTAAGGTGCACGATCCAGTTTGACGTGGTTACTGATGTTGACAAGGCAACAGTGCTTGTTCTTGTGCGACACATTTCTCAGGAGGATGTGCATGTGGATGTGTCATGTGCACTTTTGTTGCCAGCCAACACCGCAGCTGCAGAACTATTCAAGTCTTGGAACGCTTACCTATCAGGAAAACCGAGTTGGTCGTTTTGTGTCGGTGTGTGCACGGACAGAGCGGCTGCCATGATGGACGGCATTCTGGTTTCACTACTCGGGTCAAAGAGGCCGCTGCTAGGTGAGTCTGTGCACTGTGTCATTCACGGAGAAATGCTGGCTAGCTGAAATATGTCACCTAAACTCAACAGCATTCTGCAGGATGTGATTAAAATTATCAACCGCATTAAAGTACACGCCCTTAACTCACGTCTGTTCACACAGCTCTGTGAGGGGATGGACGCAGAGCACACGCGTCTTCTCTTACACACGGAAGCGAGATGGCTTTCTAAAGGGAGATCACCGGCCAGTGTTTCTGAGTTACAAGAGCCAGTCAGAGACTTCTTTTAGAAAAACAGCACTGGAAACACATTTCAGTGACACAGAATGGGTCACAAAACTTGCTACTTGTGTGACATATTCAGCCTGCCCAATGAACTCAGTCTGTCACTACAGGGGAGAGTGACAACTGTATTCAAGTCGGCAGGTAAAGGGGCTGCATTCAAAGCCAAACGAATTATGGGGGCAATGAGAGAACAGTGGGATTTTTGACGTGTTTCGAACATTAGCAGAGATTTTGAAAGAGACTGAGCCGGGGCCTTCTTTCTTCCAGCTGGTGCCTGGTCACCTGTCTCAGCTTTCAGAAGTTTGAGCATGACTCCCCAACCACAAAAGACCCCCAGACTGGGAAGGAATGGATCTGAGACCCACTTGTGAGTGAGCCAGGTGGATCGACGTTGCCCGCGCTAGGAGAGGCTCAGCGGCTCGAGGCGGCCCTAATAGTGTGTTTGACACAACTTCGCGTCTCCCTATGTGCTGGATTAAAACCAAGGCAGAATATCCTGATGTCCACACAAGCACTGGAAAGCCCGCTTCCATTTCCAACCTCCTGTCTTCGGGAAGCAGGGTTTTCTGCAGTGACAGCAGCCAAAACGAGATTACGGAGTAGACTGGACATAGGCAACACACTTCAGGTGTCGCTGTCTCCCATCGCCCTCAGATGGGACCGTCTAGTTGCAGGTAAACAAGCTCAGAGCTCCCCCTGATTCTGCATTATGTTGGGTTGTATAATGATTTCATTATATGTTACAATGTACTGATAATCGAAATAAAGTGCACAATAAATGTAATGTGCTTGAATCATTCCGAAACCATCTCCCCCACCTCTGGTCTGTGGAAAAATTGTCTTCCACAAAACTGGTCCCTGGTGCCTGAAAGCTTGGGGACCACGATGTTAGACTGTCAGCAAGAAGACAGGAGACACCAGGTGCTAGCAAGGACGTGGTGAAAAGGGAATCCTTATACACTGTTAGCAGGAATGTAAGTTAGTCTAATATGAAAAACAGCATGAAGTTTTCTCAAAAATTAATAGTAGATCTGCCATATGGTCCAGCAATTCCACTTCTAGTCATATACCCAAAAGACATGAAAACAGGAGCTTGACAAGATACACGTGCTCACGTTCATCACAGCATTCATTCACAGTAGCCACAATATGGCGGCAACCCAGTGTCATCAATGAATGAATGGATAAAAAAGATACGGTGTATTTATCAGATCCTCAAGCAACTCATTTTGTTCTACATAATTTTAATGTAACATTAGTGAGATGCTGTGGAAACTTAACTCTTCTTATGTCAATTAGACTATGGTAAAATTGGTTTTATTGTACATTGTTTTACTTGAAGTCACAGAACCTACTGAAAGCAATAAGTGGGGACTTATTGTATACACAATAGAATACTATTCAGCCATGAGAAATGATGATATCCTGTCATTTGCAGAAACATGGATGGACCTTGAACACATGCTAAATGAAATAAGAAAGACAGATGGAGGCAAGTACTACATGATATCACTTATATGTGGAATATAAAAAAGTCAACCTATTATAAAGAAAAAGTAAAATGATGGTTATCAGGGGGTGGGGATGAGGGAATAAGATTGATGGTATTTAAGGGTACAAACTTATGATGAGTAGTAAATAATCCACAGATATTTAACCTATAGTATATTGAATATAGACAAAAATATTGTAGAATAAACATGTAATGTGATAAATACTATCACAGTGGCAGCCATATTAAAATATAAATGTATGAAATCAACATGCTGTAACTTTAAATTCGCCTAATGTTACATGTCAAATTTGTCAAATAAAAATACTTCGAAGTCAAACACACACACATACAATAACAAAGAAACCTTTTCTAGATAAGTAACCTTTTATCAGGGATATTATCCCTCAGGACTATTGTCACCACGGAGTCAACTGTAGTGTGAAGAAAAAAGCATTGAGTTAAGAATAAAATGCTCTTCATCTTCTTCATTATTCATCCATTCGACTAACCAGTATTGGTTGAGGGATTTCCAAATGCTAAATGCTTCCTGGGTGCTGGAGATGTAGAGATGAGTACCTGAATCCAGGTGCTGGTCCCATAGACTGATCAGTTTTGTCCTTACCGGTATTAGTTGTGAAATCTGAGAAAAGCCATTTTGATCTCCTCAATGTTATTTGTTGTTTTTTGTAAAATAACGGGTGGGGGAGTTTATGGGGCCATCACTGCCCAGAGACTTGAATCTAAGTGAGCGTGGCAACAGGCTGAAGTGGGCTTCAGAGTTGGCTACCTCAGCTCTGCTGGCATCTGCTGACTGACACAGGAACTCGTGTACTGCATCAGTTAAAGGTTGCAGGCTGTGGGGTTTCACTACCTAGGTTGAGTTCCCGCTCTTCCACTTATTAACTGAATGAACAGGGCAAGTTTCTTAGTCTCCCTGGGCACTCATAATCTCAGTACAATGAGGATAATACTAGCTGTGAGGGATTAATGACTCTGTCCCTGTTCCTCACTGAGCTTTGTGCCTAGTTCTTTGTGTACACTGAATATCCAAAATGAAAATGACACTAGGTTTTCTGTAGAGAAAGAGGGAGGAGTAATTTCGGTTGGTCAAGGGTTTAAGGAAAGGTGAGGGCAAAGGGGTAAGGATGGAAGAGCATAGACAAATATACATTCTATGTGGCCCAGCAAAAGGGTTGTGCTATGGTTCAAAAGGGTAGGGCCAAAAGGTAAGTAATCGTTGAATGACCTCATTGCAGACTCTAAATAAAATTAGTGCCGACTTGCCCAAGTGAGCAGGCATGGCCCAGTGCTGGAGAAAGAGGCACTTTCCTTTCTTCTTTATGAACTCAGAAACAATTTGATAACATGAAAAAGGGAGGTTTATGTGCATGTGTGTGTATGTATAAATGCATATGTTATGTATAATAATAAATTATTCCAAGGAATGGGCACATATGATTATGGAGGCTGAGAAGTCCTACGATTTGTCATATGGAAGTGGAGGCCCAGAAAATTGAATGGTGTAATGGTGTAATTTTAGCCTGAATCCAAAGGCCTGAGAACCAAGAGAATCAGCAGTGTAAGTTCCAGTCTGTATCCAAACTCAGGTCAGTTCTTCTCACCTGAATCCCAGTTCAAGGACAAGAGCAGACTGATGTTGCAGCCCAGTCATTCAGACAGAGAGAGCAAAGTCCCTTTCTTCCATTTTTTGGTTCTATTCAGGCCCTCAATAGATTGCACAGTGCCCACCCACGTGGGAGCAGACAATTTGCTTTACTCAGTCTACCCACTTGGATGCTAATTTTATTTGGAAACACCATCACATACAGACCCAGACATAATGTTTACCTAATATCTGTGGCTCTGTCAGGTTGACACACACAATTAACCCTCAGAGGCAGAACAGAAGGCCTGGAGGAAAGCATTGCTTATACAAATATCCCAAGTTTCACAAGAAACGCCTTCACAAGGGTAGCTGCCATTCAAGAGACTATGAGCAGAAGTTGGTGGGGAATAGGGACAAGGATGGAAGTGGGAGAACAGAAAGACACATGTCACGCGGCGATTGTAGCTGGCAATCTGGGTTGGAGGAGAGGCACCTTTTAGGAAACTTCAAACAGGTGGAGTTACACTGTTACTGAAATTAAGAATGGCAAGAGCAGATGACACAAGGTGAGAAACATGTAGTTTGGGAATTAATGAGAATATGATTTAATTTGTGCCACAAATAAAGCCTGATGGTTCTCTGTTTGGCTGACAGAAAACAAGGAGCACTTGTGCTATAAGGAAGAATACGGTTGTGTGTTGCAGGAGTTACTATGCATGCTCATTTATATGTTACCTTTCACACATTTCTGTCTCTGTTTTGTGCCTTCCTAACTACCTTGTGAACGCATCAGCTGCTCTTCTTTTGAGAGAAAGGAAAATCAAAGAATGCATTTTAGCTCCCTGTGTTTACGTAAAACTACTAGGTTTACAGCTCGCCACAAATATTAACTGATTTATTTCAAAAAGAACTTAAGGCAACTTACAAAGATAATTGTAGAACCACAAAATTTAAAGAAAAAATAAGTGAAGTTCAAGGTAAAAAACAAAACACAGGTAAGAAAAACAAACTTAGATTTGGATAAAGATTATACCCTAAATATCTTGTATATTTCTATGTCATAAATTTCCTTCTGTGATCATGGTAGCTCAGATAAGAAACTGCAACGTTGATCAGTTGTATGTGTCAACATCCATAAAATAAAGACTGATTTATCTGAAGACATATAGTTAATCCTTGTCCTGAAACCTAAAGGCCATTCTTCCATGAAAACGAGACCATGTATTTAGTGAGCATCAACCATATCGTAAATAGGATGATGAGACTCTTAGGGATGTTTATTCTAAGTTTAAATGTAGGCGCAGAGGTAACAGGAAAGCGAAGATGAGTAAATGATGTCTTTGAGGCATGGAACAATAGGCCGCACGTGTCTCAGCTCCCTGTAGGTCTGGCTTCATCCCAGGACGACGTTCAGAATCTCCAGGGCAATCAGGCAGTCCTTCGGGATGCCGTTATTTACAGTTGTGACTATTACACGTTGTTGGGAGAAGTTTTGGGTTGTATCCCCCCCGCACTGCCCGGGGGAGCTGAGGTGATTGTCATGTAAACTCCAGGAAAAGAGCAACGGTAACATCAGAAACCACGTCAGTGTTGTCTGAACTATCAGAACTTTCGATTAGAGTTATTTCAGGCAGAATGCTAAGATGGTCCTAAGATCCTTGCCTGCATCACTTTGA
This sequence comes from Trachops cirrhosus, assembly GCA_028533065.1. NCBI lineage: Eukaryota > Metazoa > Chordata > Mammalia > Chiroptera > Phyllostomidae > Trachops > Trachops cirrhosus. The sequence continues at coordinate 187,439,161 of CM052540.1, read as the reverse complement.
CAGTAATCTCTTTCACTTGAATGTGGGCGGGGCATATGAAGATGATGGATATCACTCCTGTGATTAAGTTATGTCGCAGGTCAGGCAAAGGTGAAAAGATTTGCAGATGCAATTATGGTAAGTCTGTAATCAGGGGATGTTAATATTATTAAAAGAAAGATAATGCTGGGTGGGCCTCACCTAATCAGGCAAGCTCTTTTGAAAAGATTCCAGGTAACAGCTGCAATTTGCCATGCTGGGGAGAGGGCCCAGAACCTTGGGCATAAAGGTGGCTTTTGGAGAAGAGAGCGACTCCTAACCAACAGCCAGAAAGAAAGCAGGGACCTCAGTCCTACACCCGCAAGTAGCTGAGTTCTGTCAACAACTTGAATGAGCTCGGGAGCGGGTTCTCACCTGGTCAGCACTCCCAGTGGGAGAGTCATCTGCTGACTTCAGCTTTATAAGGCCCCGAGCAGAGGACCCGGTGGACCTGTGGCCAGACATCAACTTAAAGAACGCTGAGATAATAAATGGGTGCTGTTTGGATAATCTGTTACACATCAATAAAGAGCAAATACAAAGGTATTTAAGTCAAAATTATAACTAAGCAGTTACTTTGTGCTCAGTCCTATATAAAAGAAAAAAAGCTTATCTCTAAATTTATTTCAATACGTTACTAATCCAAATCTGATATCAATTATAAACAATATGCTAACAGAAGATTTAATGATTGTTAAGCAGTCATGTTTTGAATATTTAAAATAGCGTTTATTTGAAAATAAATTGGTGGAAGATTTAGAGATACATGGCAATGATAAAATACCTTAGATACTTCCAGGCTTTGAAAATTAAAAAAACAGTGGGTTTTTCTAAAGCTTTTGTTTAGATCCTGTGGGTTTCAGAATTGAGATCTCTCATAACTTCTTGGAAAGATGAAATATAGATGCAAAAAGAATGAGGAGTTGTTAGAGGTCAGCTGAACATTTTCAGAAACCTTTGACCTGATCTGGGGTGAAGTAAAGCATCAGTGCGATACAAGGAAAATACCGTTAGATGCATGCAATGAGTATGTGTAGTTGTAAGCATATGACATACTTATGATTATGAGTTAATATGAATATGAATAAGCACATAAGCATATGAAGGACTCCTACGGAGGCAATGACCAGGAAGAATGAAGATAATGAAGGAGGAATTCTCTGAAATATCTCAGGGTGATTTCTAAAAAGTCAGGTTAGGGAGGAATAAACTGGTGTCAAGAAATACAGCAGGAGTTGCTCCATGCAAAAGCCTGACTGACTCAGCAAAACTGTTCAGTAAATGTTGGTCAGAATGAGACTTTTATTCATAATGGTTAATTAATTCTCCAATTAAGTCATTAGGAGGCTGCATGGACCTTAGAACTCCCTACAGTCTTTGTATAACCCCTTGCCTGAGCAGGCCTTGGGACCTCACAGCCTTGCCTGTGGACAGTGGTCAATACCAGTGGCCCCATTCATTGATGAGTAAGAATAAGGAGGCTGCCCAGAGTGCATAGAAACACAAAACAAACTCTTCGGTCTCTGGGGGTCTTAAAGCGGGATTCTGAGTAGCTGCTTCCACCAACAATACAAACCCTCTAATGGCGACCCTGCCACGGCCTCTTTGGGCTGGCCAGGCCGCTTGTGGCTTTGGGGTTACTGCCCTCTGACCACTATTATCAACATGCCAATGCAGTGATGGGAAGAAAGAGAATGCAGCAGAGAGGCACGCCACAAAGGTGATCAAGCCCAAAATGAGGGAAAGGAGAAGGAAAGAGAGGGTGACGTGCATTTTCTATCAGCCTTCTGGATGCAACGATCCATTTGATAAGAAGAATTAGAACGTTATGACCAGGCAGTTTCTGCTAAAAAATTCACACCTATATTATCCTTTTAATAATTAACTGGTCTAAGGCTTCAGCTGTGTGAAAACCCACAGCACAGCTGTTTTCACAAAACTACATATAAATTGCATGTTAGTATTTATTAGCAACGATGATCTTTAGCCTGCAAAGGGTTGATTGAATCTCTAAGGGCTAATACCTTTAATGTGTGTCAAAGACTTGTACAGTAATTTTTTGTTTATTAATTATAAAATCCCTTTGAGGTAAACAGGGCTAGAATCATTGTTTTCATCTGACAGATGGGAAAGTTAGACCGAGGTGGCTAAGGACCTCGGCCAAGGTGAAAAAGAGAAGCCGGTGAGAGAAGCCGGACTTTCCTCCCAAGACAATGCTTTGTCACACTTTCCTGCTTAAAAGAAAAGAAAACATTATGAACAAGAGAAAACCATTTCCCAGGAATATTATTTTTTTCTAACTGTAATGACAGTATTGCAGTGTTGAAGATAAAGCACTTTAGCTTTGTCAGGAGAAGGGAAAGAAAAATTACAGGACAGTGAAAGCCATTCTGTAATTGAGTGAACCGTCATAGATTTTTGACTCACTCTCCATCTCTTTCCAAGCTCTGTTTTAACTCTTTGGGGCACTGTATTTTGGCGAATCAAATAGACCCTTTAATATAGAATGTTTGTCTGACAAAAGGAATGATTATATGGTGAAATACGAGGACTGTCCTGAAGGTATCCACCCATGTCATATGAAAAACAGAGACATTTATTGAAGAAGATTCAAGATACAAGAGACATTGTACATAGGACAATGACACCTCAGTCCCCTTCAAAGTTGGCACCTTGGGACCTCACACAGTTCTCCCAATCACCATCAGCTGCCCTACTGTATATTTCTGAATCTCATTGACAGTCTGAAATCTGTTCCCTTTCAAAGGTGATTTTAATTTTGGGAAAAAACAGAAGTCTGCAGGGCACCAAATCTGGGCTGTAAGGGGGCTGAGTTACCGGGTGATTTGATGTTTTGCCAAAAAACTCTTTACAAGATATGATGCATGCATGAGTGGGCTCATTGTTGTGATGGAGCTGCCAATCACCAGTTGCCCACAGCTGAAGATTTCTGAATCATCTGTATAGTTTCAATGGAGGAATGATCAAGCTCAACACAAAATTTGATGCAGATTCATTGCTCTACTCGCTCAGTCATTTTGAATTCAACAGCCACACAGAGCACGTGCTCACTCAATGGCGTCTACTGCCGCCCCACTGACTAGTACAGTGAAGTTGTCACCGCTCACACGTGCACATTCCAGTCCACTCTCCTTGGCTGCCAGGTTATGTTGTGCAAACTGTTCTCATTATATTAACAATGGCCGGACTTTTTCTGGACAGACCTCGTACACTAAAACTAAAACGGTATAGTTGATTTTGACTTTCACAGATTTTTGTTACTTACTTTTGATTGCTCATGAGTGAGCTTGAAGCTATATGTTGTGGAATTTGTAATTTTACTAGGTACCTCTTAATGTCATCTGCACTAACTTGGTAAAGAGGCAATTGTATAAGTGTGATAATCGTCCATTTTTCCTTTTCTTTTTTTAAGTATTCTTTAAATGATTATATTATTACAGTTTTCCCAATTTTTCCCCTTTATCCCCCTCCACTCTGCCCCCCCCAGCCCTCCAGCATTCCCCACCCTCTTACTTCATGTCCATGGTTGTACATATAAGTTCTTTGAGTCCTCTGTTTCCTGTACTATATTTTATCTCTCCCCATCTATTTTATGCCTACTAATTATGTTTCTTCTTCCCTGTATGTTTCCCCCGCTTATTCCTCCCTTCCCTCTCTCCACTGAACTCCTTCTGTGTAATGTCCATTTCCCTGGTTTTGTTCCTAATCTGGTTGTTTGCTTAGTTTTTGTTTTCATTGTTTTTCTTTTCTTTTAGATTCATTTGTTGATAGTTGTGAGTTTGCTGTCATTTGATTGTTCATATTTTTGATCTTCTTTTTCTTAGGTAAGTCCCTTTAATGTTTCACATAATAAGGGTTTGGTGATGATAAACTCCTTGAACTTGACCTTATCTGGAAAGCACTTTATCTGCCCTTCCATTCTAAATGAAAGCTTTGCTGGGTAGAGTCATCTTGATTGTAGGTCCTTGTCTTTCATGAGTTCAAATACTTCTTTCCAGCCCCTTCTTGCCTACAAGGTCTCTTTTGAGAAATCAGCTGATAGCCTTATGGGAACTCCTTTGTAGGTAACTGTCTCCTTATCTCTTGCTGCTTTTAGGATTTTCTCTTTGTCTTTAATCTTGAGTAACTTAATGATGATGTGCCTTGGTGTGTTCCTCTTTGGGTCCAACTTCTTTGGGACTCTCTGGGCTTCCTGAACTTCCTGGAAGTCTATTTCCTTCACCAAATTGGGGAAGTTTTCCTTCATTATTTGTTCAAATAAGTTTTCAATTTCTTGCTGCTGTTCTTCTCCTTCTGACACCCTATAATCCGGATATTGGAATGTTTCAGGTTGTCCCAGAGAATCCTTAGCCTCTCTTCATTTTTTGGATTCTTGTTACTTCGTTCTGATCCAGTTGGATGTTTATCTCTTCCTTTTGTTCCAAATTGTTGCTTTGAATCCTGGTTTCCTTTTGTCACTGTTGGTCCCCTGAATATTTTGCTTTATTTCATTTTGGGTATCTTTCATCTGTTCTTTCATTTTTTGACCAAAATTAATCAGTTCTGTGAGCATTTTGATTACCAGGGCTTTAAATTCTTCATCAGATAGGTTGGCAATGTCCTCATCACTTAGTTCTCTTTCTGAGATTTTGCTGTGGGCTGTATTTCTTTGTCCTGTCGTAGCTGATAGGTTGTAAGGGGCGGGGCCTTAGGTATTCACCAGGCAGGGCAACCCTTCTTGCTGCACTGTCTGTGTGGGAGGAGCCAGAGAGGGAACAGTGCAGCTCTCCTGCTCATCTCCACCGCACTTTCCAACAGACTCTCGTGTCAGACTCTCGTGTCTCTCACGGGGCAACCCCAGCCTTAGCCCGCAGTCAGCTCTGAGTATTGAGTTTCCCCCTCAAGTCAGTCCCTCCCGAGCAGCTCTCCTGAGCTTGGCAGTCAGTCCTGCCCCTTAGCCTCCTCGCTGAGGTTTTTCTGAGTCGCCCACCCTGCAGGGTCCGCCTTACTGGTTGTGACACCTTACAGGGTCTGGTTGTTCTGGTTGATCTTTTCTTTAATTCCTTGGTTGTCAGAGTTCTATGCAGTTTGATTTTCTGGCACTTCTGGTTGTTTATTGATTTTAGATTGGTTGTTGTCCTCCTTTTGGTTGTGCAAGGAAGTCACGGGTTTCTATCTATACCTCCATCTTGGCCAGAACTCTCCACATTTTCTTTTTGATGATATAAAATCACCTTTCCGTATCTTAGTACTATTGTTATAAATGCAGTCTTATAGCGTTTGTGCCCAGCAGACCTGTCTAGGCATTGGGTATTCATACAAAAATGCCAGATCAAACTGGTGTTTTCTCCATAAGGGAGAAATAGAAACAGCCTTTTAAGTGGTAGTGTAAATTAAGGAGTTTTTTGAAAGTATAAAGCTAAAAAAACTTCACTCTGTTTATCCCTTTTAGGCCACTAATAATGTGTGTGTGTGCGCGCGTGACTGCAAATCCCAGGAGCCTTGTCTTTGTTCTCCGTCTCTTTGATGATCCCGTAGCTTTGCAGTGGGGACTCCACCCATCCCGAGCTGTCTCGCTGCACGGGCTTCTGTGAAGTGAGGCCCTACTAACTGTGCTGCTTCTCTGATTAATGCTCCCTTGTTTCCTTTGCAGGCTCCTCTTTAACCGCAGACACTTCCGAGTTTCGGTTTTGGGACCTCATACTTTGTATTTATTTTTCAACTCTGTGGACGACTTTCAACTTTGCATTTCCAGGACTTTCTCATCTAACCTCTGGCTCTCTGTAGATGCCTCCTGATATTTAAAAATGGGTTTCTGTGCTGTAACTGCAAACGCAGAGTGTTCAAAGGTGAACCCACGATCCCTGCCCCCTCATATCTCTCTCAGTTCTTACCTGGGACTAAAGGTATGGCATTATCTTTGTGCTTTCTTTGACATAGGTAATTAGTAAGGAGTCAATGCAAAGTTCACATTTTATTAGAATTTTAAACCCAATTGTAATTCCTTCTAGATACTCAGATCGCTGCAGTAAAATTACTTAGAGGAATTCCCTCTTGCAAAATCAGCACCAGCTTGATCTTAACCTACCACTTTAATCAAGTTTCTCTTCTCTTCTGGCACCTGGGAGAGCTCCCTATTTCCTGTTAAAGTAGGTTTAAGTTACTTGGCCTGGATTGAAGGTTCCTATGACCTGATCCTACCCTTCCTGTGCTGCCTACTTCCCTTTACCGCCCTAGGCACACCCTATGAGCCCACCGCTCTCGTTCCGTGCAGTACAGCATTGCTTTGATGGCTGAGCTGCCTAGCCCCCTCCCTCATCTCTTCCCCTCTGCACCGTCTACCTATCTGCCAAGTTCCAGCTCCAGTCCCGCTCCCCGGTGAGAGTAGCTCTGCACAAATATGACCCTCTCTGAAGTTGCTCCAAATTTAACAGGATGTAGAACGTCTATCCAACAAGGTAGTACCAACTCATGTTGTTTCATGTATTTTTAGTCTAGACTGGAATCTTTCGAGGCCAGAGGTTAATAAATAGGTGTATCTGAACCTGGCTTTTAGATTAATGTAAATAAAATAGGTGGTCAATAATTAACAGTTGAGTAAAAACTCTGATTTCTCAGATTTCCCAGTCATTCACATTATTTTAATATCCCACCTTGTCATTTGGAAAAATAAAGTGGTACCTAAAAGCTTTAAGGAAAAATAAAATTACGCTCTCTTGTTTAGTTAGGAACATAGCTTTCCAGTTCACCTTTGGGAAAAGGGAATAAACATTAAACCCTTGATTTTTTTAATTAATGGAAATCATTTCACAGGTCTGGCTCCAGGTCTATACTAATTTATTAACGGGAAACACCCGAGAGTAATTGCTTTCTGGCTACAGAATAATGTTCTATTATTTTTTTAGACTTTTCTATTTAAATACACATATAGCTTTGATAAATATTGTAATTACTTATGTTTAGAAAATATAACACATTGTTTCTATAGCTGGCTGAAATTCTTTAATTAAAGGTGATTTTAATTTGGAAATTCAAGATGTTATGAATTAAACTCTACTGTGCTTAACTTAGAGGAGAAGGAAAGTATTTGAAGTGTGGTCTGGGTGTTCTATAAGCTATGGAAAAAATGCCCAGTATAATCTTAATATAGTCATTAAACCGAAACTGCTTTTATGTATTTACAAAAGTAAAATTTCCTTCGTCGCGAGAGTTGAGTAGTTTGTTCCCCCAGACTTTTCACATTAAAGTTCTCTCACGTTTTCGGTTCGCCAGGCACAGCTCACGTCATGTCGCCTAATGCTCATGCATCAAAATGAGTTCACATTTTTATTTTTTTGCTTAATTCTTGCTAGTTCAACATAGGCATTGGAGATTCTAGCTGCCAGTTGTTACTCGGGTTCAGGTGGGGACGGTGAGAGAGTGGGGGAAGGAGAAGGAAAACGACAAGGTAAACCGGGTGTCGTGGAAACGGCTCCCTCGCGCCCTTGGAAGGCAGACGAGCCCGGTAATGGAACCTAGGGCTGAGTAAGAGTGAGTGCGACACGGGATCTGTGCACTGTGACCTCACATCACTGCAGGATCGGGTTACGCTCAATGGAAGGGCAGCATTCTGGGTGGCACTTTAGTGCCCTTCTCAGGACTTCCACTCTCTGCTTGGCAGGAATACTCTGGACACACTCAGGTTTTCTGCAAGATCTGGAGGGGAGGCTCAGTGAGAAGAGGGATGGAGAAATCTGAACCTCCCTTTACAAAAGTCATCTGATAGGTGTGATGTAGAGGAACCTACTATTAAAAATAAATTTTGAAAATTAATTATTCATTACACTCATTGTACACAAATGCAAGCTCCCCGCACACAAGTTGGAGGCATTGAGGGCAGAGTTATAGTGGATGTTGAGAACACGATTTTCATGAGAACATGGAGTTCCCTGCCTTCTTCCTCACAAATACGGTATCAACTTGGTGTGTGAGCTTTTCTAGTCAAATATGTGCCCATAAATTATGTGCGTGCTTTTCCAAAAATATGTGACGATGTTTTATAATTATATTTCTAGCAACTTTATTGAGATGTGATTCACATACTACACTATTCACTCATTTAAAGGGTATAATTCAATGACTATGTACTTGTATAGTGACAGAGCTGTGCATCTATCACCATAACCACCATGACCCCCTGAAAAAAAACCCACTCCCCTTAGCCGTTACTCTCCTCAGTCCCCATCCCACCAACACCCCTCAGCACTAGCAAACCCCTAATCTACTCCTGTCTTTGGATTTGTCTAACCTGATGATTTTACATAAATGCAACCATGGGATATGAGACCCTTTGTGGCTGGCTTTTCCTTTAGCATAGTGTTCAAGGTTCATCCAGTGTTTTACTTCCTTTTCTCACTCAATACTATTCCCTCGTATGGTCACACACTTTATTTATCCATCCATCAGCCGATAGCCATTCAGTTGTCTCTACTTTTGGGCTGCTATGACTAACGCTGTAAAGAACATCCACGTACCTTTGTGTGGCATACACTGTCTTTCCTCTTGCTGATATACCTAGGAGTGAAATGGCTGGGTCATGATGATAACCCTACGAAGACTCTTCCGAGGGATGGCTAGGCTGTTTCCGAAAGTGGATACACCATTTTAAATTCCCACCAGGAGAGCACGAGGCTTCCCCTTTCTCTGCATCTTCCCCAATACTTGTTATTGTAACAATTGCATTTTTAAAACATAGTATCACATTTCTGATGGTTTTAGAACCTTGGTATTCAATATATACTCATTTGTTTAATAGCTGTAAGTTCCTCCATGTTATAGATATGCAATTATTTCTCTAGTTATTTCTCTTTCCACATTTTTCACCGTTAAAATTGCTACCACCTGTGCAATGAACATGCTTGTGCAGGAGGTTTTTTTGTATATGTGAAAGTATTTTCCCAGGATGGAAAACTAGATATTGAATTACTCTTACATAGATTATACAAAATATTTATTTTAAAATATATGCCCACATGGTCAAAATATACTGTCAAATGGCTACCCAAAGTATCTGGTCACCTTCACCAATGTGTAACCTGATTAAACTATTTATGTTTTTGTAAACCTAACAGGTTACATATGTGCTTTCTCAATTTACATTTCCCAGATTACCAGCTATTAAACATCTGTTCATGTATTGGGCATTTGTTTTATTTAATCTGTGCCAGTCTTTTCTAAATCTATTAATACATAGGTGTTAAAATATGTTTGCATATGAATCCTTTGTCTATTATATGTTTTAACCTATATTTTAAGAAATAAACTTCAAACTTATATGTAACAAAATGTATCAACTTTTTTTGATTTTTTATCTAATTTACATGATTGTTTCTATCTTAAACTTATAAATATACTTTCCTACAGTTTCTTCAACACTTTTATAGCTTTATGATTCTTTGAATTACTTGAGATTAATTCTCCTAACAGGTATGGAGTAGAGGTCTGACTTTATTTATAAAACAGACTATTCAACATCTTTAAGAAAATTGTTTTGAGCCACTGTAGTATGCTAAGCATAGTTCCATGGAGTGGGAACCCAGCTGAAAATACGACCACGGTGCTCCCATGAGGAGAAACGCCCCAGCAACCCCTCCTGAGCGGGTCATTCTTTTCCCCCTAACATGAAAGCCACGTGTATCACGCTTTAAAGACACACACAGATGTGGAAGCCACGCCGGCACGCCCTTCGCACCTGCCACAGAAAGCCTCGCTGACTGGAGCCAGCGCAAGCTCCTTTCTGTCACTCATGGGATTTCCCAAATGGGCCGCTCTGGAGCCAAGGCTCCCCTTTGCCCTGCTCGAAAAGTCATCAAAGTGTCCACTCTGCTCACCTTTCACAGTCTGCACTGCGACATGTCAGCTTTCCCAGCCTGCTCTGTCCCCCTCCCCCTTCACGTGTGTCCTTCCAATTATTCTCTTGCGTGTCTAAGGCCCTTCTTGGCACCTGCTTCTTAGAGGGCCTGACTTATACCGACTGGGCAGCTAAGGACTCTGCCTTGGCCAGCACTGGGAGGCAGGGCCAGTATCATGAGAGGCTCGCTGGGGAAGCTGCTGCCTGTGGGAGACGTGCAGAAGAATTCATGGCAGTGGGTACAAGTTCAAGACCATCAATATGCCCCATCCCTGCCTCGTGATCTCAAACGTCACCTTTCTGTCAAGTGAGGGGACAGTTCTTTTTATTCCGGAACTGTTGATACTGTCTAACCACACACAGAGCCGTCACCTCGAAGGCCCCCTTCACCCTGTGATGGTTAATTGAGCTTCTCCCCACCTGCATCAGGATGAAGACTGCCAGCACAGTGCCTTTGAAAAGCGGTTTTTGAACTTGGAAGTGCAATATCCCATCTTTCAGAGTTCTGAGAAGGAATACAGCTCCACTCAGGTGGCCACCAAAAGCCCAGCAGTGTCGCTGTAGGTGCCTGGTCAGCCCTCCACTTGGGGTGTGATCCAGACCTCCCAACCACCTGGGAGTCAAGGTGAAAAATAGATGTGGCAAGGTGTACCTAACCACAGCAGGCCACACCCCTCCCCCCTAACCAACTCCTAGGTTCTGCTCAGACCACCGTGAGCTTGTGGAACCCTCAGAGAATAGTTTTGCTCAGAGCCTGTATGGAAGGCGAAACTCCGGCCTGGTGTCATCTGCCTCTTTAAACTGCTCCAGGGTTCTGTTGTCCGACTGCTCCAGCGACTCAGAGTAGCCATTTAATTCTTTGCCAGGGCTGCCGGGCAACGAAGAGCATTTCATCGCTTCTGTGGAAGGTTTAATAATCATCCAATAGCAGCTCTATAGATGACCCAAAAAACTACATACAGCTATTTTCTGATGAACTTAGATGTAGCAACGTAACAGTTTCAGCACAGCATGTTGAGTAATTGTCAGTGACGTGGGGCTGGCTGCCTTCGCTGTGCTATGTTGGTGGTATCGGTAGGGAATAAAAACCCCATACATTTTACCGGAGTTTTGATGTCAACATGTCCAAAATAATCCAGCTCTGGCAGTGGAGCTACTATCTACACAACCTTCCAAATTATAATCTAAGTCAATTCTATGACTTCTGTCAACTCATTTAAGCTTGAAGTCCCATGAATGTCACCTCTTAAATAGTTCTTGACTTTCCCCCTCAGTGGGAACCATCTTAACATGAGTTCGACTCTCCTGCCTTGTCCACAAAAATCTCCAACCCGCTATGCTTGCCTGCAGTGTGTCCGCCTTTCAGTCCTTCCTCCTCTCTCCTACTGAGTCCTCTTTCATAAATCACGAATCTGAATTGGTTTTTGCCTTCAGTAGCATTCTACCTGTGTCATAAAGCCACTGAATGGCCACTCCTGATCGGGCCCATGCCTGCTCTCCAGCCCCCTTCCAGATGCTATTCCCTCAGACCGAATGTTCCAGCAGGCCAAACTATTTCTACCTCCCAAACCCAACATGCTGTTTCAGTCTCACTGCTTTGCACATGAGATCATCTTTACCTGAAATACTATCTTCTTATGCCATCTGCAAATGTCTAATAATGATTTAAAATTGATGTATGCGTTATACTAAATCTGTTCAAGAAGGGGTGAGCAGCGAGTAGTGAACTCCATGAATTACTTGGCATTCTTGCAGTTGGATGACTAACAATTACATCAATATAAATTCTACATATATTCCCATGCTGTCCTCTCCACCGCATTTCTAGGTTTCCATGTGAAATAATACCATTTAGTAAGCACATAAAAGGAACTCTGGCTGAGAATGGGAAAAACCTTTGTTTGAATGCCAGCTTTTCTATTGACTAATTCTATGACTGTAAAGCTCGGTTTTTCAATTAGAAAGTCAACCTGGCTGGTGTGGCTCAGAGGATTGAGTGCCGGCCTGCAAACCAAAGGGTCACCGGTTTAATTCCCAGTCAGGGCACATACCTGGGTTGCAGGCCAAGTCCCCAGTAGGGGGCATGCAAGAGGCAACCAAACATTGATGTTTCTCTCCCTCTCCTCCATCCCTTCCTCTCTCTCTAAAAATAAATACAAAATATGAACCTTATAATATTACTTAATATCAAAATATGCTATTTAGAGGGTTTATTTTTATTTTATTTTATAACTGGTCTTTGAATGTGGTGACTCTGTGATACATCAGCTCCCCTAAATGTCAATGACTCGAGGTTTGACTTTCAAACCAGTAACATCATGCATTTCCTGGAAGGTTGTAAAGATGCAAATTCTTAGGTCCCACCAACATTCCTGAATCAAAGCTTACATTTTAATAAGCTCTCCAGATGATTTGCATATACACTAAAATTTGAGAAGAACTAAATCATACAGCACATTTCTTATAAGCCTTCCACCTGGCAATATTTACTGCACTAAACTATTCAATACAGGATCGCCTGAGAAGGACTTAGTATAGTTATTGTAAGATTTTTTAAATCCCTACCGTAGGATATGTTTATTGATTTTAGAGAGAGAGGAAGGTGGGGGGAGAGAGGAACATTGATTGGCTGCCTGCTGCACAGGCCCAGGGAACCTGCAACCTCGGTATGTGCCCTGACCAGGAATCAAACCCCTGACCTTTTCGGTGTACAGAATGATGCTCCAACCAGCTAAGCAACCTGACCAGGGCTATAGTAATAGGCTTACATATAACAAAACACTATCATCATATATACCAAATATTGCATGTAGACTGCAGGAACCCTGTGAATATCATTGGTTAACTGCCACATTCAACATCATTTAAGAAC
>CM052540.1:187392122-187426282 GCA_028533065.1 Trachops cirrhosus | reverse complement strand
TTTTAAAGATTTTATTTATTTATCTTCAGAGGGGAAGGGAAGGAGAGAGGGAGAGAAATATCAATGTATGGTTGCTTCCTGTGCATTCCCTGCTGGGAACTGGCCTGCAACCCAGGCATGTGCCCTGACTGGGAATCAAACCGTGATCTCTTGGTTCACAGGCCCGCGCTTAATCCACTAAGCTACACCAGCCAGGGCCATTTAAGAACTTTGAGTCACTCTCTGATGGCTCTGGTTGCATGCCCTTCATCCCAGATTTCTTTTTTTTTTAATTTGAAAAGGAAACCCCAATTTTTCTTTTATTTACCTTTAAAATTTTAGTTTATTCTGTGACAGTTGTCTCAATTTTCCCCCCTTTGCCCTCCTCAGCCCGGACCACCCCCCACTCCCATAGTCCTTCCGCACCCTGTTGTCCATATCCGTGGGACATTCGTACGTGTATTTTGACTAATCCCTTCCCCTGCTTTCCCCTGGCAGCTGTCAGTCTGTTCCCTGTTTAAATGTCTCTGGTTCCGTTTTGCTCATTAGTTTATCTGTTCATTAAGTTCCTCTTTTAAGTGAGATCATATGGTATTTGTCTTTAACTGACTTGCTTATTTCACTTGGCATAATAGTCTCCAGGTCCATCCATGCTGTCACAAAGAGTGGGAATTCTTTCTTTCTGCTGTGTGGTATTCCATTGTATAAACGTACCACCATTTTTTTTTTATCCACTCATTTACTGATGGGCACTTAGACTGTTTCTACCACTTGGCTATTTTAAATAAGTTCTTTTGAATTGGCGCTCTGGGCTTCTTAGGGTATATTCCAAGCAATGGAATTGCTAGGTCAAAAGGCAGCTCCATTTTAAATTTTTTGAGGAAATTCCACAGTGGCTGCACCAATCTGCATTTCCAATAACAGTGCACTAGGGTTCCCTTTTCTCCACATCCTCTCCAACACTTGTTGTTTGTTGATTTATTAATGATGGCCATTCAGGGAGGGGTGACTGATATATTTCATCGTGGTTTTAATTTGCATCTCTCTGATGGCTAGTGATCCTGAGCATCTTTGCATATGTCTCTGGGCCCTCTGTATGTCCTCTTTGGAGAAGTGTATATTCAGGTCCTTTGCTAATTTTTTAATTGGATTGTTTGTCTTTTTGGCATTGAGTTGTATGAATTCTTTATAAATTCTGGAGATCAAACCTTGTCCAATGTATCATTGGCAAATATGTTGGTTCCCTTTTCATGTTGGTTCCCTTTTCATTTTGATGATGGTTTCTTTAGCAGTGCAGAAGCTTTTTAATTTGATGTAGTACCACTTGTTTATTTTTTCTTTTATTTTCCTTGCTTTAGGAGATATATCAGCAAAAATATTTCTATGTAGGCTATCTGAAATTTTACTGCCTATGCTTTTATGTTATCACGACTTATATTCAAGTCTTTAACCATCTTGAGTTTATTTTTGTGTATGGTGTAAGTCGGTGGTTGAGTTTCATTTTCTTGCATGTAGCTGTCCAGATCTCCCAACACCATTTCTTGAAGAGGCTATTGTTACCTCATTATATGCTCGTGCCCCCTTTGTCAAATATGAATTGATCATAAAGACTTGGGTATATTTCTGGGCTCTCGATTCTGTTCCATTGATCTGTGTCTGTTCTTATGCCAGTACAGGCTGTTTTGATTACAGAGGCCTTGTAGTGTTTTGTCCCAGATTTCTGAAAATTTCACCCATTTTGATTCCTCCTAGGTCAATATTTTATATATCTTTTTAACACGCATTACTTTCACATATTTTAGGACTTGTTCTTAAAAATTATGTCATTAGTTACTTTGCAGCTAAATTTTTATACAGCAAGTGCATTTTCAAGGAAAGAAATCAATGATGTATAGGACTAAACTTAAACATTTTTAAGAAGACATTAATCTAATGTATTTTCAGAATATATGTGAACAGAATGAAAAGTCATTAAAGGCTGCAATAATGTTAGTAGAAATCACCACATTATAATTATAAGTTGTGAATTATAAATTGCAACTATAAATTGTCAATTATATCACAGACATCATTTCAGTCCAATTGATACATTATTTATTATTAATGTAGACATAATTTACAATTAAGCTAAGCTTGCATTATCTTAAAGAAAGCATAGTATTATTAAATAAGAGATTGGAGCTAATTTTTTTTTTACAATTTAAAGACATTTATGTACTTTAAAAATACCCCTTTATCTGTCATGTTTTGAAATATTACTCACCCAGTCAAAAGCCTTAAAGAGCCTTACTATTTACATAAAAAATTCCCTTTAAGTGGAACATACTTGCAACTATTATTGCAATATAGCTTCTTTAAAATATTGTCATAATTAAAATCATTTAGATTAATTTTTTCAAGTTGTGATGACTAAGTTTTTCTATATGTGCATTTTAATATTCCAATCACAAATTAACATTTGTAAAAGATTTTTCCCTCTTCTTTATATTTTGCAGCACAGATTTTTATAGAGAAAGAGAAGAAAGCATGTTAAGCAGTAAGTGTGCTCAGGCACGGGATGTACGTCCTCTGGTTTTTGCGACCGAAAGCGTGTTTCGAGGGGATTGTGTGGGATGAGAGACTGGGGAAAGACAGCTGAGGGTGGCCCACGCCATCCTCTAAAACCACTTCACACTGCAGATGGCACCTCCCAATGCAACTGCGGTTTGGGGCAGCACTTGCTGCCTGGGGACAAACTGTTCTGCGTCAGGTGGCTGGGATGACCACCTTTGAGAGGCTTGGGAAGGACACGCCTAAGGCTGGCACAGGGCATTCCACAAGCTTCCTTATTACTTTCTGCGTCTGTGGTATGTGGCTTTCAGGTCAAGCAGTTCTCATCAGCGAGGTAATGTCTTCTGACTTCTTTGAAACTCATTGCCTTCGATGTTTCTTCCATTGAAGCCTTTTCTCGCAGTGAATTGCCTGTTTCTGATGGGGAGAGGTACAAGACGGGGCGGGGGTGGGGCAAGCAGCAGTGATCTAAGTCACTCAGAACAATGCCACATGACCTTGAACTCTGAGTGTTTACTTACAATGATGCAGGGAGATAATTAAGACCTGATACTGTTCGAACAAGAATGAGAAGAGGGTGCTTGTTATAAACAATAAGCTTTGCAGGGATGGGTGGGGCAGTGGGGGTATGGTGGGGTGCAAATGGAGACAATTGTACTTGAACAACAATAAAAAAACAATAAGGTTTACTGTTTAGAAATTCCTCTTTAGGAGTGGTTCCATTAACTGGTGGAATCCCTTTTCATTTGCAAGCACTCCTGTGTGACCACCTAGGAATAAGCAAGCACACATTTCTAAAAGAAATAAAGAATATACTTATAAAGATTGCACTCAATATAAATAGACAGTAAAGGATAAAAATAATTTTAAGTTGTATAAAATGTTTTGAATAGAATACTTATTTCCATAGAAATTGCTATTCTTAAATTAGTGGAAGATTTCTATCCTCAGATTTAAATCATATATACATTTTTCTTTTTCTCTATTATAATATCTCCACAAATAGGCATATTTTTAAGTGATGCATCACCATAGAGATATTTACCTTAAATGTGTGAATGCGTCTTTGACTATCAAATCCTGGATTCAGATCATAAAAGCACAGAAAACATATACAAAACAGAAGAAATTTAAACATAATATGTAGAGAAAGGATTTATGTTCTTCCAAAAAGGTAAGTATTCACCACATGAAAATATTCAGGATTTCTCCCAGGGAAGTAGGTCCACTATTGCCACTACCACAACATGTAGACCTACTGTGGAGGTTGCACACAGTGAGCCCACATGTTCTGCTCCTGAGATGGGACGCAAGGACATGAAGTATGGCTAACATATGTCCCACATTAGTTTCTTATTCCTTGTCAAATGAAATCATCCTCTGTGAACCCAAGACCTGTTCATGATAGAAGAGTTTTTGCCAATCTGAGCAGCTTTTGGCTTACGTTTACCCAGATGTTTTGCTTTTTCCAACAGATGGCCCTCAACGTTGTATTTCTATTTCAGTGGCTGCTGCCGAGTGAAGTGTGTCCTGGATCCCTTTGACGTCTCCTTCTGACAGCTTCACAGTCAGGCCGGTCACATTCTCACATAAAACGTCACAAAACAGAGGCTGACACAAAGCACCAGACATGCGAACCGTGTCATTTATAAAAATGCTCCTGTATTTGTGAAAAGTTCATGTGCTCTTGTTAGATCATCTCTACATAGGTGGCATGCAATAAAGAATTATAGCAAATGCCCATTACAAGTGTCGTTTACATGTTTAGGGACCTTGGGTATTCCAAACAAGGGGCTCGATTAAGGACGTCATCATCCACCTCACCGGACTTTCAATCATTTCAGCCAGTGTGTACGAGCTACCGGTGGTGTGTTATAGTCCATCAAGATGATGTTCAATTTAGATTTACTTGATAAAGGGAGATTGGGCGTGGTGCCCTTTCTAATGTCACATCAGCACCTTCAGCGTCTCCCCCAAGAGATAACTCAGGCACTCAGATACAGAGAGCAATGGAACAGTCCACTCTCTCAGATTCATTTTTAGTTAAAGTGTTACTAAATCTAGGCTATGTATAACTATGCAGAGCTTTCTAGTTTCTGGAACTGCTTGTATTTATGCAAATTTCAAAGATGGCATGAGATTTTCCCTTCCAAACTATAGATATTTTGTATGTTTCCCCCCCCATTATTTGCAGGATTCAATATCGAATTAAACCTAAATAAATTTACATGTATCAGGGATATTTAAAAAGTCACTTGGAAGAGCCTTAACTTTTGAACATTTCTAGTACATATCAAATCATTTTAGTTTTTTTAAGTTTTATAACTTTTTTCAGAAATGAAGGGCCAGATGTGTTAATAGATTAACAGCATAAGCAGACTGGAGGAAGAAGAAAGTAAGAGACAAAGTGTAAGGTATGGCATTAAATGCTGGGCTTAAATGAGTGAAAATCAGGTCCAGACAAAATGGCTCAATTCAGATCTGCACAAGAAATACACGTTTAAGGACTGAAATGAAAATTGTCACAGACCAAATACTGATTTTTTTAATTGAACAATATTGTTTGGCACAAAGAGCAAATAAACAATTAAAACAAGATAAAACAATCTATACATCTCACTGCCCTATAACTGAGAGTTTTATATTTTACTTAGTTCCTCCAGAGCAGATACATTTTTACTCTGCCTTTTCTCATTTGTCCTCTACCAGAGATTTTCTTTAGGTCACTGCTGTATGTTCATGTGCACTGTACAATTCTATAACAAAAGTTGTTAAACTGAAGCACATAAGCCAACCACCCATTTTCATACAAAACAAAAAAGTTGCATTGGAATGCAGCCACGCCCACTGGTTTCTATACTGTCTATAGCTGCTTTTGTGATACAACAGACCCAAGGAGTATTTGCTACACAGACCACATGGCCCGCAAACTAACAGATTTATTAGCTTGCGCTTTAGGACAAAACTTCGCTGGGCTATGTCTTAATACTGTGAGTGAATGGTAAAGTTCTTTCCAAGGCTTTTCCATGTTATAATAAAATTCCTGTCTATATTTATGTACATTGCAATTTATCCTCTTTTTATATTTTTCGCTAAAGAAACATAGCAAGGGTTACTGAATGAAAACATATACATAGTTCTGTTCACTATAAAATTGATTTCAAAAGTTTTGTACACGCAGCCACAAGTATAAATTAATATAAGTGATCTCCCAGTTTAAAGGATTTAAGAGAATTTTGTCAATATTAAACATTTTTATGTATTTTAATTTAAAATATATGATTAAATCAGTAAACTTAAATCACATTCCAACCCTATTCATTTCTATAGCTGCTGATCTTTATGCTAAATAGTTTCATTGTTATTCAAGAAAGTGGTACAATACAGGTGACAATAAATATTTTAGACAAATTTCCAGGCACTCTGAAATCTGTTTCGATGCTGTCACATTACTGCATGCAAGATTTAGGGAAAGCCACTAAAACTTGCAGGATCTGTTTCTTCTTTTTATTTTGTTTTGTTCTGAAACATATACTTAACCAGACCATAAAACTACTACGATCATTAAAAGAAATAACATTGTTGAACGTGCTTTGAAAACCCTAACAATCAAAACCGGGTTATTCTTCTACAGAAGTGAAAAATACTTTCATATTTATGAACAATCTATTTTCAGTTAAGTCCTAGTAACGTGTATTTGCAGATGTCATGTGTTCAACATTTGGACGGTAATCACAGCCCCGTCTGAAAGACAAATGTCAAACGTTTCAGCTTCTACAATAAGCATCTTCACGGAGCAGAGATCAAATTCTGTTCCAAGCAGTTCGGCACCTGTGGTAATCTTTGTGTTTCATGGTGACATTCTGCTGCAAGCATCAAAGTTTCACAGCAATGAAAGAGAGAAAAAGTCAGACATCGGTTTACCTGACACGGGGCTCGTACAAACACCCTAAACTCGCGGTCTCTAATAAACGGGGTGGTGCTTTGTTCTCAAAAGCATTCATGACAAGCCTCCTCCTTTCTCCAGCACTAACATGGATGGAGAATTGCAGAGAAAAATAAGGGAGATTAAAGGCCTTTATTTCTATATTGTTAAATTATAGCAGCTTGAGCAAATCGTCTCGTTGTCATCGAATGGAGGAGTTTGTTGAATGGAGTGGGACCCAAATTCACGCCGACACCTGATTTGTCATGGAAGATAAAAATCCAGCGTTATTTGACTCAGTTTTAAGAACCTGGCTAAAGAGGATTTTTGTCATATCTTTTTTGATCCTTCCTCGCTTATAGAACTATACTTCACGGCAGTTCGGGAAGTAATGGCAGACGATGACATTCGAAAGTTCTTCCCTAACAAACCTCATCATCTAGTTTTTCCCCAAGGAATTCCTTTGATGTTGCATCACAGGGAGGGTAGCTAGCAAAGGTTAAACGCATGAAGAAAATTCTTAACATATTTGCGATGAAAAAAGACAATTGGATGCAAAATTTTGCACCAAGATCACCAAGACTGGGAAAAAACAATGGAATGACTATATGTAACTATAGTCGGCATTTAAAAAAATGAAATTTCCTATTTTTTTAAAGATTTTATTTATTTATTTTTACTGGGGACCAGCCCACAACCCAGGTATGTGCCCGGAAGGGGAATCGAAATGGTGACCCTCTGCTCTGCGGGACAGCGCCCAGCCAACTGAACCATGGATGAGGGCAAAGTTTCCCACTTCTCCATCGAATGCCAGCAGAGCAAGAAGTAGCTGAGCTCCTCTGTCTTCGTTTATCAAATCATTGAGTTCAATAGGGGCAAATCCTCTGCCTGTAGGATAGTAGAGGTTTGGGGATCTAGGCTGCATAAAAATATGCACCAATGGATCTAGCAAAGGCCATTTCAATGCTGTAATCGATGGACCAATGCCTCTCAGCGCCACCTGCATAATGATGTTATAAAATAAACATGGCGGATCCTAATTTAGAGCCACCTGGCTTAGTGGGTTTAGGTATGGCTAACGAATACATTTAGTAAGAGCACTTGCCAATTTATTTAAGACCGACGTACTGTGCCAGCTTTAAATCATTGTCATATGGAATATATAACATGAG
Organism: Trachops cirrhosus; assembly: GCA_028533065.1. Taxonomy (NCBI): domain Eukaryota; kingdom Metazoa; phylum Chordata; class Mammalia; order Chiroptera; family Phyllostomidae; genus Trachops; species Trachops cirrhosus. Next base: position 187,418,656 of record CM052540.1, on the reverse strand, counting down.
CGTTTAATTCATCCATGAGGTGACCTGACCACAGATGACAAAACCTACACGCAGAGTGGCAAGGCTAGGAGCTGAGGAAAAGACAGGGTGCTGTTCCCTGTTCCTCTCCAGTTGCATTTCCATATGGTTTTAGCGGTGATTCAGGATTTCTCTTTCTTAATATTTAGCTCCTTATAAAAACTACTCCTTCCCCTCTGCCTAACTAGGGCAACTATTTTTTTTCCACATTTCAATCTGAAGGTCCTTCGTTCCCTCCCTGGAGGCCAGATCTGCCTTTTCTGGGCACCGCCCTGGAAGCCAGGACCGGAGTGGCGGTCCAGCCCCAGTCCCTCACAGAGCATCATCTCTGCACTCGGAGGGTGCAGGTAACGGCCCTACTTCAGGGGGCTGTAATGGGGATAAAAAGGACGCCTCACAGGGACAGTGTAGAAGGCTTGAACAAATATGGCCCCTCACACTGACATGCAGAACTTTTATATCATTGGAATCTTACTTGTCAAAAGGTTTAGTTGCTTCGTTTGTAAATCGCCTAAATGACCAGGAGGATCATATGCTCTGAGATAGTCTGTGTTGTGTGCATCTTCAGTATCACCCACCTGTCTAACAAAATGTTTGTGCGCTGGAGGTAAGTAAAGGAGTAACAGGTGAATAGAAGAATGAATGAACCTTCTTGGTCTTGATTTCCATCCCGTGATGTCACTCTGGAAGACACTCACTGCACATTAGTTAGCGTATTTGTTTTAGAAAGAGAGCTACAGAGATGAACTGTGTTAGAATCCACATTGTAACAGTGGAAATTTAATGGTAGAAAATTTTACACTCTTCCCACCATTCTGTTGACATTGTTCCTGTAAGTGCGAACCCTGACTAATATGTGGCTTACAGATGAACAGCATGTTTGTGTAAGAATTCCAAGAATTAGTTTCAAAAGATGCAGGCCCTGACCTTCAGGCATCCCAGCTCTGGGAGATCTGCTGACCTTCAACCGCAGACCCAGGATGACGTGAAGCCGGGATGACTAAACCAGGATGATGCACCCCGGACTGTCACTTGCCTTGTCGGAATGGACCGTGCTCGTGGGCACAGAGATCTTTTCAGCCTCTGCCCCTTGAGCTCTTTGTCCTGTTCCCCTCTCCCTCCTTATAAAACCTCTGCCTCCAAAGACGTGGAGGTGGGCTTTGTGACATGCATCCCCCATCTTGCAGATGGCCGCTGGCATCTGCAAATAAACCACTTTCCTTTGCATCAGCACCTGCCTCTCGACTATTGGCTTTCATAGTGGCGGGTGGCCAGACCTGCTTTTGGTTATAGTATGACCCAGATAAAAATGCTTCCCGTGGTGACCAAGAGGGCACATGAATACCCGGGAAGCTTTGGGATATTTTGAACTAAATACCAAGTATATATCTAACTCTCTCACTTCACACTCTATTCCCCCACAAATGAACTGCTGAACCAATTAAAAATATCAGCAAACATAATTCCCTAAATAATAAACCCGGCCAGGTTTTTCCTGGCCAACAATATCTACTTTTATTTACCTTATAAGTAAAAAAAAAGAATTCTAAAGTTCAACATTGCCAATTTGTAATGCAAATTTATGCTCATTTCAATTTTATCTTGTCTTTATTTTACCAAAGAGAGAGTAATAGCCAGGTTTTAATATGGGAGAGAAACAATGGAAAGAAATATTTTTCTCTTAAGATGTGTATGTGATGTTTTCCCTTCAACCCACTGCATGCTCTGTATAAAGGTCCCCTTTGTGTTGCTCTTCAGGAGAACCCTCCCAGCACTTGGTCCATTTGGCTTTGTGGTCCCTTCTGTTACTGGATGTCCTGCTCATCATCTCACAGCAAAAGAACGATAAAAACCAACCAACAAACAAACAAAAAACACCTCCAAATTCCAAACCAGAACAACAACAACAAAACAACAGTAGCCACAGCTAGTAATGATAATGTCATACCTTCCAAAGGCCAGCAGCGAGGATTTTTGGATTACCCACAGTTTGGGATAATCTTCACTCCCAATCTCCTCCATTATTAGCGTGCATAATTGAGAATTCCCTGCACGTAACCTGACTTCTCTGCAAAAGAGCCATAAAACGCTCTGGCCCTTAGAGTAGTTTCAATGAATGAAATTAATTAAGAAAAAGAATTTGAGGTCCTGGGATGGGAATCATTGCAAAGCGATTTTAAATTACAGTGTCGTGACTGGATATTGGAGTCAATTCTTTGATCTCCTTTCTCGTTAACAAGATGATATGATATTTTAAAGGCAATCATTCCATTTTGCAGGTCTGCTGACATCACAAACCATCCGACACAGTATGGAAATAAGATACCCACTTCTCTCTGCTTCCTCTTACTGAATTCATTCCGTGACCTTGCAGTTATTAAATACAGGCCAGCTTGCCCTCTCAGACCTCAGGCAGCCTCTTTTTTAAAGTAATTTCTTACTCCCCAAGATTTCTACTAAAATTTGATGCTTAAAGATCACTTAATGGAGGCAACCAATTTATCCCTGTCCCTTGGGTGGTCCCCCAGGGCTGTCTTTGCTGTTTTAATACAATTACAAAATGCTTCCAGGCTCTGTGAGCTTGGTTATACAAGAGGGTTATGGCAACAGAGACTGTTTTCTTTGGGAAATTGTTACAAAGTGCTGACCTTCTGAAAGCATACAGCACTCTGAAAAGCCCAAAAGCCCAGATGCTCGACACTGTGAGAGGCAGCAGCCAAATTCTAGAACCAGAGGTTGGAGTTAAAGCGCAGGACGCGCTGAACCAAGACAAGAAGGAAGAGAACTTTCTTTCAGGAACACTTATTTCATGTCCTGTAGCCTGGACTCAAACAACATTTCTTTGTCGACTCTCCAGCGTGTTCAGAAGACGCTGACCTCGGAAGGGCTTTGGGTCTCACACTCGGAGCCGAGTTGGAGCAAGCCCAGGACGATTTCGGAGGACTGCAGTGAGACGCAGGAGCTCCTTTGATGCCCAGCCGCCCTCGTGTTAAGTATCAAGAACTTGCCGCAAACAAGTTAAGTATACCATCCCGACAATAAGCGGGAAAGCATCGGTTCCAGCCTCAGGTTTTGTCCCTGTTCTTTACAGGGCATGGCTGGAAGCCACAGCTTGTTTACAGAAACAGGCGTTTCCAAACCCAGCCGGCAGATGTGAGGGAGGGCATTCCCTGGAGGCCGGGAGGGGCCGGGGGCGGGGAGGTCCGTGCGAGGCTCCCTCCACCCACAGAAGCGTTGGCCGTGGCAGCGGCAGTCACCCCATCCTCTCGGAGGGCAGGGCAAAGCATTATGGGATGCACTGGACGCTCTTCAAACCCACGGGGATCTCCCATTTCCATTCAGTTTTTTGAGTCTGTTCTGCCGTGTGATGAGGGCACAGACATGAAGAAGACTATAGACCCTTCCTTCAGACCTGGGGGTTCATAACGCACCTTTGCAGAAGCAAGGGGCCAGGGCAATGCAGCAAGCAACAGCCTTAAGGCTAGACCGGCAGCATTCCTAGTCCAGTGATTTTGTTGCACGTAGAGTTTACAAGAATTTTGAAATGCAGTCACAGTAGTTGAATAAGCAGTTATGTGTAATCATACGGACTAGAACTTGATCCACTTATTGTTCCACGAGTTTAACAATTTCCTTATTAATAGGCATTTACATTCATTTCTTGTATTTTCATCTACTTAGATTTTATTGTGTATAACATGAACGGCGTAACCTTTGAGTATTTCTCTTGCATGGAGTGTTTGCAGGGCAGGTCCCTGGGAGCTAAGTTAAGGAGACATAGCACAGGGCTCCTTCCCGGTTCCTGGATGCAGTTGGATGGTCCAGGTTAAAGAATAACAGAAAGAAAGTAAATTGCTTCTCTCTTTTTTATGTCATCTTTACTGCATTTTTTTCATTGCCATTTAGTGCCTTTTATACCCCCTCCCTCAGCAATCACAGTGCCTTCTCTTCACCACTTCAATTTCCTCTTGAGTCCAATTTTCTACATACTAAAACACATCGGTTGACGAGTGTTAATAATTGTAGCAGCTCTGTGATAATCACCTACCCTTTAAGAGGGGGTGAACTTTCAGGGTACTTCGAGAACTGCAAAATAGATGGCAAAATAACTAGCCTGGAAAACTTGTGATGAGATCATGGAAGGTGGAAAAAGAGTGAATATTGTGCTCATTGTCGGAAAGTGACTTTAACTTCTTTTCATTGGAAATCAAACAACTTGCTACTGAAGCAAGGCAGGATGTTAGCAGATAGATATTATTAGTTTTACTGCACATACATGATATATGTATACGTGTGTGTATATATGTGGATATAGATGTAGCTAGCAATATAAATAGATATAGATACAGATATAGATATAGATATAGATATAGATATAGATATAGATACAGATACAGATATAGATACAGACAGTGGGTCTGGGACCTGCTGCAGGTCTGCTCCACGCTGTGTGAGTAGCGGGTCTGCTTTGGAATCCAAGGAAAGGGCGGCCCCTACCGGGACCTGCCAATCTGTGGCAGAGAGGAAGAGCTAGAGAGCCGACGGAGCCCGGCCAGGCCTACTGACCCTCTGCTCGGACAGGACACAGGTGCCCCGTCGGTGGGCAGGGGTACCCAGTCCATCTCAGTCAGGTGGTAACAGGAGGTTCTGACCTTTCCCCATCAGGGACAATTGAATATTTGGAAACAAAGACACAGTCAAGCAAAACTTAGTGTCTTTTATTCAACAAGTATATTTTGAGTACATCCTATGTGGTAGGTATCGTGCAGAGATTCAGGGATTTAACTATAACTAAAGAGACACAGCTCCTACTTCAGAGCCCCTACCTTCTAGAGTGGTAAGTGCACATTAAATCAATATATTTTGTAAGTAGCTATATAATTATAATCATAATTTTGTGACGCACCTTCTGTCACTGATAACCTGAGACACAAAATGCTTATTTAATTTGAGACCTATTAAACAAGATCAAGTAAGACAAAGAAGAATAAGCACTCAGATATCCTCAGATTCTTGCCTACTTTATCCAGGACGTATTTTCTAGTGGAGGGCCATTCCTGCCTCATCCCACTGCCAATATGTACGTAAACTAAAGGGCTGGGTATCCCAGTAACCTCACCGGACCACAGAGTCACCAGTAACGTACATGTATCGGCAGCTGTGGCCAAAGGACTTAAATATTTGAAGGGCTCAACTCTTTGAAGATACCACGTAAGTTTACAGAACATGCCCGCAGGCTGGGCATTCAGCCAGTTCCGGTCCCGGTGCTGCGTCCCTGGGGACACACAGAGCAACAGCGACCACCGACAGGCACTGCCCTCTGGTTGACCGACTCTCAGGCACTGTTCTGAGCGTTCCTGTGTACTGTGTGTTATTTCCACTCCGTTCCAATAACAGTTCTACGCAGAAACCACCACCAACCCCGCCCCCCGTTTCTATAGATACGAATGCTAAGGCATACCGGATTTGAAAAGCTGGCTGAGGTTTACACTACCATAAAATGGCAGACCCTGGATATCATAGAGCAAAAAGAATGTCAAGCTGCAGTTGAGAAAAGCAGTTTTCAGTCCTTGGCGCTTTTCTTGCTGCCTGTGACCTCACTGGCCAGTCGTCGACACTGTGATACAGAGGCCTGGCTGAAGGGAGGCTCCTTCCTGCTTGCCCTTGGGAAAATGCACTTGTGCATTTTCAAACAGCTCGTAAAGCTAGTAAGTAAAAGTTACAAGCAGTACTTCCTAAGGTCAATATTATGAAATGAGAAATCACACAACTAGAGACCAAGTGTCTTTTCCTACGCTTTTGCGGGTTTTAAGAAAGTGCCCTGTGAGTTCCAGAAGCACCTGTGCACCAGCACTGGGTCAGCCGGACACCGCCGTGCAGAGGTGCCTATCGCCACTGCTGCTGGGCTGTCTGCTCAGGGTCGGTGCTAACCAGACGTGGTCAGAGGGCTTAATTAATCCCTTGCTGTTTGCATAAGCACTCACTCCATAGTCTCGGTGTCAGGTTGTTTTTTTACACTCAGTATATTTTATTTTTTAAAATTGATTTTTAGAGAGAGGCAGGAAGAAAGAGAGAGCATTCAATTTGTTGTTCCACTTATTTATGCATTCATGGGTTGATTCTTGTATGTACCTTCACTGGGGATCAAACCCACAACCTTGGCACATAGGGGACGGGACGATGCTCTAACCAATTGAGCCAGCCAGGGCAATTTGATGTCAGATTTTCAATGAATGATATTATATGCATGAATTAAAATACAAAAAGCAATGTCAAGCACTTTTCAGTAACTAAATAATGTATTCCTATTCCCTCTGAACAACCAGAGTCACCCGTCCCATTACAGAGAAAGGAAGCTGAGTCACAGCCTCTTCAGAGCTTAGCTAATCTCATCTGTCACCGGAACACAAGCCACCGTGTTAGTTGTTACCTTAATGATTCCATCTCATGATTTAGTGTTAGAGTCAGGCAGACATGGATTTAAACCTACCTTGGCTGTGCAGTAGCTTTGTAATTTAACCTTTCTGACTCTCAATTTATTCATCCAAAAGATAAGAATACTAAATTCTCATGACTTATTGGAACTTTGCATTAAAAATAGGAATAAATGTTTAATATAGTGTGTGATGTCATCATTACTCAAGATGCCATCCTTAAGTTGTCAATATGACATTTTAATTACTCTTTTATTTATTCTTATCAAAATTAGCAAGCCTCTTAAACATGGAGTATAAACCTGCCTATTTTCCTGAAACAGAATATGAAAAGCCTGAAGTACCAGTGGATAATGCCAATAATACATTACCAATTTTTACCTAGAACATTCAGTTCCCTACCCCTTCTAAAAAACTAGAAAATAGTAGCAGAAAGTCATTGGCAATACATTATTCTAAATACAGTCTCTTGCATCATACCTATCCTATTTGGGTCCCAGTTGAGTCACAAGCCTGAAAATGTAAAGCCTAACACATTTCATAGGAGTTTGCATTTGTTTAGTGAACACTTAGCGTTGGGCCAAGTCAGTCATCTTCTGCAGCAATTCAACTCATGTGAGGGCGGACGTCTCACAAAGCAAGTTACCTCCTGGGGAGTGGTGGGCTAGGACTCGGGCATGCACTTCCATCGGTTCACCGGTATTATTGTAAAGGCTACTCAATATTCACATCTTTATATGACGCAGATCGCATCCTCAGCACTCCAGAGGGGTATCGTTTGGTTTGTGCCCAGAGGGAGGAAGAGTAAGCAGGCAAGTCTTAAGACATTACTCCCAGATGTAATCCATACTGATTTCTAAAGAGCTTCCATATACAGACAAACACACACACACACACACACACACATCTATTTCTAACATAATTTAAGAAATAAGATCTATAGTGATTGGACACAACAACTAAAAATGAGTGGAAAAGCTATGCTTTATGTTTTGCTTTGTTTTTTGTTATTTGAGCTTTTTTTGGTTTGCCGTTGCAAATTTCCACAATAAAATACACACCATTAACAAAAAGTAGATCAAATTATTATTACCCATAATTCTAAATTAAAAGATAATGACCTTGTTATGGACATTAGCCATAAGAGGATTTGGATCTTTTTTTTTTTTGCCACCTTCTAGAATTTCATTTGTATAAGAAGAGGAAATCCAATTAGGCAGTGTTTTGTCATTACGCCTGTTTTCCAAAACTGTCTCTCTACTAAACTTTGTAGTTTGGTTTTGGTGGGGTAAGTGTTTGCAACAGTAAACTGAAAAATGAAAGTATGGAGTGAATAATAATTTTGTGACTGAGGATATAACTTTAAAAATAGCACGAGTATAAAATATCTTTGCACTCGTAAAAATTTTATATCATGGCAAACAGACACAGAACTGAGCTTATCAAAAATGTACTCCCCTCGGTTTAATTGATAATGTCTTGTGGACCCTCTTTAATTATTCACATTTCCTTTAACAAAGTGTTACTGAGCACCTCGTACGTACGATCACTGTCACGTGCAGGAAATACAAGCTAATTATAAAAAGGTCTCTTCCCTCCCTAAGTAGCAATATCCAATGTAAAATAAAATGCAACTCTGCATGTTGAGGTCTACAATAAAGGTATATCGGGGGACAGTGGTAACCCCAAGAGGACTCTTGGTCCTGCTAAGGAGGTGGAGGGAAGACCCCACAAGCATAATGCTTAACCTGTGATTTTTAAGAATGAGCTGTAGGTAGGTATTGAGAGTTAGAGTCAAAACTGTACTGTTCAAAACTACTGCTCAGAGCTCGGGCTGAGGATCCGCAAACCTGGCTTCAACTCCTGACTCTAATATACTTCCTGGCCGGGCGATGCCTTTCCATCTTTGCTCTGTTGTCACTCATTCTTCCAAAGTAACATTCTTTATAATCCTGGTTTCAATAATCATGTGCTTACAAGTGATTTACAAATCTACATCTCCAACCAAGATCCTTTTGTTGAACACCACACCATAAATCCAACTACTCATTACCCATTTCCACTAAAATATCCCTTAGGCCATTTAAGATTAATATGTCCCAAACTGAATTTATCATCATGCCTGGTAACATGATTATTTTTCTTCCCTTTCCTTTTCTTTTCTTCTTTTTGTCCCTCACTTGGTGAATGAGTCTATCCTACAATTAATCACTCAAGCAGGAGACCTGAGAACATTCCAGTAGCTTTCCTGCTTCATCTCTTACCTGAGATCCTTTCTCTGGGTTCTAATCTACATTCATTTGCCTAATACATGTACTCTTCTTTCTCACCACTTGAACCAGGGTGGAGATTTTATTTGATTGGGGTCAGGGGGTGGGTGGGAGATACAGGAGTGGACCATTTCAATATCTTCCCATATTCCTCTACATTTTTTTAATGATCAGATTTGCTTTGTTACCTTGTGCGGGTATGGACAACAGCCTCCAGGTCTCCTGTCTATGTGCATCCTCAACTCCAGTATCTTCTCTTCACTGTTTCCAGGGTTCCTTTTCTAGGAAACCGGCTTTGTCGTGTCGCTCTTCAGCTCGCAGTCCTTCCTATGTTCTTGCAGGTGAAACTCAAACCACTTCCCAAGGCCCGATGTAATTTTGCCCCTGACCTCTTCACCAGCTTCATCTCATTATTACTCTCCCATTAAACATCTTTGCTCCAGCAAGGTAGAATTACGCACATGTCTCTAAATGTACCAGTCTCTGCATTCTTGGCTATTTTATTTTTTTATTTTTTACTTGTATCTACAACATGCCATTTATTAACCACACTGACCTGGCTCGACCAGCGTCACAGAGATGAGGAACAGATCTGCAATTCCCCAGAAGTTGTCACCAAAGTGTCCCCTACTTACATCCTTATGTCAAACCAAAGTCCTCCCTTGCTCTTTTTTTTTTTACATTTTTCAATTATAGTTGACATTTCATGTTATGTTAGTTCCTGGTATACAGCACAATGGTTAGATATTTATATAAATTATGAAGTGACCACCCCAGTAAGTCTAGAACGGCACCATAAATAGTTATTACAATATTATTGACTACTGTCTCTCTCTCTCTCTCTCACACACACACACACACACACACACACACACACACACAGAAACACACCCACTACACATTTCTGCACCTGCCATCCCCTATAAGTACAATACCCTAATATCCTTCTTATACCTTTCTAAATGGGATTAGCTCTTTAAACTTTAACACATAGGTTAATATTCTAGGAAGCCTTTCTTGTAGGCTTCTCCCCCTTCCTTCTTGAATCAGCTGGGTCAGGTGCCCCTTCTGCACTTCATACATGACTGTAACTGTTTCCTTTTCTAATTTCTCTGCCAGCCTGCCAGCGATTTAAATGCAACAATGGTATGAATATCTACAGAAATAAACACTGAGCTTAGCACACAGTAATAACTTAATAAACGTTTCTTGAAATGAAGCCGAAGACAGTTCACTTTTGCAGTTGGTAACTGTTCGCCATGTGACCTCTTCTCTTCCCAAGCCTGTTCCTTGGCTCATCTGCCTCCCTTTCGGAGCTTCTCCAACGCCACCAGACATCCCCCTTAACAGTACTTCTTGGCTGCAAAGCCTCTTTCATTTTTCCCTTTGTCTACAACGGTGCTCCTCAGATGAGGATGGTTTTGCACCTAGGAGATACTTGGAAATATCTGAAGACATTTCTGATGGTCACAACCGGACTGGAGATGCTGCCACTGGCATCGCATGGACACAACTCAGGGATGCTGCTAAACACCGGACCACGCAGAGGACATCCTCCCACAACAAAGTATTACCGGGTCCAACGTGTCAAGGCTGAGAAACGCTGGTCTGTAATGAATGAATAAACATGCCAACCGTCAATCTGCATGCCTAGGAAACACACTCTCCAGTAATGTGGAAAACGAGGCAACGAGGACCTGACTGCGGCGGGCCAGCTGCCCACCTGCTGGCTGGTGAAAACAGCTGCTGCGTCGGCCTCGGACTTCAGGGCAGTCCTGTGTGGCCCAGCAAGCTGCGCCACAGTGCAGCCAGGTGCAGAGGGTACCACTAGTCCTGACTGGGCAGCCACGCCAATGAAACCTCCTATTGTAGCATGTAAAACACAGACATGAAAGGTGTTCACAAATGTTTGTTATATGCGAAATAATATTAATGTGGTAGAGAGGAAGCAATGTGGCTCCATGACTGTCTCAGTGGGGAGGAGTAACAACAGCACCGTAAAAAAACGATGCTCAGTGGCCTCAGGAAGGCAGTTAGAGCTGACCAGTTACCATCCCTGTCACTCACATTTTACTTTGCAACTCAGAATCCAAGGAATTTATTGACCTCGTCCTGTTCGCAGCCCTCTTTGTGCTGAAATCCTGTTAGGGTAAGGGGAAGTAGCTAAGGGCCAACAATGTTAGATGCTACTTTGCAATTGCACCTATGCCAACAAGAATTTAGTGGTATTGGGCTACACACTTGCATGTGAATTGCCAGGTATGACCTCTGGCCTGATTTCCTGTGGGCGCAGGAATGGACACGCTGCCTTGACTTGGCAGTGAGGCGGCGTCGGGCAACCTGTTCCACACCGAGAGAGTAATAACCAAGTGAGAACCAGGAATTAGGCATTGTAATAATACACGTGTTTTTATGGAAACTGTGCAGTTGTCAAAATTCGCTCTGTAAAAAATTCGCACAAGGAGTTTTGGGACAAGCCATGTTACCCTGCAGAGGATTAAGCCTCTTGGGGTATTTCCAGAGCATCAATTCAATAACATCTGCTTCAAATTTCTATACGTTCTATTTCCCTGGAAACTAAAAATACTCTGAATTTAACATAAACTGACCCTCTTTGTAGCTTATTTTATTTATAATGACTCTTGATAGTCTTTGATTCCAAACAGACACTCCAAGATCTTTTTATTTTTCTGAACAACAATGAATTGCCATGTAACTTTCTAAAAACAGCTTCAAGAAGTTAAACTTCATTTATTCAACTTACTTCAATTGCTAACTTGTGGTAATTTGGAAATCACTCACAGGTAAACCTCAATCAGAGGCGCCCCATCTCAAAAACAAAGACAAAACAAAACAAAATCCATCAGCCAATAATATAGTTCGTTGCTTCTCCATTTATAAGAATCCAAGTGACAAGATAGCAAAGAGGAAATTGTGAGAATAATAAACAAGCAGGGCTATCTACTGTCAAAAAAGGAACAGACCTAGGACTTGGTTTTGATGTTCCCAAGTCTTATTTTGACCATCAGTAAAAAATCTGCTGCTAGCTATAGTGCCGTCTTCCCCGGTCTGCAATTTCTCAGTAAATATGAATTCCTCACAGTGATGGTACCACCCCACTCCCCTCCCCTTCCCTGACTTACGCATGTGGCATCGATAGGCTGCCTGCCCACACATTACCTGTGATTTTTAGCCGCTGACAAAGCCTACCAAAGGCGCTACATGTATTCTGCCAATCGCCTGCTCTGTACCTAACAGAGAACTTGCCAGACGTCCTTGGTCCTTGTAAAACTAGCCAACTGTAGCTCTTTCAGTAGAGTCTACTTTTTCCATGGAACAGTGAAATATCTTCTAAAGATTATTACTTTATTGCTTTTATTGTCTTGATAGAATGCATATCTATAGCTCAGAGGTGTAGACGAATAATTTTTCTTTTGTTTAAAAGATTTTACTCATTTATTTTTAGAAAGAGGGGAAGGGAAGGAGAAAGAGAGGGAGAGAAACATCAACGTGTGGTTGTCTCTTGGGCACCCCACACTGGGGACCTGGCCTACAACCCAAGCATGTGCCCTGACTTGGAATTGAACCAGCAACCCTTTGGTTCTCAGACTGGCACTCAGTCCACTGAGCCACACCAGCCAGGGTGGATAATTTTTCTTAAAAGGCCACATTCTACCACCCTCTAGAGCTCTCCATAAGAATATGCTTATAATATATGGTATCTTTAGATAGAAAAAGCCAAACCCAGCTTTTGCAGGTGGTCTTAAACTTTAGATTACCCTCAACACACTTGGATATATTACACAAATTGAGTTGCAATATATGCAACTAGCAAGGGTTAAATACATATGGAAGTTATCAATAGTGGATTTCTAAACATTTTTCCAGTATAAATTCATGATCTTACAGCTTCTTGAGCCTAGAATCAATAGAGTATTCAAAGTCAGGATATAATAGTTTTTTAATCTGTTCATAAGGCTTTAGTTTCAGCACCCTGCAAAAGATTACTGACTATGCTTTGTAGATGTTATACTTTACTCTGTAACGAAGACTACTCTAAATTAAAATAAGTTGTGTTAAACTAATTTATACCCACAATTATTGTTAATTAATGAGATTTCACTCTTGTCTGTAATGATTTTATCTAATTCCCAGAAAAAGCAGGCTAGAGAGAGGCCAGCCAGGCAGTTAAGAATCAGGATAGATTATGTGACTCTAATATCTATGTAGTTTATGGGAGGTAGAAATGATAGCAAGTTCATAATTATGGAAGTAAAGGTGAACTTACAGGACATACTATGCCCAGGTAGCTCATGTCTTACAGGGAATACCTAGACCAAATGCAGGATATAAAACAGGAACATCAATTCAGGAAACTGAGAGCAAAGATGAAATTATACAGCAACGCTGTATCTACACAACTAAAGACGTTAAGAAAAGGAGTAAGTTGATTCAGTGTGACAGTGTCAAAGTGAGTGGGAATTCACGAAATAACACACAAATGCAGAGTGGAGTCTAATGATCACAACAGGAAATTTTAGTTTTATTCCAACTAAACTGAAGTCATAATTCTGTTAAGCAAGAGACTAACATGATCTGTCTTACAATTTTAGTTGAACATCTGTTTCCTGTGTAGAAAACACATTGCGGGGGAAGGCATGTATATAAGCATAAAGATATACATACCAGTTGTCCACATAATAGTGGCTTGGACTAGAATGGTGACAATAGAAATAAGTGGGGAAAGATTCATGGATTTGAGATATATTTCGGATGTAGACACAAAAGAACTTACTGAAAAACAAATGGTTTGATGTCAGACAGGGAAAGGAGGACTCTTAGCTTCCTGGCTTGCTCACTGTGAGTAGATGGTGATGTCATCATCTGTCAGGAGGTTCGTACATTTTGGGCATGACAAGTTTGAGCCATCCATCCAATAGACAGGGGGCTGCACGAAAATGGAGCTCAGGGAATGATCTGGCCCAACAATATGAACATGAAAGAGGCTGGATGATACCACCTACAAAGACAGTAAGAAAGTTGAGGAACTCCAACATAAAACATTAAGGTTGAAGTCAAAATAGGAGAAGTAAGATAAATTGCAAAGGACAGGAAAAGGAGAAGCCTGGGCCATAAGGAAGAATAAAAGCCATGGTCAGCGGTGTCAAGGACAACAAGGAGAGTGTTGTAAGAGACTGACTTTAAGTAGTTGACATGGGTAACATGACTGAGAAATCAAGAGAGATGAAGACGGAGAGATCTGGCCATTGGAATTGGGAATTGGATGATTTTGGTGACCTTGAGGAAAGAGGTCTCAGTGGTGGTGGGGTGAATGTGGGGTTGACATGGTCAGAATCTGAATGGAAGGCAAGGATAGAGGTGTTATAAGTACAGATCACTCACTAAAGAGATTTTGTTTTGATGCTAAGCAAAGTAATGAACAGTAGCTATGGGAGAAATGGCATTTTCTCAAGGAGAGAGAATATCACACATTTTAAATACTGATGGAAATAATCCTGTAGGAAGAAAAGCAAAATTGATAATGCAGAAAATATAAGAGATGACTGTTGACGCAAAACCCTTGACAGGACAAGAGAGGATGCGCTCCACAGCACCGGTGAAGGAGGTTTCCTTTGATGAGAGCAGGGATATTTCTTTCATTGACTAGGAGCAGAGAAAACCCATACACCTTCAAGCAGGTAAATTTGGTATTATGAGAACAAGATAGTCTTCATCTGATAAAATGTGTTGAATTCATTTAAAATCAGTGATGATTTGTAGTTTTTCAGCAAAGTACAAGAGGAGAGGGATTATCACATACATAGCTGAGAATGTAGGTGTGGGTGTTTTGGGGAAGTTCGCAGGAGTTTGAAGAAGAAAGGACAAGGTATGAAGTTGTTTCCTTGAAAAGGGAGAGGAGATTTTCTGGGGAAAGGCAGAAGAACTACAGAGCATTTTAAAGGAACGTGTTCAATGTGCAGTTGGCAGTTAAGGATAATACCAACCCACCTAGTCATATTATTTTATTCCATAATATTCCCAAGGATAAAGAAGGCATAAATTGAATCCAACGAGTTAAAATACTTCAGGTAAGGAAATTTAGTGTGTTCACCAGTAGACATTACCATAATGCATCGTGGAATCAGATAAAGGTGAGCATAGAAGGGAATGATGGCTAATGAAACATGATGAGTGGATTGGATAAGAGTTCTCAATGTGTGAGAGAATTGTTGCAGCAAGCTGAGAGTGGAGAAGTAATGATCAGATTGGGAAACACTTGAAATCAGGATTTCAAAGGTAGTGCAGTTACCAGTGATAAAGTAATCTAGGGTATGGCTTGGCAAGTAAGTGGCCAAAGCTATTAAATCAAAGACCGCAGCACATGGGGCAGGTAAGAAAATGCTAGATTAGTGCAGTCTGTATCGCTCCCTTGGATGCTAAAGCAATCAGGAGTATGACAGGGCTGGAGGTCGAGACCAGTGCGTGAGACTTCAGTGAATGAGGGAGGGTGACCAGGACGGCTAGAGAACAGTCGGTCAAATGGAAGGCTGAAAGAGCTGGGGTTTCGGAAGGAGGGAGGAAGAAAATGCAACAGTTTCAGAGCAGCAATGGGCATGAGCACCCAACGCCGTAACGGTCCTGGGGGAGATGAGAAGGAAACAGACTGGACAGCCTCCATTTGAATGGTCCTCAGGGGAAGTGGCTCAACCTAGTCCCGGTGGAGACAAAAGGAAGAAATAAAGGTTCGGAAGACGTAGGATGTAAGACACAGTGTTGGCACCGATGGAGTATTTTAGGGAGCACAGGAGAAGGATGTGGGAGGGAGTGGAGGGCTGGAGGATACGTCAGGCTCAAGGATGACGATGCCAGCATTAGACTAAAAATGCTCAAGCCAACGCACGACTCAAGGCTCCGCATTCTTGTGCTGCCTCAGGGAAAACCAGGAGACATTTGATGGTGTCAGTTCTGACAGACCCTTCGAAGATGGGGAGAAATCAGCCAAAGGTCATCCATGACGCGGTGAAGCCCTGGCTGCTGCGACCCCCAGGAGTTCCGGCTACCCTAGGACCTCAGGCCGCGTCAACTTCATAAACTTATTGCAGAATTAAACCATGGTGAGTCAGGTGTATCACTTGGAAGCAGACTAGTGTAAAGAAAAGTATTTTATTTTACATGTCACCCTTTATGAAAGATATTAAACCCCTCCCCTTCTTTCTTAGGATAGAGATCGTTTTTTAAAATTCAGTCAAGGTTTAGACCCTGGCTTATATTTTCATCTTAATTTGTTTTCTTTTTCAAATTATACCACCCAAAATAAACTTTACTCCTCAAAAAGTCTAACAGAAAAATGGTATTTTCAATACTCCCCTTTTATTAAGTCACCCTGAAAGGTTATTTAATTCATGTATGCCATACCAGTTATATAGGCTTGAAATTGGCTACCTCTACAATTTCATCAGTCTTGCCCTGATTACTGATGAAGAGTATTGTTTCCTCTCTGGAAATTTAAATCTCTGAACAGCAACGGACAGAGTTAGGAAGAATTACAGTCAGTAATCCGAGCTCATCCCTTTTTCTGATCATGGCACAGACCGGTCTTTCACTCTAACACAGAGATCTTTTGAATCATCTGATATTAGATCAAACATCCTACCTCAATAAACTGTACATTTTCCCTTTTGTGGCACAGAACATAGGTAAAGACCAATTTCACTGAGGCTTTGACTTGAAAGCAGCAAGGAATTTAATGGCGAGTGATTGACGCAAATTACACATCTCTATTCAGAAATCTCTTGTTTATTTCAATATAGGGTGAAAATGTCTCTTCATTCGAATCAGCAGCAAACAGAAACCGACATCAAACCATGCAGGTGGTGACATCTGAACTGGATCTTCAAACATGAAAGCATCTTTGAGAATATAAGGGAAGGGTGACTTAGTGTTTGCAAGCTTAGGGGTGCCTGAAGGAAAGATGGCATATTTAGGAATCAACTGTGAAGCTCAAGGTGGTCGTAGTAAGGTGTGTGTGTGTGTGTGTGTGTGTGTGTGTGTGTGTGTGTGTGTGTGTAAAGAGAAAAGATAAGATATCTGGAGACAAGAATTGCCACACCAAAAAAGTTAACTGTCACATATTAATTCTACCAAGCCAACTGGGTTAAATTTTTCAAACACCAGTTCATTATTTAATTACGCTGACAAAGTTGATTGAATTGCACTAACTCCTCTGCTCAGGATTAATCTCTTTATAAAAAAGGACAGGAGTCATGGTGCCTCTTTTAGCTTTTGTATCAGTACTTCTTGGACTTCGTCTCTGAGGTAAGATCTGTGAGCTGAGCTGGGCAGATCGCTACAATCCGTGCCACTGTTTTTACTGAGTTAAATAGTCCACGTAGACACACAAATGCGCGCACACACAGACTATTAATTATAGCATTTAATCAGGCCAGTTATTTGGCCTCTTTTTTCCAGTAAAATTCCTCTACTTGAATTTACATATCATTACTTGAGATAATGGGTAATAAAATTAAAACAAGTTTCACAAAACAAACTTCAAACACTGTGCACTTTTAATTTTCATAAGTTTGTAAAATTTCAGCATTGATTCTTTACCATGCAGGTGAAAATCCTAACTGAGACCCACTGATGCGTATTTTAGGGTGCCACTGGAAAGCACCAAATATGTCCATACCTCTTTCTTCTTATCCAGGTATTTTTTTTACTATATGAAAAATTAGTGAGTCTAACATTTAAAAATACTTAAGCCCTAAATTTAACCTTGAAATAGCAAAGATTTGTTTAGAATTGAGGAGCTATATTTAAACAGTAGTGATTTTTTCTCTCAGAATGTGAATAAAACATTTATCTAAAACTCTATCAGAATTCTAAACATTCTATTTTCTAGGAAGCAGTGGTACGCTAACATCATCTTTCATTCTGAAAAATTTCAGTCCACTGCAGAGCTCCAGGAGAGCTGAGACAGCGGGGCAGGAGCAGGATTTGAGAAGTTTCTGGAAAACGAGATAGAAGAGCAGATGCATGAGAAGGCAGTGGCTGTGGATGGCTTTGTGACAGTGAAGGCGAGAAGCGGGGGCCTCGTGCCAACAAAACCGATGACATAGCCCCAAGTTGAGGACATGGGACAAGAATGCAACCTGGTGTCGCACAGCATGCACGCATTCCCAGCACCCCAAAGACCCAAGGTCGAGGGAACAAGTAGCTCCCAGCCGGCTTCCTTGTCCTCACGTGACTGGGGGCTGGCTTTGTGGTTGGGGGGCAGGTTCACCTCTCAAAGCCCCTCTACTGTTCCCTGTATAAATGAGGTGACCACAGAACCAAACTCGTCCAGTAAAATGTGAGAAGTAAATTCTAGAACACCTTCAAGTAGCTACGTGGTGAACGGTATGTAAATTCTCGGCACACATTAGAGCTATATTATATCACCGTCATTGTTTTCATCAGTGGTCTAGGAGGGTGGCATCAAAGTGGGAAGAGGAATCGTCTATTCCTTTGCAAAAGCCTCCTGTGATCCTCAGAGCTGTTGTAACAAAGTACCACACGCTGGGTGGCTTGGACAACAGAACCTTATTGTCTCACCCTTCTGAAGACTAGAAGTTGGAGATGAAGGTCAAGGCAGGTTGGTTCCTTCAGAGGACTGGGAGGCACAGTCTGTTCCACGCCTCTCCCGAGTTGCTGGTGGTTTGCTGATGATCTTAGTGGTTCCTTGTCTTGTCTTGTAGTGGTCACCCTAATCAATGTTTCCATCCTCACCCCCTGTATGGGGGTCTGTGCTCGAATTTCCCCTTTTTAGAAAGATACCAGTGGTATTAGATAGGGTCCTGTGTTACTCCGGTATGACCTGGTCATTCCTAATTATATCTGCAAAGACTGTTTCCAAAGAAGGTCACAAGCATTGAGGATTAGAACTTCAACTTTTGAACGTGGAGCAGAGGACAGAATCCAACCCCTAACACCTCATTTAAAGCATCCTCCTCCGTGCTTTCGCCTGCGCTTACAGGCCTGATTACATCCCGTCGTCTGTACAGCCTCGGCCCTTTTTCCTGAGCCCAGGACTCTCTCCTCCTAGGAACCACATGTTAGAGCAGCAAGTTAAAATATATATATATATATGCAACAGGTCCTCCAGTAACGTTTTGTTCAGTGTCGTTTTGTTATAACACCGAAGAGATGCCATAGGAACTTATCTCTTGTTCATATCAATTAGCCTAGGGCCCAACTGGTTTCATTATACCTTGTTTTGCTGCAGTTCCAAGAACCTATCAATGATGTTAAGTGAGGACTTACTGTATATGGAATGAAACTGTTTTCTCAGACAGGTAAGTGGAAAACTGAACTTTCACGGAGAGGTACTGAGGCTCGATGCAAAGTCTAGGAGATTGAAAGTATCTACATTATTCATTGGCTCCTGACCTCTTTGAGAATTTGCTGAGAGTAAGGACTTTCTCTCCCTAGAGAATAGTGCCCAGACAGACACATACCGTTTGTGCACAGTCTCTGAAAATTGTTACATTCCTCATTGAGTCATTTTGTAGCCTTGTAAGAGTCCACTGACCTTGAGTTAAGAATCTTCCATCTAGATCAGTTTCTCAATCTTGGTACAATTGGAATTTTGGACTAGATCATTCCTCGAGATGCTGCCTTGTGCGCTGTATGAGGTTTAATAGGATCCTTGGCTTCTACCCACTAGATTCCAGTAGCACCCCACCACCATCAGTTGTGACAACAAAAATGTCTCCAGATATTGGGAAATATCCCCGGGAGGCAAAGTCGCTCCATCTGAGAACCATTTGTCTACATAGAAAGATGAGTGCCCTCTAGTCAATTTATGTAATCATGTGGTAGAAGCTACTTCAAGGCCAAGAACCGTGTGAAACATCATCAGTAAGGAAACTCGTCACCACTAGGCTGACAGTGTACAGGAAGTATGAGTATGTACTTGTGTGTTCCTGTGTTTCTCCATGGCTTTATTTGCACAGAAGAAAGGAGTTAGCTCTCTATGAGTGGACATAAGAAATAAGAAAATATTTGTTTATGTGTTTGTATGTGTTTGTGTTCAAGCCATTCATTTTCAGTGGGTGAAACAGGAGAATAGGCTGTTTCCTATTCTTGCTGCCCCCAAATAAATGTTGCTCCCCCAATAAATGTTGCCCCCAAATCCTTCCCTTAATAGGAGGTTGGGGCTGGAAGTAATCTGGACATTTATGTCCATAACAAGGTGGTATTTCTTGGATAAAGAGGAGCCATAAGAGCAAAAAGACAACTGTTCGGTCCGCTCGAGGCTGGGGACTTATTTACGGGCCTATTGTGTGTGTGTGCAGAGGTGGTAGGTGGCCGAGGGGCATATACGTGCCAAATTGCTCTCTTTAAAACAAAATGTAGATATAAACAGTTTTAAATATATTTTTTCTAACAGTTAAATGGTATAAATTATTATATTTACATTTCAAACCTTAATTAAAACAGGACTACAGAAATATTTCCATATGACTGTTAAATGTAACAACTTCCCTTATAACATATCACATCAGTAGAATACTGTAGCACTTTCATTTCCAGGAAGTTAATTGCTGTCCTGCAGCCTTGTCTAGGTTTGAAGGCTGGCAGCACATTTAGCAATTGTCTGTGATGAAACGATTTGGTTGACAGGAACAGTTGCTTCCCTCGATCATCACTGGCCAGCAGAACTTTCTGTAGTGATGGGGAGGTATTCTACCATGCTGTTCGATACCGTAGCCATTAAGCACTTGAAATACAGCTAGTGTGCCCGAGAGACTGAATTTTAAATTTTATTTAAGCTCAGTTAATTTAATTTTCAATGGCCACCTGTGTCTCGTGTCCACCTCTAAGTGGTGAATATGTACCTTAGGAGCAGTTTCATTTGTCTGATCTGATCTAATGTCAGGGAAGGGGATGGCTTATGAGATTTGAAAAATAAGCCGAATGCTAACATACTAAGATAAGAAGAAATGGTGACAAACAAAGGACATAATTTCAAGAAAATAGACAAAAGGGGAAACTATCCCATGGCTTTCCGAGCATTTTCTGATTAAAAAAATATATATCATTCATATAATTTGGCTAACAGCACGGAATTCCTCTCTCCTTTGTGATTTTCGGGATGATTAGCCTCCAGCCACTACCCTGGTAACAACAGCGTAACCCCTGGCATCCACACAGCAAGTCCTGACAAGTCACACGTGGCACCCCTGAAAAGAAAGTGCTTACAAGTACGGGGGTCCCCAAGTGACACCTGCATTAGTTGGGGACACAGGGTGGCAGTGCCTCCAGCACAGCCGACTGCATGGCTGGTCGGCTTAGGGCTCTTAGTCCCTCTCAAAACATCAAGTCCAGCCCTTACTCTTGGACTGGCTGAGGGCAGTAGACCCGGCATGCCTGTTTGACCAAACTGCCGGCCAGTGAACACCAATCTATGCCGCTGAATGGTGGAGCATCTGCTACAGGGATGCAGGAGGGAAGACGTCGGGAGGCGACAGGGATTTTTCCTGGGAAGTCCAGGAGCTGGAGCCGTCCCCAGTGGTTTCCAATAGACGTCTCAGGAAGGTCAAGGAGAATGTGATAAAACTGTGATCAGAGACATCTGGCGGGAGATGAAAGACAAGATCATTCTTGTCACCCTCCTCCATCCTCCTGGGGTCTGCGTTATCCCTTCCCCTGGTGCAGGGGATGTCACTCTTCCCACCGCCCCCGAATCAGTGTGTCCCATTCTATTTCATTTTCTCTCAGTCATCTTCGACTTGCACCAGAGTGTTCATCCAGCAGGGTCAAGTGCAAGAGGAACACGGGCGCTTTTACAAGCTTTGCGAGGATCCGTTAGTCTCCCACTGAGGCTCACATGGAGCGATTCGATGAGCAATGGACTCAACCAGGTGTTCACGGCCCTTATGATCTCGCACCGGGCCAGTCCAGTGGTGAAGTCCAGCTGCAGAATCAGACGTAAATTTGAATCCTCTTGGCCCCTTTTGAGCTGCCACCTGGAGAATGTTGCAGCTGAGCTTGTGACTGGGGTTACTGCCAGGAGAAAGAAAGAAACCTCAACCCTTGGAATGGTCAGGGTGGAATTCCAGTTTTTCAGAATCGGTCTTTCTCACTGTCCACCCCTCTAGTCCTAATCATTAAGCAGCAGAGAGAAGATGAGTCTTTTCAGATGGCAGTCCTATACAGTGCAGAAATTGTCTTATTCTCATGTGTGTAACAGGAAGAGATAAGGGAGGTAGGGCAGAACGTGTTGAGAACGTTTTTGAGAAATCCATTTCAGTGCTCAGTAATAGGAGATGCTGGGGATGATGGAAATGTGGAAAGCACAATGAACTTGACAATCAGCCCACGGCTGTGTGGCTTTTGCAATACACAGTGCATGATTGTCAGGCTACTAATGGTCCCAAGAGTTGAAAACATGACATAGATTAGTTACAAGGGCCACAATGTTGTCACCAGTATGTGCTGATCAGACTGGATAAGCAGCACCATGTCAACTCCGCTGATGCGCTTTGGAGAGCTCAGAAGGAGCTCCAGAGTCAGCCCTTTCTCCAGAAGTGTAAGGACAGAGTTTGGTGGCCTCTTTTCTCAGGAGTCACTGAGAGCGGCCTGCGGTGGGTAGCCCCTGCGTCAGAAATGCAGAGACTCCATTTCCCTTCGGATTTTTCATGGTGGCTTTCGTTTTGTCTTTTTGTCTGAGCCTTCTTCTGTTCTTTGGTGATAACGGCATGCTTGCTCAGGCACAGCGACACTCACATGCAAGTGCAGACCATCTCAGGTGC
Organism: Trachops cirrhosus; assembly: GCA_028533065.1. Taxonomy (NCBI): domain Eukaryota; kingdom Metazoa; phylum Chordata; class Mammalia; order Chiroptera; family Phyllostomidae; genus Trachops; species Trachops cirrhosus. The sequence goes on along the minus strand of CM052540.1, from coordinate 187,396,138 downwards.
CGGAGGACCGTGTTCTGAGGCTAGGGTGTGCAGGTGGCTGCTGCATCCCCCCCACTTCCCGCCCCCTCAACCACCAGCAGCTGCCAGACAGAGGTGCTATACTCTGACCAGGGCAGGGAAGCAAAGCCAGATATTTCCTCTTTCCTTGGGTCGCTGCCACCACCTAGAGGGGATATGTGACCTTCCAGCCTATTGCACCCCCTGCCAGGATGCACTAATTCCCTAGACAGGAGCTGGGAGAGAGGCGTAGTCTGCCTTGTCCCCACCCAGCCTCAACAAGCTCGTAGCCACCCTAGAGCACGTGACTCCAACCCTCCTGAAGCCCCAAACAGCTGGGAAAAAATGAACTTAGCTCAAGGTCACAAAGACAGTTAATAGTAAAGGAATACATCCAGTTCAAGTTTCCCTAAGCTAAGAGTCAAATGTATTTGAAGTGTTATATCACAAATATAGGATCCCTGTTAAGAATGGAAATGAAGTACGTGATTTGAGTCCTTGAACTTATTAGTGGGATTTCACGCAGAGAGATGTCTGAAATAAAACAGCACTATTTCACACGGAGCATTTTCACAAGAAATGTGCCAGGCTTTTGGTGTTCAAGCTCTTGTCTGCAATATCTGAATCTACTACTTTTGTTGATTGATTTCTTAATAAAAATTTGGAACATCAAACAGCTCTGAATAACATCCTTAGGCAGTAAACATTCCGCTGTGAAGACATAACATACCGCTCTCACATTAGAAAGGGCTGTTTCCTTTCCTTTCCAATTTTATGAGACAAAAAAAAAAAAAAGGTGGGGAATGGAGAATCAGTGAAGCAAAGACTGTAAGTTAAATGCAGCATTTCCCTTACTTTCCTCTCCCTTGAATAAGAATTTACACCGGAAAGGCCACGTTAGGGTGGATTGATTGATGTAAAACTTCAAAATAACTCCCAGACAACCTCTCGTGCCTAACACCTCCCTCGAGTTAACGCTGGAACTCCCGCTGGTGTCCTGCAGCTTCCCTGGGGGGCAGTCGCTGCGCCTGGCCGCACCTCACTCCGAGACCCAAGCGGAGTGATTGTTCCGCTGAGCGCAGGGGACTTCAAAACTGTACATCACAAGGATCAGGAGGAAAAGGGGAATGTTGTGTTTGTTTTTCCATGGCTGGGAATCAAAGTTGTTTACCTAATAACTGAAATGGACTAAATATTCTAAGGAAAAGAAAACAAAATAGAAACACGTCCCAGAAAGCCAAAGGGTCTTTTTGTATTTGGACGTTAATTAGCCGTGAAAGCCTTGAACGCTAAGTAAACTACGGGACATTTTCTACAACACAAGAAGCTTTTCTTAGGTGATGGTGATATGTCACACTCTTTCCTCCAGCACAATGGCCATGATTCGGACTCTCAAGCAATCCCTTTCCGGGCTCTCAGACTGGCCTTTGAACAGGTCGCGCTGGAGGTGCCAGATGACTCAGGGTGACACGGAATGATGTCCATCAGAGAGCGCGGGCATCAGTGTGATTAGGTTCCTCAGGAGTAAATTCTGATATTCTGCTGTGACATTCCGAAACGCTGCAGTTAGAAAATAAAGGTCGCCACACAGTCCGCCAGCACGCGTCGGTCACCTCCCTTCCGGGGCATTTCTTTGTTCCTAGGGGACCCTGTCAAGGGTGACACTGTCTTGGAACTCGGGGGTGAAAGCAAATGCTTCCAAACTTGGGGGCTTTTATTAAACAGAGATAAAGTCCAGAGTGGGAGTTCCTTCCAGTGGCTTCCACATTATAGGTGTATAGGTTTATGTAGGTAACTGTTTTTAAGTTGTGAGACATGCCCTACATTCAGAGTGCTGTACAAAGCCTGTATGTAGAGTTCAAGGACTAAAGATAAAATGGACACTCATGTAATCACCACCACAGAACGGTACAGAGTATTTCCAGCCCCCGCCAGACTGCCTGCCCTTCTTCAACCACAATTCCATCCTTTCCCCTGAATTGACCATTATTCTATTTCCTTTTTCTTAATTTAAATTTTTACCACCTGTACATGGATCTTATAATAAGATAGTTTAGTTTTGACTGGTTTTAACTTTAAAAAATAAAATCTCACTATGTGTTTTTTCCATTCTTCTTTGTTTTCCTGCACATTTCCATTTTGGGATGTAATACAGTACCTGGTATCGGACTTGCTCTCCTCTGGTAAGCAACTGGAAAGCCACGCAAAATTTGCGGAACACCTGCTTCCAGGCACACGACAACAGGGCTTTGCAGACTGTGACCCCCAACATCAGGCACACGAACGCAGTGAGCCCTGGGCCTGCCTCCTGTTTATGCCTGCAGGTGCTCTCTTAACTGCGAGGAAGTAGGGGGAGCCTCAGCAAAGCAAGCTGGGCTTACAGATTTAAGAGACAGACATCAGAGTTACGCAAGACTGAGTCAACGAAGGTTTGTAGAGCAAAAGACCAGAAAGGAAAGTGCTCTGCGGAGGAAAGTTCCGGAAATCTGGATTGTCCCTTTGGGTCTGTGGCTGTATCCTAAGCTGTGCTTGTGTATGATGAAACTTCGTGAGGTCAGGCTAAAGGTAACTACCAGAGAAAGAATAACTAACTACCTGGGGGTTATAGACTAAAACAATGCCAGTGACTAACACCAGCTAAAAGACACCTGAGCTCTAACCAGCCACAGTGAAATGAACTGGGTTATGCAAACATGCAGGTTACATAACAGTAACCCTAGCAGGGTCCAGCTTCAGTGGTAGGGCTAAACTAGCTTTGGAGTAAAGGCTATTCCAGACACGCCTGCTTCTAAAAAGTTTAACAGCAAGCTTCAGAAGACTCAAGCTTATCTACAGCTTAACTTAATCACCTGTCAAAACAAACTTCAACACTCTTTAAAGGAAAACAAGAAAATCCAGAGACTTAACAATGTAGAAGTCATAACGTTAGGATCTCACAAAATATCACTATGCTTGTGTAGAAGTAGGAAAATATTCCCTATAAACAGTGGAAGTATCAGTCAATAGAAACATTCAAAAATATTAGAAGTAATAGATTTGGCAGATAAGGTCTTTCAAACAGCTATTTTATATATGTTTAAATATTTGAAGGAACACTTGAACATAATAGAGAAAAAAATGGATGATATGTTTTAACATGCTGTGGAATATCTAGACATGGTACTTGTAGAATAATCCACACACCCAATGGTGAAAAAACACTTTTCAAGAGCATATGGAGCATTCACCAACACAGACTCTACAGTAGAGCATAAAACAAGCATCAATAAATTTAAAAGTTGAAATAAAAGACTATGTTCTTTTATAATAAACCTAGTCAGAAATCAATTAAAAAATCAGAAAACCCTAAAATATTTAGAAATTTAAAATATGAGTCATATTGAGTAATATGAGTAATATATGAATAATCTATAGGTCAAAAACAGAAATCACAAAATAATTAGAAAATATTTTGAATGCAATTCTAATGGAAGAAAAAGATAGAAGTTCGTAGCGTGTAGCTAAAGTGAAATTTAGAATACAATTATCTGGGCTTAGAACTTAAGAAGCTGAAGGAAAAATTAAATCCAAAGTGAGTAGAAAGAACAAAGCCATAAAAAGTACAAATGAAAGAAACTTAAAAAAAATGAATGAACAAAAAAATATCAATGAGTCCAAAAGCTATTCTTTGAAGAGTTAGAACAAGTATAGAGAAATTTCATGTCTTTTAAAAAGACATACCATGAAGGTACAGTAATCAAGACAGTACAGGATTCGCACAAGGACAGACCTACAGATCAATGGAACAGAAGAGAAAACTGAGAAATAGACCTTTAAAGATATTTATGTGTGTGTGTATATATATATATTTATATAAAATATATTTATAAAAATACAAAATATATATTATATATATACACACAATCCTCACACAGGGATATTTTTTCATTGACTTTAGGGAGAGAGGAAGGGAGGGAGAGAGAAAGAAAAATCCATGTGAGAGAGAAACATGGATCGGTTGCCTCCTGAGTGCACCCAGC
>CM052540.1:187360432-187391622 GCA_028533065.1 Trachops cirrhosus | reverse complement strand
ATTTATGTGTGTGTGTATATATATATATTTATATAAAATATATTTATAAAAATACAAAATATATATTATATATATACACACAATCCTCACACAGGGATATTTTTTCATTGACTTTAGGGAGAGAGGAAGGGAGGGAGAGAGAAAGAAAAATCCATGTGAGAGAGAAACATGGATCGGTTGCCTCCTGAGTGCACCCAGCGACTGGGGATTGAACCCGCAACCTAGGTGCATGCCCTGACTGGGAACCGAACCCACAACCTTCTGTTGTACGGGATGATGCTCCGCCCAACTGAGCCATCTAGCTAGGGCACGCCAATATATCTTTGACAAAGGTGCTTAAAATTGTAGTTCCAAGTTCTAAGGGTAATCTTTTTAACAAATGACACTTGAAACAATTGGATAGCCATATGTCAAACATAATGGAATTTAACCCTGCATCACACCATATACAAAAGTTAACCTGAAATCAATTATAAATTTAAATGTTGGAGCTAAAACTCTAAAACTTCTAGACACAAACATAGAAAAAATTTGAGACCTTGCCGTAAGTAAACATTTTTTTAATCAGACATCAAAATCACTAAGGTTTAAAGAGGGATAAATTATACTTCTATTAAAAGGTCCATTCTTTGAAAGACACCATTACCAAATCAGACATCCTAGGCTATTAAATTCTTCACAGCACATATGTCTTACAATTTGTAAAAAATTTCTAACTAAACAATAATGTGAATAACCCAATAATAGGGGCAAATTATTTTAACAGGCACTTCACCAAAGAAGATACATTGTACAAATAAAGCACATGAACAATGCCCAATATCATTATTCATGGAGGATACGTAAATTTAAATCACAATGAGTTACCATTGTGTACCTACTAGAATGATTAAAATTTTGAAGACTAAGACACCAAGTGTCCGTGAGTTATGTGGAACAATTTAAACTTTTATATATGTTTTCCGGGGAATGGCACGTGGTATAACCATTCTAGAAGACAATCTAGTAGTTTCTTGTGTAATGGAAACTTTACTTGGCACGTCATCCGGCAATTCCTCCCGTAGGTCTTCACTCCATGAAATAAAAACATATGCCTAGAAAACATACACACGGCAGAGATGAAGCTCAAAAGATTATACTGGATAAAAGAATCCAGACACAAAAGAAAACACGCCGGCTGACTTCATTTTATGAAATCTGGAAGACGCAGAGTGAGACACAGCAAAGCAGATGAGTGTTTATCCAGGGTCAGGGATGATAAAGGAGTGGGACGAACAAAAAGAAAAATAAAGGAGATGTTTTGAGATGATGGACGTGTGCTATATATTTATCCGGGCGGTGTTTATAAAGGCATAGTTTTTGCAAAACTCATGGAGCTGTATACTTAATATAGGTGCATTTTATTTGATGAACTTTATGCCTTAAAAATGAATGTAAAAAAGTTTTTTAAGTGTCCAAATCAACAAATTAAGAGAATAACAATCCAGAAACGTTCTTCAAGTTTCATTTACTCAGACATAAATGCGACCCAGTATGTTCCTTGTTAAAGACAAGTCAAAGTTGCAAGGAACTCACACTTACCCAGTGCATACACTCTTTAGCCAGATGTCTTACTTTTTAGGCGTTTAGACTTTCCAGTCCCTGTATGGTTATTTTGCAACTTGCTTCTTTGTGTTAATGAAGCTATTTTAAGATAACCCATTGGCCAACAGCTGTCTATTTCTTTCAGGACAGTGACAGGGGAAATAAACATTTCGCCTTCTTCCTCCAGGAACGCCAGGCCACATCAGCAAGCTCTTTGGTTTCTGTCGTAGGTAGCAGCCGGTCTTTCCCAGTGGGGCGGATGCATTAATCCATCTGATAAAGGGCAGTTGAAGGAAGGTGAGCACACTGAGGGCTCTTTAATCTGTCAAGTCTTATTTTCTTTTACCTTTGAAATGTTCCAGAATCCTCTTTCCAATCTGTCATTGGCAAGTTTCGCATCCCACCCTAGAGTTTACATTAGCTTTTAACAATATTATCAGCAAATGTAAGGCCAGTTTACAAAGGTGGTCCTCTATGAATTTTTATATCAGTACCTGAATTGTATTATAAATTTACTTTTCCAGTCTTAACAGAAACTATGTCCACATATATATTATATATCTAGACTTGGGAGAGAAGTAAACAAAATATTTTGTGGTGAATAAATGAAACTATGCCTTAAATTATTTCTCATTTGAAATAATGTATAAGCTATTTTCATAGGTCTTCAATTATTAGATGGATAGCTTGTCAAAAATGTGGTAAATACTGCCAGGAAATGAATGATTCCTCCCATTATAGCTGGAATCAGAATTTGCCATGTCTATAATCTTCAAACCATAAGTTGCCTGTTTTAGTATATGGACTAGAAATTTCCTCTCCTGAAGCCCTACGAGATAAAAGCAAGAGAAGTTTTTGTGCAACTAATATGATTGTTTTGGTGAATTACAAAATTTGAAACCTCCTTTAGACAGTTCCCATTACATAAGCCTCTAGTGAGAATTTTATTGCAGTAACCCCGGCAGCCTCTCCGCGTCTGTATAATAGGATTAGCAGCTCAGATGGGGACGTGTTACTGGAAATGGCAATATTTTTAACTTGTGCTTAGAGGATATTTACTAGTAAATATTACTAATTATAGCTGAGCACGTTTCATTTTAAGAAATAATGATTTCTTTCTTTCTAGCCACAGCATCCATCCTCCATACCCCAAATAGTTACTATTGGATGTGTGATTCTCATGGGCAACTCTTACCCATCAGTAAGTGGGCTGTGATCAGATCCAGTGCCACGAGGACTGTGGGTCTGTCCCGTGAGGGTGCATGGCTCATGCTGGGTGCTCAGATATTAGAGCCGACAGTGGAATTCTCATGTCTGTGGATAGGCATTGGCTTTCTGACCAGGATGTATTATCCTTTTCTTCTTTACTATAATCATAATCTTTTGCAAGGCATTCTTCTAAGAATAACAGTGTACCTGTAACATTGATATGTGCTTCTCAATGTCATTTCCATAAGTGGCTCTGACTGGGCTTCAAATTATTTGGCCTTTTGAAATTGCAGAGTGCGTTTGATTCCTTTTCTAAATGCGTTTTAATAAATAGCAACAAGTATTTAAAATTTCCATCAACATGGACACATAGATATTTATTTCATTTAAAGCTGTCATAATGAGATGTCATTCCCAGATTTTGTAAATAAATAGATTTGACATTTTATTTACTGTAAACATCTTAAGATTTTAGACCAGAGAGATATTTGCATTTGAAGATATAAATTACCTCTCCAAGATCTACATCTGTCTTTTGAAATCCATACTTTGTGCTCTGTTTCACCCTCCCTTCCTTCCTTTCTAAAAATTATAAAACAAAGAAATACTACTGCTTAAAGCAAAAGATATAAAGAAAAGTCAGCAACAGCATTGACATAATTGCTATCACCAGAAATAAAGAACATTTAAATCTTTATTTTGGCCAGCTCCTTGGGGAAGAGGTGGTAGAAGATCAATGAAATTTCTGAAAGAAAAGATGCTCAAAGTATTTAAAATATTAGTTTCTAAATTTTAGTATTTGACAAAATTTTTCTTTAAGGCTGAACTCCAAAAGCAAGCTTCTACACCCAGACACTTATTACTCTTGGTCAGCTAAACACAGGGCAGAGGACAGAGTCTATTTGCAAAGCAAGACATTTTATGAGACCACTAACATTTGTAAATCAAGAATTTTCTCCCAGATTCCAAATGGACCATATAAAAGTTCTGACCTAAAGTTAAAGCATTAGTAAGGACTTGAAAAATAAGAGATGAAATAACGTCTTAGGAGCCAAGATTTTGGTATATTTAGTGAATTTCTTAAAATATTTCCAGATCCTTTTTTGTTCCACATAGTAATTATTTAAATGCTTACCATGAATACTCAGGATATTATTACAATTTTTACCTGTCATTTTTATTCTAGCATATTTATTTCACTGAGCAGTTATGTTTTTACTTTAATATGTAGCTTATTATGCACAATTTCCCAATTCCACTTATTTGTGTACCAGGACGTAAATTCTGGAATTACTTCTTTTACCTGTAATCACTGTATAGTAATAACCCATTTTTGAAATGACATTTATTTGGTTTCTGTACTTATTCATTGACAGAAAATATAGGATCAGTATATAGGAAAAATACATCAGTAGAGAGAAATAGCAGGCGATTACATTCATACGTGATGCTCACATTTCCCTGCCTGGTTTCCAGGCACAGAAGTCCCCTCCACGTTGGGCTGACTGTCCTTCGGTAGGAGCGCTAGTCCCCAGATATTTCCCGTCTCTGATGGCTTTGCCCTCCACTCCCAACATGTTGTCACCGGTTTCCACACAGTGTCAGTCTTGTGGGTAAACAGCTCTGCTCAGTGAAAATTAGAGGCATGAATCACTGGAGTGGAGAGACCTTCTCCCAAGCTGGAATTTGCAAGATTCCAGCAACAGGGTATTACTGGGAACTAAAGAGAAATCTCAATTTGTCAGGACATGTGACTTCAGCTGAGAAAAATACTTAATGAATTGAGATGGCTGGATAAGTAGGCTAGAAATCAATCAAGAAGCCCGGATGATGTTACAAACCACAGACATAATGCTCTCATGGAGACCGTAGCTCTGTGGTTTACAGAAACATTCTGAGCCTCCGAGAGAGTTCAAGGGTGGAAATCCAGCCCTAGTTATCCAGTGCTATTTATAAAGGGGGTGAAGAGGAGTGTTTTTGTTGTTCTTATGGTTAAAATTGTCAGCATGAGACAGCAGTTTAAGCATGCTACTCAAGAAATGAAAAAAAAAAAAAAAAACCCCTTATGACCAGCTGTGCCGTGCATGCCCAGAGGCTATTTCACTATCAGGGCGTTGAGCTGTCAAACTGTCAGGTTAGTTAGTTTCACCATAATGTCACTGGGGGATTCTGAAATCCCCTTCCCTGTCACCGAAGCAGGATCAGCCTCCTGAAAGTCGTCGGGGTGACCGCACCAGAGAGCTAGCTGCTCTCCGTACACCGTGTGCATTTCACCCAAAGACAGCAAAGCAAGTAAGAACAACACTGTCCACTAACAAGCAGCAACCCTCCTTGTTTCTACACATGGCTTCCCTCTCAAAATCTTCTGTTCGAATGCCGAGTTTCCATATTTTGCTTTTTTCTAGAATTAGGCTATCCCGTAATTCCTTCTTACTTTATGTGCAGTTCAATTTGCAGAATAAAGAAAAAAATGTGTGTGTGTTTACTATTGCATATCCTACTTTCTCCAGAAAATAATGTTAAGGAGCTTTTATGAATTTATAAAATTATTCAGGATTGAATAAATGAAGTGAGAAGTAAAAAAATGTATAGAGGAGACAGAAAGTGGAGCCAGTGACAAGATGAAAGATGCCCCATCCCTAGTTAAGATCACCACACACACTTGGCTTTCAATCTACTTTCCGTCGCAAACAAACCAGTCATAGCAAATAATAATAGCAAATATCTGAAACAGCAATTATAAAATGCCAGGTGTTAGTCCAAGCATTATGTAAATTAACTCATTTAATCCTCATAATAACCCTGTTGGGCAAGCATTATACTTATCCTAGTTTTACAGATGAAGAAAATGAGGCAAGAGAGATTAAGTGACTTGACCAAGATCACATGGCTTGTATGTAATGATTCTGGGATATTAGCATATGCAGTCTGGCTTCAAAGTCCATGTCCCTAATTATTCTGCTATGCTATGTAAAGAAAAACACAAAAATTCTTATAAAAAACATGTTCTGATCCTCACAATGACACTATGTGATAATGTCCTTGAGAAAATCCTTACAGCAGACTCCACAATACTTTGAAAGACAAGTTTAAATAGATACATCACACCAAAAATTGTATCAGTGAGCTCACTCTCATAGAAGACCAATTCCATCTGTAAAAAGAAGTCCCTTCCAGCTATATGATCATGGCAGGCTACCTGGAGGCAGTGGCATTTGCTTCCACCCAAAAGGATAAATACATTTCTGGAGGTAGGAAGTATACAGAAGGTGGGAATTTTCTTAACAAGCACTAATATGAGTGCAACAGAGGAGTCAAACCATTAGGAACTGGGACGACACATTAATTCAATCATGTTTTGGTTCACAAACTTGTCACAAGTCACACACACAGGCTGGCAAAGGTTTGATGGGCAGGATTTCCAGATATGTCTAGACTGCAAAATATATTATGAAATACAGTTATAGAAATGTACATTCCCAGCCTCTGTCAGACCCCCTGAGTCTAAATTCCTGGGTGAAATGAAACAATGTTGCCAATGCCTGTAAGTCAAGGAATGGGGCCCAGCTACCTCCAATTTCAGTAAAATCCATTGGGTTCATGTCACTTATCAGAGTCCTCCAGAATCAGCCTACAACTGGAAGAGCTTTGAAAGCAGTGAATTCTCTACTGAAGAGAGACTTCCCACCGAGATCACCTTTCATGTGTTGTATTTGGACGGGAGTAGCATTTTGCTTGGCTCTTCCTTTAGTAAGGAAGCATTTCCTCTCTTTTTCCAGGCATTAACTTGGAAAGGATATGCACAATCACACCCAAATGTGCCTGCCTGTGCTCATTCTGGTTTGAAAACATCACGTTAACGTGCTGGACATTTGCCGAGGTGTGCTAAAGCGCACGCCACTATTCCGATAAAGGTCACTGACATATTTTGCATTAAATCTCACATAAAATAGCCTGATGAGTCCTCAGACTCATGGAGTCATCGCAAATGGAGAGCACAGACCGCCTGTCTCATTGCTGGGTACTTGAATAGCAAATGGCCGACAGAGACAGCACACGTACTGGGTTCTGTTTGATTTCTCCACCAAGGGTGCCCACCGGTGGGGCTTTCTCACTCTTAGCTGATCCGCGGTAGATGCAACAAGACCTTCCCACGCACTTGCATCTGGATAATAAGTCCACAAAGCTGTTCGCACTTTTTCCTCCTGCCTTGGGCTCTGGTGCAATTCTGAAATCAGATAATGGTTTCCAGTGTATGTCTCCCAAAGTGCTTGAGAAAAAAAAGGTGATGACACATGAAAATGAGTGAGCTCTTTAAATAAAGGAAGGAGTTTATGGGCTCATACAAGCTGTAGAACAAGATTTTCCCTTTTTTTTTGTAATACTTTTGCCACCCACCCACAGGACTGCCCACCAGCTGGCCTTCTTGGAATGGAAGTCCTAGGCAATATGCTCGCTTCTGAGACGGTTCCCTCAATTATCAAGCTTCAACAAAAAAAAGTAATTGTGGACCATGTGATAAATGGTTAAGATAAGTAAAAAACACTTCAAAATAAGTGACCAGATGGATGAATGAATGGTGGGAGTGGTGGATGGGTGAACAGAGAGAAGGGTAGATAGATAAAACTCAGAACTAAATAAGACCACCCCTCTCTGCAACTCTGCATCTGAACCCAAAAAGTAAATAACACTATATCTATGCCTTAACTGTCAACTTTTGTACTCAAATTTTAAGACTTCAAAATGTATTATTACTCTCTTTCCCCAAATATCTATTCATGTTTATCCTGTTCACTTCTCTTTCTCACTGCTCCGTTCACTAATTACCCCTGAAAGACCTTGTTAATCTATCTATTGTGGTCGTGATTTAGTTCAATGCCTTCCTAGATTCACTTTAGTTTCTGCCTTTAAGAATGAAACACATCAAGTTAACATGCTGTGTCCATGTCGTTTTTAACCTTTGGAAAGCAAGCAGCACACTTCCAGGCAGGTAGTGAACTTTAGGATACACCCACTAAATTACACTGACCGTGGCCCACACCACACATAAATCGAAGTGAAGGCGCACTTCGTCACAACCCAGTTCGGAGGGGCAGATGAAAGTCTGCGGCTCAGCATCTCTGTGACGTGGGCCATCTGCCACCAGTCACTTGTGGGGAGAGGCTTCTGCTTCTCGTCAGCCAGCAACAGGAAGCATGGCAGGACTGCGTGGCTGCTGAGGAAGCAAAGGAGAGGACACAGCACGCCCTACCCGATCGGGTCGGGGACGCGATCCCCCCGCCTTGTCCTCCCCACCTGGTACATGAATGCTCTCCGAGCTGTTTCATCTCAGATCATACCTCACTTACGAAGTCAGGCGGAACGTGTACTCACAGAGTAAGAAGCTCACTATACCCATTACTAAGAACGAGAGTAGTCACGATTTCTATGTGAACTCACACAGGCTATCTAAACTGGGAAAACCAGCTATTCGGCGTGCTCCAGTTCTCCTCACCCGCCTCTGGCTGATTATCTGATACAGTCAGGCGAAGTGGGATTCTAAGTAACGTTATCAAGACAGCATTTCAGGGTTCAGCTTCACATCCTGCACAGAGACGTCGCTAAAGGGAGACACAAAGACAGTCCCCTCAGTCCAGGTACAAATGGTTTTCTTTCTTTCTTATCCAAGAGAGAGTGGAATACTGGAGACACTCCGGATTAGCCATCTCGTTCAGTGCTAAGAACTTGTCAGGTGAGAAAGGCTTGTGTAGAGTCCATGGCCCTGTAGTTTGAAAGGATGAGTTTTTTAAATCTTCAGAGCGGTCCTCCTGTTCAGCACGTCACTTCTCTTCCAACTTAAAGGGAAAAGAGTGCAATGCAATGTGATGTCCATGTGTAATAGCTCAGTGCATATGTAATACGATTCCAAAATTAAAAAGAGCAATGTTCTACATCTCTGGATGCATATATGATAGTATTCTAAATTTTTTTAAAGTAATGCTCCAACCAATAAGATTGTGGCAGTAAAATGAACTGAGTGAGCTGAGCCAATAGTCATATGGGTGGTGGGGGTGCTCATCCCTGAGTCAGCGTGTCTGGAAGGAGAAGCGAGACCACTTCAAGACACTGGTGTGACGAGAGACTGTCCAGAGGAGAGTGAGTTTGATTTTCTTCCAGCTCTTCCCCGTTTTGGAAGATCAAGACTTTGTACATTGCTTTTGAGTAGACAAGTGAGACAAAGAGGAAAAGATTAAGTGTTGTTTGTGTTTGTTTTTTGTTTATTGGGTTTTGTTCTTGCTTATTACATTCATCTGTGAAGTTCTGAATGAATGTTTGTTATTAGGAGACAGGAGGAAGCACTAAAACTTGTCCTTTCTAGGAGGTGAGATAGGCTATTAGCTCTGAGAAAGAGACACATGTGTTTAGTTAAGAACAAGGAGAAATGAAGGCATGATTGAGCTCCCATAAACAGCAACTTTCAGTAACCTAAATAAAAACAATGGGCCTGATTCTTTTCTCTTTCTGAAATTCCCACATTCAAATGTGTGTTCCCCTGGATCTTAGAACAAATGTGGTGATTCATTTAGTGATTATCCGGTCTTCTCTCTGTAAGTCAGGACAAATTAACAGTAGCCGCAGGAAGAGGGTTGCAAGGAGAACGTTTCTGAGACAGAGACAGTTATGGGGTGACTTCATTAGACTCCCACACCCCAGCTTCTTCTCCTCTGCAACCCCGCCCTTCTGCGCTGGTCTTGGCCCCAGCAGCTTTTGCCTAAACTCTTGCAACTCCTCTGCTTGGTCTCTCTTTTCTCACTTAGTATTTGAACAGCAGAGTCTTATCTTGATTGAAGCCCTACGAGGGCCCACACGTAAAACAAAAATGACATTTTATAAGCATGGTCTTATAAAAGGTTCAACTTTACAAATTAACTCATTACCATACCAATTAGTGAGAGCAGTGGTGGGTGACGGTTAGTTGCAGCCTCAGCATCTACTGCTACATTTCTATGTTTTCCTTTGGTTTCACCAGATCAAGAAAATTCTGACTCACACAGGCAAATGGTTCAGTTCAATAGATTCAAGCTTAAAAGAATATGAAAAAGTTTGTTTGTGAGTCACATTAGAAGGTTTACGCATTTACATTCCCTAGCAAGCATGCAGTTCGGAGGCTGCGGAGGACAGAACAGAGCCGAACAAATAATAATGCCCCCATGTCCTTGGTTGGGAAAATATTTGCAATTAGGCAGAAAACTGTTTAAATGTATTTGTAACTCTATGAAATAGCCAATAGTATATATTTTTTAAATTTATAGATACTTTAGTCTTTATCTGTCAGATAGCTATTCAGTGTCTTAAGAGCCACATTTATTTTGTCTTAATGTTTAGGTTCATATGTTTCAGTTCCATTTCTCACACTTTACCTGCAGCTGTAGGCAAAGTTTTGCTACATTAAATCTATACAGCTCTTTAAAAATATTGGTGAGGTATGCGAGATGATTCAACCTTGTTTAGAGAGTAACTAGATAAAGGATTCACTTTACCAGGAAACAAATTTGAAAAGGCAGTGTTTTATTGCTTCATTTGAAATATTTAATTCAGTACCTTGCCCAAAAGCATTTACCAAATTGGCACAGAGAGGGAAATTTCTGAAATTCACTGCCAATGTGGTCACAGAAAACTGAAAAATTTGCCTTTTAAGACTGTGCTCAATAAACAAATAATTTTGTGGAATTGTCCAATACTGTTTTAAGAGGCACGGATTTCTTTTAAAAAATTAAGCTGTTCCTTTAAAAAAATCAAGATGAAATAAGACAAGAGCCTTATTTTCATGTGCTAAATGTTTTCTTTCAAAATGACATCGTAACTGCAAGGGCTATAAAAATATTGACCAATTTTGCCCCGTAAAATATATCACGATTTTAGGTAACTTTCATCACCGTACAAGGTGACTCCCGACACGTCCGCACCATCTACTTCCCCGTCAGCTGGGCATGGCTTGTGGGGGCTGCGGACGCAGGTTTCCAGGGAGCTGCGTGGGAGAGCGTTTCAGAGAAGGCACTTTAGGACATCAAAGCCAGTCTTCGTGTTCGAAGCCGGCCTCGGGTGGCTGTTGAGCCTTTTGGTTCCTCGGCTTTTCTCTTGTATGAAGTAGGGGAAACAATCGTACCCACCTATACGATTATTGTTAGCATCTTTTGAACTTAATCACATGTAAGTATACCCTTTATATTTGCAGGATCTGGAATAAGAGTTCAAATGAAGGCTCACATACTGTATTTCTAAGTAATTAGAAGTTATTTAAAATGATAACAAACTATTAAATAAACATGTCTGTCCCCTTGCAAATATACTTTTATGCAGATGTGGATGGCTGGGTCTGCACTCAGAGTTCCGGACCCCTCCGAGTCTTGGTCTGGCACATGGTGACGCGGGAACCGGTGGCCCCGTCTGCAGTCTGACCGCCTTCTTCTCCCTCCCTGGCCCCATTCCACACCCTGAGGGGCTTTCCATGGTGAGTGGTCACCTTGGCTGCATGCCAAAGCTCCACAGACACCCAATAAAGAGTCACCCCTGGGCTACTACCCCTCGGTCTTAGGGGTGTAGACCCCTAGGATTCGAATTTAAAATTCCTTCAGAAGCATGGATCCAGGGAAGATCCCCAGGCAGGTCCTGGAGGTCGGCTTGAGGGCAGGGAATGCTGGAAGCCGGGACACCTGGACTATGCTCTGGAAACGAGGGCTGGTCTCGTCTCTTTGATCCCAAGTTCTCATTTGCTCCATGGAGAGGGATGCGGCAGAGGGGACCAAAACAGGGCCTTCTAAGTCTGGGACCAGGGCACAGCCCCCTCCTTGCCAGATCTAAAGGCAGCGTGATTCATATAACAACTTAGGGCAGAGAAACAAACAAAGAAAAAAAAAAAAGAAAAAGAAATCTCCCCCCATTACATTCTATTCTGTTTTCAAGGTATTTAGCACCAGCTGTGAAATTACTTTTTGCCACACCTCATCATATCATACTCGGCCTAATCATTCTCATTGTACCGTCATCGAATGCTACTTGAGATTTTCTGTTTAAAATTTAAAAAATCCACTTCTAGTTTTGAGGGTAATTATTTTACCTCTTATGTTAAAAATGTACATTGTTGGTAAAAGACCAAAAAAAGAAACCACTGAAAGTGCCCAGTAGCATTGTCAAACGTAAAATTGTCAAATACAAAATAGACCTGTGAAAAGAGCAGCGTAGCTTAACCTGACTGCATGAGAAACGACGAGACTATACCGGCCGCACTGCGGGCATCACGGGGCCACCTGTTACCGTGCTGAGCACCTGCGCCAGCGGCCAGGGGTGGCCGTGCAGAGCCTGGGTCTGGAAACGATAGTCTGACTTGAACATTCTCACAGGGCTGCAGGGGTTAAACCTGTAAATAAACATCTGCAAGAAAAACAACGAGCGAGCGAGAGCAAAATCAAAACCAGTATAGAGCCATGAACTCCCCGATCGAATAAATTTTCCTAAGAACTTCAAGTAAATGCTGAGCAAGACCCAGAGAAGCTTCGTTCTCAGCTGAACACATACAGCAAGTGAGTTAGCCCAGCAGCACTACTTAATACTGTGAAGTCTCCACTAGTCAAACTTCTTATTATGTAGGTTTTTTTTAAAAGAAAAATGTTTGCCATTTATTTTCAGAGTGGCCGCAAGTCTGGCCAGTCTCCGTGAAGCCTTGCCTGGGGCCCGTCCATGGGCTTAGTGGCCATTGCAGGAAGGCAGTGGCTTAGTGGGGGCGGTCCCTTCTCCCAGGAAGCCAGGCAGGGCTCTGAGACGTCCACGAGCTTCTGCGACGAGACGGTTTGGTGCTCACCCCCTCAGTGAGCATCGGCCTCAGGGGGCTCTCAGTCGACTTCATGTGCTGAGAAATCACGACAGAGGTGTGAACACTAGCCTGAATTTATCACAGCTGGCTGCTTTTAACGTTTCTGCGCTTCACCGCCTTCCTAGCTTGCAGGGGTGAAGGTAAGTATTCCTTTCACTATTAGCATGTTAATTACAGCTTTAAAATATGATGTTATCTTTTGAAAGTTGCATTGAGATTAAATGCTTGAAGATTGCCCTTGGCACCTCCAATGAGCTTTCTGGCTCCACTGAAGAGTTAAAACTTGGTTCTCGCCCATCCTCCACACTCTTACCAGGGTGGCCATAATTCGGACGCACTTGCTTAAAGTTTTGGGGTGGAAATACAGTCCAAACTACCTAGAGGAACGTGATTTTTAATATAGGCCTCCCTCTATCCCTACAACTCTCTATTTCTGCTACTCTCTGCAATAATTCTCTTCTGACCCCAGCACACCTCTCGTCATGGACTCACCCTCTCAAGTTTTTGCTTTGTACATTCTGCTTTGATTGTTCCCAGCACCGGTTGGATGAGAATGGGGCGGAGCTCAAGTCTGGAAGGAGTGTCAGGACCTAACGCGTCTGAGCTCTTCTTGGAAAGAGGATCGGAGCCAGCACAAACGGAGACACCGTTACCTGGTGTGATCGGGTTTGGTCAGGTTAAGGAACACGCAGGACCTTGTGCAGCTCACAATCTGGGTGCCCACAGAGGCCTCGTGTGTCTGGTGTCCACTGGGGGAAAAAGGAATGGAAGACTGTGGGAGGCCACTCTGCGTGGCGTGGGCCCAGGTCCCACTCAGAGATGCACAGGACCCATGCCCCAGATAGGTTCTCCCGTGGGGAATCAGGCCTGCAGTATACCTAGGCCGCTAGGAGTCTTGCTTTTTGCTAAAACTCCCTCACCCTGAATTGAGGACATTTACTGCAAAGCAACTTCCTAAAAACCATGCTAAACCTTCCAAGGATGAGTGTAAGTGGTCCAACTACTTTTGCCTTTTCATTTGCTAATATCCCTCCTCTGTGATGTGATTACCAGCATCCTCTCCTTTGTTTTCTGTATGAAGTAACCACCTAAAGTGAGCCTGTGCATAGTTAATGAGGACCTTCTTGTAAGTGCCCCATAAGACAGTAAAAGCTCATTGGAGTGAGGGCCAAGGCTTTTGGTCCCCTTGAGAGAAAAGCCATGCCGTCTTTTTTCCTCCACCAGATTCGGTAGTCCATGTGAATGTCTCATTTCATCCATAATGATGTGGACCCCACGAGCCAGTGTCCGCATCAAAGATACAGTGGGATTGGTTCTGAAAGCAAGAGGACTATTGGATTTTAATCCAAAGTCGTTGATTATACTGTGACCCTCACTGCAGTTTAAAGTGCTGAGACTGGGAGGGTCGTGGGTTAGTGGGAGGTGGGGGAGGGAGATGAAGAGGCTGGCCAGTCTTCATTAAAAATGTTTTTTCCCCATCTGTCCCTAGCTATAAACTACTCTCGAACACTACTAATTGTTATAAATAGAAAGTTAAAATTGCTTTTTGATGTTCCTATGAAATGGATATGTAGGTGTTGACAAAAACAAAGCCTTCACCTGCAAGCATGAATCTATAATTCAATTGACTAGATCTGTTTCTGCTGATAATCATAGTAGACCCTACCATTTTCTTCCCTGTTATGGGGAAACTTACAACACTCATGCCTCACTTAACCAAGAGATTTGTGAAAGTGTATTGTGAGTTTTCTGGGATCTGAACTCAGCAACTGTAATATTTGCTGTGTGATCCGGGGCCATTTCTCTGCTCGCCTGTAATGAATGTTACATTGATAGTGGGGTCCATCACAGAGACTTATTGGAAGGTTTGCCTAAAACAAGGCATGTGTATTGCATACAATAATGGTTCAGTTTTTTTAGAATTATTACTATTGTTATTCTGGCAGGTTTCTCAAAAGTTGTCTCAAGCATTAAATCCTATAAATACGCGATCTGTCCAGAAAATGTCCAGCTATATACTATGAAAAATAGAGACATTTATTGAAGAAGATACAAGAAACACTGTACACAGGATAATGATGCCTCAGTCCCCTTCAAAGTAGGCACCTTGGGACCTCACACAGTTCTCCCAGTCACCATCAGCTGTTCCATTGCATTTTCCTGAGTCTCATCAACGGTCTGAAATATCTTCTCTTTCAAAGGTGATTTTAGTTTTGGGAAAAGCCAAAGATCTCAATGTATCACATCTGGGCTGTAGGGAGGCTGAGTCACCTGGGTGATTTGATGTTTCACCAAAAAGCTCTGCATGAGACATGATGCATGAGCAGGTACATTTTCACAATGAAGCTGCCAGTCACCAGCTGCCCATAGGTGTGGCCGTTTTCATTGTATTGCGTCTCTCAGCTAACAAAGAACATTGAGGTAGTACTCCTTATTAATCATTTGGCCTGGAGGGGCGTAACTTGTGATGGACAACACCTTTGCAATAAAAAACACAGTTAACATGGCCTTGAGCTTGCTGCGACTTTGTTGCGCCTTCTTTGGGCGTGGAGAACCAGGTGACTTCTACTGAGATGACTGGGCCTTCATTTAGGGATCACAGCCATAGACCCACCATTCATCTCTGGTTATGACCTTCTTCAGGAAATCTGGTTCATTGGCAGCAGTTTGAGTCAAGCCATTAGCGACTGCAGCACGATGTTCCTTCTGCTCTGGAAGCAGAAGCCATGCAATGAATTTTGCCATGACACGTTTCATGCCAAGATCCTGCGTCAAAATCTCGGACACAGTAGTGTTTGGAATCCCCAGGTCAGCGTCTAGTTCTCCCGCTGTCAGTCACCGATCTTTGCCGATGGCAGCCCGCACACACTCAACACTCTCAGGGGTTCTGCTTGCTGCAGGCCTTCCAGAGCGTGGATTACTTTCATTAGATTCTCAAACAATCTTTGAAGCATTTCCGTCACACATTTATTTCTGCTTCACTCTTTGCATTGTCCCTGAAAGCTAGCTTTCTGAATCATCCGAATACTTTCCGCAGAGGAATGTTCAATATATTTTTTAAATTACTTTATTGTTGTTCAATTACAGTTGTCTGCATTTTCCCCCAACCCCAGCCATCCCCACCTCCCTCCCTTGCTTTCACCCTCCCCCTTGGTTTTGTCCATGTGTCCCTTATAGTAGTTCCTGAACACCCTTCCCCCCATTGCATCCTCCCCTCTGGCTATTGTTAGATTGTTTTTAATTTCAATGTTTCTGAGTAGAAAGAAAGAAGGATCTCCTACCCTTTCCAACAACATGGATGGAATGTTCAATCTTAATGCAAAATTTGATGCAGATTTGTTGCTCTATTTGCTCAGTCATCTTGTATGTGATGGCCACACAGTACACATGCTCACTCCATGGTGTCTACCGCCCCCACTGACTAGAACAGTGAAGTTGTCATTGTTCATGCACGCACATTCCAGCCAATGCTCCTTGGCTGCCAGGTTACATCGATGTTGTGCAAACTGTTCTCATTATATTAACAATGGCTGCACTTTTTCTGGACATACCTATATGTGGCATAAATGCTCAAAGCAGAATGAGTGTAATATCTAAGGGTTGACATATAAATTCCTCTTAGGAAAGAAACTATTCTTGATAAACTCCTGGATTATATAGATAATGAGACCCAGATAATGAGCACATATAACTGACTCCCTTTATTTATTTTCCCTTCATTAATTCACTCATGCATTCATTAACTGAGTACTTACTATTAGGCATTGAAGTGATATCAATAAACCAAACAGAATACACCATTGCTCTCATACCGTTAATGTTCTGGCAGGGGAGACAGACACACACATAATTTCAAGGATTGATAAAAGCCATGAAGCAGCCCTGGCTGGTGTGGCTCAGGGGATTGAGTGCCAGCTTGCAAACCAAAGGGTCCCCAGTTCAATTCCTGGTCAGGGCACATGCCTGGTTTGTGGGCCAGGTCCCCAGTTGGGGGTACGTGAGAGGCAACCACACATTAATGTTTCTCTCCCTCTCTTTCTCCCTCCCTTCCCTTCTGTCTAAAAATAAAGAAATAAAATCCTTAAAAAAGATTTTTATCTTTTTTAAAGATAAAAACTGGGCAACAAGACAGAGAGTGACTAAGTTGGCTAGAGGGCTTGGCATGGATAGGATGGCCATAGGGGGCATGTTTGAAGAGGTGATATTTGAACCAAAACCCACATGAGGTGAAGCAGCTGGAAAAGAGAGTCAAAGCAAAAGGAAGAGCAAGTGGGAAGGGTCTGGTGTGGGAACAGAGTTAACAAGCTGGATGGGGGTGGGGGTGGGGTAGGAGAAAGGCCAGGAGCTAAGGGCATGAAGCAGACACAGGTATGTTAAGGACTTCAGATTTTGTTCTAATAGCTACTCATTGTCTGCTACCCATAAAGGAGTGACTAAGCTGTTCTGAGTGAGATAATCACATGATATTTAAATTAATTCATATGCTGTTCATAAATTTAAAATAACTGACTTAAATTTAATTAAACAGTACTAACGTAGAAAACTGAAAGGAAAAGCCACTCCCTCTAACCCAGCATCTCTCCTTAAAATGAACAACTATTATAATTTTGGGATATCTTTCCAGTTTAAAATATGCTTATTTATTTCCAAAAATGGAAACATACCACACACATCATTTTACACAATGATCTTTTTCACAATATCTCATAGGGACTTTTTCTTTCCAGAGTGTACATATTTTCATTAATTTTAAATGACTGCTCAGTATCACACTGGATGAATTATCCTATCAGGCTCCTGTAGGAGGAAACTTTGATCCCAGTTTCTGCTGTTACAAACAGCGTTTAGTCTCTCACTCTCAGCGTGCATCTGAACCTCGAAGTTCACGAAGTCGTTCCAGAGCACTGTTGCCGAGGGGCGAAGGCCCTGTGGAGATGCCCATCAAGAGGCTGGCTGAAGGAGCAGGGTGGACTTATGCTAAATGGGAAGTCCTTCTTTTTAGGTCAGTAAACACTTTTGTACTCTCAATACCACCTTGTCCCAACCTTCCAGAAAGTTCTGTACATTCATGAATGTCCCATGTGAGCGGGCTACATTTTGTTTTGTTGGGGGGAAGTTCGAAGTCTAAATCTGAAGTAATATGGTGGATAAAAATGACAGGAAGCAGAAAGAGGAGGCTGGAGCAAGAGCAACCATTAAAATGCAAGCTACCTGGGTTTCACTGACGTTTTAAAGTGTTTTTCTACCTACAAGGTGGGTATCGAGATTCAAGACAATCTTATCTAGATCTCCAGGAAGACAAGGTGGCCCCAGCTGACATCTGGGATACATATTTAATGCCCAAACATCCACAGAGGGGGGGAGTCCGTCAAGCTAACTCTTTTGATTTCATGTAAACAAAATAACCAATTGATGGACTGATTGCTTCCGTTGTTTTGGATTTCTGTATACACAGCCACATGCCAGAGATCAAAAAAGCATCATCTTCAAACTCAAAGCACCGTATGGGGCTCTACTATACTGTTCACAGACAGCAATCTGAGTTACAAAGAACAATGTGAGGCCCCTGCCCTCACATTTACCCTCGGTACCGAAAACACCAATTACAGGTAAACAATGATCACTTCCCGGGAATATGAATTACCTGATTCAGAATGGTGGCATCTTCACTCTTCCTCCTTCTGGCTACAGTGTGTCACTTTATTATTCGTTGTTATTTGCACAAGAGGGTGGGCTGAGAAAAAAAGAAAAGAAACTCAGATGAATATTTTCAGCTGTCCTCCTAGGTGTCGAAAGGCAATACCAATATTTAGATTAAATAAGTAATGAGGTTCTATGTTTTTAATTCATCTGTGTTTTTATTTAATTTCTTGAACATTAATACTACTCCAACTATCAAAAATGAGCCTATTGTTATCCATTTTCCTAAAAAGTAGTTTAGAAACACTTTTAATAACATTTACTTGTCTTTACTTATAAAAGGCATTACACATCTATTGTGTAATATATATATTATATATATAGTATATATTGTGTAATATATATATAAAATCTCAGATGGCCCCTCTGCTTATTTATGGTTTCTGTATTTCTGTACTATTTTGGGATCTTAAAAAATTCATGGATATTAAGCTAAAACTTGGACTATTAAAGTAAATTATAAGATTTACTCCAGTAGATATCCTTTAATAATTATTATAGATCTAGAAGTACATAGCCGTAGCTCTATACAAAGCAGGAAAAATGACTACTCTTCCTTTCATTATTTTCTAATTTAGGATTATAAAATTGATGTGAGGAGCTATTGCTGTATTTATGCTAATCTTTAACTTTTCAGCATATCAATCGGTTTTCTAAACCCACATTCTGGCTGTTGTGTGGAGCAGTCTCCCCTTCCTGTGCTTATTCTGCAATCGCTGCTGATGTTCAGGGTGCGCGGAGCCTCTGTCTGACCTGCCTGTCTGTTCTCTCTTGGCGGTCTTCACCGATTCTCGTGGCTTTCCTTGTCACCTACAGGAAACACACATCGACTCAGGATTCCTCTCCTGAACTGCAAGCCTGAATCTCCATATGTCTACTGGAAATAACCACTTAAGAGTTCCCATGCCTGCTTCAAAGTCAACCAGTTCAAGCTACCTTAAGAAAGCTTCCTGCCCTGACACTGCTCTTCCTCCTATGTTTCTCATCTTCCCTCATGGCAATACCCTCTACCCAGCCAGCAGATCAAGAAAAAGACCTTCTCCCGTTCCCTCTCACTTCCCAGGTGCAGTCGTTAAGTCTCATTTACTTTGCCTCCTCAGTATGTCCCGGCTCGATTTCCTTCTTCCCAGCCTCACTGTCTCCAGCCTAACTTCGGTCACTGCTTCTCTCACTGGGCGACAACGGTCCCTACAGCTGTAGAGTGGACCACACTTGGAGTCCTTCTAGCCTCACCTCTCCTCGTCCGCCTCTCAGACTCTGTCTGGACCATATTAAACATCTTGTAACTCTTTAAATGTTTCAGACTCACTGACCTTGGAGCCTCCAGACAGGCTGTCCTCTTTGCCTAGTGTATATAGCATATCCATGCATGTGTGGCATATGTTACATATAACAAACATGTGATATATGCAGATACTCTATAAAATTTATACACATATCATATATAATGTGTTATATATAGGTATATGTGCAACACACCTACACGCACGTTCAGTTTGCTCTGAGATACTCTTTATCCTCACCCCTGTGATCCCCACCAAAACTGGATTGGCTATTCCTCCAATACAATCCCAAAACATCTGTTCCCTTCTAATCAGAGCACTCGTTACTTTTACTATAATTACTCATTTGTGTGATTATGCCCTCCAGGGGCATCAAGAATGTGCATCTTTTTATCACTGTGTCTTCAATATCCAGCACAACTTGCAGAGTAGATACTTAGGAAACAATTCCTAAATGAAAGAATTTGTGCATCAGTGAATATATGCTAATATTTTAGGCAAAAAATATGTGAAGGCAAGGGTTCTGACCTTATTTAAACAAGCATTATGGTGAAGCAAAAGATACTCGTATACAGGGTTATGGTCATTGTTATTATTTCATCTGTATGGCAAGCTGTGGAGCTTATCTTTATGTCCACAAGCTGAGAATTATTAAAGCAGCCTCACCAAGTAGGAATGTTCAAAGGAAGGCTGGGGTCCACGGTGTGCCAACTCCTAATTTCACCATGTTTGGAGATGACAGCTCAGTTCTAGCTGAGCACCGCCAAACAACTCCCAAGGCTATAACTGAAAACACTCAAGCTGCAAGAAAACTGTTTTCCAAAAGACTGATTATTAGGACAACAAAATCATGTAAATAAGAAGTGGGAAGGGCATGGCCAACCATCTGATCCCTCCTGCGAGAGCTCTCTCTCAAGTGCTGGCCTCTGTGCCCAACGGGGCGAATTTCAAGTACAGCCAGTGATGCGAACCCTGCCTTTACCCTTGGGAGGCTGTTGTGCAAACCGGAAGTTTTCATTGCTTTTACTTGTATAAAATGTTTTAAAATCTGCCTTTTCCTTCCATGTATGCATTTTACTTTAGTTCTCTCATGCCTCTAGCTTTTTAGGTTTTATCAATAAAAATAAAAGGTGATATAATCTTGGAGCAGTTTTCATTTAACTATAGGCTGAGTTATGAGCAGCAAATTTACTCTTTCCACTTAAAGGTATACCTAATAGTGACAATAATCTTTCTATTCTAGGTTTAAAATGGTCTTATGGGGTAAATAAGTCAGGATTTGTCACTTCAATAGCTTAAATCTTAGTAAACTTCAAGAGATTCTTCAGGTTCCTTTACTGTGATGGAGTATTGATTAGTTAAATTAGCTGTTTGCTAGAGCTGGTAAATTTGGATTATATAGAATGCTATGAAATTTATTTTTGTTTATTTGTTTATCACTCTAATCTTATTTTTCCTTGAGAATCATGGCTGTCTCATCTTAATATGCTACACTTTCATGAAATTAAAAATATCTCTGGTTCAATGGATAATACAATATTGGTCTTCTGTCTGAAACATTTGCAAAACATTAGTCTTATATGTGTTAATTACCTGAATTTTGGCCATATTTTATACACTGTATTATTTTTCACTGAATATTTTTCTTGAGATGACTTGTTTGTTTTAACTTGTATATGTGTGTGTATATATATAAACTAATATTTATGCCATATATTTAGTCACTTGTTTTTTCTAATATACATAAATGCATATAGTTTATGTAATGTTAACATACATAAATTATATGCATTTATGTAATATTATGCAATATTATTGCATAATTCCTAAAATATCTTATAACCCACATATTTTTTGAAGAGTTTATTTATTCATTTTTAGAGAGAGGGGAACAGAAGGAGAGAGAGGGAGAGACCAATGTGTGGTTGCCTCTTGTGCACCTTGCTCCCCCCAGCCCTGGGGACCTGGCCTGCCACCCAGGCACGTGCCCTAACTGGGAACTGAACCATGACCCCTTGGTTTGCAGGCCCACACTCAATCCACTGAGCTACACCAGCCCACATTTTGAAAAAACTGATTTAATATATTCCGTTATAAATCCATAGATATTTTCCTTCTTCTTTCATAAAAGAATCAAACTTTCAGAGCTATTTTCTGAGTCTCCTTCCAGTTAAAAATCTATATTATATATATTATATTTTTAATTTGTTATAGTTTTGCTGTTCTCTTGTTACTATAAATCTATTTAATTTAAACAAATATAGAGAAATTAGAAGCATGATTTGTAAAAAAAGTTATAAAATTAGTTTTATCTCTTTAATATGTTTTTAATAGAGGTACTATTGAGTCTACTTTAATAATCAGGTAAGATATAAAATTAATAATGCTTAAACAGTAAGTGATACTATTTAAAATATTCTATTGACACTAATTATTGCCTGAATATTATACACTCACATTTTTTACATAACATTTTCAATAATTAAGTCAAACAAGTTTTAAATTAGATATTTATTCATATAAAATCTTATATTTAGTTGTAATTGCTTTCTGTGTTTACTACATTGGCTACCTCTGAAAACATTTTCACTCCAAAATTATTAAGGAAAAAGTAGTCTTTAAAAGCCAATAAACAGCACTTGACAAAACCCCGAGCCTTGTGAAAACCTCCTATTATTGTCCTCCAACTGGATCCATTGCCATCTATTATTTTTGTTTATGATCTTTTAGCCAGTTCCCAATCCATGTGACTCTGTTCTCATCCACAGCAATTATAATTAATTTGCAAGTAAAAGTTCATGGTCCACTGTTTGGAATGCTTCACTGGAGCCCAAGTAAATGACGTTGGTTCCATCCTCTTTCTCCAAATAGTTTTGTGATTCTATCAAGCAAGCCGATTATCATGGTCTGGCGTGATTTGCTCATTATGGACCATGCTGCTTAGTGTTGAAGATCTCATTGTCTTCTAGCTGCTTACAGATTGTCTTTCTGTATTTGATCTGTTGCTTGGTTGAGGGTAAACATTTTATTTATTTGGGCATGTTTACAAAGAAAAGAAAAGCCTGAAGGAAAGTAACTTGTAGAATCACTCTAATTACTTTTTACAAATTACGTAGCATTTGAAGGAGGTGCTTTGGGATCTTCGAAATTTTTTAATAGAGTGTTTTTTAATTTATATAAAATCCTTTCCATGACAATTAATAAGGAGCTTCACATTATGAATTTGTGAGTACTTGCATTTTCAAAGGAAAATAAATCTGATTTCTCAACAGAAATACTATAGGGCTGAAGGTATTAGCATGAACTATTCAAAGTGATGAAAAGCAAGGCCCTACAACCCAAGACTACTCTATCCAGTGAGGCTATCACTTAAAATTAAAGGTGAAATAAAGAGCTTTCCAGACAAAAAAAGTTAAAAGAGTTAATTACCAGCAGATCAGTTTTAAGAAATGTTAAAGGGCTTGTTTTAAGAATATAGGGGAAAAAAAGAAAGAAATAGAGGAATAGAGAAACATAGTTATAAAGAATAAAATGGCAATAAATAAGTACTTACCAACAACAGCCTTAAATGCAAATGAATTAAATGTTTCAATCAAAAGACACAGGTAGCAGAATGGATAAGAAAATATGACCCATATATATGATGTCTACAAGAAACCCACCTGAGAACAAAAGATATACCCACACTGAAAATAAAGGGATGGAACAAAATATTCCATGAAAATGAAAAAAAAAAAAAAAAAAGCTGGGGTAGCAATACTCATATCTGACCAAACAGAATTCAAAACAAAGACAATAACAGAAGACAAAGAAAGTAACTACATAATACTAAAGGGATAGATCCAGCATGAGGATATAATGCTTGTGAACATATATGCACCCAATATAGGAGCACCTAAATATATAAAGAAAATCTTGGTGGAAATTAAGATAGTGATCAACAGTAATACAGTAATAGTAGGGAATTTTAAGACTCCTCTGACACCAACGAATAGATTTGCCAGACCAAAATAATAAATAAATAAACATATCAACAGCAATCTTAAATAACACATTGGATCAGATGGATTTAAATTGATCTTTATAGAATATTTCATCCCAAAGCAGCAGGACATACATTCTTCTCAAGTGCACATAGAAAATTCTCAAAGACTTACCACATGTTAGGGCACAACATAACTCTTAACAAAGTCAAGAAGGCTGAAATCATATCAAGCATCTTCTGTGACCACAACAGTATAAATAGTATACAATAGTATAAAACTAGAAATCAATTACCATAAAAAACTGAAAAACATTCAAATACATGGAGGCTAAATAACATGTTATTAAATAATGAATGGGTTAAAAATTAAATCAATGAGGAAATCAAAAGCTACCTGGAGACAAATAAAAATAAACACATGACATCTCCAAATCTGTGGGACACAGTAAAAGCAGTCCAGAGAGGGAAATTCATAGCATAACTGGCCTACCTCAAGAAACACAAGAAAGCTCAAATAAACAATCTAACCCCATACCTAAAAGAACTAAAAAAAGAAAAACAATAACAAATCCCATAATAAGAAGAAGGAAGGAAATAATAAAGATTAGATTGGAAATAAATGATACAGAGACTAAAAAAAATACAAAAGACCAATGAAACCTAGAGCTAGTTCTTTGGAAAGATAAACCAGATTTAATGAACTTTTAACAAGACTCATCAAGAAAGGAGAAAAGAGAGGACCCATATAAATAAAATCATTAATCAAAAAGGAGAAGTAATAGCTGATACAACAGAAATACCAAGCATTGAAACAAAATACTATGCACAACTGTATGCCAACAAATTGGACAATGTGGATTAAATGGATAAATTCCTAGAACATACAATCTTTTAAAACTGAATCAGGAAGAATTAGGTAATCTGAATAGACCAATTAAAACTAGTGAAATTAATGAAGTAATAAAAAATCTCCCAGAAAATAAAAGTCCTGGACCAGATGGCTTTACAGGTTAATTTTACCAAACATTCAAAGAAGAACTAACACCTATCTTCTTCTAAATATTTCAAAAAATTCAAGAGGAGGAAATACTTCCAAGCATATTTTATGAGGCCAGCATTATCATAATTCCAAAACCAGATATAGACACTATAAAGAAAGAAAATTATTGGCCAATATCCATAATGAACATAGATATTAAAATCCTCAACAAAATATTAGCAAGCTGGATCTAGCAATACATTAAAAATATCATATACCATGATCAAGTGGGATTTATTCCAGGGCTGCAAGTTTTCACAAATATTGATTCACAAATCAATAAATATGATATATCATATAAGTAAAATGATGAGTAAAAATCACTCAATCATATCAATACATGCAGAAAAAGCATTTGATAAAATCCAACACCCATTTGTGATAAAAACTCTCAGCAAAGTGGGAATAGAGGAATCATACCTCAACATAAGAAAGACTATATATGAGAAATCCACAGTCAACATCATATTCAATGGGCAAAAACTGTAAGAGTTTCCCTTAAGATTGGGAACAAGAAATACATGTCCATTTTCACCACCCTTATTGAACATAGTAGTGGAAGTACTCACCACTGCCATCAGACAAGTGGAAGAAATAAAAGACATCCAAATTGGAAAGGGGGAAGCAAAACTGTCATTATTTGCAGATGACATAATATTGTATATAGAAACTCTAAAGACCCTGCCAAAATTACTAACTCTAAAAAATAGATTTAGCAAAGTAGTAACATACAAGATTAATATTCAGAAATCAGTAGCATTTTTATACACCAATAATGAACTATCAGAAAGAGAAATTAAGAAAATGATCCTATTCACTATTGCAATAAAAAAAAAGGTACCTAGGAATAAATGTCACCTGGAGGTAAAAGACCTGTACTTGGAAAAGTATATGATACTGAAGAAAGAAACTGAGAAAGACACAAATAATTGGAAGTATATACCATGGAAAAAATTTACATCATTAAAACATTCATACCACCCAAAACAATCTATAGATTAAATAAAATTTTTATTAAAATATCAATGGCATATTCCATAGATCTAGAACAAATATTCCAAAACTTTATATAGAATTACAAAAGACCCAAAATATCTTCAGCAGTCTTGAGAAAGAACAATGTTGGAGGTATTATGCTATCTGATATCAAACTATACTACAAGGCCATAGTAATCAAAACAGCATGGTATTGACATAAAAACAGGCATATAGATCAATGGAAGAAAATAGAGAGCCCAGAAATAAACCCATGCCTTTATGGTCAATTAATATTTGACAAAGGAGGCAGGATCATACAAAGGGTAAAGACAGTCTCTTCAATAAACATTGCTGGAAAAATTGGACAGATACATGCAAAAATGGAACTAGACTGCAAACTTAAACCATACACAAGAATAAACAAACTCAAAATGGATTAAAAAATATAAGTTGCAAAACCATAAAAATCCTAGAAGACAACATAGGCAGTAAAATTTCTGTGTAACCTAAATCACAAAACAAACAAACGAGCAAAATAGCACCAGAGATGTGGAGATAAAGGACAAACTGACAGTGACCAGAGGGGAGGAGGGAGGGGGATAAGAGGGGAAAGAAGGGGAAGGGTCAAGTCAAGGAACATGTATAAAGAACCCACAGACAAAGACAACGGGGCAGGGAGGATTGAACGTGGGAGGTGTGGGGTGGGTAGGGCAGGGGAGAGTAAGGGGGGGAAGTGGGGATAATTGTAATTGAACAATAAAAAATGAAAAAAATTCATACATTTCTTGTAGCAACATTTTTGTCAATATGTGTCCTCAGACAAGGAAAACAAAAACAAAGGAAAATATACAAATAGGACTACATCGATCTAAAAAGCTTTTGCACAGCAAAAAAAAAAAAAAAATACCCAGTAAGAAAATGAAAAAAGGAACCCACTGAATATGAGAACATATTTACCAATGATACATCTGATAAGGGGTTAATTTCCAAAATATATAAAGAACTTACACAACTCAACGCCAAGAACAAACCACCAAATTAAAAACATGAGCAAAGGACCTGAATAGACACTTCTCTAAAGAGGACATACAGATGGCCAATAGACATATTCAAAAATGCTTACTCATCAAAGAAATGCAAATTGAAACCACCACAATGAGATATTACCTCACAGCTGTCAAAATGGCCACCACCAATAAATCAACAAACAAGTGCTGGCAAGGATGTGGGGAAAAGGAAACACTTGTGCGCTGTTGGTGGGAATGTGGATTGGTGCAGCCACTGTGGAAAACAGTATGGAGACTCCTCAATAAATCAAAAATGGAATTGCCTTATGAACCAGTGATCCCGCTTTTGGAAATATATCCGAAGAAACCCAAAACCCTACTTTGAAAGAATACATGCACTCCTGTGTTCATTGCAGCATTATTTACAATATATTGCCAAGATCTGAAAGCAGCTCAAGTGCCCCTCAGCAGATGAGTGGATAAAAACAGTTACGGTTCATTAACATGATGGAATACTACTCAGTTATAGAAAAGAAAAAGTTTTTACCTTATGTGATGGCCTAGATGGACCTGAGATTATTATGCTAAGGGAACTAAGCCAGTCAGAGAAAGACAAACACCATATGATCTCACTTGTATGTGGAATCTAAAGAACCAAAAAAAACCCCCTAACAACAAAATAGAAACAGAAGCACAGATGCATGGAACAGACTGGAAGATCTCGGAGGGTAGGGCTGTTTGGGAGGATGGATGGAAGTAGATGAAGGGATTAAGCAACCCCCCCACATATATGACGTGTGTGATATACATATATTCAACACAGAGACACCGACAACGGTGTGGTGATAGACAGAGGGAACGGGGGCGGGCGTAGGTAGAGGCGGGCAAAGCGAGAAAATGGTACGGAAGGAGATGGGCACATGGGCTTGTGTCGCGGTGTGCAGATGATGTTTTGTTGACTTGTACACTTGAAACCTGATGGTTTTGTGAGCCAATAAATTCATTTAAAAATATTACAGTATACTGTAGCACACTTTTCAATATTATGCAAAACTATAGGGAACTATTTTTCTGGTGAGCTGCTACTTTATTTAACCTTTCATTTTTCACCACACTTACTTTGTTTAATAAAGGTGACTTGTCCATTTAAAAATAAGAAAAAGAATAAGGAAACAGAGGACTTTAAAAAAAAAAACTATAATCCAAGTCTGGCATTATTAAACAGAAATTGTTATATAAAGAAAGGGAAAAATCAATTTACAAGTGTGTCATTTTAGCAAAGAGTTTCAGTGTGCTTGCTCCTACCTCCGCCCCTCCTTTGGTGCGTTCATCTCTGTTCCCCCTCAGCCTTCCCGAGAAAGTGCTGAGCCAGAATATAGGATGGTTCCGATCGTGATTATAAAGATATTATTATCATTTGTGTCTTATTACAACAGAATATTTTGAAAGCCACTAACGTGCTTTTTTCGCCAACAACAGTAGGAAGAACAAACTTTTCTCATGTGCAACTGTCAAGCTTATGCTAAAATTATTAATGATTTTATTTAACTTTTTTCAATGTCTGGGTCTGCTTTTTAGAAATTTTCATAACTGAAAAGTAAAAACAAGATTTTTATCTTTTTAGCATGTGATACATGATTTCTCTACAACAGCTTCTTATTCTACTTTCTCTCAATCTGTCTTACTACAGTTTTCTTATTTACATAACCAAGCCCCTAACTATCATTATGTACATTCTATCTTCAATATAGTCCGGTCTTCTACATCACACAGAAATGATAATGAGAGAAATAAAAATGAATTTACCTATGTATAAGCAAAAGCAATATTATGTATTGCAAATTTGGTAAGTATATTCTACAGTCTAAATTTATAAGAGTGGGGACTTAGTACATTGGCTTTTTAAATACTTTAATGAATCTCGACCTGTTCATTATTTCTTTGTAAACCTAAAAGTTAGCATGGCACAATGATATCTTTAGAAATAAACAGTAATCCACTTTAGCTTTTTCATAGCAAAAATTAACCCTTCTATATGCCATTAAAGATAAGTTTCTTGGATTTAGTACTAGGGTCACAGTGCTGGCTCTCAATTCTGGGACTGCCCACAAGATAGAACGGGAAGAGAACTTGCAGCAAATCCCAAACACAGTCCAAGAAGAAGAAAGTCTTCGCAAACGAAAGAAAAATGGAAACAGATGCAGTGTCACCGTCCATTACGTTACTCCGTGCACGGTTCTTGCTGAAGAACAGACATTCAATCTGCTTCGAATTATTTGTCACTTGGCTTCTTTCTATTTCCATGCCCTATTTTGCATTTTGTTCACTACTCATTGTGTTACACAATCTGCATTCTGCAAAAATAATACTAATACACATTCTTATGAAGGTTTAAAATATGTGTAGACAAGTTTAGAAGCTGCTCAAGCCTCGTGTTTTTGAATTTGCCACCAAACTTGACCATCTGGGAGTTCAAGTTCACTTGCTCTTGGTCTAGCTGAATGTAAAAGTCCAGTGAATTGGACTTTAAAAGGCTTATAAAATATTCAGAAAGCTTCTTGCACATCAAATGGCTCTTAAGACAGAACATTTTGATGAGTTTAGTGTAAATGAATCAGAAGCATATGGATTAAATTTACCTTAAAATACTCCTGGGTTTAAGAATTAAGAGAAAATGTGCTTGGCAAAACACATTTCGGGTTTTGCCTAACCCAGAACATTGGAAAAGTAGTTCAAGATGTTTGACGAACCCAAAACATGGCTGGGTTCACCCATCCCTAACCCCCTGTGGTAATAGCACAGGACAGGCAGAGGCAGATTGGAGGTGCCGAAGTCTAGTTCAGGTTTCTATCATGGTCATTCCAAACTATTGGATAACTTAAGAATGCCTTGCCTCATCTAAATCAAATTTTTGTCATGTGCTTTGATAATCCATGTTTAAGGACTGTAGAATGTGTGTTTTATATGAAGGGTGTGGTTCTACATAATTATAGACGTTTCTATGTACCCACCCAATAAAAAAGAGAGGTTATAAAGTCTATGCTTACCTAGAGAATGTCAAAAGATGAAGGGGCAGAAAATTTAATGTTAATCTCGATGACTAGTGACTTGAATTGAATATGATTTTAAAAAGCTATTTCTACTTCTGAAGCTAATAAAAATGTGTTAAGAGTCAAGCTTTCAAAAAGAAACAATGGGTACAATAAATAATAGTGTGAAGTTTTCTTTTCTTTTTCTAGCATGAATGTATTTTGATACTAGAAATGGTCAGCATATACGAGCAAGTCATTAAATTATTTGTGTATAACTTCATACCAAAAGTAGTCATTCATTCCTGATTTAGGGAACTTCTAGTAATACTTGCATTATTTTTCATTTGAATTTATCACTAATTCTTCATATATGAGTAGGCAAATGTGGAGGAAAAAAATAATTATTTTTATGCCACCTTCCTTCTTCTCTTCCACTAAAGAAATAACCAGAAGACACAGATCATTGATTCATATTAATGTAAATAATGTGATTCTTATAAATTGGTGGTTCAAAAAATTTTAAGTTACAGCATAAAATATTTACATTATAAAATTTGGCTCATCAAGTAGAAATGCTAATGACTTCAATTAAAGTGGTGTGTTAAAGGTAACATCTAAAGTGTAATCTAAATGTTTTTATAACAAATAATATATAAATGTAAGATATATTCTTGAGCGTTACATTACTAACTATAAATTATACTTTATTATGTCAGATTTGAGGATTAAATTTCCACAAGAAAAATATTTATTATGTTATAGAGTATGATAGGCTATTTTCTGCAATGTGATAATAAATTACTATGGGGATATAAATATTTATTTTTATACATTTATACAAAGAGATCAAATTTTAAAAAAAAATGATGCCTGCTTATTTGATTGCTAAAATGGTAGATTTTACAAATAAGTAATGTTTGTTTTCAAAAAAGAACTAAGAGGTAACTGATTTGTAAGATGAAAGTATATAAATGTGTGTGTGGATGAAAAAGGTATCTATTTTTAATGACAAAATGGTAGTACTACAACACTTTAAAATAATTTAGTCCTTCATCAACCCTGATTTTCTGAAGCCTAGTAACACCAGAGATCCCAAAGGAATGTCATAAATCCCCGTGCACTAAAGACACTTACCTTAATTCTAGCCCTGCACTTAGAGCCTTCTGGATTCTTATTACCATTTATTTACCACTTATGACCTATTTTACCATTATTTTGATTATACTACAAATATACTGAGTACCTACTACGGGCCAGAAACTATTGGTACAAGAGAAATATAAAGATTACTCAGAACTGATTTTCTTCAAAAAGTTTATCATATATTGGGTGAATAAAGACATATATAAAATATTATTCCATGTAGAAAGAGATATACAATCAGTATAGAAAACACCCTAAGGATGAAGCCGACATAATGCCAGTGAGAAAAAGTAATACTTAACCATCTTACATTAAACAAATGGCACGGGAAAAGGTCAAAGACGACCTAAATTGCAGTGCCCAATAGTTTAACAATGGAT
>CM052540.1:187318584-187360332 GCA_028533065.1 Trachops cirrhosus | reverse complement strand
TGTTCATAGCAGCACAATTTACAACAGCTAAGTGCTGGAAACAACCTAGGTGCCCATCAGTAAATGAATGGATCAAAAAACTATGGTACATTTACACAATGGAATTCTATGCAGCTGAAAGAAAGAAGGAGCTCATACCCTTTGCAACAGCGTGGATAGAGCTGGAAAGCATTATGCTAAGTGAAATAAGCCAGGCAGTGAAAGACAAATACCATATGATCTCGCCTTTAACAGGAACCTAAACAACAAAATAAAGAAACAAGCAAAATATAACAAAAGACACTGAAATAGAGGACAGGTGGTACAGGTTGTCAGTGACCAGAGGGGAGAGGGGAGGGAATTTCAGGGGAATTTCAGGGGAATTTCAGGGGAGAAGGGAAGGGTTTACAGGAACAAATATAGAGGACACATGGACAAAACTAGGGGGGTTGGAAAGGGGAGGGAGAGGGGGAGGAATGGGTGGGTGGGCTGGAATGGGAATAAAGGACAGAAACTGTACTTAATAAACTAAAATAAAACAAGTAAAAAAAAAAGAAACCTTCACGTTTCCTGAGCACAAACTTCTCAACAAGGAGAAAGGGGATAGTAGTGGGCCAGGGCCGCATTGTCGAGGGTCATATAGGCAATGACATTTCAAAGGCAAGTGTCATTGCAGGGTTTTGGGGAAAAGTGAGATGAAATAATTTGCCCTTTCGGAAAACCGTTCGGATAGGAACTTGGAGTTTTGATTGGCAGGATGTAAGAGAAGTCACAGGGAGATCAGTGAGGAAACACTTCCTGTACTTCGGGCAAAAAAAAAAAAGATGATGAAACAGTGGAAAAGAAAGGATCAGTTCAAAAAACATGAGGTGGGGGAGGGGTGGCGGGAAAAAAAAAAAAAGAATCGTGGGCTGGAGAATAAACCGACCTGGTCTGAGGGTGGGGTGAGAGAGAAGAGTCCCAAGGACTCAGTGTTCTGTTTGAGGAAGGGCTCGGAGACGCGGTGGAGAGAGGTAGCGAGGCTGCTGTGGGGAAGAAAGGTTATTTTACACGTTCCCTGAAATTCTGAAAGGGCGCTGGGGAGCCAAGAAGCCTGGATTACTGAGACGCCGACTTGGGTCAGTATACAAAGTGATCTCATGAAAGCTCACCTCTTAGTATCACTCTTCCAGACCCTCCTTCCTTGATCTGTTTATGGCAGTTTTAATTGATAGATAGATAGATAATAGATAGAACTATATGTTATTACACTTATTTGCCTATTCATTCAACAAATCATCTAGCTGCTGTGTGACTTGCTGGGTATAAAACAAGGACAAAGAATGTTGGTGTTCTGGCACATTGCAAAATACAGCTCAGAAGCGAGATATTATAAAGCAAATACACACGCAGCTCCTTTGAAGCAATCAGCTTGGGCCACTGAGACCGCCTCCCTGGGAGGAGGCAGTTTTCACGGTGGGGTCAGGGAGAGCCGGCCTGCAGAAGGAGCATGCGAAGTGAAACCTGAACTTTTTATCCTGCTGACTACTTAGCAAGGGGAACAAGGTGGGGCAAGGTTATTCCAAGCGCACGGAGGAGGGGGTGCAAAGGCCCCGAGACAAAGAAGAGATCACATCTTCCGGAGTGTGAGAAGCAGCCCATGTTTCAGCCATGGCTCGTCTACTAGATCACGGGCTCCTTTGGCAGAAGGACTGCGTCCTCCTCGATGTGAGGTCCTGCCTCCCGGCTGTCCCTTTGGGGTGGAGGAGGTAAGGGGAGAAAAATCACGTTTGGAGTCAAGGAAGGAAAGGGAGGCTGGTTAGACACAAAGCAGGCCAATTTCACATTTTCCATCAGGCTCAACACTTAGTCTGACTATGGAGGAAAGAGGTCCTCATACCCTTTTCTCAGATCAGGGTTTTTGGTCATGATCAGTACATTTTAATACAATGAAATGGAATAGAATGTAAGAGACCCTGAAGTTGTAGTGCCCATAGTAGCGGTAATGATTTCTTTAAGTTTTTATTTCAGTATGCTTGTTTACCCACACACAACTATGTAGCCATTCATCCAGGTGTGTATGTATTAGTTTCCAAAAGGCTCGTATTATATGGGTTATGATGAAAATCTAGAAAGGCGCCCTGGCAGGTGTGGCTCAGTGGATTGAGCATCGGCCTACGAACCAAAGAGTCACTGGTTTGATTCTCAGTCAGGGCACATGCCTGGATTGCGAGCCAGGTCCCCAGTAGGGGGCATTCGTGAGGCAACCACACATTGATGTTTCTCTCCCTCTCTTTATCCCACCATTCCCCTCTCTGAAAATAAATAAACAAAATCTTTTTTAAAAAGAGTAAGAAAATGCTAAAAAAATAAAGCTAGAAGGGAAATGAACTGAAGGGTAAATTACTCTCTCTCTACATGTTTTTGTATTTCCAAATATTAACTTTTTATTTAGAGATTATTATCTTTTAATAGATGCAGAGTGACAGAACAGCTTCAGTAAAAAGTGTGTGCTTACATAGCTCACCATTGCCCATCAAAAAGCGGCTAGGTGAAGGCAAGCATAATAATTATCAAAAAGAGAAGGGTGGACCGTTCTTCCTGAGGTGGTGTTGCTTCCCTCCACCATGGAAGCCGTTTGGAATTCCTCCGATCAGCTTTACCCATGAGTCACTACCTATAGCATCTCAGTGTTCCTGGACTTTTTGCTGACTCTGCTTAATGCAAAGAGGTACTTCCATAATTGTTCTAGAACAGCCCACTCTGTTCCCCCAAGGTAATCATTTCGGTGCCTGAACACAAGTGAAGAGTAAGCTATTTGGAATGTGTGCAGGTAATAAAAGAAACCTGAATTTAATTTGTAATAAAGTATGCGAACTGGAACACGACGCCAAACCAAACATATCTTTGTTTCTCCAACATAAAAGTAGAAGCAGCACAAATCTATAGGATTTTTAATAATTCTATGGAGATTACACTTTACCCAGGGATGGAAATCCAATATAAAACAAATAAAATAATAGTATTAATAAATTCTAAAAAGCTTATGGCTCTCAGATCAGAGTTATACAAAGCTCAAGGTGACATTTATTTACCTCACATTTTGATGAGCAGTTTGATTTATTATGTCAGACACAATTGAAAACACGCTTCCATAAAGTTCTGTAGAACACTTCCACATAAAGGTGAGGTAACGATGAAGGTTCTTATTTAATCAGACATCCTTGAAATCATTTTAGTTTCTAATATGTGTAAAATACATTCATTATTAGCACAGTAGGGTCACAATGGTCTCATTTGAGGTTTCGGGGTTTGAATTAGATCATCTTGAAAGGAACGTCTGGACCCACAACTTTACTATTTTGTCTATGAGTATAAACTGCATGAAGGTTTTTAAAAAACTAATCTGCCCATTCAGGGGATTTGCCTCAACTGGCAAATGAGGTGACACATTTAGAGATGCTAAGTGATTTGTCTAGGTCACTAAGTAGAATGTTCTCCAGAGAATGTTCTTGTGCATAATTTTCCAGATTCAAACTAGTGGATTTAAATAGAAAACCCGATGGAATTCCAAAGACTTGCCCTACAGATTTTTCAAAGATAATAATCTCTAAACAAAAAGTTAATATTTGGAAATACAAAAACATGTCAAAGTCTCTCCATGCTCGAGCAAAAATATCCATTGGCCTCTTTCCTGTTCCATGTGACAGTATCGTATCAACATACCAACATTTTAACAACACTTAACAAAGGCTGATGGACGAGTGTGTACAGGAGGAGGCTGCAAGAAGATTTGGAGCAATCTCACTTCAAGCAAAATAAAACATATTAGGCTGGAAGAGGACTTGAACGAAAAGGAACCACGTAAAAGCAACCACACGCACACAGGATAACAGAAAGAGCTTTTAGTAAGGTCTAACCTGCAGTATTAGCCTGGGCTCAAAGGCACCAGGGACCCTCCAGGATTTTTGTCTTCGTTGCCATTGAAACTTGTTTTTCATTCCCTGCCCTCCAATCACCACTAACAAATGAAACTTCAAGCCTCAGGTTTTTCTTTGCCCAAAGAACAACACTGTTGGTGCTGGAACTTTACTAAAAGTCATGAAATACACATATTTAAGGAGATGTTGTAGAAAATCAACATGCTTTATTTTTTTGGAAGCAGATTAAAAATGGTAGTTCACCTGGTAAATTTAAAGGAGCCAACGGGGGAATAGTTTAAAATTTAGAGGCAGCATTTTCTAAGGAACAATGTTACTTTAAGCAGTGATAATGTAACGGAGGTGGAAATAGGTTTGAAAGGCAGAGGGGGAGGCTCATTTTTAAAGCTTATAATAGTGAATCTTTTGGTATGGTGTCTGTAATTTCAATAATGTGAATTATAAATTATTTTAAAGCACACAGAAAGAGATTCACTGGTCATAAAACAGCTGAGCAGATCTAGAAATTTATTTTTTTAATAGAATGCAATTTCCTATTATGTCGTAGACTTGCAGGTAATCTCTTAGCACTTTGAAACTTTGTGCTTTCCATTATGTGCTCCATATAACCTCAAGTGTGTCAATAGCCTTCCCCATTGACTCGATCAGCTGTAAAGCATAGACTGTGCTATTGAGGTGTATTATGTATAACGTGTCTGTTGAATGGCACTTTTAAACACTAAGTGTAGAAGACCACTTGTGAGTCACCTTGGTAACAAAAAAACGATGCTAGTTACAGTCTTCTAACTTAATCTATTTATTTATTTAGTTTTCTTCAGACACTTAACAGGTATCTTTCTCATATTTCTTTATTTATTTTCCAAATAAACAAGAGTAAAAAACTTTGTTCTGTGCTGGAAAAAAGTATAAAATATTAGTTTACAAAGGGCTCTTGAGAAGCACATCTTGAAATATAATTAATCTTTATGTCCTTGATTAACTTTTATTTATTTTCCTTTAGTAAAAGCCTATGATTAATGTTTAAAGTTCTATAACAGTGAGTATTTTGGTATTATCTATAATTTCAATAAATGAACTATAAATTATTTTGGAACATTTATAATACACATTTATAATAAAATTAATATGGAACCAAAAAAGAACCTGAATAGTCTCAGCAATGTAGAGAAAGAAGAAGAAAGTAGGAGGGATCATAATACCTGATACCAAACTACATTACAAGGCCATAGTTATCCAGACAGTCAGGTACTGGCATAAGAACAGACACATAGATCAATGGAACAGAATAGAGAGCCCAGAAAAAAATACATGTCTCCATGGTCAATTAATATTTGACAAAAGGGGCATGAACATAAAATGGAATAAAAATAGGCTTTTTAATAAACAGTGTTGGGCATTGAGGAGTGTCACTCTGTGGATTGAGTGGTGGCCTGTGAACCAAAGGGTTGCCGATTTGATTCCCAGTCAGGGCACATACCTGGGTTGTGGGCCAGATCCCCAGTAGGGGGTGCATGAGAGGCAACCACACGTTGATGTTTCTCTCCCTCTTTATCGCCCTCATTTCCTCACTCTCTAAAAATAAATAAATAAAATCTTAAAAAAATAATTAGTGTTGGGAGAACTAGACTTGTACATGCAAAAAGAAAGAAAGAAGAAAGAAAGAAAATGAAACTAAATCACCAAAACACACCATATACCAGAATAAACTCAAAATAGTTAAAAGACTTAAATATAACTACTGATACCATAAAAGTCCCAGAGGAAAACATAGGCAATAAAATATCAGACATCCAACACAGCAATATTTTTGCTGCTATATCTCTTAGGGCAAGGGAAATAACGGCAAAGATAAGCAAGGGGGACTACATCAAATTAAAAAGCTTCCACATGGCCTAAGAAACCATCATTAGAATCAAAGGGGAACTGTGTGGGAGAACAATTTTGCCAATGATACATTGGACAAGGGTTTGATCTCCATAATGTATAAAGAACTCATAAGACTCAACACCAGGAAGACAAACAATCCAATTTAAAAAAATGGGTGAAGGACCTGAATAGACACTCTCCAAGGAGGACATACAGATGGTCCACAGACATATGAAAAGATGTTCAACGTCACTAGGCATCAAAGAGATGCACATTAAAACCACAATGCAACACCACCTC
Source organism: Trachops cirrhosus (assembly GCA_028533065.1). Taxonomy (NCBI): domain Eukaryota; kingdom Metazoa; phylum Chordata; class Mammalia; order Chiroptera; family Phyllostomidae; genus Trachops; species Trachops cirrhosus. The sequence goes on along the minus strand of CM052540.1, from coordinate 187,354,267 downwards.
ACACTGGACAGAATGGCTATCACTGTAAATCCACAAACAACAAGTGCTGGCAAGGATATGGAGAAAAGGGAACTCTAGTGCACTGTTGGTGGGCTTGTGGACTGGTGCAGCCACTGTGGAAAGCAGTATGGAATTTCCTTAAAAAGCTGCAAATGGAACTGCCTTTTGACCCAACGATTCCACTTCTGGGAATATTCCATAAGAATCCCACATCACCAATTCAAAAAATTTATGCTCCCCTATATTCATAGTGGTGTTATTTATACTGCAAAGTGCTGGAAACTGCCAGGTGCCCATCAGGAAATGAGTGGATCAAACTGGTATATTCACACAGTGGAATACTATGCAACAGAAAGACAGAAGGAATTCCTACTTTTTACAAACACAACGTGTGTGGAACTGGAGAAATTAAACAACATGAAATAAGCCAGGAGGTGAAAGACAAATACCATACGATCTCACCTATAAGAGGAATCTAATGAACAAAATAGACTAACAAACAAATGAGAACCACAGGCATGGGAACCTGGAATAGACTGAAAGTGACCAGAGGGAGTTGGCATTATGGTGGAATGAAGGAAAAGGGACTGGCTAAATATCACGTATGAATCACCCGTGGACATGGTCAGCAGTGTGGGAGTTGCCAGTGGGAGTGGGGGTGGGCTGGCAGGAGAAGGGCAAAGAGGGAGAAACTGGGACATCTGTAGTTGAATAACCAAAAAAGCTTGACAAAAGAGGACACTGAATTAAAATACAGCAAAGATTGTAGAAATAAACTATATAAAAAGAAAAAATGTCATGTATTTTTTGGAGTTGCTGAATTGGTAAGTTCTATAGATACACTGGGATAAAATGGGAAAAGAAAGTGCAAACCTCTTTGCTATTTGACAGCACTGGAGAACTATGAGGCATTGAAAAGATAAAAAAAAATAATGCTTGGCAGCAAGTGGCATCCTATCATAGACTATGAGATGACACCCCAAAGGGATGCCTCAGTGACATCGTATTTAGACACTCATAGTTGAGGCTAAGGTATATGGATTTGTCAGGTGCTCCAGGGAAACAGAGCCAATAGGATATACAGAGATACATAAGAGGAGATTTATGATGAGAACTGGACATGATTATGGAGGCCGAGAGGCTTCACAATCTGCCTTCTGTGAGCTGGAGAACCGGAAAGGCCAATGATGTCATTCTACCTGAGGCTGAAGTCCTGAAAAGCCAGGGACTCCAATGTTGGAGGGCAGAAGATGAGCATCCTAGCTCAAGAGAAGGGGGACAATTTGCCCTCTGCCCTTTTTGTCCTATCTGGGTCCTCAAAGATCGGATTCCCACATTAGAGACAGTGGATCTGCTTTACTCACTCCACCGACTCAAATGCTAGTCTCTTCCAGAAACACCCTCACAGACACACCCAGAAATAACGTTTTACCAGCTACCTGGGCATCCCTTAGCCCAGTCAAGGGAAACAAAACTTAACAGTCACAGTGTGCAGGGTGAACTTCCAATCCCTGGGATAGGAAATGAAAAGAGGTGACATGCCTTCCAGCTGGAGAGCAAAGGCTCCAACAGCGGAAACGATAGGTATTCAAGGCTGGCTCAGGAAGGCTCTTCTGAAGGTCATGTGTGACGACAGGTAGGCCTAGGAAGGCTTTATAACCCAAGGAAGGCACAGCCAGTACCAATTTGGGAGTCAATAGAAATCATATATATATATGATCATATATATGTGTGTGTGTATATATATATATTATGACTGAGTTTCACATGATATCCTGGGAAGAACACACCAATGATTATAGTGAGAGAAAAAAATGTATGAACTACAGATGACTTGAGAGTTTTAGAGTTTTATTCAGATATGCATGTATGGCTTGATATTTAGCCTTTGGAGATAATTTCTAACAACTTAATATAACTTTATGTTAAATGTTGTTCCCTATTAGAAATAAATTTCACGAATATCAGAAAAGAGAGACTTCTTCCCAGTTAACTTCCCAGAGGAATAATGTATAAATCCATTAAAATGTTTCAGCTCATTTTCAGCTCTAAAATACTATTATTCATTGAATTTTGCCTTACTTGTTTGCACTTAAGATGTTATATTTACATTGGATCACAGATACTCTGGCTTTGGTTAGAGGACATTACCTTAAAATTGCAACCATCTCAGGCAGTGGAGATATTTTTAACAAGATTTGTTTAAAAATCAGGGGGTGGACTTTAATTAAAATTAAGATTCCCTTCGAGTATGCAATATTTATACTACTTATTTGTTACATTCTGTAAAACGTCTGAGTCTCTGGTGATAAAAATTCCTGCCAGAATGGCTGTTATTTTCTGGAAATGGTTCCTTATGTTTAAAGTAAATGGATTTAGAATAGTTTCCAGAAGAGTCACCATGTAAGCAAGGAACTCTGAGTGCTCAAATTGAAAGCCACGGTCAGTGACTGTCTGCCCGGCTAAATGTAGGGATTTGGGTCTACGTAAGCCACACCGGCTGTTTACACACGATGTGTCTCAAGTCTATGTGATGCTAGGCCTGTGTTAACATTTCCTAAGGGAGAGAGAATGGCTGGCTGGAATATGTCAATATTTATTTAAACAATTATCTCCTGAGTCAACCCTCCTTAAATAGTACATGAGTCATTTTTATATTTAAATTTAATAATTGTTCTATTCATTGCACAGCTTGATGTATTTCCTTCCTACCACCAACCACCAAAGTTGGGGGTAACTGGCTTCGAGCGCTGCTCGGTCAGACAACATCAGCAGGACCCTGCTCCTCTCTCTCTGCTTCTTCTGTCTACGTGATGCTATCTGGGCTCCATTCTCATGTTATCATTTCTCAGATTCTCCCCCCAGAGATGAAAAATGTGCATAGCTGTCCCGGCTCAATATGACTTTATATTCGCGTTCTGTGAGAAGGAGAGCACCCTTTTCACTTGCTGTAAATAAAAGTGCAGGAAACAAATCTTATGGAGTCTTAATGTGATGGAATTGGCCTATACATGGTCCATTGGTGCTGGGGGTGGAGCCACAACTGGGTGAGCTCGGCCACCAAGATCGATGGGAAAGATGTGGATATGTTCTGAATTCTGCTTTACCTGCTTACAGCAGGCGCTCTTGAGGAGTCTGCTTTTAAATGACCTCTTGATGCTATGTACAGTATCATGATACTTGAGAAAGCTTTGTTCTTTTCTTTCTTTCTCTGCTGTATGTTGATATGCCAGGATTGCCGTCTCCAGGGGCGTGTAGAATCGTGCTCACTTTCTTAGCCCTGTAAGGAGCTCTCCTTCTGTCTCCCTGCCCTCCCGCCGTTCTCAGGTGCCTCGTTTAGCATGATTCAAGTTTGTTTCTTTGTTTTTTCCTCTCTCCAACTACGAGGCTCTCTTTCTCACACATACAATTTTTTTATTTTACTTCAATTATTTTATTGTTGCTCAATTACAATTTTTAAAAAATTTTTTGTTTCCTTATAGCTACTGGAACAAGAGTACTATGTGTATTCTGCTAGCTGGCATATCTATTCCTCCTGTAGCCAAATCCTCGTAATCTTGAACCCACCAATATTTATAGGCAAAAATCTTTCACAAAGGAAATTATAACAGATAATTCCATTAAAAGTTTACTTCACCCTGTCTCCTCTGTTCATTGTTCAAAAGGAAGGAAACCAATCAAATAATCCCAAGTGCCTGGTGCGTCCTTCTCTGGCGTCACCCACTGTCATGACTTCGGAGCGAATCAACCCCAGCAAATACTCTACATCCCCCAGACTAATTTCTCTTGCTGTCTTCTGTACTATAACCCATTGATGCTGGGATTTTCTCTCTGCAATATAAACTTAATCTCATTGTTTCTTACTTTTAAATGCCTCATAGTTCCTTGTGCCTGCCTTTCCTGCCTTATGTTGCCCCTTCCAAGCCTGTCCTAACTGAGCTTCGGTCCCAACAAATTCTCCATGTTCTCTTGAGGGTGCCTGGCTCTGTGTGTGACCCTTGTCTGTGTGTGAAGACCCTCCATGCTTTGTTTCTTCATCCCGGTTTATCCTTAACCCTTTCCTCTGTCTCAAGAATTCCTAGTCCACTATGAAGATCACGTATCATGAAATGTACACTTGAAACCTAGATAATCTTATTAACTAATGTGACCCAAATAAGCTTAATAGAAAGAAAAGAATCACTAGTGATCATTCTGGTGCCGAATTTCACCTCCTCTGCAAAACTCCTCAGGCAAAACCTTGCCTGACTTTCCCTAGAAGAGCTTCCCCTGCCCTCATTTAGTTTCTTGGCCCTTCTATGTGCCTTCATTTCACATTATATTCTGTCCGTGGATGGATCACTGTCTCTGTACACTGTGCTTGAGAGCCCATGCTGATAATCAGTGTCATAAATGACAGTCCCTTTCCCTTCTGCCAGATCAATTGACATACACAGAGTCAAGCAGGCAGAGGTCAAAATACCAACCATTTAGTTAATAAAAGTGATGTAAAAGAATATGGTTTAGGCCTGTGGGCCAGGTGGGTCTTTTAATATTTACCACTCAGCTAGATGAATCAACCCAGCACAGGCACCGCTGAGCAGACACAGGGACACTGTCACTCCGAGAAGATCACCACTCATCCAGGGGACAGTGGGAATCCATGTCCTCTGTGACCAGGCAGGCAGGCATAAGGAGAGAAAGGGGTCAAAATACTGCCAGTTCCCCCAAAGCTCACCAGTCAAATGAAGCCCTTCCTCCCCTGAGGAGGACAGAGGGATCGGAAGGCACATGGCATGTCCCCATGTGTGGGTCTGTGTCCACGTCGAAATTTCTTCTCGTTATAAGGTCAACAGTCATATTGGATTAGGTGGCCACCCCGCTCCAGTCTGATCTCATCTTAATTACAGAATCACTTTGTGACTCAAGTTGATCAATAACTGTACTTTTTCACACAATAGTATCCTATGTTCCATCAAGAGCATTTCTTTTAAATAGAGTCCGATGTTGTTTTCAGAATTGTCCTCCAACTACTGACACCCATTCTGCAAATCTTGATGGGTACAAAATAACAGTTTCAACCATGCCGTGAGTGTTTCCTGGATTACAGCAATTGTAAGGCATTACCCAATTTCACAGCTGTTAAATGTTGGGGGAAAAAGTCCATCTTGGAACCAACAAAATACAGTAAATATAAACTCGATTACACAATCTGTATTAGTTTTTTTCTACTGTTGCTATAACAAACTGTCATGGTCTTAGTGGCTTAAAACAACACAAATTTGTTATTTTAGAGTTGTGTAGCTCAGAAGTCCGGCAGTGGTCTCACTGTGCTAAGATCCAGGTTTCAGTAGGATGCATTCTTTGCTGTAAGCTCTAAGGGAGAATCTATTTCCTCGCCTTTTCCAGCTCCCAGAAATCAACCCCTTCTCTTGGCTTTGTTTCAGCCCCTTCTCTCCATCTTCAAAGCCAGCAACATAGCTTCTCGTGGTCCTGATTGCCTCTGCAGGTATCTTTTTCTGACCACAGACAGGACAGGTTAGTCACTTTTAAGGACCCAAGTGGTTACATTGGATAATTTAGGCTAATCTTCCCACCTCGAGACCATTGATTTATGCACACCTGCACAGTCTCTTTTGCAATGCAAGGAAGCATTTGGGCATCTTCAGGGGAGACCATTATTCTGCCTATCGCAGAACCTATTCACACTCTATTACCTGTTGACTTGTCTTTATACCTTTTTAAAGAACAAGTTTGTCTATGAACAGTATTCTCAGTGTCTGGCACCAAGCAGATGCACAGTATGCTTGTTGAATATTGAAATAACACAAAGAATGGTAGACGTTCGTATTTACTTCTGATGAAAACAAGAAGTGACCTCTGCAAAGGCGTGAGTCGTGAGGAAGCATGATACATTTCATAAATGGCAAGAAGGTTGATGCAGTTAGAGTTTAGAGTGTATGCTAGGGATCTTTGGCATGGGAGTGTAGATATTATACAGATCATGAGAAATCCATATATGTTGCTTAGACATTTAGAGTTTATTTTGTACCTAAAGAATCTCCACTGAAAAATTAAAAGCAGGGAAGAGAGGGGATTGAATTAGATTTTTTAAAGAGTCTAGTGATGGTACAAAAGGTGGTTTAGAATCTGAAGTTAGAAAGTTTAAGGTCCATGGCTATAATTCTAGGAGGAATTCAAAGACAAGGATAATTAGAATGCAGATTTTCTAATTTGAGGAGCTATACCTTTGTCCCATTGCCAACACTCAAACTTTCCAGGTTTTTCTAGACTATTTAAAATCACTTCAAAGTCCTATTCTGCTCATTATATAGGATTTAATTATATATAATTCCCCAGGATGAATGCCTGATGATTAATACATATACAGTCATACACATACCTTTATATCTACATATCTATATATCTATCTATATCTATATCTATGTCCAGCTATATATATGAGGGCCATCAGGAAAAAATCCAGCCATTGTTAATATAATGAGAATGGTTTGCATGACATTGTTGTAAACTAGCAGCCAAGGAGCGTGGACTAGAATGTACATGCATGAACAATGACAACTTCACTCTACAAGTCAGTGTGGGCCGTAGCCAGTGTAGAGTGAGCATGTGTACTGTGTAGAGGTCACACTCAAAATGACTGAGCGAATAGAGCAATGACTCTGCATCAAATTTTGTGTTAAGCTTGATCATTCCTCCATGGAAACTATTTGGATGATTCAGAAGGCCATAGCTATGGGATCACTGGTGTTAGGCAGCTTCATCATGACAATGCACCTGCTCATACATCATGTCTCATGAAAAGTTTTTTGGTGAAACATCAAATCACGCAGGAGACTCAGCCCCACTACAGCCCAGATTTGGTGCCCTGTGACTCCTGACTTTTCCCAAAACTAAAATCACCTTTGAAAAGCAAGAGATTTCAGACTGTTGATGAGATTCAGGAAAATATGACAGGGCAACTGATGGTGACTGGGAGAACTGTGTGAGGTCCCAAGGTGTCTACTTTGAAGAGGACCGAGGCATCATTGTCCTATGTACAGTGTTTCTTGTATCTTGTATCTTCTTCAATAAACATCTCTATTTTTCATAGCACATAGCTGGATATCTTCAGGACAAATCTCGTATATACATCTACATCTTTATCTATCTATAAACAAACACATACTCAGACTTTACAAGCAAGCTTAATCAATTAATTTTTGAAGATTTTTTTTTTACTTTTCTGAATGCCAACTCAGAGGGTCTTAGGCATTTGAATTCAAAGAAATGTAACAGAAGAGGCAGGAGACATGAGACAAGAGGACGTGACCTGCCATTACTGCCTTCAGTATGACAACCTGCAAGCCAAGGGACATGGGTGGCCTTTAAAAGCTGTTGAGCTAGGAACAGCATGACAGTTAGCAAGGAAACAGGGACTTGGAGCCACCAGAATGGAACACAGCTGTGAGTTCTGCTTTGTGACATTCGAAGAAGAGAAACCATCTAACCTATAAAGCCGTGAAATAATGAAAGTATGAGTGCTGTTTTAAGCCACTAAATTTATGGTGATTTGCTATGGCAGAAGTGGAAAAGTAATGCAAATAATGTAACTATTTATAAGATAAGTAAATAACCTTAAACATTTCTATTTAACTATACTTATTAACATAATCTTTTCCATCTCTCCTAAAACTTACTCTTTCTAACTCTTCACCAAACCAACCATTAGAATCTTCAAGGACAGATTTGTAAACATCTGTCTACAGTCACCAGAACGAATCTTAATAAACTTTGGTTATACCCAGACTGGCATCTCATGGCCTCAAATTCTTCCTTTCTGTCCAGACACTGTGCTCAGGAAGAGGGGTTACACAGCACTTAGAAATCTTGGATTTGCTCCTGAATTTTTTAATGTAGTTACTTAGCAAGGTGTGTCCTACCTACTTCTGCTTCTTGTAAGAGAGAAAAACAAGTCCAAGTACAACTGGAAGGTTAGGTTTCTTCAACCCACTGCAAATCAGTGTCATTGGCTCTATGTAGGGCTGTTCCCGTGTGTAGTTGCACATGGGTGTTCTCTCTCTGCCCCAAGACAAGCAGAAAACATAGAGGCGAATCTGTAGCACCCCACACCAGGTGAAGACCAGAACGGAGTCCCCAAGAACTGGGGAGATGCAGAGCACATTACAAGACTGCCGGCACAGCCGAGGAAATCCCGAGAAACGCTCGCTGCAGGACCCGTAGGTCTTCACTTTGCTGACAAGTGTAGTTTCCTGCTGCCTGGGAGGCAGGTTCTCCTTCCCCGATGTATCACCCTGACCCCACCCCGTATCTTTTCCAGTGTAACGATAACATAATTTGTCCATCCACTCAGGAGAAGTCATGGGGCAAATAAAAATCAGCCCCTCCCTAACCAAAAGAACTTTAGGTCAATTCTTCCAAAAGTTAAAACGTCAGTCAATAAGCCTTTATATTTTATTTCTTCCCCTAAAAGCTCTTTTTGTTTCCTTCTGAACACATCCTGTATTCCCTTTTGTTTCAGACGTCCATCTGAACGTAGTTTCAGACATGTACATGACCTTGTTTACGCTGACTCCTCTTGGTTTCCAACGTATACCTAATCGCCTTTGAAATGTATGTCTTATCTGTTGATTATTACTCTCTTGTAAACTTGAATTGTTTTTCAAATGTATACATTTGTTTACATCTGTGCACAAGGTGCTCCATCCCCTGTGTGTATCAAAATCATCGCTGGACCTGGAGGGTTCAGAGGATTTGGAGATGTGTTCATGATGAGTAAAAAAAAAAAACAGAACTGCAGGCTGGTGGAGGCTCACCTCAGCCATTTCTGAATGTATCTGTTGAGGAAATAATACAAATTATATTTCACAACTCTCAATAAACTTCTGTCACTTATGAGTTTTCCTGAGTCTGTCATTCTTAAGCTTTATGCTTCATCTCATTTTTTAAAACTAGTTGTCTATTTTTTCAGAAAGTCTATAAAAGACCTAGAACTTGAGAAGAACAGAAGACACAATTGGTTTGAAATGTTGTGTGGTACAGGGTTCCAAATTAAAGCAAGTTCGGGCAATGTTGCATACCCTCTCCTCTTGCTGTGAAGGAAGAGTGCAAATTAGTATCCTGAAGATGCTGAGGGGGCCTTCAGTGGGGACACTGGGTCCCCTTGTGTAGCCCAGCACTGTACCGAGGGACCCTTTTCTCTTCCAGGGCCAGGTCTGCAGTGAGAGGAATGAGGCAGCGAGGCCCTTAGAGCCTGAGGGTTGAAGCGCACCAAAGTGCTGTGTTCAGTATAAATAACATTTTGATACAATATTTAAAAAAATCAAAGTTAACCCAAAAAGATCAGATATGAACAAGTTATCAGCATTGAAATAAAAACATCACAGGTGTTTTGCTACCCTAGCAGCATAGCTGGGAGTACCCTAGGATAATATGGACTTGAAGGGATGGGGGTTATGGTGAAGGATTCCTGACTCCTCGTGGGTCACTTTCCATGTGGGTAGCACTGTTTTCAGGCACAAAGGAAGCAGCAGTGAGCAAAACATTGTAGCCTTGTTTTCATGAAGACCTCCTGAATGAAGTCTTTTACATTACGGTGGGGGAGAGAGAAACAAGTAAGTAAAATGCAGCGCATGTCAGTCATCAGGTCTAAGGAGAAAAACAGAGGAGGAGAAAGAACGAGAAGAACGACGCAGACTTTGATAAGCGAGCCTCAAAGTCTTCTGCGGGGAGCTGACATTGGAGCAGAGACCTGAGAGAGAAGAACAAGCAGCCGGTCAGAGCAGGAGACTTTTCAGGCCAAAGGAAGAGCAGGGGCAAGGGCCTGAGGCAGGGACAGCAAGCAGGCTACAGTGAGGCTGGAGTGCAGAGCTCAAGGGGAACAGCAGTAGTTGGGGTGAGACAATGCGGCGGGGGTGGGGGGAGGGTCACGTAGAGCCTGAAGTCGTTATGGGACACGCTTCTTACTTGAGTGATATGAGGACTGATGAGGGAAGTGACGCGATCTGACCGGCTTTCCAAGATGTACCGTGCAAATAAAACCAGCTCTCACTACAGTTCCACCTGTCTCTGTGCGCTTCATGCTTGTGGTTGGAAAAGGAAGGGAGAATGAGGTGAGCCTTTCCGCAGACCACGGGTTTTCCTCCAGGTTATTGAGACCAGGGCTCGTGTTCAGTCTCACAAAGGGGATTGGGGATGCATAGGGATAAGATTCCACAAACCCATCTCCATGTCCTCTCAACAGAGTTATCAAGAGCTCTATCAACAAATCGCAATTTTTAATATATAAATGTGGAAGCAGTTGTAGGTATCGATATGGAGGTATTTAATACAATTATGTTTCACAATTACAAAATAATAATATAATTACCAAAATCTTGTTTTGGGTTTTTCTTTTATCTGTGTATTAACTATTTGGAGGGAGATTAGTATCTTTCTTAAACATGAGAACGCATGCAGTACACAAAACTTAAAAAAGAAGAAAGATCCTTGTGTGTATGTGTTTCTATTATTAAGAGCTGGCACAGAACTTTATAATATTCGCTGCTTCAATATAAACTGCTTTGCTATCCATGACTCTAATTTCTTTCACGTTTTCTTTTTAATTTATTTTTGGAATTTGTGAAACAAGAAGTATTTTGCATGTTGGAAGGATGCCTTGTTTATGAATTTTGCAATGTCAGATACTCATCTGGATTGGTAGCAGAGAGCTGCTGATAGAGCATAAATACGGAGTCAGGCCTCCTGATGCCAAGTTCTACCCTCTGTCATGTGAAGACAAAGGCAAGTTTTACTGAAACCAACAAAAGCGTCCCCCTAGCCCTGACTTCTATCAACACCAAGAGGCATCTAAAGGCAGAATCTGACCTTAATTTCTGTTTCATTTGCTTGGGAGTAAAATAGTGAAACAAAATGAGAAGTGCCACTTGCCAGCTGGTGTCGGGCCAGTGAGCGTTAGCTTGGCCACAGCAGTTGCCACGGCTGGCATCCGGCCGAGCTGCTCAGTCCCCCTCCCGATGAAATGATGCCTGCGACTTCCTGGGAGATAAATGTTTCGACTGTCATCTTCGGTTCAAGAATTAAGTATGGCTTTTATTTTATTATTGGTTTAGTTAGTTAGTTAACTATTTAATCGTTTTTATTGTTATTCTATTACAGTTGTCCCAATTTTTCCCCTTTGCCCTCCTCCGCCCACCCCGCCCCCACTGCCACAGTCAGTTCTCACATTGTTGTCCATGTTCATGGGTCATCTGTACATGCTCTTGAACTAGTCCCTTCCCTTTCTTTCCTCCATTATCCCCTCTGCTGTCCCCTCTGGTCACTGTCAGTCTATTCCATGTTTCCATGCTTCTGGTTCTATTTTGTTCATTAATTTATTTTATTCATTAGATTCCTCTTATATGTGAGAACATATGGTATTTGTCTTTCACTGGCTGGCTTATGTCACTTAGCATAATATTCCCCAGTTCCATCCATGCTGTTGTTGCAAAAGGTAGGAGTTCCTTCTTTCTCTCTGCTGCATAGTATTCCATTGTGTAAATGTACCACAGTTTTTTGTTCCGCTCATTTACTGATAGGCACTTGGCTGTTTCCAGCATTTGGCTATTGCAAATAGCACTGCTATAGACATAGGGATGAATAAGTTCTTTTGAATTGGTGATTCCAGACTCTTAGGGTATATTTCCAGTAGTGGAATTGCTGGGTCATAAGACAGTTACATGTTTAGTTTTTTAAGGAAATTCCATATGGTTTTCCACAGTGGCTGCACCAGTCGGCATCAAACTAAAAAGCTTCTGCTCGGCTACAGAAAGCATCATCAAAAACTGACTGTATGGGAGAAGATATTTGCCAATGATACATTGGACAAGGGTTCGATTTCTAAAATATATAAAGAACTCGTATGACTCAACACCAGGAAGACAAACAATCCAATTAAAAAATGGGCAAAGGACCAGAATAGACGTCTCCAAAGAAGACATACAGAGGGCCCACAGACATATGAAACGATGTTCAACATCACTAGCCATCAGAGAGATGCTAATTAAAACCCCACTGAGTTATCACCTCACACCTGTCAGACTGGCTATCGTGAATAAATCAACAAAAAACAAGTGCTGATGAGGATGTGGAGGAAAGGGAACCTTAGTGCACTGTTGGTAGGTATTTTATTTGTTTTTAAAATCTAGGTAAAAAATCTCAGGAAAAACATGAGAGATTTCTAAAAAAACACATAGACAATGGAGAACTTGGACTGTTGTTAACACATACCTACGCTCTTCTTTACTCTTCTAATATGAGGGCCATAAAGATGGCATAGTCCACAAAGAGGTGATTAATACTGTTGATAAAATTATAGCAATTAATAACTTAATAAGATTTAATAATAGGTTAATACAACTCTAGTGATATGTAAAGCAGTTAAGTGTTCCAGAGTATCTGTCACAATAGCCCCTAGAAAATATTTTCTATGTCCTGTGAGATACAGTTCTTTCCCTATCCCTAGAGCATAGTGTAAAAAGGGGAATTACTCTGAATTCCATTTTTGCCATCCTTTCAATTCTCTGTCAATCTCAAACATTCCAGCATAAAACTGATCTTTAACATCACTCTGCATCTTTACCTCTCTTTACATAACCTTACTAAATTTATCATTTAGAGTGAGAAAATGTCATTTCATGCTTTTTTTTTTTAACCATTTGAAGTGATACTAACAAGGCACAGCCAACAGTTTGATTTCAGCCAATCAATCGCCTTCTTCTTCTAGATAGTGGCGGGGCACATGTCTGCCTTCAGCACCTTCTAAGTGATAAAATATAGCTTTGTACTGATTTGCACCTTAACCTATTCTGTATATACGCAGATAGAATTCTGTAGCCGCTGAATGTGATGTTCTGGGTGGGAAGACACGATTGACTATAATACCATTTTCTACCAGAATAGATTTTTGTCAACTGTTGCTTCTGTCCAAAAGGTCAAACACTATCTTCTACTCTATAATTCCTTCCCACATGATGTGAAAGGGAATCCCGATAAAAAGATCCCTTTTGACTGACCCAGTGTACCATGTAAAAATTTAGGTGCTAACTGGTCATCTTAGAAGCCTACAGATTTCGAGACTAGAAAGCCTCCGCTGTCACAGTGCAGCCCCACACAGCACTGACCAAAGGCTGCAGAACTCCCTCCCCAGTTACGTAGGCATCAGGCAGAATCGGTCTCTACTTGTGGTTGTTGTAGTAATCAGTAGGAATCAGAAGACTCCTTTTACGTATATAGGGTGGGAAGACTCAGGAAATGAAGCATAGGTATGAATCGGAGTCCAAGCTTCACATAAACAGGTAGTCAAGCAGTATAGAATGATAGACTGAGAGGTCATTAGGAATTGAATTGTGCCCTAAAAATTCATATATTGAAGCCTTATCCTCCAATGTAGCGGTATTTACATACAGACCCTTTAAGGAGGTAATAAAGGTTAAATGAGGCCATAAAAGTGGGTCCTAATCCAGTATGACTAGTGTCCTTATACGAAGAGAGACAGACACCAGGGAGGCAGGTGCACAAAGAAAAGGCCATGGGAGGACACAGCGAGGAAGAGCCGGTCTGCAAACCAAGGACGGAAGCCTCACAAGAAACCAGACCTGCAGACTCCCTGATCTTGGCCTACCAGCCTCCAGGAGTATGAGACAATAAATTTCTCATACTGTCGTTTAAGCGACTTAGTCTTTGGCATTTTGTTGTGGCAACCTTGGCAGACTAATGCAGAGGAATTCCTTCTTCATTTAGCTTATGACTTTTAATCAGTCCAGTAAATCAATTGGTTCTTAATTATTCAGAGAGTAAAGAGTATGCCTACAAATATATGGTCTATTCCCAAATATTTACATTAATACATAATAGAAGCAATATAAATTATGTCAACCACCTGCAAATGTGGTGGCCCTATCATCCTTTTCTCTCTTACTGCCTTTTCTCTCTTACCCACCACCCCATATCCAATCCCAGATCCTCTTGTTATTTAACTTAAAGCCAGAAAAGATGCTCCATAACCAAGCTTTTTTACAAGGTTGAGCTTGATGTTAATTTTCTCAGTGTTAAAGTCAGGTTGCTTTTAGCACTTTGACTTGTTGTTAGACCCTCCGGATCCTTCTCTTCTTCTTCCTTCAGAATCTGAACTCTTCCTTTTTTTATTCCTTTCTCCCATCTCCCAACGACCCCCACTCCCACCCCACCTCCTCCCCATCCAGCAACAATTGAATTCATACGGAGCAGAAAATGAATGCACTGGAGGCAGAATGAAAGAAGACTGAACTACGACTGTGGGCAGGTGGAAGGGGAGAAGGTTTAGAAGCAGCAATGTTTCTCGTCCAACAAAGGCAGTGATCTGTCACCCATGGAGAGAGGAAGGCTAAGCCTCATGCCCTCGATGTACTTCAGGAGCAAGGTCTACAGTCCGGAGACATCTCTAACCAACCTGGGCAAGTTGGAGTCTCTATCAGTTGGACTATATCACTTGAACATGAAAAAAAGGAGGACTGCCCTTCTTCATGATTCCAGGTGTGAGCTTGGTCACCGAACAGGATGGCCTTTGAAATGTGCTGCAGTAGCCCCAACCTTCTTCGGTGACATACATCCAGCAAATTTCTGTAGCCTAACAGACTTGCCACCTTGACCTGATCCATCCTGAGTCTGTATTCTGGTTGTGCCTCTATGTAATTACAAGCAGGCCAGTTTCTGCCCCCAAAACATTAAGACGTCTATTTTCCAAGGGGCTTTTATGTCAGGCTCAGCCCAAACTAGGTCACAGAAGTCCATAGGGTTGACACACAGCCTCCACTTCTCCAACAGAATAGAAAGATAGAAAAAAGTGATCGGCATCAAGGTTCATAGAAACTCGAAAAATGGATCCAATAAAGGTGAAAAGGGCCTTCCTTGCTCAGCCAGTCTGTCCAGGCACTGGATCTCCAGTGTGGGTGAAGATGGAGAGCCCCGATAGCAGTTAGAACCACTTACTGATCAAGGAGACAGGCCAAGAATAGGAACTTCATCCTCATTCATTTCGGGCAAGAAGAGTAAATGCAGAAATATCTGTGTCATTAGCCAGGGAGGGCTTGACACCAGTTTTAATTGGAAGTAAACAGAGGGCTCCAGAGGGAGGACAGGCTCAAACAGTGGGGCCTTTGATCCGACTTTATTAGGCTCTCTGCTGGAGAAGGGAACTAAAATTTACAACCAGACACAGAGCTTCTCCGCGAAGAGTGGGCCAAATAGTATCTAATATATATTTTATGTAACAGAAACTTCCCAGAATCTAAGTTTCTCTAGTTTTAAAATGAGGTAAATGGTCTTTTTCCTTGTGATATCAGTTAAGTTCCTTTGAAGACGAACAAAAGGAAATACAACACATTAACATTAGAAGACTATTTGTTGTTGATTTGCTTTATAACATAATTTCTGAAAAGCTTCCCTACCTACAGGCCTTTAGGCAGAGAATTTTACCTAGTTTTTCTAAGTCACATTTTATATGCAAAGCAGAACTATACATCTTAATTTAATCAATGAGCCATGTTTCAGCTCAAATAAAAAAATTTATGCATTTACTAACAAAGTAATTGATGTCAAGAAAGCTGTCTTAGATAGATTACCCTAAAATTTGAGTATGTACTAGAAAAATGGGGTTTAATATTATTTCCTCTAATAATAACCCAAGTAATTGCAAAGGTTTTATTAGTTTTCAATGAGACATTCATTTTGTTTTTTGGATTTTTTTTAAATGATTAAGACATTCAGACCACTTGAATGTGAACAAACCGAGTGGAATGCTTTCAGTCCCCAAAGAATGAGACCTTTCTTAGTGCCTAATTAGCTTTCTTTTTTAAGCCAGGGGGATCTGCTCAGAGTCAGGCCACCTCTTCAAAGCAGGCCCAGCAAACTCACATTATCCAAGGTCATAGTCAGTAGACAGAGTTTCCAAGCACGTCAGGTCATATTTCCTTTAGAGGTACAGGAAATGGAGAAAAGTCAGAACGTGCAGGTTACCCCACAGGCCGACAGACAGCTATGGCAATTACTCCCCGGGGTAGTTCAGCACAATTGAAAGAGTCCGCCCAGATAATTATTAGTGACACAAGCATTTGCTTCGGTCAAGTTGACTTAAGTATCTAACTGAAATAGTCGCTAAGCTCTATGGGCAAATAACCTCCCTTCGTTCCTACTTTTATCAGAGGAGGTTCATGTAGGGTTTTTAATCTGTTTGTACAATCAATTGATAAATATGTCATAGTTTTTTTTAATGTAGGTAAAGCAAATTTACATAAAAATAAAAGCATAGATACTTACATTGTATTTCAACTAATAATCCCAGAGTGTCACAACACTCAGCAATCAGCAAGATTAGTAGATTTGTTTTCTTCTTCCTGTATAATTTATTTTCTGAAATTCGTACTAATAAGCAACTAAGTTTCAAAAGTCAAGTATTTTGAAAAGTAATGAAATGTGAGAATAGGCTACCCTATCAACTGGCAAATTGTATCCAATAGATATGTTTTTAAAAGCCATGAACAAATTTTAATTGTGTAAAAGGAATCATATAAAATTTAAAGGGTGTTTAGTGGTAAGGCATTCCGACTTGATTCTTAGAGAAAGTGAATAGATATTATACATAAATAAACCTACAACATATACTTCTCCAGGTTTTCATTTTTGTATCTGGATTTTCATATATCAAATTGATATGCAGAATTGAGCTATACTTATGTATTTGGTCAAAGGGTGTTTATGGAATTAACTACTTGCTCACTGGTCGTTTTACTCAGTAAAATAAAGGTCTATTATAACTTCTGAGGTGACGTCACGTTGACTTGGGCACTTTTGTCACACTCTGCCCCCAAACCACCCCATGCTGGTGCTGTAGTTTTCTCTTGCTGCCCCAACAAAGTTCCCCAAAGGTAGGGACGGCAAACAAAACCCGTTGATTATCCCATGGCTCTGCAGGGCAGAAATCTGGTCGGTTGCTCTGGTTTCTCTGCTCTTGGTCCCACACAGACGTCTTCAAGGGGTCAACTCCCTGGCCTCTCGCTGAGAGGCTCTGAGGATATGCTTCTTTAACCTCAGAACCAGCAACATGTGGAAATCTGAACTCCTCTTTGGCCTCCTCTTGCATCTCTAAGGGCTCCTGGGAGACACTGGGACCACCCGGACAGCTGAGGATAACCTCTCTATTTTAAAGTTAGTGTATTAGCAACCTTAACTACATCTCCAAAGTCTCTCGCACAGCAGGGTCTGCATACTGACTGAATAGCCATAGGACAGCAGCCTTGGGGGATGCACCTTAAGCCTTCTACCCATGCACCGACTGATGCTCTCATCCCAAGAGGCTCGCATGTAGCATCTAAGCATCTTTTATTTATTTTTATTTTTTTATTTTAGTTTATTCAGTACAGTTTTTATCCTTTATTCCCATTCCAGCCCACCCACCCATCCGTCCCCTCCTCCCTCCCATTTCCAACCCCCCTAGTTTTGTCCATGTGTCCTCTATATTTGTTCCTGTAAACCCTTCCCTTCTCCCCTGAAATTCCCCTGAAATTCCCTCCCCTCTCCCTTCTGGTCACTGACAACCTGTCCTCTATTTCAGTGTCTTTCATTGTATTTTACCTGTTTCTTTGTTTTGTTGTTTAGGTTCCTGTTAAAGGCGAGATCATATGGTATTTGTCTTTCAATGCCTGGCTTATTTCACTTAGCATAATGCTTTCCAGCTCCGTCCATGCTGTTGCAAAGGGTATGAGCTCCTTCTTTCTTTTAGCTGCATAGTATTCCATTGTGTAAATGTACCATAGTTTTTTTTAGCGTCTTTTAAAACAAATAGTCATCTACTGCACAGTCATTAAGAAAATAAGCTTGGGCTCTGCCTTGCTCCCCTAAAGAATTTCAACAAACTTGTACAACCAAATGTCTTGAAAAGCTACAGAATAGAGGAAGAAAGTAAACTAAAATTACAAGTCAAGAGAGAAACAAAACATTATCAACACCAAATATTACAAATATGTGGACCTTTAATAAAGCCGAGATTTTAGAATAAACACTTGTCTGGGGTCTGAATGGTGCCATGGTCATTTATATCTATCACAGGTGACTGTGTGGTTGTCTTTGAAGGGTGTGCCAAGGACCTGACCTCGCGATAGGTTTCTGCACTCATGATTTTATAAGTGCTTTTACTAGAACAGTTCTTAATGGGAACACACACACTGACCATTGATTTCTTGCTTGCTTTTAGTCTCTCACTTTATTTAGGTGGAAATATTGCAATGGGTCAGTATTGGGTTTACCAGATGGACTTTAAAACACTACCTACTGCTATGGTAAGATACATTGGGATGTTAATTGATGGGACCCACAGAAGTCCTACAAAATGTCTTTTGCATTGGGCTGAAGAGGCTACCCAGACACAGCTGTTCCTAAAGGGATGAGCCCAGTGTGTGAAATGGTCTTCATCTCCAAGGCAGAGTAGGAATGCTAAGGACAGTGTGGGATTGTCACTCAGAGCTAAAACAAGCCTCACCTCCAGGAAGCTTTGGAGGGGAAGTAACACTTGAAAGATCTAGTCACATGCCACTTGTTTCATGCATTGATGACCCTGGATTTTTTATATGGATGATACTATCTATAGTGTCAGTTTGGTCTATTTCTTTTGTATACTTTACCTCTTTTTTCTCCTTATTTTATTGAACTGGCTCCAGTAAAGTGTAATTTTATCTTGTTCTTGAGTTTAATAGAATTACTTCTAAGAGTTTCACCAGAAAGTACAGCTTTTATGATATGTTATTAGTTGCTACCTCTTATAGGACTAAAGAAATTGACTTCTAACTTTTATTTATTAGCTCCTGCAGTGAGTCACTATCCACTTTTTCAAAGTCTTAATCTGATATGATCATAGGTTTCTCTCAAGTAATCTTTGAATGTGATGAGATTATAGCAATAGATATTTTATCACACTGAATCATTCATGTTCTGCCGGAGACAGTGTATTAGGTAATGTATGTGCACACGTGCGCAGATGAGTCTGTGTGTTGACACATGGTTGAACTGAATTTAACATTTTAGTTAAGGTTTTTGTTCAATGAAATTGGCTAATACTTTGTTTGTATGGTTTAGATATCAAGGTTACCCTGTCTTGCTACATTGACTTTTGTAGCTCTCCTTTCTTTTTTTATCTAGGAAAGAAGTTGCATGTAACAGAAAAATTCTACTCTAGGAATTTTTCCAAAGCTTACCTATAACACCACTTGGTCTTGGTCTTAGCAGCCTAAAAATGGAGATTTTTGGCTGCTGATTCAAATCTTATATGTTGTTTTGTCAGTTCAGGTTTTTTAAACATGCTTATCAATTTTAGTAATTCACATGTTTTTAAGAAAGTATTGATTTCATCTGGTTTTTCAAAGGCATATGCAGAAAGTTGTTTAAAATGTTACCTTTTTAAAATTTATCTACTACTTTGTCTATGTAACCCATTTTACTCCTAATATTTTCTTTTCACTCTTGCAGAGTTTTATCTCTCATTATTTAAGAAAAAAGGCTTTTGGTTTGCTAACTTTGCTTTATTTGTTAGTTTGTTTTCAAGTTTATTAATTTCTGATTATTCATCTTATTTTATTATTCCTATACACATATTTATTTCCAACCCCACCTTGAGTTGATTGTTTAGCTGACTTACCATCAGTGTTTCTTGTCTTCCAAGAAAAAAATTTAAGTTAATAATTTTACTGTAACGTGGTATAGAGATCCCAGCATTGTTATTACTATTATTTTCTATTTAGACCATGAATTATTAAGGTGTGTTTTTAAAGTTTTAAATACATGGAGAATTTTGTGTCTGTCTTATTATTTATTTTCTTACTGTATGTAATTTTAAAGAACCATGTTCAAAATATGTAATCTGTAAAATGTTAATATTTCAAATTCGTTGAGATTACTTTTATGACCTAAGCTACCATCAAGTTGTATATTTTTAAAAAACATACTGATCAGTTTTAGTCATGCACGTGTTTCTAGAAAACTCAATGTCATCTAGGTTTTCAAATGTATAAACACAAAACATGTCTCGTGTGTGCTCTACAAATATCTGTTTGCACTTGTTAGCTCAGAGTAGCCAATTATATCACTAAGCATTTATGTTGATAATTATTTTTTATCACTGATTCCGTGAGATTCTCATCACTTGTAACAACTATGAAGTTTTAATTAATTCTCTGTAATTCTGTCAAATTTTGCTTAACATATTTCCAGGTTCTGCTGTTAGGTCCATGAAGGTCTATAGTGATTTATGTCTTCTTGATGGAATACTTTGTTTATGCACTAAAATTCTCCTCCCTTGTTCTTTTTAGTTTTTTTATATTAAATTTGAGTTTTTTCTGATACTAATATTGCTGTCCAGCTTTTTAAAAATTAGCACCTCAAAGTATGGTCCAGGAGTCCCTGAGGGTCCCTGAAATGCTTTCAGAGGCTCTTCAAGAGCGATCTGCTTTCCTAGTAACACTGAGATGTTCTTTGTCTTTTTTGTCCTGTCTTGTGAGTAACAGCGGAGTTTCCCGAAGGCCGTGTGATATGTGATATGATGACAGCTTGCATGGAGACACAGACAAGTGAATCCAGCTGCCCTCTACTAACCAGACAGTAAAGATGTGCAAAAGTGTAAATTAATGCAACTCTTTATAGTAATTTGGTTTTTGTTTTTGGAAAATGTAGTAATTTTTTTAAAAGTGGGTTTATTATTGTCAGAGTCCCAAACAAATTGGACCCAAAGAAGAATATACCAAGACACGTCATAATTAAATTGCCAAAGATTAAAGATAAGGAGAGAATCTTAAAAGTAGCAAGAGAAGAGAATTACCAACAATGGAGTTCCCATAAGACTATCGGTTGATTTCTCAAAAGAAACCTTACAGGAAAGAAGGAACGAGAAAGAAATATTCAAAGTTATGAAAAGCAAGGACCTATATCCAAGATTACTCTATCCTTACATCTATCATTTAGAATGGAAGGGCAGATAAAATGCTTCTCAGATAAGGTCAAGTTCAAGGACTTCATCATCATCAAGCCTTTATTATGTTAAAGGGACTCACCTAAGAAACAAAAGATGATCAAAACTATGAACAATAAAATGACAACAAACTCACAACTATCAATAACTGAACATAAAAAAACAAACTAAGCAAACTAGAACAAGGACAGAATCACAGAAATGGAGATCACATGGAGGAATATCAGTGGGAAGTGGGAGAGGGGAGAATGGGGAAAAGGTACAGGGAATAAGAAGCGTAATTGGTAGACACAATATAGAGAGAGGGATGTTAAGAACAGTATAGGAAATGGAGAAGCCGAAGAACTTACATGTATGACCCATGGACATGAAGTAAGGGGGGGAATGCTGGAGGGAATGGGGGTACCAGGAAGAGAGGAATAAGGGGAGAAAAAAGAATGGGATAACTGTAATAGTATCATCAATAAAATACACTTTAAAAAAGGTACTTCTTTTAATTTTTCTGTTCTAATTTTAATAAGGTTAGTATCAGTGGATGTAACCCATATAATTAAAAGTGCTTTTGGGTTCTCAGTAATTTTTAAGATTGTAAACAGTTCTGAGAGCAAAGCAATCGAGAACCTCTGCTTTATCTCAAACATCTTTATTTGCAGTGTTTCCATATTGGGTCTTCATGGATTCATTCTTAGAAACAGCATGTGGCTATAAAAATTGTTTGAATTCAATCTATCCTTTGGTTAATGACTTGAATAAATTACATGTATTTTGATTACTGATGCATTTCAGCTTATTTTTCCAGCCTATACTGTATTTTTCATATATTATTCCTTTTCCTATATTTTTCTCTTTTCCTAGAACCTGTAGAATTAACCACATTTTCCTCTAGCAATCTATTGCTGAATAGAGTGTCACTCACATTCTTAATATAGAAAATTAATGATATATTTCTTTTTAAAAATCAGTGTCATTACTTTTAAATTAAAAGAAGTATGGAGAATTTTGTACTATTGTCCTAGTTAACACATTCAAACTGCCCGCCATTCCTCCCAGCACACGTATTCAGCATTCCTAGATCTTTGCTTTGAGAGGAGGAATTTTTAGCATATAATTATTCTTATATCCCTTTTCAGAAGTCATGATATGTTTTCCAATGACAATTTTTTTCCTGTATGGTACCTGCTGTTAAGAAAATAAAAATTTCACCCCTTATACCTTTAGTGGCCTCATATTTTCTATACAAACAAATAAACAAAAAAAAACCCTACATGAATTTAGTCTAACAGTTAGGTCTAATATTGAATCTGTGTTAGTCTGCTCTACTCCATTCAAAACACACACTTACACTGAACTGGGTTACAGGATGTTGCCCAGTCATCTTCCGTCATCTACCATCGCTGAGCCTGCGTCTGTTCTCTGCTTATGCCTGAATCCCCTGCTCAGTCCTCGTATTCCTATAACCAACTGGAACCACGATCTGGTTCAAATGTTCCTCCTTCCTCCAAGACCTCCCTGAGAAGCCCATATGGAAGCAATTCCCAGGCACTGAATTCTCAAGCATTTTGTATCATTCAAAATGCAGATATCTTATGCTGCATTGATTCATAGTTATTTGAGGTTGTATACCATTTTCCCAATTATATTATAAGTTCTTTGAGGGCACAAATTATTTAACCCGTCTTTGAATCTCCCACATCACTAAACACAGGATTATTCTGAAACATTATGGAAATTAATACTTTTCAGGAATATCACAGTCAAAACCAACTGGCATAGAATTAAGCTCTTGCTTTTTGGTATGGGGAGAGTATTCTCAGTGCACAGCGGGCACCCTTGGTTTGGGTACACTGGGCATTGTTCTTCCACGGGCTGAGGAGAGAAGGGTTTCAGTCGGAGGGAGGTCTCCTGCATCCGTGCTCTGCATTTACTTAACAAGCAACAGAAAGCGTTTCTTTTTTACTAGTTTATTTATTTATTTTTAGAAAGAGAGGGAGAGAAACATTGATGTGGGAGAGAAACATCTACTGGTTGCCTCGCCTATGTACTCTGACTGGGACCAAACCTGCAACCCAGGCTTGCATCCTGACCAAGAACTGAATTGGCAACCTTGAGCTTTGCAGGATAAGCCCCAACCAACTGAGCTGCACCAATCAGGGTCAGAAAGAGTTTCCTTAGCTACCACCACGCCTCCTTCCCTCCTGCCATTGTTGAATCAATTTAGGGCCCTACTATAAAAAGCTGGGGAATCACTACCTACTGGGTTTCTATTAGCAACATCAGTCCATGGGCATTGTTTTGAAAGCATTTGGAAACATTTTTCAATAGTATTACATGCTCTTTTATCAAAACCCACAATGCATGTCAGAAAAAGGGAAGAAATGTAGGTTATTGAAATACACAGTGTGCCAGGATGACAGAGTTATCCAGGATGACATTTGCTAGCAATGATTCTTTTTATCCCGATTCCCTCCATTTTCACAAAGATGCACTACCTTCTAAACTGCAGAATGTATCTGTGTATATAAAATATAACTTATCAACAGTTTCCATAGTCTACTTTTCCACATATATAAGTCATCTGCTCTCTTCAGTTTAGCTCAGCAAAAACTTATCAAATCCCTGCCATTCTCCAGATACTATCTAAGGCAATATGTATGTGCAGATGAATTAAACCCACTCCCTGGACATTCCCAGGACACTGGAGGCAGAGGAGGAAATAAACAACCAAATGGAAAATGTCAATAAAATGTGGTGAAGTCTCTACTAAGAGGTTCTATGACGCATATTGGTTTCAAGAAAGGCTCCCATTATGAGCTCACCCTTGGCTGAATCTTTGAAGGTAAGGATAAGAGAAGCAGATGCTTGTCAGTAATGCATTTCAGAAAGAGGTAGAAGGTGCTATTCTATGGTCAGCCTTTTAGAAATACTAAAAGGCGAACTACTAAAAGGCTGTAGGGAATGCCAGGAATTGGGGCCAGCTGGTTAGGTGGCAAGCTGATCGTGTACTGCATGATGATAAGCAGAGAGTTATGTCTCCTCTCTCCCAAACTGTGCTGCCTGGGAAGACTAGCATCCTGCAGAACTAGCAGATTCTCCTGCATATACATATAGTTCTATAGTCGAATTCATCATCCTTCCAAAAATTCACCTTGAGAATTTCAAAGGCTATGAAAAGTCCTGGAGCGAAGAAGCTGGCTTCATGTTGACCTAGCATTTCCCAAGCTTATTTGGCTTCAATTCACTTTTTCACAGAATAACTGTTAACATCCCATGTGACTGAAGCATTTCACAAAACCTAGCTTGGGCAGTGTTGGATGTAAGCAGTGGAGCAGCTCCTGGGCTAGTCACTTTACATACACGTTGATGAATCTGGACTTCCTTGGCATTCGGTAGGGGACCATCAACATGGTTCTAGCAGGAACATGGTTTGGTCGGAGCCGTGACTCAGGAATGGAACGCCACAATGATGTAAGGAGGGATAGGAGGGGAGGCTGGAACACCAGTGAGGAGAATTCATTCTTGGAACAGTTCAAAATATAAAACTATAAACATATGTTTTGGAAATGTTTTTAGATTGAATAAATTCTATGCTAATATGCTAAAGAAAAATCTTTGAAAATCCGTAACAGATGCCAGCAAGAGTACTATCCACTTTATCATCAATTAGCGTGGACTGGAGTCCTCCGGGGGCACTATGCATGTACAGACTGTAACAACCAAAGACCAACAGCCACAGGCTTGCCTTGTCGTCAACCTACAGAAAAGAAATGACCAAGATAAAGTAATAAATTGCAGGTGGATGCAATTACTGTAGCCAGTCAGTACTCAAATATTTATTAAACATCCACAGGGTACACAGGACTTTACTAGGTTCTTGTGAACACTGATAAATTTATTAATAATAGGGAGATTTTTCTACCATGATAATGCCATTGGTGTTGGCGTTTGAATAAAACAGGGCTCCCTGTGGCTCATCAATGCTGACCCTGTGGGTCATCAATGCTGACTGTGCACAGGGGACAGCAGCCACCCATGAGCAACCATCGGGCCATTGTGTGCAGTGTCCAAAAGAAAAAACAAAAAGTAAAATAAAACAAACAACAAACAAACCCAGCCCTTTCAAACATTCCATCATTGGGAAGAGTATGGAACTAGATGATCCACAAAGTTTTAACAATGTATGTCTATTATTAGGTAAAAATCTTGGGGTAACTCAGAAAGCCTGGTGCACAAGCAATTCTAGTACCTAGAATTCTAGAACCAGTATCTAGAACTGGGCTAATAGGCCATAGATAATTCTGATATTCACTTGGCCACTTAGAAAATATGTGTCAAACACAAATGTGTGTCTGGCACTGAACAGGCATTGAGGATACAGCAGTGAACAAAGTTTTCTAAAACCATGGCCCTTGTGGAGGCTGAATTCTGTTAATGAAGACAGATCTGAAAGAAATAAGAATAGTTATTGATATGGATGTGGATAGAGATTAAAAATATACACACAGATATCCATGTGATGAATATACTGGAGAGAAATAGTCAGATTAAGAAAAATAAGGGCTTTCTAAAAAGTTGGGAGAACTTGAGAAAAGAAATATTTCAGGCAGAAGAAATAGTAGGTATAGAGGCCCTGAGTCAAGACATCCATCTGTGGCTACATTAGAATGAAAAAGAGAAAGGGCAATAGAAATTAGGTGAAAAATAACAATATGTGGATAATTTAGGGGCAATGCAATGAGAATGACAGACCCAGTGGAGGGTTTCAAGTAGAATCTGACATGTTTTAAAGGATCGCCATGGCTGCTGTATTAGGAAAAGACTGGAGAGTGAGCCAGCAGGCAGAAGTAGGCAACCCTGTTAAGCCTTCCCAGTAAGGCAAGTGAGAAAGGGTGGAGGCTTGGATGTAGGAGGTAACCATGAAAAAGTGGTCCAATTTAGGATACATTTGGATGGTAATGCAGTTTGCCGGCAGAGAAGCCAGGGATGACTTAGTCTTTGGCTTGAAAAACTGGACAAATACAATTGCCATCTAATGAGTTGTGGAAGGCTGTAGGTGGAAGTAGGTTTTGGGATGAAAAATGAGAATTCAGTTTTGGGCATGTTAAGTACGAAATGTTTATTCAGCATCCCATTGGAGACTTCGAGTAGGCAGTTGCATATGGGCTTGGAGATCAGAGAAGGGTCCAAGGCTGGAGACAGACCATTAGGAATGGATGAGCTCAGGGAGAGAGAGCACAGATAAAGAAAGGATCTAGGGCTGAGTCCTGGGACACACCAATATTTGTAAGTCAGGGCAACAGTGAGAAGCTAATAAGGCAGACAGAGAGAAAACAGCCAATTAAGTAAGAAAACCAGGAGAGTGTTACATCCAGAAAGCCAAGTAAAGAAATTATTTCAAGAGAGATGAAATTTTCATTTTGTGTCAAAAGCTTCTGGTAGATCAAGATAAATAGAACTGAGTATTGACTACTGCATTTAGAAACAGCAAGAAAATTAATGACTTTGACAAAGTTTTAGGGGAGAGCTAGAGACAAATCTATTGAAGTCGGTTTAATAAAGAAATTGGAAGCAAATATAAATAATTCCTTCAAGAGGTTTTCCTGTATAAAGAAGAAGGAAAATGAGACAATAGTTTTCAAGGTGTGAACCTCAAGAGAGAAATAGGAGAAATTTCTCAATGAGACAGATTACACTATATTCTATATTGATGAATCCAGTACAGAGGGGAAAAAATGATTATACAAGAGAGAGAGAGCATTTCCAGAGCTACACCTTTAAACAGGCTATAAAAATAGCATTTAGTGCCCAAATAAAGAGGTTGGTCTTTCTAGGAGTAAGGACTATTCATCTTTCCTAGTATGAAAAAAAGGCACCCGGCTGTAGATATACAGACAGATGCATTTGGGGGAGAGAGGTCTTCTCATTGCTTCTATACTATCTATAGGAAAAGAAGTAAGATCATCAACTGAAGGTGAGGGTAGGGGAAGACACGGGCACTGGAAGAGAGATTGTACTGAAGATGCTATTTGAGGATTTGAGTAGAGAAGACTGATCACCTAAAGGGGCAGAAAAAACACACAATTGTCAAGCAGTTCTGAGGTCCTACTTGAGACTAATGGTCTTTAAGGTAAGACCACTAGCACGATTTTACATTTTTCTTCATTCAAGTTGAGCTGTATAAAGGCTTGAAGCATGAAGAGTTTAAGTTAGCCAGTGATGAGCTTTTGGAAGGCTAGCACAGGATAAGAATGTAAGACAAAGCACAAGGACATTGAGGATAGATTCGAGGGCGTGCTTATTGAAGGACCATGGGATTTCGGACAGGTAGGAATGGACACCAAGAAGTGATGTGAGTAATGAAAAAGAGAGAGTCGGGGAATCAAAGGGATTGTACTCCCAGTAGGATCAAAAATTCATTAAAATTTGAGTACCAGAGGCAGAAAAATTGCGAAGTAGTGGATGATAAGGATGAATAGGATGATCAAAACTGATATGAAGGTGAATTAGCATCTTTCAAGAAGCCAGTCAGTATAAGACAAGTACCTTATGTTCTCACCTCTAAGAGGAATCTAATGAACAAAATAAACTAATGAACCAAAAGGAACCACAGGTATGGAAACATGGAGCAGACTGAAAGTGACCAGAAGGGATGTGGGAGGGGGATAACGGGGAAAAGAAGGGGAAGGGACTAGACAAATAACATGTATGAATGACCCACGACATGGACAGCAGTGTGGGAACTGACTGTCGGAGCCAGGGGTGGGATGGGTAGAGGGGAATAAAGGGGGAAAATGGGACAACTGTGATAGAATAACAGTAAAAATGATTTAATAAAAATAATGGAAGGATTTCAGGGCTTTAAGACCATGGCGAGAAGGGAGGAGAAGATGATTAGAAGAGAGAAGATCAAAGAGTTGAAAAGCCAGGTATTCAAAGAACACGATGCAAGCATGGATTGCAAATTACATAGACTTTTTTCCAGGAGTTGAAAATAGAAGAAAATTAATACTGAGGAGCTTTGGAATAAAAGGAAGAGGTTGATGGAGTAGGACAATAGGAATTTCAAGGTGAGAATATTTAATGTTAATCATAATTTTAGGTATCCAGTGAGTTGTAGAACACCTTTGAACAAATTTTAACATATATGTGGATCACTCAAGGTTGTTATTAAAATCAAGATAATGATTTAGTCGGTTTGGAGTAAGAGCTACAATTCTGCAACTATAGTGCAAAAAGTAGAATAAGTGAGAGAGAGTGAGAAAAAGAATGAGAGAGTTTGGATCAAGATTTTAATTTAGAGAGAACCAAATAGTCTTCAAGAAAACTCTTAGCTTCCTGTTTCCTTCCTTTATGGTTTTCCTTTCTCCTCAAATACACAGGAACAAGTTAGACTCCCATTTAAATGTGAACAGAGGATAAGAAAATATCCAAAGAATGAAAACTCAGCTAGGAGATAGTTACCAGTGATGCCTTGTATATAACTAGATATTATGAATATATGTCTTAAAAGCGGTGCTTTGCACACTAATATTTCACTTTGGGAATAAAGCCAGAAAGGAAAAGTATAATCTCCTTCCCAGGAGTCACTGATGTTCTTTGCTTGCATTTTAAAGAGAGTCCCTGATAAAAAGCCTCGTTGCCTTTCATTCATTTGTTTAAAGAAAATAGACCTCAAGGAAATGGGATTGTGGGCAGATGTGGTTTGTGATGATTAAGAAGAAATGATTCTGATACAAATTAAAATCTATTTTCTAAAGGATCAGCAATTCAGTATATAGCACAGGTATTCAAAATACATACGTAAGTTACTCTATCTGCTGAAGTTTTGGAGCAGGCCACCCCCCAAGGCTTTGACTGAGGAGGGCAGAAGATCCTGTTAACCTGGGACATGCTTCTGTTATGGTCAATAAAAGCCACAGACTTGGACCCCAGCTAATTCTCTTTAGCTGCCTCTGCTGCCGGCTAGGATAAGAAGAATCAGAGTAAAACAGGGTTAAATCCTAATGAAAAATTGCAAGTCTTAGAGATTATGAATTGGATTGATGAGTTTTTCTTTCCTGAAGGACAACATGCAGATTAAAGAGCTTTTAACTGTTCTTGATGCAATCAAAAGGTTATGGTCCTCTGCTAAAAACTCAGTTTTAGCCACAGTTTACGTAAGTTGTTCGCATTACTCACTCAGTAATGATGTACTTGGCCCCGCTGTTTGTGGTCTGGTTCTCATTTGTTTGGTATTACATTCCAAGACTGCAATGACTCAGAAATGTTCCTTATTTTTTACAGTAAGAAGAAATCGCATGCTTTGCCTGAAACAGCTTGTTTAATCACTTGTCTGTGGTCTTCCCACAATCTATGCAAACAGGTGTATGTAAGTGAAGACTTCCACAGCCTGAGTTAGAAGGACCAATATATCCAACCAGAAGACTTCTGAAGTTAGCTTCTTACACTCATGCGACATTAATGGTGTGAGCCCTGAGGAGTAAAAAGGGCTCCTGATGGCTTACTGGGCTCAAATTCTAAAAAAAGAAGAGTGCTGGCTGGGTGATTCAGTTAGTTGGAACATCATCCCATACACCAAAAGGATGCAGATCTGATTCCCGGTCAGGGTACATGTCTAGGTGGTGGGTTCGATCCCCGCTTGGGGCATGCATGGCGGGCCACCAATGGCTGTTTCTCTCTCACATCAATCTCTCTCTCTCTTTCTCTCTCTCTCCCTTCCTCTTCCTCGAAAATCAATAAACAAAACCAACAAAGATATCCTCGGGTGAAGACTTTAAAATAAAAAATAAAAATAAAAATAAATAAGCAGAACCTAGCAGCCATTTCTGCACAGGGGCCTCTCACACAAACTGCATTCACAGAGAAAACTGCACTGAACTATTGGGTAGGCCAAAAAGTCCGTTACATTTTTTTCTATAAAATAAAAGACACATTTTTCATTTTCACCAATAACGTTATTAATTTGGATAGTTTGAGTAGGTCGGCTCTCTCCCACTATTGGCTTCTAGTGGGCAGAGGCCAGGGGTGCTGCTAAACGTCTTCCAGTGCATAAGACAGCCCACCACAAAGAATCATTGGCTAAAATGTCGACAGTACCCAGGACTTTGCAGACCCCTTTTGACAAGTGCAGTCAGACACAGCACTTTCTCCATATACAAATGTTTTTTGTGTTTCAGCTGTGTTTTTACCTTTCTTGAAATATAATAAAGCATATTACACCAAAAGTGTCATGTATTTTCTTCCCTCTTCAATGTTAAAATGGCTACACAAAAATGTACCAATTTTGATAAGTATTTTTTAAAAGCACGCTGATATGACAGCTGTTACAATATCATCTAACAAAATTGTTTCAACTGAAGTGAAAGACAACTAAGCACTATTAGAGCTATCATATGGAAAAAGCATAATGCACTTTTTGGCCAACCCAGTACTTGCCTCTGCACTGAACTACCTGCCTGCAGGTAGTTTCTGCCATCTGAGCCAGCCTTTCTAAAGGAATTCCTGGAGTCCTACTTCAACCAATAGGACTGAGACTTGCTCTGTCTGAGATTGGAGCTCTGTAGCTCTGACCAATCAGAGGATCTTCATTCTGACCAATCAGGACAGTGCCTTTAGGACCAATCAAACTGCATGTGTTTGGTATCCGCATTTGCATAAGGATGAACCAATGAGGAACCAGAGGCAGGGATGTTTGGTCCATGTGAGCCAGCTCCCCTGTAGCTAAGACAGCACACTGAGGACTGTCCCCTGGGCTAGAGCTGAAGCACCAAAGATGTCTTGCCAGAGCAGAGCTGCCCTACTGAGGAGGGTCGTGGCCCACGGGCAGCCTCACAGCAGGGCTGTTTTCACACATCACAACTGACTGTTCCGTGGCCGTGCGGTTCTCACGGTCATGCTGTGTCACTGTTTGCACTGAATAAACTTCTCTTCTTCACCACACCCCAAACTGGGGTTTCCTCTGGGCATTAAGCTGGTGCCAACCACAATCAGATGACAACAGAAAATTTAAACCCTTTGCAATACCATACAGTGTTTATTTACCCTTATCAGAGAATAGCTGTAGAGTAGCAAGTAGGCTTTTCAGAATATAGGAAAACATTCCAAGATAAACAGTTATCAAATATTTGTGAAATCTTTATCTAGCATGTATGAGGGAATGCAAAAGTTGTTCTCAAATCTATTTGAAGTGATATAATATGAAGAGGTGTGAGAATTTTGACATATGCTGACATGAAAGATAAAAGTAAGGGAAATAGGTAAAAAAATAAAAAATTTTTTCTATGGGCTATAAAGCTTTGGTGCTCTCAGAAAATAGACTGACCATCTTTGAACTCTCAGATCCCTGAAGACATCTAAACAGAAATAGGGTGAAGAATAAGAGAGAGAGAGAGATGAGGAATTAGTCTCTATGTTTCCTGCCAACCCAGCTGTCTTGGATTCTAGGAGGAGTTAATAGTATTCATGAAATTAAGAACAAAAAAGCAGTCCCTTGAGATTTAAATTTTCTCTTTGTTTCTCCACCATAACCTCTTGGGTCGCCTGATTTCTTCTCCTTCTCCCCTAGTAATTTGCAGCTCCCTCCCCCACCAACCCAGCCACAGGATGTGAGCTCCAGCAGAAAAAAATAAGGGACATCTTTAGCTTAAGGTATTCTCTTTCAAAGGAACATGTTTAAATGAGTACTTCCTTATAACATGCCAAACATAAGTAAGGATAAATATCAAGGGTCTTATAGCAGAATTAATTCATTATATAAAAGAACTGTCACTCCATGAGGTCCTAAGGAAGTAAAATATAGGATTTTAGCATTTTGATCACAGAAGGAAATTTGGAGAGAAAAAAGTACTAAAAACATGAGTGGCACGGGTGCCTGGGGTGACGGACTTCCCTCGAGATCTGTTCTCCCACCCCACCCCCCGCCATCCCCGAGCATGACCCTGCCAAGGATGTTCAGAAATTGCCTGAGTAAAACTTGGGGAAAGTGAGTCTGTAGGACTGATGATAGTCCAAGCAAGCCAATTAGAAGTCAAAGCAAAGGAATCCAGTGCCATTCTCTTAATTACTTGAAATTTCTTTAATTTAAAGAGGGCTGTTCTAAATCTGAAAAAAATACCTTGAAAAGCTTTATTTTTATATTCAATGTTCACATCAAGTAAGCTATCTGATATAAGACAAGATTTCTTGCTCACTTGGCTCACTCACAGTTAAATTTTTAAGAAGTTTGAGTTACAAAGGGAAAGTGAAAAAGTAGCAGTAATTTATCGGACTAAAGCAGTATTTTCTATCTCTGAGGTGTAACTGCTACAGTGTGATCTCCAGGTGCATCACAGTCTTGATTATTTTGCACATTGTAGCAGAGAGATTCTTTTGCATATTTCTGTGGTGCCAGAATTTTGAGCTATGGACTCTTTCCCGGATGTAGAAGAGAAAGTATCTGGCCCCCACAAAGAAAATCATTTAATGAGACAAAGGATGTCAATGAGTATTGCATTTATTCAGCACCTCAGGTCCCCAGGCTTGCCACACTGTCCTTGAATTAGATAATGAATCTTTAAGGAGTTATGATTTAATTTCTCTAAGGCTCAGTTGACTCCTCTATAAATAAAGGCTACGTATTACGTAATCCAAAAATCGCATCCAGCCCAACATTTTATGATTCCATTCTCACAAGTCTAATTATTGCAATCCTATTATCTTCTAGGCATCGAAAAACCAACATTTGAGCATGTCTTTCTCCCCCCTGTAAATCAGCAATGATCCAGGTGGCCCACACCCTCTTCTGAAAGAACAGACATGATATATTCTGTTCAATATGTGATGATATATTCCAGTTTGGGGCTACTTTCAGCTTTCTGTGGGTTCTTGAAGATCGTGTGTGTGTGTGTAACTCAGCTGAGACTGTGTTCAAGTGCGTATGTTCTTTATTGTAAAAGTTATCAAGATCTATGCATTTAACTCATCCAGTTGTAGGAGGTCATTTTTGCCTGTCTCCGCGCTGGTGTGTCTCTGCCTCCCATCGCATCACCAGCTGCTCCAAGGATGAGATCACGCTGACATCTGCGAGGGGAGGAGATACAAACGGCCTTCCTGTCACCATCATTTTTTTTAAGTGCTCTCCATTTCTTTTGATAAAGGGATAGTACATGTCCACCTTCTACCACTTAATGCTTTTAAGCAGTTTTTTTATATCTTGACAGCTGCATCTATATCTTGCTCCTATAGCACTGGCTTATCAACCACAGCATAATAAAATATTAAAAATCACTGGTCCTGGAATTGAGGCATCTCGGTTTTTAGTGGATAATCTTTAGAAAGTATTCAGAGTCTCTGAGCTTCAGTTTCCCTGTCTTGAAGGGGATTATGTCAGTAGTTCAGTACTTAATCTTGAGACCTCTTCCTCTTCTTTAAAGGCCTTTTAATGCTTCTCATCTTTAGACCCATCCCTGTAGCATTTCCACTTATGCTTGATGGACACATAGACATGTTAACTATATAAGTAAATAAAGACATAATTACAGAATTTCAGAGTCAGATGATTTCACAACAACTGTACAATCCAACTCATATTTTATGGATAAAATCACAAGATCCAGAGAAAACAAGTGACTTCATACGTGAATAGTGACATAGTTGGAACCAGGAACTAGGTCTCAACCTCCAGTGTCTTTTAAGTTCTGATGTCAATGTTATTGTCTTTATAGCCCGTCAGCGTCTCGGTCTCTTGCTTTCTGTATTCTATCCAGGGGCAGGGAATTGATAAATATCCTTTTATCCAGCATTGGTGTTAATTTCCATCCCCACCACCTCCTAATTTGGGGACTTGGAGGTTAGGGGAGAGGGTACATTGTGAAACGTAAACCTGGGTGATGGAACAGGAGAAAGATAGAACTGGACGTCAGAGGTAAATGAAGGATAGAGTCAATTTCCTCTAAGGTTCTACCCAGCACCTAGTATCTAAAAGCTTTTCGATTGCATTAGAGAGAGCCCATAATATAGACCCTTAACAGGACAGAAAGAGCCTTTACTTCAAGAAAGGCCTCATTGGGAGAGTTCTGTTACTAAGGGAACAGTCTTGAGGTCTTGGAACACAAATTTCTACAACAACTTCTCCACACGAGGGATGGAGCTAAGCATTGGGCATATAAAGCGAAAGAACCACACACTCAAGCCTCAGGGCTCACCGTCTAGTGAGGTGGGCGGATGAGTCTATGATGACAATGCAGAATGCTGCATTTTGCAGGACATAAAGGGCGTAGATATTTAAAAAAAATAGAGGGTGACACTTGACCTGTGTCTTCTAAGATGAAGAGAAGTTGGAGAAAAGAGCGTTCCAGGAAGAGAGGGAAGCATTTGGGAGAGCTGGGTATCACTAAGTGGCCTGAATCCCTGGGGGTTCTCACTGGTCCGGAGGCCAGCGGGGGCAGGAGGATAACCACAGTAGGCCAGCGGGGTCCCCGAGGGCTTTCAGGCTGAGCAGGGGCAGGATCGTATTTCGGAAAAATTTCTTTGATCGTTGTACTGAGGAGGAGGTGGGTGGGGACCACAAGAGTGAGGAGTAAGCAGGGAGCTGCACACTCAGCCGGAAGCGAGAACCAGCGAGAAAGCTGGCATCGCGGTCAGCTGAGGATCAACGTGTGGACGTTGTGGAGAAAGACGTCAACACACAACAACCAGCAGGAAGTACTGGTGGAGTAGAAAAAGAGGAAACGGAGAGTGTTCTTTTAAACGTCCAGTGTTACTGACCTCAGGCACCCTAAGAATAGCACGTGTGCTCAGATTTAAACAAAGTGGGCAGGCAGTCCCAGGACATTTACACCCGACACACCAAAAATGCGCTCTTGGAGCGGTCCTCGGGGTCAGGCGCTACTTCTGTTTATAAGCACATCCTCCCGACACTGTCTGCCGAGGAGGTCATAATGGGTCATTAATACATTTCAATTTATTAGCTGTCCCGGGCAAGCCTGGCTTCAGGCGTCCGAGAATAAAACCCAGGACAGAAAGTCTGATGTGGAGTGGGCTCAGGAGGGGGGCGGTCCTTTCTGGGGGTCCCAAGACAGAGCTGTTTGGGATTCACAGTAAGGATTTTGAGCAGCCAGACTCAAGACTGAGCTCCGCACGGGGAAACGACTGGGGGAGAGGGGCAGTAGGGAGAGAGGCAGGAGGAAAGGGGGAGCAGGGGGGCGCTGCAGGGGGAGAGGCGTGGCACGCCCCAGCGTTCTTCAGCCTTGTGTCCGCAGTGTTGACCTGTGTGGCTGGGCACAGAAAGGCCATCCGGCGCTGCCACCGGTGGCAGGAGGACACACACCAAGCTCTATTTTTGTGTGCAGACACCCCAGGAGAGATCAACGGGCAGACAGGAGCGGCGATGACCCTGTTAGGCATCTCGGTAAGATCGCACAGGGCCGGACCCCACACCCGCCTTGCCGTCCCTGGAGACCATTAGTCTGAACCAAGCCTGCCGCCGCGCAGGCCACGGGACCCGACCCCCTCGGTCAATGAAGCAATCTGCCACACGGAACTGCATCTGCTAAAATGCACTTCAACACCTCCTTGGTTTATTTATTTTTTTTAAAGAACCATTAAACTGCAAAGAATGACGTAGGTTGGCCAGCCTGTAGTTTTTTTTTTTTTTTTTTTTTTTTTTTTTTTTTTTTTTTT
>CM052540.1:187231056-187318084 GCA_028533065.1 Trachops cirrhosus | reverse complement strand
TAAATGAATGGATCAAAAAACTATGGTACATTTACACAATGGAATTCTATGCAGCTGAAAGAAAGAAGGAACTCATACCCTTTGCAACAGCATGGATGGAGTTGGAAAGCATTATGCTAAGCGAAATAAGCCAGGCAGTGAAGGCCAGCCTGTAGTTTTGCCAACCAAGACATGTCATTGAAGAATCGCCTCTACTCTACTGCAGAGAAAAGGCTCGGACACCCAGCGGCAGGCGTCCAGAGGCGCCTGCCGCCCTCCCGCGGATCGGAGGGCAGGACCCACGTGTAGCGAGATCAGGGTCAGGCTCCGGGTGGGCAGCGTCGCCGGCCTGAGGCAAACAGGATTGTTCGTTCCCCACGTCCAAGTTTTCTGCCAGTTGAACACCCTCCAGTTGGTTATTGGATTCAGGTGTGCCTGCACTGAGCACCGTCCACCCTGCTCACTTCCCCCTTCCCCGAGAGTGTGCGGTGGTTTCTGAAGCTTCTGGCATCAATAACTTTTTCTTTCTGAGAAGTATTTGTAAACTCCCTGCACGTTTCTGGTGTGTTAGCAGGTGGCCCGGCCGGCCAAGAAGGAGCTCGGAGGGTTGGATTCTCCCCAGGGTTGACCTAGGTCCCCGCTGGGCATTCCAGAGCCCCACGGGAACTGGACTGTTCATGCAGGGCCGACGGGCCCGTGGGTGGCAAAGCTGCACCCAGACGCCTCACGCGTGGCCGAAAGGGACCGCAGCGTAGCGATCAGATGCCTTCTTTAAAACTGTGTTTACAATCCACTGAGGAGATGAAAAGAAAAGAAGAAACAGGTGATGCCTTGGCGCGGAGGGAGCCGTGTTCCAAATATTTCACAACTCGGGAGGTAGCGGAGGATTCAGAAAACAACATCCAATTGCTTTTTCTAGGCTTCTTCATCTGTGCTGCCTGAACTGAGGAAGGCCACACCCATTCAGAAAACATTTGCTGGATCTTCTGAGCTGGAACCTGGCCCTAAAGAGGGGTAGCAAAGGAAAGCCGGAGAAAGAAAATTACAAACGCATGACGTCGTCAGGAGCTGGAAAAGCCTCCAATTATTTACTCGACCACACAATAAAAGTCACAGGAGTTGTGTGTCCTTAAACAACCTTCTGCTGGCGGCCACCGTGAAATGCCTGTTTGGCTGCTAGACGCACTCAAGATTAGATAAGACAGCAAGCAGCCCCTTGTGGGACACTCTAGGCTTTCGCTGCCAAAGCGAGATCCCAGAGAGAGTAGCAGTGAGGAGGATTCGAGAGGATCTGTAAGTGCTTCTCAGAAGCAGAGATGTGATTTAAAAACCCAAACATGGGAAGAGAGGTGCCTGTGGAGATCAGTTTCTGGGGGAAGGATGTGGAGGGAAGGACCTTAGCCTGGGGTTTGTAATCAAGTTGCCATTCTAGGCTTTTCTCTTCTATCCTTGCTCAGATTGGTTTGCTAACCCCAGTTATGAACTACATAAATCAGAATGCTCTACGAATTCTGCCGGTCACAGCAAAGCGACAGGGCAGGGTGGTGTGAGTGGCAATTCTCCCATTATTAAGCTGCAAGGAAATCCATCTAACTTGCCTGTGTCACAGTTCCCTCATCTGTGACAATGAGTCGTATGGACTAAGCTCCTTTCCGATTCTGGAAATAAACCACCTTCTGACCTGGAACTCGGCTGGAGCGGTTTGGGTACCAGTATAAAGCCACATGCCAATGGTCAGTTAACAGGCATCATGGTAGCTAGGCTTGGACTAGTAAAGTCTGCTCTGTCTTATGAGAAGACCACAGCGAAAGGAACCTGTCCATCACCAAGTATATTTACTCTGTGCTACAAACCCACCAAGTGTGGGAAGAACAACACACATAAATATCTTCGGAGCACAGAGAGTGCAACACGATTTAATAGTCAGGAATGTTTGCCGTGAGACACGGCAAAGGCACCGAAGAGGCAAGGATGCTCATCCATGTTCGAAGAGAATTATTTGCTTTATTGGGAGATCACCAGTTGCTCCTTTTAAATGCCTAGCTGCTCTGATTTGGTTCAACCTTATCCAGTTTACATACTTAGTACACATGCATTTTCATTCAAACGCTGTTTTGTTTATTCGAGACACAACTGTTGCGGGAATAGCATCTGGCAAAAGTGCTGCCAGACGCTGGTCACGCAGAGAGGGAAAGACTGATCCGTTCCTAGGTCTGCGCAGTTTACATTCTACGTGGCACCCTGGCAAACACCAGTAATGATATTCGAAAGGGAGAAACGGTAACGAGAGGGAGTCAGAGCGAAGTGCTTTGGAAGACCAGGGAAGTCGGGGTTGGTGGCCCTGCCTTCGTGAGGATGTCAGATGCCCTGAGGCCTCACAGAAGAGGAATCGCTGGGTCAGGTCTGACCCAGAGGAAACGTCTTCACTGGGTGGAGAGCACAGTGGTGGTGGGAAGGTTCGCACACAGGGGAGCGGCGTGTGCGAAGGCAGGGGGCAGGGGGCGTTCATCAGGGGTGCTGTTCCCGTGTGACTGCACCACACCCCAGGCATGGCATGCGGGGAGGGAGAGGTGACGATGAGAAGGGAAGCAAGCTACAGAAATGATCCCTGGGCCCTGGCTGGCATAGCTCAGTGGATTGAGCGAGGGCTGCGAACCAAAGCATTGCAGGTTCGATCCCCAGTCAGAGCACATGCCTGGGTTGCGGGCCAGGTCCCCAGTGGGGACCACATGAGAGGCAACCACACATAGATGTTTCTCTCTCTCTCCTTCTCCCTCCCTTTCCCTCTCTAAACATAAATAAATAAAATCTTTAAAAAAAAAAGATTAAAAAAAAAAAAAGAAATGATCCCTGGAAGCCGAGTCTTCCGCGTCTAGGCATTATTCACCGTGACCGAGACATGGAAACAACCCAAGTGCCCCTGGATAGATGATTCAGCAAAGAAAATGTGGTGCATATATACCATGGAATAAGGACACTCAGCCATAAGTAAGGATGAAGTACTGCCATTTGTGACAGCATCGCTGGATCTCGAGAATACCATGCAAAGCTAAATAAGTCAGCTGGAAAAAGTCAAAAATGACACAGTTTCGCTCACATGTAGGATATAAAACTGAAAGCTACAAATGAACAAACAAACAAAAACTCATAGATACAGACAGCAGCATGGCGGTGACCAGAGGGGGAGGGGCGGTGAAGGGAAAAGGGGGCCGAACACATGGTGACAGAAGGAGATGTGACTCTGGGTAGTAGGTGCACAGTGCCATATACAGATGATGTCGCATACAACTATACACTTGAGACCTGCAGGATCTTGTTAAACAACGTCACCTCGATAAGTTTACTTTGAAAAATTAAATTAAATTTGTAGAGTACAGCCAACTTTGTCTTAGATAATGCTAAAGGTGTTCAAGGTTACCCAAAGGCAGTCAGGAGCTACCGGAACAGATAGCATTTATCTACAATGGAATTGCCAATGTAAAAAAAAAGAAGGTCCCCTAGAATTTAGGTGTC
This sequence comes from Trachops cirrhosus, assembly GCA_028533065.1. Taxonomy (NCBI): domain Eukaryota; kingdom Metazoa; phylum Chordata; class Mammalia; order Chiroptera; family Phyllostomidae; genus Trachops; species Trachops cirrhosus. The sequence goes on along the minus strand of CM052540.1, from coordinate 187,314,592 downwards.
CAATTATTGTAAGTTTTATGAAATGACAAGGAAGACTGCATGAGCCAGGACACTAAATGGATTTGATGATGATAATTCACCTGGATCATAGCTGCAGTTTGGCGCCACCTGGTGGCCACTGTCTACTGGGTTTAAATACCCACGGGGAAGATGCTGGTTCCTGTGGAGGCCAGGACTTGGAGGACTTGGTCAGTGATTCCAGTGTGACAATGGCCATTGCTTCCTTGACTCAGTTTCCTGGGACAGGGGCATGCCAGGAACATGGTTTCTTGCAATACCTACTCTGTCTTCTCTTCACCGTTCTTTTCTCTTCTTTCCTACCCCAGCGTATATTTACTTTGTCCTTACAAACCAACTAATTCTGGGAAGAGCAACACACACATTTATTTTCAGACCACCGACAGTGTAACACAATATAACACGCAGGAATACTTGCTGTAAGACACAGCAAAGGCACTAAAGACTCAGGGTTTGGGGGTATTAGCTAGAGGACAGGAGCTAATCACCAGTGCCTTTGTGTCACTGGATTCATTGGTCTTGAAATTTATATCACAATGTTGCATCTTTACAATGGAGCGGCAAGAGTACTGAGGGGTGTCTTGTTCATTACACTGAGCAGGATCTTCACTAATCGGTGTAAGAAGTGTTTTTTTTTCTGAAACGTATGAATGCAAAATTCTCCAGCACCTATACAAAGTCACACAAATGTGGAGAATAAAAGGATCTATGAGATCCTCTTAAGCTATGTTTGTAAATATGAATATTTAATACATGAGTAAAAGGGTCAGGCCCCTCTGCTTACGCAGCGTCGTGCGCACAGAGCAAGAGCCCAGTGAACAGCCTGACTACGTCGTTGCCTTTCTTGAGGTGTTTTCAAATCTCAGTGAATCAGATAGGTTTGGAAAATGGAGTCATCACCAAAATTTTTTGTGTCTTCTTAGCACGTCAAAGAAAATGGAAGACAGGGAGATCGGAGACCGTCACATATTAACACACAGCACGAGAATCGACACAAACCTCTGAAGACGTTTTAAATATAAATGATGTTCCTGATGTTTTAAATATTCTGGTTCACTTTTTCCCAAGAAGGAAAAAAATAAAAAGGGCACATCCCTTCAAATTTCGTGGAATCTACCCAAACCACAAATTAGAAGTATCAAACTACAGTCTAATAACAAACTGAGAAAACAAAACAAATGGACAAATGGACGACAACAAAAACTAGGCAAACGAGAAACAAACAATAGTTCTCCTAGCGCTTCTAACTCAAATTGTATCCCAAAGTAAAGAAACTGCGAGAGACAGCTTCCAGACCGTGGAAACAGCTGAGCACTGGAGCACTTGACTGAGTGGTTAGTAACTTCTTTGTTGTAGATTATTTAAGCCTCTAAGCAACATCCTCGGTATGTCCTCAAAGAGATATTAGAGCAAAATAAAAACCACTGCTTAATCTGAAAAATATTACTGTAGTCTGCATTAGTCAAAAAGTCCAAGATACATAATTTTTTAAAATAAATCATGGAAAATATAATAAAGAAAAAGTATGTGAGCAAATTTTGGCTAAGGCAAATTACTATAACTCTTTCGATTTTATTCTACAAAGTTCACTGAATAAATAGCTCTCTTTGTGGGCAAGGCGAAGGCCTTATACTACAGTAATTAGAAGAGTTGCCTCATAGTGACCCATGAAATGGTGTGGGTTGCCGCGGTTAGATCCAGCCCTGGCAGCATTATCAGAAAGTGACATTTATCTCTGTTTCAGTCTTCAGAAACTCTTCCTCCGTCCCTGTAGCAAATGCTATGGGGGCCAACGGCAGTGGATGGAAAACGCCCTGGCCAGACTCGTCCGACCACCAGAACACACTTGCGCTTCTCATGCCGTGTTCAAGCATCGTCTGTTCCCTGGCAACCCCACCATGCCGTGAGCTCCCGGAGGATCAGGAGGACGTCTTATTCACCCTCACATTCCCAGATTTGCGCACAGTGCCTAACACATCATGGCTACTTAATAAATGCATGGGCAGTGCGTTCAGAACTATCACGTACAGAAAGGAAAAGGGAGAAGACCAGCTAGATGGAGGGAAGAGGGGCTGTGGACGACAGGGTAAACTGGTACAACAGAACGGAATCATACATTGCTCTACTTGGGTTTAAACCGGCAGCCATACCCAGGCAGGCACTGTTTCGGGCCTGGAATTTCACAATGAAAGAAATAAAGATAGTACAAGGGGAAAGGCAGGAGAGAGGCACAGGGAGGAAACAAGTGATCTAGTTAGCTCTCAGGGACAAGATAACGGCTCGAAAAAGAGTTTTCAAATTTTCGTTGATTTAATGAAAATGCTTGTGTTTATATGGCTATTAAACTAAAATTAACCAATGAACTGTATGCACATCAATGTATGATCATCATAAGTAGGTATAAACTATGGCACAATAATTGGTTCCTTATCCACTTTAGTATTTTGTCTAATTTCAGGGGAAATAGTTTTGAAGTTACCAAATTGGTATTTGTTTATCTCACAGTTCTTAGTTACCAGGCTTAGTTCACAAATTCCACCGCTTTTCAAAAATCAACTACATCTTCAGAAAACACAAATGTTTCAACATTGAACAGATTCAAAACAGTAGAGAAATCAAAACTGATTTATATAAATAATTTCTACTGAACTTATTAAGATAAATCTCACTTTTTAATAGTCATGACTTTTATCAAAGCAACTAATCATTTCAATATGAGTCGCTCTGGTTCACAAAGGCAGCTGTCTCCGACTCACTCTCAAACTCTCTTTTCCACTCAGCCCGACCGCTACTCTTGACGTAAACAGAGCGCATCTGTACTTGCTGCGCCCAGATTTTCCCAGTGACGGACTGTCTTTGTTATGGCCAGGAACCACAAGAGGTATATAAATGCCGCAACAGGTAAATCGCTACTGTCCAAAACCCCTTTCTGATAGGCCATTGACTTGTTGCTTCTTTCTTCCTCTCCACCTTTTCTTCTCCCCCTTGACCCTCCTGCTCTCCACTTTCTCCTCCGTCCCTCCCTCTCTCCCTCCCCTCTTTCTCTTCATCTTTTTGATCTTCTATTTATCTGCCTTGGCATCAAAATGAACTTAAATAAACCTCTTAGCCTCCAAACACATAGATCAGATTAAAATAAATATACATTGCCAATGAAAGAAAAAAAATTGGGAAAAGTGGGGAAACACGAACCAAGGGTTGGAATTATGTAGGACACCACAGGGCACCCGAAGTGCAGCAGGCGCCAGGCTGAGTGGCGAGGTGCGGGTCAGGCGCACACACGCCCTGTTGACAAGAAGCTGGGGCTTCTCCGCCATCAGAGAACGTGAGCTTTGACGTTTGTCCGCCACAAAAAGTGGAGTTCGTTCGTGGTTTAGGCCAGGGTCACGAATGGATGGTGGATGGAGTAGCTGTGAGATCACTGGGGAACAGTACGCTTGATACCAAGGTGTAGCTGCCCCAACCATAAACTATAAGAAAAGAAAAGATACCTTCAGAACAGAGATATCTGGGTGTCATCCCCTTAACTAACGGACCAAACTCAGCGATGTCAACATGGGGCCAGTCAGTACTGTCCCTCTGGATGCAGGATGAAGTGGACGGCCCACCCGTGAAGTGTCACTGCAGATCAGAGCCCAAAGGAAATGAAGCCTCTGGGCCTCCAGTTCACAGGATCCAAAGCAGTTGATCCCATGATACTACAGCGTAAGACAACAATCATATCAAGAAGGCTGATTAGCTGAGGAAACTTCCCTGGGCTTTTTGAAAACTCAGCGTCACAGGAAGCAGAAGCAGACCAATGAACTGTTCTGGGCCTAACGGAGCGAAGCGGACAGGACCGCCACAGGCAGTGCCCGGCCTTTGATGGAATCCCGGGTAGAGAATAAAAATCAATAAAAGACATACGGGGAAAGCTGGGGAAGTTTAAGTATGAATTGGGTATTTCATTTTCTTAAGAAATCATTTATTTTCTTAGAAAAATGCTTTTATTTTAAAAGATGAATTAAATTGTTTAGGAGTAAGTGTCATGATCTCTGCTACCTATTTTCAAATTGTTCCAGATTAATGAGAGAGAGAGAGAGAGAGAGAGCGAGGAGGGGGAGAGGGACAGAAAGAGGAAGCAAAACGACAGAATGTTAACAGTTGTTGAATTTAGGCAAAATGCACACTGGTGTTTCTTCTATTACTTTCTCAATTCTTCCATAGTTAAAAAAAATTCCAAATAATACACTAGGGGAAATGAAATGAAAAAACGTACTAGAACCTTACATACTTATACAATGTTGTACTCCCATTTCTTCAATTGCTACTGTCATCAGTATTTGCCTCCTGTTTTTGAAATGTCGTTATTGGCCTAGAGCATGTGCAGGTAAGACAAACCTGGGTCTTTCCTAGGAGAAGGACACGGTGCAGACACGTCCCAGTTCCTGTTTACCTTCAGCTCGTTACTGGGAGAGGTGCTGAAAGTGAGCTGCGAACAGACCGCCCTGCAGCGCGGTCTGCATTTCCTGGACCGCTTCGCATTCTCTCCTTTCGGTCGTGTGTGCCAAATAACGAACAAATTGCTCAGCTCACTTCAGACTAAACATGATATTCTTGTATTTCAGGGAGGGAAACTGTTGTTTGGGGATGGGGGGAGTCAGAACCGTGTAATTCTCTGGCTGCAAGCAGTCCTGAAAGGCATGGAAAAGCACCTTTCCTCCTGAAACTTAATTTCCTCTATCATATGGTCAGCATTACCTGACGGTTTATCCGTTACCCCCCCTCAAATGGCAAGTTGGTAAAACAAAGTTCCAAAAGGACAATTTACTGTTTTTAATTCTTCTATTTCAATTCATCATGATATACAAAATAAATGACCTAGAAATTAACATGATGATCCAGAGGTCACATCACCCAGGTCACTCTTGTCAATATAATGTGCACACAAGTGACAGTTTAGCACATGTAGTTTAGGTAACCTCATAATTATTTTTAATTAGAATGCCTCCCAAATGGGCTGGAGTTGCTCAATCCGGAGCTTCAGAGGCTGGGGGCATGGAAATGAGCAAGGGGTGCAGTACAAGAAGGGGGAGCAGCAGGAAGCCTACCTGGACCAGTAGACAGCCAGGAACGAGACGCGCCCTGCGGCCAGACCCCTACTCTAGCAACTCTGCTGTGGGGAGTGGGACGAAGCATGCCGGGCAGGTGGGACCGCTGATCTTGCCTCCACGCGGGCCAACGCGGTCGTGGGTGAGCAGGCTCCTGGCTTCCAGCATACTTCTCCAGGGCAAAATTCCCTCCAGGCAGCTACTGTGAGTAGGAAAGGCCAGAGACAAGATACAGTTATTTTGATGGCTGCTATAGACTGAACTACACCCTCTCGAGATTTGAATGTTGAAACCCTATCCCTCGATGTGATGGCATTTGAAGATGTGGCCTTTGGGAAGTAATTAGGTTCAGGTGAGGTTATGAGGGCGGGACCACCGTGATGGGATTAGGTGTGTGTGCACTCTCTCTCTCCGTCTCTCTCTCTCTGTTTCTCTGCCATGTGAGGACACAGTGAAAAGCAGCCCTTCTACAATCTTGCAAGAGAGTTCTCACCAGATGCTGGCACAATCTAAAATCAGGGTTTTAGACTACCAGACTTTAAAACTTGTGCTGCTTAAGCCTCACAGTCTATGGTCTTTTGTTATGCTGGCCCCCAAAGACTAACACAACACCCAAGTCATACAGCTATGGAAAGTGAGAGCTATGGAACACAAATTCAATCTATATTACATATTTTAGAAAATTAAAAAGGCCACTGAAACTAACATGCAAAAACATCAGAAATTAAAATTTGTATTAAGAATAACACAGCCAAACAATAAATCAGTAAACTTGGGGACAGGTCAATAGAAGCCTTCCCAGCTGAATGCAGTAATGGGCTGAACAGGGGGAGGGCAGAAGATAGGTGAAGTCCTAACTCCTAGAACTTGGGAATGTGATTTTATGGGGTAAGAGGGTCTTTGCAGGTGTAATTAAATTAAGGGTCATAAAATGAGATCATCCTGGTGTAGAATGGGCCCTATATCTTTTCCTTATAGGAAAAAAAAGTCAAGAGATTTAAGATACAGAAACAGGGAAAAGGAGATGTGAAGATGGAGGGAGAGGTTAGAATAATGCATCCACAAGGGCATTACTCTAATAGTCATATTCTATTCAAACTACAAATATGCTAAGACAAACTGAAAATCTTGAAAGAAGCCAGGTTGGGGGAGATGCTTCTGTAAAGGAATAAGGGTAAAACTTACGGCAGATCTCTTATCAGAAACCACGCAAGCAAGATGACAATGGAGTAAAATAGTCAAACTGCTAACAAAACTATTGTAGAACTTTATATCCAGTAAAATTATCCCTCACAACTGTAGAAGAGTCCTAGCTAATGAAATAAGACAAGAAAACAAAATAAAAGGTATATATATATATTAAAAGGAAGATACAAGAATGCTTTCGCTGGTAGATAACACAATCATTTATGTAGAAAACCTAAAAAAATGAACAAAAACCACCTGTTACTAATAAGCACCTACAGCAAGTTTGCAGGATGCAAGTCCAATATGCAGACACTAGTGGCTTTGGGGTCACGTTTATAAAATCCTCTCTAAGGTCAAGGTCCACAAGTTCAGTACCTGTCTTTTCTTCTGTGTAATTTACTGCTTCAGGTCTCACGTTTAGGTCATCGATCCATTCTGAATGACTTTTTGTACATGGCAACAAACCATAATCTAGTTTCATTCCTTTTCATATGGCCTTCCAATTTTCCAGTGCCATTTATTGAAGAACCTTTTTTTTCTCCATTGTGTGTTTTTGGATCCTTTGTTGAAAATTATTTGCCCCTATACATGTGGGTTTATTTCTGGGTTCTCAATTCTGTTCCTTTGGTCTCTCTGTTTTCCTGCCAATATCATGCTATTTTGATTATTATTGTTTTGTAGTTTAATTGAAGTCAGTGACTGTTATACCTCTGGCTTTGTTCTTTTTTCTCAGAATTGTTTTGGCTATTTGAGCTCTTTTGTGGTTCCAAATAAATCTGATGATTTTTGTTCTATTTCTTCAAAACAGCAACTGTGCAAAACAACATGTTGCTTCCTCAAAATATTAAGAATAGAGTTACCATGTGACCCAGCAATCCCTCTTCCGGGTATTTACCTGAAAAATTTGAAAACATTTATTCACAAAGATATATGTACCCCTGTGTACATTGCATCATTACTCACGGTGGACAAGACATGGAAATAACCTAAGTGTCCACTGATGAATGATTAAATAAAGAAGCCATGGTACATGTATGGAATGGAATACTACACAGCCATTAAAAAGATAAACCACTGCCATTTGCAACAACAAGGATGGATTTTCAGAATAGCATACCAAGCAAATAAGTCAGAAAAAAAAGTCAAGAACCATAGGATTTCACTCATATGTAGGATATAAAACTGAAAGCAACAAATGAATGATCAAAATAAACTAACAAACAAATACAAACTCCTAACACAATGAACAGCATGCTGGTTACCAGAGAGAAAGGGGCTGGGGGAATTACATGGCAGAGGGGTCCAGGGTATGGTGATGGAATGTCTGGGAGGAAGATCTGACTCTGGGTGGTGGGCACACAGTGCGATATACCGAGGATGAGTCACAGAACGCTACACAGGAAACCTACATAATTTTAGTACCCGATGTCATCCCAATACATCTAATTTAAAAACAAGAAACGAGCAAAGAACTGACTTTTTGCAGAAATGTAACTAAAAATAAACATATGAAAAACATTCAGCTTCATTAATGAAAAAGAAACAGAAGTTAAACAAAATTTGTTGTTGTGTTTCAAAACTGTAATTCATATAGGGTATAGAAATTGGTTTAAGCTTTTGCAGAGCAATTGGTATTGACCTTAAAATGGTGCATATATTCTCCAAGACATTGATTTTCTCTAGGTGAAGAGCACACAGGCTTTGGACAGGGTCAGTCCGGGGTTCAAACTTCGCCTCTTACTAGCTTTTTTCACCCTGAGAATATAAACTAGAAAATTAATACCTACCTCCCAGGCATTTTGTGAGAGAGAATGTTTACGAGTTCAGGGTCAGACCTAATGAGAGTACACTGTAACTACTCACTAATATCAATTCTCACTTAAGAGTTCATCCTAAGATAATCATCAGGGAGGTGCCTTAAGATGCACTTGAATAATCAACACAGAATATAGTAATAAAAGTTAAACGGTCAGATGATGTAGATGTGTAAGGACAGAAAAATAACTTGGATGAGCTATTTTGTAATCATTAAAATAAGAAGTATTTGCTAACACAGGAAAATAATATTGTCAAATTAATTAGAAAAATACGTTTGTCATTATAAGTCAAATTGTGTGTCTGTGTGTGTGTGCATACACACAAGGACATTTGAAAACCTGTGGGGGTGGGATGCGAGCGGTAGTTATCAAGCCGTTAGCATTTGTATCAATTCTGAGTTGCGAGAAGATTTCTCATTCATTCACTGGGCTTTCCCCCAAACATTAACATACATGAAATATTTATTTTATAACCAGAGAAAAACAATACTTGTACAACTATTATACCTAAAAATGATGCCTTTAATAATTATAGGCACTAGGGTATTTTCTCGCCTGTCATTACATTTCTTTGTATCTTTTGGCATAAATATTTTAACTGGTTGTGATTCATTACGTATTTTTCTTTCATAGTATCACCTTGCAGGGATAAACTTTCTGCTTGTTCCTGCGATACCAGATACAGACAGGGAGTCATTAAGCAAGTAACTTTGTACAGACACTGTATCCTGGATTTAACATTCACTCCCCTGACAGAATTATTCATGAGCCTTAGCAGAGAGGGATCAATTTAGGTGGATTGGTACTGCTTGGACAAGAGCTGCAACGTTTGAAGCCATTTCTCTGTAATTCTGGTGTACAGAGTTATTCTAATGGTCTCTCGTTCACATCATAAGATCCAACGATCCAAATGAAGAGAACATCAAATGCTGAATAGAACGACTTTTAATACCTAGCATGTCCCTTCACAATATTTCCAAGTATATTCCTGATGCAAAAGTCCTAAAGAAAAAAAAATATCCCTTTTGGTTTGTTGGATTTATCAGAAAATCTTCGTTAGTCTGTTTGGAGTGTATGCCTGGTGCTGGACTGAGGACCTCATTGTGAGCGTGGGTGCTCAGGTCCTGCCCAGGGGAAGCTCCGTCTAGAAACCAAAACCAACGTGACTTTCAAGTTAGCTGCTTGGAAATGATAGCAGCCTTCTCTCGTGAGATCTAGTAGCACCTGCCTCAGGGAGGACAGATGTGATTCTCCATGTTTAGAAGGCGCAACTGTCAGAGTGTATATAATACGGAGATGCCCAGCCCTGCTCCACAGACTCCGACATGGCATGGCATATCTGAAAAAGGACCTAGGAGTCTCTGTCTCTTCACAAGAACCCACGTGTTTCTGACAGAGGTGACCTAGACTCCACACTTTGGAAAACATTTGCATTTGAGGGAACCAGCACTTTTGAATTTTGCAAAAGCTGGAAGAGATTAGACCTGCCTTCAACTTCGCAGAAGTTCTGTCTGGGTTCCTGGTATGACTGAACAATGACTGTAAAATTGGGATATAGACAGAATGTCCCTTAATTTGACAGACAATTTAAACTATTACACCTGAGTTTCCGGGGTACCCACCTTGCTGGTGATTATACACAGGGTCAAGAACACCTGTGCTCTAAACTGAATGTCTTGGATCCGCCCCCCAAACTCAGGTGTCAAACCCTACTGCCCAATGTGACGGGATTTGGAAGTGGGCCTGAGAGAGGTGATTGGGCCACGAGGGGAGAGTTCTAATGGCAGATGAGTGCCCTTGTAAGAGAGACCCCAGAATTCTCCCCAGTCCTGCAAGGACACCGTGGGAAGATGGCTGTCTCTCCAGACAACGAATCTGCAGATGTCTCGATCTTGTATTTCCCAGCCTCGAGAACTATGAGAAATAAATGTTTGTTGTTTATAAGCAACCCAGTCTATGGTATGTTGCGCTAATAGCTAGAAGGGATGATGGCTGCGTCTGACTCTCCTTTCGAACAGGGCGGAAACCCACAGCGTCTGAGGTCAGACCCCATGGTGGTACCAACGTAACCCTGAATCCTCCAGCTGGGCCTCGGGTTTGTCAAACAACTTGAACTATTTTTCAAACCTTTTGGATTCAGTAAAGCTAAAAACTCATTTTGCCAAGCACTTTCACCCATAATTTTTAAACCCATGTGTATTTTAAGAGAAATTTAATCCATATGTTTCTGATTCATTTATACTTAAATCCAAACTGTTGTTTTGTAAGAGCTATTTGATGTCCAAGGTTTTCTGAGCTTTGTAAACCTCTTTTCTTAGAAACAGAAGACTGTGTTTTGCCAGAGGTTTGACTCCTTGTTGAAATGCCAAAACCAGGAGGTTTCAGTGGGCTCCACACTCACCACAGAAAGCTTCCTCTTTCCATAAACACAGCGAGGCCAAACCCCAGAGGACCAGCCGACACGCCTCACTGTATCGTGACAATCGGATTCTCTCCAGCCCAGGTTGTCGGGGCTTCTGGAGGGGTGCAAGCTCTGCTTTGTGTTGATGAAGTTTCTGTAACCTTGGGGACTGCTCGCTCTGAGCTGTCTCATTGCCAGGCAAGGCCAAAAATGCAGACTTTGGAAACTTAAAACATATATTCAGACAGGAAAGCAAGCTGTTTACATTTCCAGAGGGACTCAATTCTTTTCACGAGGTGTCATTCTGTCTTTCCATCTTTAACCTCTTAATCAGTAACAGAAATACATTTAGCAAAGAACAGTAACTGCTGACTCCTCTACAATGTTTTTTACAGTTTTTATTTACTAAAGAAATACACCCTCTCAACAACTGCAGAGTATGAAATGGAATGACTCAATAAGTATGCATTTTCAAAATTATTCCCACTCAGTGATTAGAAGCGATAACTTAGCAGCCTTCCAGAAAATGTAGTTCTTAAAAATTATTTAATAATCAGCTTCTAGGGTCTTATAACACACATCGCATTATGTGATGAACTATGTGAACTGTGGGGCAAAAATGCCTCTTCAAGTGAGGAAGGATAGAGTTTTCTTCCAGCGACTTATTAATTATTTTTCAAGGTAGTGATAAAATACGCCATCAAGTGTTACCCAGGTTTTAAACTTTGGGTTTATAGAACATCCTGCTTCTCATTTTTAAGACATTTCACAAGGAAAAAAAAAAAACCAAGGTCACTTAACTTGCGGTTTGGAGTCCTACAGGTTTTTCAATCTTTCTTCCCTCTTTGGCTGAACTTTGTGATAAAAATGAGACACTGGAGATTGTGAAACCTGAATGACTTTTGTCCTTGGGTTTTGCATCTTAGTTCCCCTTGTGACCTCAACTTCCCAAAAGCTCGATGGATACCGTTAAGGTTTCAACCAATTTTAAGCGTTTAGCTTTATGATTTTTCTTTAATTGCTTGTGTAACCTACAGCTTTCCACTATTCATTAAGATGGTTTTGCAAATGACTTAAGGCCTGTTGCTTTGGCCAATAAAAACCAGGCCTATTATTCCACCTATAATTGAACAATAATTACAATGTTGACTATCTTTTGTTGAGCTTGCTTAATAAAGCCCTAAGTAGTTTAGGGGGATTTATAGCTTCCAGGATTTGAACAAGAGGTCATAGAGTTCTTTACTTTTTTTGCCAACTGACCTTTTGTTTGAGTTTAAATTAACCCAATTTGTGCTGCTTTTTATATCTGCTTTCAAAAATCAGGCCTGCACACTACATTATATAGATCTCTACAGCCATCCAACTAATAATATTTATTTTCCATTAAAATATTAGTTAAATGTCCAGATGATTTAAAGGTCTCACTCACTGGCGTTAATCACTGCAAACACACGAATATAAATGACAAAACAGATCAGCCACATACTTTAATGAATATTAAACTGCTTCCCACAAACTCTCAGAAATACTGGTTGTTGCAGATAAGAAGGCTTTTTTTCTGTGCACCTTTATGATACTTTTAAATAAGGCTGTAACTGACCTTTTTTAAAAGCATGAACACATTCATAATAATCATTAAATCTGGTCATTACAAGCCAAGGCTAAATGTTTTCTTTAAAAAGTCTCTTACCTGCTTAGCTCGTGGAGCAGGGAGAGAGGACATAGGGAATCATGCTACTTTTTTTGTGGTTTTACAATTAGTTCCAGGATTCACCCCCTGGAGTTTCGAACATCTGCCAGTACCTGGTTTTTTAGAGATAGAGGGAACTTGGTCTGTGCCGTCCAGGTCTTCAGGGTCAGGACAAGAAGACTGAATTATCCTTTCTGCACTCTGTGTCTCCTGGGCCCTCGATCGGAGTGTGTTTGTCATGTCGCATCCCTCTGTCCTCCCGGGACGTGGCTTCAGAAGCATCTCTGGCTTTCTGAAGAGGAAAGAGCGAAGTTTCGTCTCATTCAGTCTCGCACAATCAGTGGGTCTTCCCTGACCAAACGGTCCCACTTCCTGGTGGAGGGCGGTGCTTGCCTCAGCCCCTAGGTCTAGCGAGTCATCCACAGACACCTCCTGCCTAGCGGTCACTACGTTGCATTCACCGCAATGAATGTCCAGTAGGCTGAGCAAGGGGGTGACGTTTGCTCAGATGGCTTCCCATTCACACGTTTCCCACAGACCCTGTGAGAGAAAAAGCAGAGTAGCTGCAAGGGTCCTAGACTAGTAATCAGACTTATAACCAGTTTCACTCATTGTAGGTACTGAGAAAATGACCATCTCCAAACATGTCCTTATCTGTAAAATGGGAAGGATCATGTCCATTTGTTTGGGGTATGGATGACAGGAGATTAATATGGGTGAAAGCTCAAGGCACAGTGTCCAGCACACAGAAAGCAATCACTACTTATTGATCGGATCCGAACAGGAAAGCATTCACTAGTTAACTAACCAGGGTCCTGTATTCAGCTGTCGCCTGGAAAATCAAAAGGAAGACCCTGGAATCCCTGCCCTTGAAGACCTAAGAGATGTACTGCCATCTGGGAATTAGACAGTTTCTGCATCTCTGCGTCATCTGTCACAGGGACCATTGATTTATCTCTGCAAAACCAGGTACAGGGCCGATGTCCAACATGTTTATGGACGACTCCTGGAACTAACTGTAAAAACCATAACAAGATTCCCTATGTCCTCCATCCAGCTGGCCTACATAAATGTAGAGAACTATTGTCAATCGGGATAAAGAACTAGCCTCTGACCGTTCCTTTGCATGTGCTCTCTGTCAGTCAACAAATGAGAAGGTTCCAGCACTCTCATACAGGCTATTGAAAATAAACTGTTCAAATTCCCTGGGAATAAAAACATTTATCATTTTCATTCTATGGGAAAACAGTATTCTCCCATTTATTGCCTAGATAAGATGCAGTTGGACAATCCTATTTCTCATTTGATAATGAATAGGTTAGGCCAAATCACTTCAAAAACCCCTTCTAATTCCAGCATTCTATTTTTTATGACTCTGGCTGCTAGCTTTTGAAAGGATTAACCCTTCCAAGACAGGTGACTGGAGAAGACAGCATTTTATTTTAAAAGTTTAGAATAGCTACAGAGTTGGTGTCGGTGCTCTGAAAAATACGTATCCAACTTGCAACATGGGTTTTTAAATCCTTTTCATCCTCCTGTTTGAGTTGTGGGTGCTCACAGCTGGTGTGGAGCACTCCTATGCCTTCGGTTATACCTCTCACACCCACGCCTCTTATGAGGGTCTCTAATGTCCAAGTGCAGCCCAGAGCTGCAACCTACACGTGACCTGGACAAAATGCTCAACTCTTAAAACCTCAGGGGGGTTTCCTTTTTCTTTCTTTTTCTTTTTTAAAATTTTTTATTTTTTTAAATTTTAGTTTATTCAGTACAGTTTCTTTTTTTTAAATTTTTTATTTTAGTTTATTCATTACAGTTTCTATCCTTTACTCCCATTCCAGCCCACCCACCCATCCCTCCCCTCCTCCCTCCCATTTCCAACACCCCTAGTTTTGTCTATGTGTCCTCTATATTTCTTTTTTGTCTCTATAAAATACAGCCAATAATACCTAACTAATAAAAATGTTAAACCCTTATCACAGTACCTAACAAGAATCCAATAAATAGTTTTTACATTTTAATTAAGAAGTTAAATATCTACTGATATTTCAGCAAGAAGTTATTGACTTCCAACCTATTCATTCAAATATTTAATAAGCCTGCCTTGTAGTGTTAGAAGAGGCTCCATGACCTAACCAGTATTTATTTGTTAAATAGCAAGTTAGTGGGATAGGCAACACAGGTGAATCAGTTCGTGTAGGTGACGTCACTGTTAGGAGAAGTCTCCGTGGATCAACTGCAGGTAAACCAGGTGATGCAAATTGCTCCAGTCACAAAATGACCGAGTTATTGCATCAGCCAAAGGAAGTGTTTTCAGGGAAACATACAGTAATACCCTTCAGACATGTATGCATGTGTATGTGCGTGCACACACATGAAAAAAACCTTTCTAAGGATAAGTTATGGAAACCTCGGACCACTGTGCCTGGTCTGTCATCAGAGATGATGGTAATCGTCACTCCAGCGGCCACATACTTGTAGCCCATCAGGCAAATCAAGTCCACAGACATTTTCTTCAGCCTATTTTATTTTATTTTATTTTATTTCTTTACCTAAAACATGAGCCAGCTTTTAAAAAGTGGAGTATAGCATAATTAAAAAAAAAAAACCCTGGGTCTCTGGTTTCTTTTGAAAAACAAAAATCCTGAAGATTTGTTATAACTGAGCCAGTGTTTCCTTAACACAAATCTATGGGGACAGAATAGTTGCTGCTGCTTCCTTTAAACTTGACCTCAATCACGAAGGTCTCCATCAACTCGGTGTTTTCAGATGTACTTCCCCCGGTGCGTGCACTGGCTACCGCTCTGCAGACCGTAGCGCTTGCGACCCCACGTCCCTGGGAAAAGGCTCCATCTGCTCCAGTCTCCTGAGGGAGGGGAAATGCCACCTGGCAGGACCCGTCAAGGGGACACCTGGGCCAGGCTGGGAGGTGAGTGGTGCAGGAAAAAACCAGTAAAAGGCTTTTTGCCTCTGTTGTCTCTCTTCCCCCCTAATCCCTTTCCCGAGTAGATAGATGAGTGTTTCTAAGCCCTTTACATTTTGAAGGTGGACTAGTGAAAAGGGGAAGGGTGCCTTTTTACTGTCATTTAGTCCAGCTCACTGCAAGCAGTTAGAAATTTAGGGCAGAAGTCCTAGCGAGAGAAACTGAGTAGACATTTAGAGAGAATGTGCTTAGGAATCTCTTTGCAATCCAGTTGGAGCAAAGAGTAGCAGAACAGGCTGCGAAGCAAGGAGCGAGACATCAGCTCCCAATCCCCCGCCTGGACCGGATGCATGTCAGGGGCACTGCAGGGTTCCTGCAGCCTAAGTAATGATCGACGACCCAATTGTCCTCGAGAATCTTGGTTAACATACTTATATATGTGGCCCAAATGTATGGAAAAGTCCATGGAACTTTCCAAATATGCAGTATCAATCCAGAGCTGTCAGCAAAAGATACAACAGCAAGAGGAAAACCATAATGAACCACGAAAGAGGACGAGCAGTAGAAGAAAAAGTTCAGACCTGGCACTAAGCCATCATGCCAGTTTCGATGTCTGCATCCTTGGAAGAAGGAAGGAAAACTACACGCAGCCAATACTTAAAGAACAGACGGCGGTGAGGCTGGACCATTAGGCTGTCCCAGCCTGACCCAGCCTGTCCCAGGATCCTTGTTTGATGTGTAAGAAATCTGAGGCGGGGACGTTTAAGTGGCTTCTCCATGGAAACCCCTACAGGGACATGGCCTGGCAGGCGCCAAAGCCCAGGGTTCCTCTCACAATTCTGATGCCTAGTCTTTCTTTCTTTCATAAAATAAGGACCAAAGAGAAAGTGTTCCCAAGTAGCAAATAGCAAAAACGAAAGCCCACGTGGTCATGTATATGCTGCTTTCGTTCTGAGAAAGTGAACGTAGAAAAGTTGCCTGGGCACAGGGCTCAGCCACAGCACTCCGGTGACTCGCTTCTGCCCAGGATGCTCGCCGCAGGCGCAGAGGTGGCGGAGCGGCCCTGCGCGTTCCAGCCGCGCTGCACGGAAGTCCCCTTTCCTGGCGCCACAAGCATTGGGCTCTCAGTGCCTGCCTCCACCTTTGAAACCACTCATGAGCTTTCATTTTGTGTGTTTAGTTTCTTCCTGGGAAGGCTGAGAAAATATTGGGGCCATTTTGGAATTTTCTGTGAAATGTAGCTGAAAGAATTTCCCCTTCTCTGTGGAATGTTCCGCCATAAAGTGGCCACTTATTAATGGGTGTCCCATTCCGTTCCTCTCCCTCATCTGGTTGATAGGGGGCAAATCCTTTCCAGATCTTGGCAAAGCTAATAACCCAACTTCACTGACCGATGCTAAAAATGTTGATGTCCATGGCATGTTACTATAAAAATGAGTACACCTCCAAATTCCTCTTTTTTAGATACACAAAAAGCTATTAAAATATCTTAAAGCTTAACATATTATCAAACACGTTCTCAAATATTTCCATACATACATTAAGAAACATTGCTTTAGAGCAATGCACTGCACGTTTTAAAAATCCAAGCCTCCTGGATTTCTCCCCACCTGTTATTTCTGCTGTTTATACTCTGATTCTCCAACAAATGCGTGCTCGGAGCCTCTGCTGTGGGCAATAACAGTATCAGCAGGACCTGCCATTGGGGCTCAGCTACTGATCTTGGAATAAATTGGTCCAAAGTCAGGGCTGGTTTATTTTCCTCTTTAAAAAATCAAATAGCGGAGGGTGGAAGCAAGGGAGGGAGGTGGGGAGCATATACGGACAACTGCCATTGAACAACAATAAAATAATTTAAATTTGAAAAAAATCAAATAGCCATTATATCAGCAACTATACTATCAATAGAAAATCCAGGCTGCAGTTTTTATATACTATTGTGGGTACAGTTCCAGAGGTGACTTGAAAAAAATTTTTTTAATAACTTAGAAAAAATGTTGAGATTGTAATATTCTGGTTCTATAGTTTTAGATAATATACAATGTCAGTTCCACTTAAATTCTTTTCCTTTCAGTTCTCAATTAAATCGTTATATAATATTTGTATGACTTGGATTTAAAATGTATATATGAGGTAATTCCAGACATTAAAATAAATAAAATTCAAGTTTTATATGTTAATTCAATTTGGTTGCAGTTGCTGCTTTCTAAAAAAAATTAAATGTCACACAGTTTTTTCTTTTTAGTGCACTTGCGCTTTTTCCTGCCTCCTGCTCTTACTGGAATGTTTCTGTTATCCTCAGTGATAGGCAACAGCTGTACCTCCTCCCAGAGCTGATTAGCAGCTGTGAAATGCTACTGTCCCAAGTAGAAGCATTTGCTGGTGACAGATGAGACGTAATTGCTGTGATAATGAAATTACTTCACAGGCCTCCGTGAGTCTTCCGTCAACATTTACTGGAACCTACTGTTTGCAAAGTGTGATTTTACCATGCTAGCAAAACTTAATGTAACTGAAGAGACAGAACCTAGGTGCTAAGTTACTTTTATTGCATACCAATGGGGACAAATTAATGCCATATAAACGAAGTGTTTAGGTCTGAAGTGTAGCCAAATAGAATAGTAAAATAATCCAGAGGGGGGAAATGAGACTTCTATTTGGATCAAAGGAAGGAGCTGGGGTGAGCCAGGGACATGTGGGGATTAATTAGCTTTGATAAGGTGGTGTAGAGAATATCAACAATAAGTCTGAGGAATTACAATAAGGCACACTGGTACTATATCTTGTTAGACATCGACCAGCCTGGGGGTGGGGGATGCATTACAATAAGTCACTTCTTGAACAGAAGAAAAAATGTCTTAACAGAAACAGAAACACTGAAGCATGATATCAAATGAAAGAAGGTTGAACCATGAAACAATAACTTTTAAAAATAATTGACATCCACAGCTAACATGATATTCAATGGGAAAAGACTGAAAACTTTTCCTCTAAGATCAGGACAAGGCAAGGATGCTCACCTTTGTCGCTTTTATTCAGCAGAGCACTAGAAGTCCTAGCCAGAGCAATTAGTCAAGAAAAAGAAATAAAAGGCATCCAAATTGAAAATGAAGAAGTAAAATTTTCTCTATGCCAGTCTGACATAATCTTATGTATAGAAAACTAAAAATGCCATATGCCAAAAATGTTAGAACTAATGAACAAATTCAGCAAGGTTGAAGCCTATAAAAATCAATGTAGAAAAGTCATGTGCATTTTTATACACTAACAATGAGTAATCCAAAAGTTAAGAAAACAATTCCATTAATAATAGCATCCAAAAAACAAAGTATTCAGGAATAAACTCAACCAAGGAGGTGCTTTCACTTGTACACTGATAACTACAGGGCATTGCTAAAAATATTTAAAAGGATATAAATACATAGAAAGAAATCCTGTATTTACGAATTGGAATATTTAATATTGTAAAGATGTCTATACTACATAAAGCAATGTACAGATTCAATGTTATCTCTATCAAAATTCCAATGACTTTTTTCTCAGAAATAGAAAAATCCATGCTAAAATTAATATGGGATCTCGAGGGACCATAAATAGCCAAATAATCTTGACAAGAAAGAACAAAGTTGAAGTTCTTACACTTCTCAATTTCAAACTTGCCACAAAGCTACCGTAATGAAAACAGTGTGGTGCTGTCATAAAGACAAGGGAATCAAGTTGAACAGAGAGAGCCCAGACAGCCCTCATGCATGTGGTCAAACGATTTTCAAAAAGGGTGCCGAGACTATTCCACGGTAAAGGAGAGTCTCCGCACCACATGATGGTGGGAAACTGGATATTCACCGGTGAAAGAAAGAAGTTGGACACAAACTGTATACCACACATAAAAAATGACTCAAAATGGATTAAAGACCTAAGCATTAGGACTAAAACTATCAAATTTCTGAGAAGAACACAAGGGGAAAAGCTAAGTAACACTGGATTCAGCAATGATTTTTGGATAGGACACCAAAAGCCTGGACAACCAAAAAAAAAAAAAGCTACATACGCTTGACTTCATCAAAACTAAAAACATTTGTGCATTAAAGGACACTTTCAACGTAGTGAAAAGGCAATCCATGGAATGGAAGAAAATATTTTCAAATCATATATCTGATAAGGGGTAAATATACAGACTATATGAACGGTTACAACTCAACAATTAAAAAAAATTTTAAATGGCCAAGGGACTTGAGAACACATTTCTTCACAAAAAGATATACAAATGGACAATAAACACATGAAAAGATGCTCTACATTCTAAGCATGAGGGAGATACCACTGCATTCACACCCATCATATGTCTATTACAAAAGCAACAAAAAATAAAATGTAAGTGTTGGCAAAGACTCGGGAAACCGGAACTTTGTGCACTTCTGGTGGGAGTGCCAAATGGAGCTGCTGCTATGGAAAACAGTATGGAACTTCCTGAAATAACTAAAAATGGAACTACCATAAAATCCAGCAATTCCATGCTTGGAATTCAGAAGAATAGAAAACAGAGATTTGGACAGATAGGAACTTTAATGGACTTTGAACCTCATGACAATATGCTAAGCAGAATAAGCTGGTCCCGATAAGACAAATATCATGTGACTCCACAGTAGGAGGTACCTAGCGCAGTCAAATGTATGGAGAGGGAAAGTGGGATGGTGGTTGCCAGCGGCTGCAGGGAGAGAGGGCAGGGAAGTTGGAGCACTAAGGGCACGGAGCCTCAGTTTGGGAGGATGGCAAAAGTTCTGGAGATGGGCGGTGGTGATGGCTACACAGCAGGTGAAGGCACTTAAATCCCCTGAACTGTACATTTAAAAACGCTAAAATGGCAAATTTTATGTTATGTACCTTTTCCCACAATAATAAAAACAATAAAATAACCAAAATGATAGAATGCAGCCTCTACAAGGAGAAAAGTAAAAGAAGCCAGGATCATTTCATTTTGAGAAGAGAAAGAGACTCTTGCCATCAAATAAAGAGTTTTCTTGTAGGGAAATTTGATTAGACATTGCAAATGGACAATTAAAAAAAAGAAACAAAAAACCCTACAACAGTGACATCAATGGCTTAGAGCACATAAGACTTCCACCTCGGCACTGAGTGTCAAATAAAACACACGGAGCCTGGATCCGAATCTGGTAAGAAACGACAGGGCCTCATTACCCGTGCCTGTCGCCTCCCTGGGAAAGCACAGAAAGAGGACTCCTAGGGTCCCGCGGCTGCAGGTGAAGGAACGATGAGGCTAGAGAAGGGCACGATCTTTAGGGAGAGCCAAGCAAGGGCCAAGCCGAGTAATGACATCATCTAGATCTCATCATCACAGTCACTGCTTGTGGGGAGAGGTCAGTGGGGGTGGCGCTGCTGAGCAACACCCCACGGAAATCGCACACCATTGGTAAGGAGACCAAAAGTAGGAACTAAAACAAAGTAGAGACGAGAGATATGAGAATAACCTGCAACCAGAAAATAAGATTTCTGCCTCCCTTTTCCCCATCCACATCTCCCTCCATCGAGAATCTAGGCCTTAAATGGGAAGAGAAGAGGGAGAGGGAGGGGGAGGGGGAGGGGAGAGGGAGAAGGTGGAAATACCAGCCAAGTATGACCCCTCGTTTTCGAGGCCCCTTAGCCACAATCTCAGTGAAATCATTCAACATGTTAATATATAGTAAAAAACAGATGGGGGAAGCTGGTGTGAGGGGAGAGCAAAGCAGATATAAACTTTTTTTAAGAGAGAGAGAATGTTGCATCGTAATGAAGACTACTACAATAGATACAGTATGAACCATGCTGCCTGGTTGAAGTCCCAGCCCACAACTTAGCAGCTATGAGATCATGAGCAATTTTCTTAATATTTTGGTATGTCAGTTTCTTCATTTTAAAAATGGAGATAATACTAGCATCTGCCTCATAAAGTTGGGGTGAGAATTAGGTTGATGTATGTGAAGCGGGAGGCATGCAGTAGCTGAAGGGAAGTATTCGCTACTGTGTCATATCCCATTAGCCAGTTCCATTTGACTCAGTTCAAGGTTCAATCCTATACTTAAAAGTAATTGAACCAAATTCTTCATACACTAATTTTTGAGAGAGAAAAAAATCCCACAAACCATAAGACCTCTCACTAATACATATTGGTTTTGTACCAACTGATCCAATAAGTTGAGTTCTTATTGTACTATATTTATTGACCTGAACTAATCGATCTGTACTAATTAGAAAATGGATTAGAAGTTTTCATTATTTTAAAGACATCAGGTTTCCTCCACAAAAGGCTGATCATTACTGCAAAATATCAGGACAAAAACCATAGCTAACAATGCACACACACACACACCTAGGTGTATGTACCTCCAGGTCAGATAACCTTTACGGATTTACTGCAATATATCAATAACTATTTTGGATTTAATGGGATGAAACTATTTTTACTAGTATCTTAAAATTTTATGAGAGAATGACTAAAAATGTATTCCCAATAGGTGATATTTAACACTCCTTTTATCTTTTCTTCTGATTTGTTAGTTGTCCTTGAAAGAGATGGGGTACCAGCTATATGGCAAAAGCAGAAATTCGCTTCATTTCAGGCTACAAGACAAAACACAATGTAAAAAGTATATTACTGCCCGATCTCTTCTAAGGTTTACAAGCTGTCTGTTTTAAAGTCCAGACGTAGGAGAGCAGGCTATGGCTGACAAGACGCGGCTCAGACCACAAGTGTGAGCGTGTGTCAGTTTGGGGAACATCAGGAAGCCGCCTGATGGTGTGATCCCCACTCGCTAGACTATTCAAGGGCGGAGGAAAATTCCAGCCGCCCTGAGTTTATTTTGTTACAGAACTTTTTTCGTGAACTCCGGTTCACGTTAAAGCCTGCGAACAGCAGGAAGAAACAGACTTCTGCCACTGAGGACCGGGGACGCCTCGTGACATTAATAAGATGCAGATCCCAGGGTCAACCCCTGTGGTCCTCCTTTGCTGCACCCCACCGGGGAAGTACGGTCCAGCTTTGCACGTCCAAGGGTCTCCCTCCTCCTCCATCTCTGACTGGCAACATGGGAAGGGGAAAGGGAAAATAAGAATGGAAGCCACCAGAAATCACTGTTCTAATTTAGCATTAGCAGGAATTTGTAAACTGCCACTGAGCAGATAAAGCTAAGAGCTTCTAACTACAAACATAACCAAACCATAACCCCTGTGACTGTTGAATGGAGACCCTGATTAGAAACACAGAAACCAGAGAGCAATAACACATTCAGACAGAAAAGCTAACAGGGCTTGCACACAAAATAAGCATTTTGTAAAGAAAAGAGAAGCAATCCAGTTTAGGAGGGTCAAAACAGCAGTTTGAAAACTGGCCGGGAAGTACTGACCCTGAATCGTTACCATGAAGTTAGTGAATTCACCCACTGGAATACGGACGTAACATTTAGAGACACGTGTACTTCACCTTCAAGTGATTTTCATACCGATGTACATAGATTTCTGTTTTCCTTCTCAGAATGTAGTTTGTTTAGAACTGCATCAGTCACGGAGGAATTTTTCTGTGAGTATCGGATCTCACCGCGCACAGTCAGCTCATAGCCACCTATTTTGCATATTCACTTGTTTCCAAATGCATTGCTCCTGCATTCAAAGAACCGGTTAAAGTGCGCCAGCAATACCTTAGAGGAAACATCACGGGTATTACAGGTACCATTTTCTACTTCAGGACTTATAAATGTCATCACTGACACAAAAAAGACACAAAATGGAGAGAAGAGTCTGCTTAAAGTGTCCCTTACATTACCTGGACACAGCTGTTCCCTTATATTTACATATTTTTAAATTACATTTTATTGACTATACTATTACAGTTGCCCCAATTTTCTCCCCTTTTCTACCCACTCAGTAGTCTCTACTCCCTCAGGCAAACCCCACACCATTGTTCATGTCCATGGGTCATGCATGTAGGTTATTTGGCTGCTCCATTTTCTATACCATACTTTACATCCCCTGGCTATTCTGTAACTACTGATTTGTACTTCTTAATGCCCTCATCTCTTCACCCATTCTCCCTCACATCCCCCTCCCATCTGGCAACCATTGAAATGCTCTCCATATTCATGATTCTGTCTCTGTTCTTCTCGTTTGCTTAGTTTGTTTTTTAGATTCAATCATTGATAGACATGTATTATTGCCATTTTATTGTTCTCAATTTTGATATGCTTCTTTTTCTTAAGTAAGTCCCTTTAATATTCATATAATAATGGTTTGGTGATGATGAACCCCTTCAGTTTTTTTTCTTATCTAGGAAGCTCTTTATCTGCCCTTTTGATTTTAAATGGTAGCTTTGCTGGGTAGAGCATCATGGCTGTAGGTCCCTGCTTTTCATGACTTTGAATATTTCTTGCCAGTCCCTTCCAGCCTGCAAAGTTTCTTTTGAGAAATCAGTTGAAGGTCTTATGGGAGCTCCCTTAAGTAACTAACTGCTTTTCTCTTGCTGTGTTTAAGATTCTCTCTTTATCTTTAAATTTTGGTATTTTAATTAACTGTTCCCTTAAATATTTTGTTACCCAAAGGTTTATTTAATTTGGAAAGTAATGTACAGTCTCACCTTTCCAGGTAATAATTAAGCTCAATGCTAAGGACATTATGTATTTTATTGAGCTATATATTAGGATAGCCACTAGCCATGTGTTATTGGAATTTAAATGAATTAAAATAAATGAAATGAAAAATTCAGCTCCTCAGTGGAACTAGCTACATTGTACGTGCTCAGAAGCCACATGTGACTGTGCCTAGTGTCTGGGGGCACGCAGACCTGGAGTCCTTCTGTCACTTTGAAAAATTCCATTGAACAGTGTTGTAAGTCAATACAGTTTAGAGACCTATATTTATAGACAAGAAGTAATTTCAATACATAGAAAAGCACAGTTCCTCATTTTTGTCATTCTTTTCTAAGAGTTTTCTAAATAATAAGTATTTCTAGAAGAAACTATTTGCCATATGAAAGTATAGCTTCTTATCCATGTAGCTTCTCCATGGTATATGTTATTGTCCAAAAATTAAAATGTAAAGTAATCAGTTTATGTAAAATGATATCCAGGGAAGTGTTTAAATAACACTTAAATTCGACCATGCAACAAAAATTAAAGTTTTAAGCCAGATTATTCTACAGTGTAATATTTTTATAATAATCAGATTAAATTAAAATACTCCTAAATACGCCCTGTGCACAAAATAGCAGCAACTGTTTTATAGTCACGTGATCGATGTTCCAGAAGAATTTAATTATGCACCCAAATCACTGGTTTGAGTATTTCAACTTTTTTTATTACTATCAGTGCTACTCTAGTAGCAAATATTTCAAAATACTAATTATTTCACTGTGTTCTCATATAGCAAAAGCCAGAGATGAACTAGTCCATATGATCTCGAAGAATTAAGAGTTTTCACTATCCCTGACAAGAGTATCAGTGGGGCCACACTTGACTGAATCCCCACGGTCTCCTGCGTGACACCAGCGAGTGCAACTTTTATTTGTCAGCAGATCTGATTTCCATCTTCAGAGAGCCTTACCAGGAGAAAATCTGCACATAAGATGATACGTACACATAAACACATAAAACAGAGTTTTCACAAACACTGTTCAGAGAGAACCCTCTTTCTTTGAACAGTGTGGGAGCATTTCAAGCGAAGCTCGCCCGAAATGCATGAGGAGTTAATCTGATGCCTGTAATTTAGCACCTTCGTACGGCGGCTGTAGAAAGGCACAGATCACTTAGTGGTTTCAGATGTTAGACCTTAATGAACCAGGATGGGTTTCCTTAGCATGACACCAGTTTATCTAGTTTATTAGCTTTGTAGTTTAAAAATTTATTATTCTTTTGTGCCTGCAAGCATTTTCATGACTTTCTTTTGAAAAATGTTCCATTTGTTGTGCTATGTAGGAAATAGTCCATTAAATAACCACTTAATTGCTAGAATTAGCTCCTTCAATCATGAATCAATTTCCTTTAAATGTATTTCTTTGAGGAAATTAAAGGATCTTATCATGCAGGCCTATGTCAGTTTTCATTAGAAGCTTTCATCAATTAATGAAAAAGTACTTTACAGCACTCAGCTGATGAGAACAAGACTATGTATTTCAATTGTGTTTACATATCAAACCAGTTTTAGCATTATTTATAATATGTATTCTTACTTATATACTCTTTCTTCAAATAGTATATTTAAAGTTATCAGTTAACAGTTTTATTAAGTACCTCGAGCAACTCAAACAGTAAAAGTTTAATAACACGACACCGACATTATTATCTCTGGATGCAAACGCACGGTCAGGCCACACAAGTTATCTGCTGGTTGTGCAGCAGTCTCCAAGGAAATCTCAGACGCGCAGCCAGGACCACAACCCCAGTCTGATGTGCTTGCTATGCCTGAGTTGCCTTTTCTTTTTTCTTTCTTGGGGTTTTTTTTTTTTTTTTTTGGTAATTTCCCATGTGTGGTCTGCCTGGACTACGGCTAATTGGAATGGACACGGGAAATAACTCAAAGCAACCGTCTTGCCGGGAGGCTCTGGGGTAGATGCTGACCAACATGTCTGCCTACTCCGGAGGCAACCAGCCTAACCAATCAGAACCCCTTTTCTCCCCTTTATGAAAGAGACAGAAAGGGAGAGACACAGCGGTTAGTCGTCCACAGAGTTTGCGATGGGATGACGCAAACAGGATGACAAGAGATAAAAAAAGTGGCCCAGTGCTTGTGCAAGAGTGAACAGAATTGCCCTTGAGGTCATCAGACCTGCTAACCTTTCAAAGCTATTTTTTTAAACTTCACGGCAAAGAAGAAGGTTACGGTTCTCTGTGATGCCTCATTGATACGTTGGAGACATCTTTCCCTGTTTCGCCTTGCTCTTTTCTCAACACACCCTCCACTTACTGAGGTAAACTGAATTTATTCTCACACCCTGAGAAAACCTCAAACAACACATAGGGTATTTCATCCTAGTCCATTTGATGTAGACATTTTCATTGATTAAAACTGCCTTTTTTATAACTAAGTGTGGTGATGGATATTAACTGGACTTACTATGGTGATCATTTTGCAGTGCACACAAATAAAGAAGAATCATTATGTTATACACCTGAAGCTAATATAATGTCAATTATATCTCAATGTTTTTTAAAAAAATTTAATTGCTTCAATTAATGATGAAAAACCTTCAGCAGAAGCAAAGGTATAATATAAAGCGTTAAATTCTTGAAAGTGTGATAATCATACAAATTGGCTGATGCGTTATCTTTCCCCTTTGGATTCAAATTAAACTGAAAAGTGGAAAGACTGTACTTGTCTCTAGACAAGTCCATCTCTCATTGTGATTATGTCTATGGATTAACGTGCTGTCACATATTTCATTTGATAAAAAGCAACCTCGAAATGAGCTCAACCAGATGGAAGTAAAAGAAAAGAGAAAAGAAAAGAAGAGAGAGAAGAGAAGAGAAGAGAAGAGAAGAGAATTTCTTTTTCCTCCCACAATCTTGTATAGTTTCTGGAGGAAAAAATTTTTACTATAGTTTGAGATCCTTCCTCAAACAACTTAGAAAATTCTGTCCAGTCAGTTGTTTCTTCCTTTTAAATTCAGAACGTGGAGGAGATACCAGTAGTCCCTCCCGATTAGGTCGAAATGTACAGTTTATGACGACAGAGGAGGGGTCAGTCCATTTGTCTTCATCTGAGACTCTGACTCCCAGCCTGTCCTTGGAGAGCACAAAAACTGCTTTGAACCCTCATTAGAATGTGTTTTTCTTCACCCCCATAAAAATAGTTGAACTCTTCACTTAGACACACCTTACAAAACAGTAATGACTCTAGATAAAATCATTCCTCACACTTCCATAATTAGTTTGAGGCCTGGGTGCAGGAGGGAGGAAGGTCCAGTGTTAAACACTGGAAGGCTTCCGCAGTTTTATATGTCACATCCGAAAAGGAGGAACTCCTACAGAAGGCCATTTCTCATGGTTTTCATTATCGCATGGAGTTAATCAAAAACAGTGCAACCCCAGGCAAATATCACCCCGGGATAAAAGTATTAAAGAGAAATAAAACCACTTAGTCACTCGGACACTAATTAACCTTGAGAATGTCCAAAGCAATAGAAAATTCGACGCATTTATCTGTGAGATATTTTCACCTAAATCCCAGTGACTGCAGACCTGACCATACACGCAGTAGACGTGATACGCCTGACGCTGTGGTACATCACAGCGAAATCGGCCAATTCGCCTCACTCTGTCCTTTGGTCACCTGAGGAGCTGTCAATCTCCACCCGCGTCATTGAATTCACGGCGCATTTATTTGATCACAAGAGACCACACGCCGAAATGCGGCAAAGCTGTCGCTGAAGAGCATCTCGAGCTGAAGCACGGAGTACAGTATGCGATCCAGATGGCGAATTCTCGAGGCACAGGACCAGGAAAGAACATTTCCTAAAGAGTTGTTTGGGTTTCCCGGTCAGGCAGCTTCCTAGCTTGCTTTTACCTTTCAGCACTTGCCAGGATCGAAATGCAAAGAAAGCAATTAGGAGAGCTGAGAAATCGGGTTTGTGACAAGACCACCACTCTCAAAAACATCTTCGTTCCTGCTAAAGCGGCCAGGGCTACTTAACTTCTTGAGTTGCACTAATTAATAATGAATAGAGTACATTTAGGTAACTTTATTTGCCTCACCTCCTATTGCATGCGAGCTCATACACGCATATATTATTTACATATAAAGTACATCTCTGCTATCTAAAATTTGCAGGATAGGAATAATCAGTGAACTAATTCGCGAAATGTGTTTATGTGTCACGTGTGACTGATAAAACAACTGGTTAGAGTGTAGACGAATATCAAGAAAGCCAACGTAATTTCCTTAATTAAAATGTTAGACATCTAACTATGCCACATCACATTTTAATCAAATAAAAACCCAGACCTTATTATTAAAGACAAGTACTTCAACTGCTGAATTTTAAAATAACTTAATTGTATATGGAAAATGTGGCTTGAAAATATAAACACAATTAAGACAATTTGTTTTAGGCTTTTTCTTCAGCCTCTTTTGGAGGAGAAAAGCCTTGCATGTATCTGAGATTAGATATTAATTTATGGCTCTTTTCAGAGTATTTCATTAAGTGTTGTTGATTATTCTTGCACAACAAACAAAACTATCTTCCTTCCATATTTTTGGAAAGTTTTCTTTATGTCAGTCCAAAATGCCTTTAGAAGAGGCCAAAATCTTCAGTTGCCATGAGATACTTAACACGATATCCATCCACTTCAAGGATTCAGTAATCACGTATTCTACTTGTTTGTTCTAAACTCCTAAAAATGAACCACCAGCTTCCACTAACTTATCTGAACCAGGGTTCAAATGAACAAAATGTAAGTGGAAACAGTTACTCGTGGTACAAAAGCAACTTCAGGGTGAGCCTACTGGTAAAATGCGATTTCTCAGGGACACGAAAGATGCCATGTCGCTTTGGTTTGGAACTTACCTGGGTTTTGAATCAGCAGACTTGCGTAAGAAGTCCTTGTAGATAACGATTATGGTTTTACTTGCTTGTCTGACTTATTTATTTATTGTTTCCGATCACCAAGGCATACACAAGCATTAGTCCCAAGCCCAAAGCCCTAAAATCAGTCATTCTTCAGTTGGTGAAATTCTAATCTCATTTTATTATGTTGTCAATGAGCTGCAGAGATTCGCCTTGGCTTGTTAACATGATAGCAGACAGATGAGAAGAAATAAAAAGTACTGGCCTGTGAAAGCCAAATCAGAGAGGCAGACTGCAGGGATTCTCAAGTTACCCAGGTGAGGCCCTCAGCCCCCAGCCTGCGATCCCACCAATGGTCGGAGGGCCACAGGTTCCGTTTGGGCGATCCGAACTTTAAGACGTGGCATTCAGAGGGCTGCATAAATGGCTGAGAATTTGCCTTCTCTTTGTAAGCTTACTATACAATAAACAAAAGACTGGTATTCGACACTAACTAAACAGAGAGAGGGAAGAGACACTAACGCTGGAAGAATGTATTCAAGACACAAATCTTTATGTGGCATCGGAAGAACTTCAGGGACCTACATTTCTTAAGCACAGATTTTTTAATTCTCCTTGGTTGTAAACCTATTCCGATCTTCCAAAAATCATACTCATTTACATAAACATCTAACTATAAATGACCCAAAAATAGACAATGCTTTCCTACAGTGAAACCGAAATAAAATATAAGTTGCAGCTTTTATTACTGACTAAAGGATTTCAGAGGAAGGGTACTTGATAATGCTCTTTCAAGAAACATTTTCTGTTTTGTTACAACATTAGCATTGTGTTTAAGAACACTAAATTCTATAGACTAATATTTATTTTTTGTTCCCCCTTCTAGAACACTGGTAACTGCTTCTAGGCTTTATCGCCAACTTAAGTGAACCTTGATTTTTAAGTTGATTTATGAAGCTAAAGATGTTTATTCTAGTGTTCCTCTTTTTTTAATGTGTTACTTTATAATTTCCTTCATTTGGAACATTTTAACTTTCAAAGGAAAGTTTATTCTGAAAGTTTATCGTCATTAATATTTAATTATCAGCCCGGGCTGGTGTGGCTCAGTGGATTGAGCACCAGCCTGTGAACTAAGGGGTTGTTGATTCCATTCCCCATCAGGACACATACCTGAGTTGAGCGCCAGGTCCCCAGTAGGGGGCGCACAAGAGGCAGCCACACATTGATGTTTCTCTCCCTCTCTTTCTCCCTCCCTTCCCCTCTCTAAAAATAAATAAATAAAATCTTCAAAAAATATATTTAATTATCAAATTTCAGGATTCACGTTTATTTTGTATGCCTATTTACATCTATTAGCATAAGAAAACCAGCTGTGAAAAACAAAGTATTGACTAGTAGTGCCATGTAGTATCACAAAGAAACTGCTATTCAGCTACTTTGCAAAATGTTGGGAAATGCACAAAGTCAGCTAATACACTATCTCCTTGACCCATTTTCCGGGGACACAGACAACAGTTGGTGATGGGGGGGGAAGGCGATGGTGAAGGGGGTGGAGGGGGGTCTAGGGAGGGTAAATGGTGATGGGCGGAGGCTGGCCTTGGGGTGGAGAACACACAACACAGGGTGCAGATGACGTGCCGCAGGCTGCGCACCTGACGCTTGTGTGATTTTATTAACCAGTGTCACCCCAATAAACCCAACAAAAAGGAAAAAAATCACCAAAAAAGGAACAAATTAGGGGTCGATCTTATCCACACTTCTCTTACAGTTGATGTGTGTGCATATCTATTTATGGCAACTTTTGTTCTTCTCTTCATGTTAAAGATAAATAGATACTCATGGTAGAAATATAGAAATTACAGAAAATTACAAGGAAAACAACCATTAGAAAGCATTTGTATTTCCTTCCAGTCTTTTTTCTCTTTATATATTAATCATATAAATGATGGCTAAATCCTGCTTTTTCACTAACATATTGTGGGCATTTCTACACACCATTAAAGAGTTCTCATAAATAAACAAACAGACAAAAAAAGCAGACCAAAGGTCTTTCTCCCAGGAAGAACTGGGAGAAAAGCACACCAAACCTACATAGAGATAATATACTACATACAG
Source organism: Trachops cirrhosus (assembly GCA_028533065.1). Classification (NCBI taxonomy): domain Eukaryota; kingdom Metazoa; phylum Chordata; class Mammalia; order Chiroptera; family Phyllostomidae; genus Trachops; species Trachops cirrhosus. The sequence continues at coordinate 187,283,810 of CM052540.1, read as the reverse complement.
GGTCCAGCACAAATAATGCCCCTTTTTTATTACAAAATCTTTTATTGCAAAATCATAAGCATGGAATTCTGTAACACTTGAGCATACCATATGACATTTTAGGTGAAGTGTCCAAATTAAAGCTATAAATTACTACACCTACATATTACCCTACGAACCACACTCACACAGGCGTCACTTCTGCTGGACCCTATATAATAAAAGTGACAGTTTCTCAGAAGACACTATGAAACGAGGTAACAGTGAGGTGGAAGTTCTGGTTTGCGGGCTGCCCTGTCACTGTTTTCCCTCCGATTTAAAAAGACACAATAGAGAATTCAGACAAATAACGATAATGCTAGTGTGCTGAAACATTGACTATGACCTAATTATAAAACAAGAGCAAGTCATTCTCAACCTTCGGTGCTTTACTGCGGGTAACACCTGGGGACACCTGATGAAGGATCCAGACCAGCAAGCGTTTGGGGCAATAAATTCAGAAACTTTGAGATATGCCGATAATAAAGATGTCACAGATTCAGTGCAGGGTGAAGCTGAAGAATGATTTCCATTATCTTTGTTAAGTGGCTTCTTTCTTGTCAGCGCTGTCATGCTGGGCAAATCAGATCATTTGTCCAAGACCCAATTTTCTCATCTGTAGAAGGGACAATGACATCAAGTCCAGGCCTAACCCAGGGTGACAGTGGGGACTGAATCAGTACACAGCACTCAGCACAGCTCTTGTCACATAATAAACAGTCAACAAAAACATGTTGTTGTTATTAATTTTTTTACTACTCCTCTCATCTCTGGTTAGATGTATCCCGGGAGCTGGATGGGTCTCACAGGCTCTGAACTCCAATTAAGCCTGATGAGGGAAGCCAGCCCCCAACCATGAATATGGAGGCACGTAGCTCCTGGCTAAATGAAAGGAACAGTCAGCACTGCTCTAATAAATATAGGAGTGTTTGTCACTGATGGAAAAAGGGACAATAGTCTAACACATTTTTCTATGTAACACATACATATTAACAAATTAAATGTGATCAACCCATGTGTTTAACTGCTCCTCCAAACTTTAGATTCCAATTTAACATATCATTGGCTGTCATAAATAGCTTTTGTCACTAGTTTTAGTCTTTCCCCTAAAATTAGGTTTTGATGTCAGAAAAATGAAATGCTTCTCAAATGTGTAATCCAAGCTTAAGCTAGTCTCCGATAAGAAATACTGCTCTTACTACAACTATTACTCTTCCTCCTTTCTTATTATATTGGGAATCTGAGTTATGGACAATGAGAAAGAAGCTTGGTGAAGTTCTATTTTAAAAAGCTTTCATTTCTCAGCTTCCAAGTGAAACATAAGCATTGAAGCATCGTGGAGTATAAAAAGTCTGCCTCGGAGGACAGTGCCAGAGCTTAGCATGATGCTTTTGCCTGTGTGGTTCTCCTCTGTCCCTTCCTCCAAATGTTCAAGCATCTGATATATCAATAAAGACACTTTATTTGCAATCCAGATTAGTAGTCGTTTGCCGTACATATCCACAATTTTGGTGTTTAGTGGCCAAAATAAGGAGTTTTAAGACCATGTGGGGTTTTTCTTCTGGGCTGAATGGAGAGTGACTGATACCAGCCTTGGGGCCCTGAGAAGTCCAGGAAGGGCACTGCCAGCAGGTACCCACTCTGGAGTACGAGAATCCTTGATTCCAACCCTGCCCTGCTTCTGATGCGAGTTGCACAAACGGAAAATAAGCAGATGAGAATGCATTTTGCTTTAATAATTGGCAGTCATTTCAAATATGAGATTTTTCTTCTGGGCCTTTATCGGATGGGCATGAGTGTAAACACTAGTATTTGGAAGGAAGAGACTTAAAAATGGATGCATTTAACTTCATGAAATTCCACTTCCCTTCTAGTCATTTTTATTTTTCACTTGCCTTCTAGTCTTAAGGTGATTGTCCAAACAGTTCAGACAGTTCATATAATTCTCAGTAACTTTTTAGGAAAGTTGTCTAAAATGGAGGGGTAGCTGAATTTGAACTTGGTTGCCCATGACTCTATCTTCTCCCAGTTTCGCCATCAGACTTCCGATTAACTTTTCATGGTAGACTGAACAATTGGCCCTAGTATTTCCTGTCTCTCTCCTCCATGCTCCTGGACATGGAACTTTGAAATTGCTCCCACTGAAGATGCTATATTTGCACACTCCGTGGCTTGGTGAGCCAAGTCATATGGCTTGCTTTGACCAATGGAATGTGAGCAGAAGTGCCCATTCTTTTTTGTATCTTGAGCTTCTGCTATCATTATAAGAAGAATTTACCTAACCTAGCCAACCAATAAAAAAAGGATGAGAAATACACAGAGGAGAGCTGAACTCAGCCAACAGCTTGCAACCGAGCCTCACTGACCCCACACTAGATAAGCTCGGCTTCAGCTGACTTACGGATATGTGAGCAAAAACAGTAATCACCACTGTTATGCCCATGTTCTGGAATGCTTTGCTAAGCAGCACGAACCAACTTTACTCCAACTTCCCGTTTTCTAATCGTTTAACCTCTTTTTCATGTCTCCTTTAATTCTTCGTATGTTTTCTCATGTTAAAGATTGAACATCATAATCTTTTACAGCTGAAACAATTCAGGTCAAGCCAAAAGGTCATTAGGTTTAGCTTTTGTTTATTAGTTTGCATAAGATATACTAACATTATACAAATAGTGCACAGATGAAGTAGACCATGTTTAAAATTATGTCATAATTATCGATATCGATATTGCCTAGATGTATAAAACTATATGCTTTTCTAGTTTGTTATGCTTGTTTTTTCATAAGGTGCCCTCATCCACGGACACTGCATGTTTATGGGGGATATTACTAAGTTAAGAGACCTTTTACAATTTTTAATCTAACTAAATCAATCTTAGAATTTGTCAGTTTAAGTAATGCTATGTAACATTTTGGTGACTGTGAAAAAAGTAATTCAATATTAGATAAGAAATTCATTCAAACACTTAATTTTTAAGGAAACTTAAGTGACTTAAAGCAAGTAAGAAACCAATGCAATTCCTAAGAAAAAACATCGATTATGAGTAATTTAGTTTCTTGGATACCAACCTTAACAGTATGATTTCCTTACCTCACAAGTGTTCGAACACTGATAATCCTCGTTATTTTCTCAACTGCATCCATTCAGTAAATTTTAACTGTAAACACGTTATTTGTGCTAGAAACTGTGTATGCCACATTTTAAATTGACTGATACTTTGCATAGATTTTTATTTTTTTATATTCTTTATTGTACCCTTGCATTCTAGACATATTCCTTACAGGATATTTTATGTATAATCAGAAATAAAGCTGAACGTGTACTTTTTTCCTGAACTACTCTTTTAAATCCGCTACACTTCCTGGGAGCCTGCAGGCTCACAATCTTCTGATTATGCTCCACGTCCCCACCAGAGTTGTATTCCTGAAACGATAACATGAACTAGTCATTTTTAAACTTAAATAGTTAAAGGTCTTCTCCGTTGCCTATGGGATGAAGCTAACATGCTTGACTTTTTAATTAAAAAAATTAATTATAGTTCTTTCCCCGTAGATTCTCAGCTTCATGTTTTCCCACTTCCCCTTCAACAAAGCAGTCAAATGGCAGTTGAAAAGGTTTTAAAAAGAAACAACAGAGGCTCAAGGACAATAGGTAAACAATTTTGTAAATTTTATTATAAATGATCTATGCCAGGTTAGAGGGGAATTTCCAGTGACATTCGGTAAGCTTTTATTGCCAACCCTTTCTTTTTTAAAAAGTTACTTGAAAGATGTCATTGCAAATGGCACATGTTGCAAAACCAGAAGATCTCAGTGACCATCATGAATGATTAAAAGGTAAATGTCACCTTGAAAGAAATTGAAGCAATTAATATAATCCAAGAGGAGTGAACATAAAACTCTACCGATGGGTCTGAAAACAAACACATTTATGAACAGAGAGTGAGGGGGATCTGGGAGTACACAGGCGAATACAGTGCAGTAGAAACAGTTCCCAGCTAACCTGAACACTTATCAAACCTCTATTAGGGATCACTTGCCTCTGTTTTAGATTTTGACGTAAAAGGTAGAATAAGTTATAACCCAGCGCTGAAGGAGCTTACAGTCTTGAGAGCAAATAATTAGACAAAGTGTGATATAATTTCTTAATCATCAAATTTATTCTTGGCTTACACTAAGAGAAATATGATCTCAAAGATTTGAGAGGGTTGTTTTGATACATGTGCCTCACATAAAAAATAATACAGATAAACTGAAGTCAATTCAGAGTATAATCAAGATTATGAGAATTAAAATTTATCATATGAAGAATTGTGCATGTTTATTTTACTAAAAACAAACTAGATGGGATACTAAGAAGTCATAATGATGGTGTTGATAATATAATGAAATAAAAATAATTAACTCTCATTGAACATAACCTGTGCACTAGACATTCCACTGCATCAAAATTATGTAATTCTACCCTAAATGGTTTGTTCTATTTTCACTCCTATATTTTAGATGAAGAAATGAGGTTTCACACAGTTGGTGTCTCCCACGGTCACAGAGTTTTGGATAGAAGCTTCCGACCCATTTTGTCTAATGCAGACAGGGCTTAACTTACTAACCATGAGGCTGCCTCATCTGATGATCGGTTCTCTCCAAATATAGGAGTCAATATATTTCAAAAGGATTATATTTGCCCTATAACAGTATCATAGGCATCTTAAAAAATAACATAGTATAATTTGGAATCAGAAAATCTAAGTTTAGGATTTATATCTGTCACTTGCTAGCTACACAGCTTTGAACAAACTATGTCTTTAAATCTGTCTCGTTGGCCATAAAATATCCATAAATAATAACTAAATTGTCCTATAAGGATGACATGTGGATCCAATTATAACAAAGGAAAATATATGAAAGTATTTTGAAATGTATAAGGTACCGTCAAAATATTTATTATTTTTATTATTATTGCGCTTATTGGAGCTCAGCAAGGATAAATGGGAAGAAGTCATAAGTAATAATTTATGAACAAACTTATTAAGACTTAGAAGTCTCTGATGCAAATGTGAGTTTCTGAACCTTATAGGTGGAGATACCCAAATACAGCCTACGAGAAACAATAGAGAAACAATAGTCCATTGGATTGGATTATTGGGGAAGAAATGTAGGCATCTGCTGGGTGCCTACACGTTTTGAAAACATTTCCTTTTTCTTCAATTATATGTTTCTGAAAATTAAATGTATTTGTATAGTACATGTATTTTTGGTTGGAGGAAGCCATTTTAGTTATCTTTTCTTTTTTAGAAGCATGAAGTCATATGCAAATCATTTCGGGGAAAAGATCTCCAAGGAAGGTCTGTGGCTCTCCATTCCCATTATCAAAAGCTCTTACCGATACAGTCATAATGCCATAAATATCTTTTGCCACATCTCAGAATAAAAGTGTACATATTTTACTTGCCACTTTCACTATAGTTTTTTTCAAAAGATTGATTTTGAGCTCCATAATAGTTAAAAATGACATCAAATTATATTCTCAAATGAATTCTAATGTCTTTTCTTAAAATAGTTGCTAGTTATGTTTTACAGTATTGGTTTAGCATCTAGTTTAATTTTTAAGCTACATACTTTGCTTCCAAATAGTGAGAGACAATCTATTTACTGTACAGCATTATAAGAACTTCTATCTTATCTTTCTTACTTCTCAGATTTTTTGGCCCATTGTAGAGCACAGTAGTCCATTAATGATGGATACAGATGGTGTCCATCTGGTACCCATGTTTAACTCTAAAATGGGGGCATAAGAATACTCTGAAACATTAGACATTCAAAGTCAGATGTGATCGAACAGCTCAAGGAAAAAGTTATTTGATCCATTCTGATTTTTTCCTAGTCCTCATCTTATATTACAAACAAGCTAGAGGATACATTTTTTTCTGAAAAATTTTCTGAGCTGTATTTTTCAATCCACAATCTTGTTCTATTCCAAGGCAGCTAACACATATCAAAATTATGAGTATCAACCAATTTTCCACTTATGACTTCTCTCAAAAATCTCTTGGTAATCACCCACATTGGAGACATCTTTTGAAACTTTGTTTTTAGCATATGGTTCTTTGCATAAAGAAAATTCAAGTATCTCAGACTTGAGATACTTATTTATCCTTTAAATAAAAAAGGATAATCATTATTTCATAAAAATCTCATTCTGCATTGGGTTCTAAAGGAGAAAAAAGATTGTGTTTCTCATCAGGGTCACAAGGAATCATAATTATCACTTATATTCTATTGAGTTTATTTACCCAGACTAAACTGTGTCATGACAATATTCTTCAGGGATGCTGTAAGCATATAAAAAAAGGTTTCAAAGCACTTTTAGGTGTTCACAGAGGAAATGGTAACATCAGTACAAAGATATGTCATGCATTTCATAAGAAAAACAGATCTAAACATTTCAGAAATAAAATAAAAACAAGAATAAATACTTGAAATAAACACTTCCAGGAAGGCAATATATAAGAAGCAGATATCAACATCGACAGTAAAATAAGTAAGTGAAAAAGTAAGCTTAAGGGCAATGTTTTAAATAAAATCTAAAGGAAAAAATGTTCTATTTTATCGCCAATGTAATTTTTAAAAATTGTCAGATTTTTATATACACTTTCTCATGTATAAGTACTGTCTTCTATAAAATTTAGAGATTTTATTGTAATGCATATATTTTGTGTGTGTGTGTGTATGTGAATGAACTTTAGGTCAAGTTCAAGAAGACTAAAAGTTATTTTTCTATTTACTATTCTCATATCTCAAAAATATATACAGGTATAATGTTTTCTAGTCTTATGCACTTTTTACTCTGTACGATGATTACATAGTTTATTCCTAGATATTATCCTAACCCCCACCCTCAATATTTGAGAATGTTATAAAACATCCAATAATCTAAAAAGTCTAAAGCCTTATTCTTGAAGACCTTTAAAATAAGGTTAATTACAGCAATTATTTACCCCCAGGGGATTTCACTTCACTTACAATTCTCTACTGGTAGTGAGTTCTATCAATATTTTTACTCTGTGTTGTTTTTAAAAGCTGTTGTCTATTTACAATAAAATATAATCTATCTGTTGACACAAGTACAGACGCATAAATATAGATATAAAATCATTTATGTCGGAAGGTTAGATGCTGTGTGAGAGCCCTTAGAAACCACCTGGATTGTCCACATTAACAATCAGGCCAACTGTCTCAATATCCTATTGACACTGCCTCAGACAGGTTAGAATGGTTGCATCACAGAGACAGTAACCAGTGGGGAAAGGGACGGGGCACACTTTTTCTTAGGCTGGGTGTTCTCTTGTTGGCCACAGCTTATAACATCACACAACTGTCCCCACCGTTGTCAAAAGAATCCATTTTTTTAAAAAACCATAAACACATTAATGGTAAGCAAATACACAACTGCTCACAAATTCATCTATCTCCTTCCTAAAGCAGTGATTTTCAACATTTTGCATCTTGCAGCACACATAAACTCATTACTAAATTCTGCAACGTGCCAAAAAACTGTTATGCTTTGCTGGTCTGACAAAAGGTAGGTATAACTTTAATCCATTTCCATTGGACGGCTATTGTTGTGTTGGCTGCTGTCATTTTTTTTTATTTGACAATCTAAGGGAAAAGAGGTCAGTGCCCCTGACTAAAGTAGTCAGCAATTGCATGTTTGAAAATTTTTCTTTGCACACTGGTTGAAAACTGCTGCCCTAAAAGTATTTCCAATCTACAGTTGGTAAGAGTTACACAATAGGTCCTCCACTGTTAATATAAAAATAAATTAAAAACCAGCCGGAAAGTTTTAAGTCTTCTCACATTTTGACTAACAGATGTTCTCACCCAAAACTGAAATTAGTAGTATATTTTTTTGAAGAATCTAATCATGCTGCTGATATCATTGTTGAATAGGCATTTTTCTTTCTTCCGAAAGTTACTTAGTGACGTTTGCTCTATTCCCACCTGCCAGCCCCGCCTCCGTGAGAACCCACGCTCCCTCCTTCTCAGACTGAAAACTGCCCGCATTGAGGATCGCGCAGCCTGCATGGCTAAGGTCTTCCCCAGGGAGTTTTACACCTGTCTGCTCCCTGCTTTCCCGATCCCTGTGTGCTTACAGACAGGACGGCGAACACCTGTGTCTTCAAAGTGGAAAGAGAATGAGCTTTTAAATTAAATGCTCTTCAGAAACAAATGTACCCACCTGAGCTCTGGCCCACCGCATCAGCCAACCGAAAACCCACACAGGACGTTTTCCCAAGGGCAGCGGCTCCTTATCCGACCTTCTCTTTAGAAAGAGCAGCCACCTCCCTGGGTGCCCCTGTTTTGCAGCAGAAGAACCATTACAATTTAATTTAGGGCACTCAAACCTCCAATTTAAAAGCCCTTCGGAAAAACCTAACGGCTCTCAGGCACTTCGGAAAACTGTCTTGTACAATTTCTGATGTTTTTCCACGTCCTTCACAAGTGCTTTCTCCCCAGATTGGTCGTACTCTTCCGTCCTGCTCCTAAGAACGACTTAGGACTCGTGTTTTCCGTAAGAGTCGTTCCCAGGCCCGTTTCCTCAGTCCTCTCTGACCAAGAGAATCTACTGAACCTGGAGCTCCCTCTCTGAGGGAGATGCTTTTATCTCCACTTTATAGAAGAAGGGGAAAAAAGAGGCAGCAAGGGTCTTCGGCTTGAACAAAGAGAAAGAAAATTAGGGAACCACATGCAATATTATTTAAATGCTGAAAACTGCTAGAAGGAAACTACCACTTCCCACCTTACCACTGTGGGGTCCTTCGGCTGGTGTGCATCCCCGAGGTGGGGTACCTACCAGGCAGTGTCTGCACTTGACCCAGGTCCGCCTGAGCTGAGAGAAAAGCCACTGTGACCGCAGGAACGTCTACAACTTGTTGAGTAACAGGATCCCATTTGAGTAGATAAAAGATGTCCGTAATGTAAAACAAAGAGAGAGAGAGAGAGTGAGAAAGAACAGATTTAGAATCTAGTTTATGCAGGATTCAGGATAGACTGTGAGGTAGAACAATAGATGATTATCCTGTCCTTTCTAATTTTTATTTATAATATTTTTTTCTATTATTACTGTGGATTTTGAAAAAGGTTGTGTGGAAAGTAACCTCACAGGGTGACCCGAACGTCAATTCTAACGGAGCAGGTCTCGGTGGGCGGTCACACCCCAGGCCTGTACCTTCTTCAGGGGAAGGCTTGTCGGGGCCCTATGCCAGCCCTGCCTGTTGTGTCTGTGTCACACCTGTGACACACCCACCCCCAGGAGAGCACAGACCCTTACCTCTCCCGGCTTGCTTTCACACACTCGCACGCCATCTTCCTTCTGCTCTGCCCTTAATTCCAAATGCATGAAAGAAGCTGCAAACTGTCATTTCCCTGAAGCTTTTATCTCAGTCTGTTGAGACCTTTCTTTCAGGAATATCCTCTGTTTGACTCAAATGTTTATAAAAATTCTCTACAGGTTTGAGCATTCTTGTTCTTACACTGACTTGATAAAATATTCCAGCTTTTGTGCAGGTTTCAGAGAGGGCCTTTCGGCTGGGGCATGAAGAGTCGGACAAACCCTGTAGGCAAAACACCGCTAGCGCTTTGGGTAAGAAAAACAGACGTTTGAATCCGTCTTGCCTGGGTCGCTGTCATCTCCGCTACCCACCATCCCCCAGCTCCGACAGACCCCTGGCCCGGCCCAGCTCAGCCTGCAAAACAGGTCGTGTTGCCCTAGCAGGAGTCTGCCCGCGAAGACCAGCAGGAAGAAGCCAGAGGGGACAGACACGGGATTGGGGGCAAGGCTGGGTAAACCCCCGAGAAAACGAACAAGGGAACCCCGCAGTTTTGCCAGCCTGAAGATGCCAGCCTGAAACTAGCGGTCCACAGTGGACCAGCAGCAGGAAATTTAATCAGAGGCCCTATAAGGGAGAGAGCCACACCAGCACCGGGTGAGGCTTGGCTGACTGCAGAGCTGTGACCACGGGCAGGGAGACCCAGAGAAATTTTGGGGAAGGGAAAGGCCGAAGCCGACTTCAGCCCTGGCTGAACGCCGAGCGTGCTTCTCAGCCGCACGCAGGTGTATTAGCAGACGGGAAAGCCTCGGGCAGTGTGAGTTCGAGCACAGCCTCTCCGCCAAACCCCGGGCCGAGCTGTTCCATGGGCGACCCTTAAGAAGCCAAACTAAAAATAAGTAAATAAACAGCAGACACGTCAACAGCGCCATTCCACGGGGAACACAGGTTCTGAAGTTTAATAACTCCAAAAAGTTAAAAAACAACAACAACAACAAACCAGTAACAATGTCAAAATACAGGACAAAGACCTCAGCAACAGGAGGGGCTCTTACACCCTTGGTCAGTGGAGGAAGCCCGAGGAGAGAACTCAGTGGTTACAACAGAGCCCGGTGGTTGCGGCACCCCCTTCCTTTGCTACCTCCTTCCCTTCGTCATAGGGGTTCCCGCTCCCTGGCCTTCCGAGTGCACGGGGCTCACCTCGTGGCCCCCACCGGATCGCCGGTCTATTTTTCTCCTGAATAAATCTTTTGGAAGGGAGTAAGTACCTAGTGACTTTGGCATATCGTCAATAACAGAAACTCAGAAACACAGCTCAGGATTGAGAGTTACAACAACATATTATGTAACACGTTCAGTTTTCAACAAAAATAGGAGAAGACATAAAGCATCAGGAAAGTGTGACTCAGAAATAAGAGCCGTCAATAGCCATGGACTCTTGGTGTCTGTGCCCAGATGGTGAACTAAGCAGGCAAACACTTTAATGCAATTATTACAAACATGTTCAAATAATTAACAGAAACTATGTTCAGAGAACGAAAGGAAACGACAATGATGACAATGATGCAATACTTCGAGTACCTCCGCAGATAAACAGAAGCTATAAAAAATGGAACTGCAGCACCCATTAATGTTATTTTAAGATAAAATGCCATTGATAGTCCGTTTACCCTGCTTTCTTGTTTAACCTTATTTTTTTAAATATAAAATTGTATTTATAAAAGGTCCCCTGAAACCTAATTTCCCAATAATTGGTTTGATTTAACCACAAATTTTTTTTGGCCACGAAGAGTTCCAAGAGCATATAAACTCTTGTGGTTGAGGTGGGAAAGCAAGAGCCCAGAATTTCATCTGAAAATTTATTTTTTCAAGGAAGCAATTTTTAGGCTAACAAAAACTCCCCACACATAATGTCACTACAGTCGTATGTAGAGCACACGGCATCACAGGGTGAGGTGCATGCTGAAAATCAGCCCGGGACACAGGGGGTATATCAAGTGCTGCCCCCAAAATAGAAGGAGGGACCCAGCCCTTCACTTTATCAATGACGCCAAAGTCCAGAAAGTATAAATAATGTGTCCAAGTTCACATAAAGAATAGAAAAATCAAAGCTAAAAGTTAGATTTCCTGATTTCTAATCCAGTGTTTCTAAGGTTATTCTTGAAACTCAGGATTTAGAATCTTTGGATTGTGATAAACACATTCAAGGGATTTACACTGTTGTTTTAGATTACCAAGAACTCAGTTATATTACGATTAATATTACAAGTACACAGACCTCAATGTTTATTTTTTAGGTTAATATCTATTGAGCTGGTTACTATTCTACATTTTATGTGTATTATCACACTTAATAGTTTCATGAGGTATTTATTTCATTGAAAAATAAGAAAACTAAGGCTCAGAGATGTTAAATAAATTATACAATGGTAGAGATAGAAGAATGGAGTTAATAATATTAATCACAAGTAATTATTTTGAGCATTTACTGCATATCAGACATTCCTCTAAGCACTTTATACATATTCACACATTTCGTTCTCATACCAAACCCGTGCGGTAGCCACTCAGTTTCCCCATTTTACAGCCAACAAAATGAATGCACAGAGAAGCTGAGTAATTTTCCTAAGATGACACAGCTAATAAGCGTGGGTGGCAGGATTCAATCCCAGGTAGTACTTGAACCCAGACAATATGGAGTTGAATTACATAGTCATGCCCTTACCTACTATTGTCATTGTACTAGGCCAGGCTTTTAAATCACTGCATGGAAAGGCGTGCCCTACCTCAGTATTCTTCTAGTAGTTGTTGGCTCTCTTGTGGTCTCTAAAAAGCAGTATACAAATTAAGTGGTTTAGAGGAAAATCAATGTGCTTTAATATTGGATGCAATGACCAAAGATCTTGCTCTGGCTTTCTCTAGTATCAGTGTCTATTGTGCTCTTTTGAAACAGTCATTACTGACTTATTTATATAAAGGAGGCTGAGATTCATTTCCACCTCTAGTATCTCATGGCGGTGATCAATCTATATTTGTTAGTCAAATTACTGAAGCACCAAATTACAGTCATTATATTAAGAAATAAAAAGTCACAACTTCAGGGATGATTTGATTATTTAATAGTATATATTAATCCCAAGAAAAATGGGATTGCATTGTAAGGAAAAACTCTTTATGTTTTCTATGGATGTACCAGTAATATTGAAATGTAACTGAATATAATTTTTAGAGTTAAAACATGAAAGGAAATGAATCAGGGGAATATAAGAATTTTATTCATTATATTTCAGGTTATATTTACAAAACAATCTTACCTCTAAAATTATTTTGGACAATTATTAAAAATAAAACCTGGTACCAAAAAAGAATTCCTTATTGATAATTAACTTGATTTTGAAGCAAAAGAACAGTTTCCAAATGTATTTAAGTTTTTTCTTATTAATTTTGTGAATCTCAACCATTTGTAGCACATTGTCATACAATCTTTTCAAGTGTGCTATTCTTTTTATTATATCTTTCCATTCCAGTCTGCCTATAGTTGTCTTAAGAATTTATATTTTTCCTTCTCTACAATTTTTCAGTCCAGAAATTCTTCTTTTTATTTTATTTTTATTCCTTTGTATTTCTTTTCTTTTGCATTTCTTCCCCCCTACAATTTTTCCATCTTACTCAAAACACTCTTTCCCTCTTTCTAATATTTTTACCATGCTTTATTTATTTGACCTTTTCAGATAGCAACTACTATTGTCTCCTGTGTTAATTTAAAAAGTGTTTGCACACATGTATTGTCATTCATTCTCATAACAATACTATGAAATACATATTATTATTCACTTTTATTAGTGAGGAAAATGACACCTTTTATAGCTAATTGAGATGCTCAGAATCATCAGGCCAGGTGACAGAAGGAGATTTCTAACCCGGATATTATAACTCTAAGCCACATTGTTTCTTCTACGTCAAGATGGCAGAAAAGAGAATTTGCTTATTCACTTAATAAACATTAACCTAAATGCTTAGTGACGATCTAATATGTGCTCTGGACTTTAAACACAGTGAGAGATGCAATTATTCAGTTGAATGTTTACTGAGAACCTACTAAATAAAACTGTACAATGTATAGACCTTGGAGCTAAAAGAAAAAAATAAGAAATTAAAACCCATACTCTCTCTCTTATGAAATCACAGAATAAAGAGCAAAGTTAAATACGCATGGAAAGAAAATAAATGCCTGATATTAAATAAGTGGAGAATGATGCCTTTAGATCATTAAAGCCATGGGAACTTCATAGAAGAATAGGTCATTTGGAGCTAGAAAGTAGAAGGAAGGCGGGTGGGTCTGGGCTGGACCCTAAATGATGGAGGTGTGCAGAAAAGTAGAAAGCACAGAGAAGACATTTCTAAGAAATGTAGTGGACAAAGATATAGAAGGAAGTACAAAGAGAGCACAAGGGTGTTGCAATAACCTATAAAAACAAATAATGGTTACTACTGGGATCAGAACATAAAAGTATTACTGAGCACTAACTTCTTAGAGGAACTATCAACATTAGGAACTAGAGGAACTAGATCAATATGGAAGAATGCACATGCAAAATGCACCAAGCACCCCAAGTACATAAAACAGCTAGCCAAGTGCAACAAAGCTATCCTTAATAAAGCTGAACTTCTGGACAAAAACAAAAAAGAACAAGTTCTCCATGTAAGAAATGAAGAGAAATTTTAAATCTGTAGCAAATTGGTAATTACACCAAGTTTGAGCCTTGGGAGCTGGCATGGTCAGTGAAGTCTTAGGAGATCTGTGTGACAGTCACTGGCAGGGCAGCGACTTGGAACAGGTCATCTGAAGAGAGTAGTTCCCCCACCTCCTTTTGCAATTTCACTCTTCATGCTTTTAGTTACCCATAGTCAACAGCAGTCAAAAAATATTAAATGGAAAGTTACAGAAATCAACAATTTGTAAGTTTTAAACAGCACACTGTTCTGAGTAGCATGATGAATTCTCATACCACCATTCTCTGTCCCACCCAGACATTAATTATCTGTTTGTCCAGTGCATTCGCACCGTATGCCCTCCCGCCCACATCAGCTCGTAGCTGTCTAGGTTATCAGACCAACTGTTGCAGTGTTGCAGTGCTTGTGCGCACGTCTCCCTGGTTTTACTTAATAATGGCCCAAAGCACATGATCTTTGCAATTCAGACATGTTAAAGAAAAGCTGCAAAGTACTTTCCTTAAGTGAAAAGACATGTATGTTTTTAAGAACTTTGTGTGTGTGTGTGTGTATACACACATGTATATATGTCCCTCGTTTCAGGCACCCACTAGAGATCTTGGAAGATATTGCCAGCAGACAAGCAGGGATTCCTGCAATGCTGAGAAGCAGATAGCAACTGTACCATTGACAAGGACCAGAAATACTTCTCCACCAACACAGGGATTTAACGCAGAACTGAGTACTTCCCACAACAGCAATCTATAAGAAGAGACAGAGTCACCGAGGACAAATCAGAACTCCAAATCTGTGTCACAAGCAAATGTGGAGCCCAAATTCACACCACATATATGATACAGAAACAAAAGACTGAGAATATAATACAAAAACTGGTCCTGATCTACTAAAATGCATCCTTTCTCAGGTGGAAAAGAGCTTAATGGGACTGAGAACCAGCAAGAGGTAAAGGATGAAATAAAATCCATAAATCAAAAACAGGACGCAGATTTTTTAAATTCATTTGGGAAAAACACATGTTCCCAAATGAATTAAAATGTTCATGATTTAAGAAAGACATGTTTCTTTATCTAGAAAGGTCACGCCAAAGCCAGCAGAGGAATTTAAACAAATCCACTCATAGATATATCAAGTAATGTAATTTTCTTAAATCCTGGAAAATGCTTTGCCATTATTTCTGTGCTCATTTCTAATGTTCTCAGATTCCACAAATGTTATTAGAAATACTGGAGTTCATCACATATGGAATGTCTCTTTAGCTTTTCTGCACTAACTATATTCACAGAGATGGCCTCAGTATCTTCTAATTGATTATCTATTTAGATGTATTTAGTTGAACTTTTAACTGAACTATTTATTATATATTTTATAACTCAGTTACTATATATTTTTTAAAAATTTCCAATTCAAGAATAGAGTAAAAGAAACACATTTTAAGGTACAAAAATACTTTAAAAGTTCACTGGTCAAGGCCCTTGCTGAAATAACTTACTAAAGCATGTACCTTAACAGAAAGAAATTGAAGCCAAAGGGAGACGTAACAAGAAACAATGATAAAAAGGATGCTCAAGAAACATAGCAGAAGAATGAATGACATTGGTGAAAATCTAAACAAAGAGATAATAAGCATTTAAAAAACCCAGAAAACCACAAAAACAGCCTGAAATGAATAACACAATATGCAGAATAACACAATATGCAGATTCCTTCCTGGAAGGAATCAACGGCAAGTTATATAAAGTGAATGACTGATTCAGTGATTTGGAAAACAAGGTAACAGAAAACACCCAATCTGCGCAGCAAAAAGAAATGAGAATTTAAAAACTAAGGATAGTTTAAGGAACTTCTGGGACAACATCAAGCAGATAACGGCATCCATAGTGGTACTGGAAGGAGAAGAGAGAGAGAAAGGGATTGAGAACTTATTTGAAAAAATAATGGTTGAAACTTCACTAATCTGGTGAAGAAAAAAGACACACAAGTCCAGGAAGCACAGAGTCCCAAACAAGATGAACCTAAAGAGGCCCACACCAAGACACATCATAATTAAATTGGCAAAGTTTAATGATAAAGAGAAAGTCTTAAAAGTAGCAAGAGAAAGACAGTTTGTAACCTACAAGGGAGCTCCCATAAGGCTGTCAGCTGATTTCTCAACAGAAGTATTTCAGGCCAGAAGAGATTAACACAAAATATTCAGAGTGATGAAAAGCGAGGACCTACAACCAGGACTACCCTACATAGCAAGGCTATCATTTAAAATTAAAGGAAAAATAACAAGCTTCTCAGACAAGAAAAAACTAAAGGAGTTCATCACCACCAAATCAGTATTACAAGAAATGTTAAAAGAACTTTAAGAAAGAGAAGAAAAAAGAGAGAAACATAATTATAAAAAATAAAATGGCAATAAGCATGTACCTATCAATAATCAGGTTAAAAGTAAATGAATTAAAAACTTCAGTCAAAAGACATATGGTAGTTGAATGAATGATAGGACCCAGATGCTTGTACATTCTGTCTTCAAGAGATCCACCTCAGAATGAAAAATACACACAGACTGAAAGTAGAAAAATAGAAAAGATATTTTATGCAAATGGAAACAAAAAAATATCTGGGATAGCAATACTTATATCAGACAAAGTAGACTTTAAATGAAAGGCTATACTTCCAGTCAAGATGGAGGCATAGGTAAACACGCCTCACCTCTGTGCACAACTATAGCAAAAAATACAGCTACACTGCAAAACAAACATCACCCAGATTTGTCAGAAAATCGAGCTGTGTGGAAGTCCGACAACCAAGGATTTAAAGAAGCCACATTCATCCAGATGGGTAGGAAGAGCAGAGACTCAGAGAGGCTCAGAGTCCCAGAGAGGCATGGAAATGGGAATGGATGGTCCCACATCCACATGTGGTAAATAAAAATGGGAAAGAAACCCTGGGAGTGAGGGATTCCAGACCCAGTCCAGACCACCGAACCTAGGGTCCCAGTACGAAGGAGATAAATCCCCATAACTTCTGACTGTAAAAAACAGTGGAGATTGGATTGCAGAAGAAACTGTGCTCTCTTACGGGGCCCACAACAGACTTAGGACTCACACAGACCACCCCTCTGGGATTCAGCACCAGGGCAACAACTAGAAGGGCACTGGTGGCATATGCAGAGAAAGGAAAGTGTGAGTGGAGAAATAGCTTCTTCCCAGGCAAAACTCCAGAGGCCAGGCAGCAGCATTGTTCCCTCTGCAGCCCTCCCCCACACAGAGCAACAGAGCTGTAACACCAGATGCCCCGCCCTGGAGAACACCTAAGGCTCTGCCCCATACAATTTAACAGATACATTAAGACTGGGAGTCAAAACAGCTCTGCCTAATACACAGAAACAAACACAGGGAGGCTGTCAAAATGAGGAGACAAAGAAATATGGCCCAAATGAAAGAACAGAACAAAACTCCAGAAAAAGATCTAAATGAAATGGAGATAAATAACCTGCCAGATGCACAGTTCAAAATACTAGTTGTCAGGATGCTCCAGGAATTCATTGGATACTTCAATGCCATAAAAAAGACCCAGGCATTAAGTGAAATAAAGAAAAATCTACAGGGAACCAACAGTAGAGAGGATGATGCCAAGAATCAGATCAATGATTTGGAACACAAGGAAGAAAAAAAAAAACCATTCAATCTGAACAGCAGGAAGAAAAAAAGAATTCTGAACATGAGGATAGGCTTAGGAACCTCTGAGACATCTTTAAACGTACCAACATCTAAATCATAGGGGTGCCAGGAGAAGAGTGAGAAATTGAAAACTTATTTGAAAAAATAATGAAAGAAAACTTCCTTAATTTGGTTAAGGAAATATACATACAAATCCAGGAAGCACAGAGACCCCCAAACAAGATGGACCCAAAGAGGACCACACCAAAACACATCATAATTAAAATGCCTAAGTTTAAAGATAAAGAGAGAATCCCAAAAGCAGCAAGAAAAAAGTACACAATTACCTATTGTCATCTGATTTTTCAAAAGAACATTTGCAGAATAGAAGGGACTGGCAAGAAGTATTCAAAGTGATGAAAACCAAGGACCTACAACCTAGATTACTCTATCCAGCAAAGCTACCATTTAGAACAGAAGAGCAGATAAAGTGCTTCTCAGACAAGGTAAAACTAAAGGAGTTCATCACCACCAAGCTACTATTATATGAAATGCTAAAGGGAATTATATAAGAAAAAGAAAAAGATCAAAATGATGAACATTAAAATGGCAATAAATTCACAACTATAAATAATTGAATCCAAGTAGCAAACTAAGCAAACAAGCAGAACAGGAACAGAATCATTGATATGGAGATCATTTAAAGAGTTACCAGTTGGGAGCATGAAGGGGGAAATTGGGGAGAAAGGTGTAGGGATTAAGAAGCACAAATTGGTAGGTACAAAATAGACAGGGGGATGTTTAGAACAGTATAGGAAATGGAGTAGCCAAAGAACTTACATGCATGGCCCATGGACGTGAACTGAGGGAGGGGGTTGCTGGTGGCAACAGGGATACCGGGTGGAGGGGGGCAAAGAGGAAAAAATTGGGATAACTGCAATAGCATAAACAATAAATTATATTTTTAAAAAGGTTATAATAAGAGACAAAGAGGGACATTACATAATAACAAAGGGAACAATCCAACAAGAGGATATAAATCTCATAAACATTTATGCACCCAACATAGGAGCACTTAAATGTATAAATCAAATATTGACAAACATAAAGGGAGAGATCAACAGTGATATAGAAATAGTAGGGGATTTTAAAATTCATAAACATCAATGGATAGATCTTCCAGAAAAAAATAAACAAGGACACAGAGGTCTTAAATGACATGCTAGCCCAGATGCATTTAATTAATATTTTCAGAGCATTTCTCCCCAAAGTCGAAGAATACACATTTTTTTAAGTGCACATGGAACATTTTCCAGAATAGACCACATGTTAGGACACAAAACAAGTCTCAATAAATTAAAGAAGATTGAAATGTATTAATCATCTTCTCCAACCATAATGGTATGAAACTGGAAATTCAGTTACAAGAGAAAAACTAAAAAACACAAAAACACGTGGTGGCTAAATAACGTGTTACTTAACAATGAAGGGGCAAACAGAACCAAAACAAATGATCCAGAAATTAATAGGGAACCTCATAAGACCCCAAAGAGCCACAGCAATCTGGAGAAAGAAAATAATGTTGGAGGTATCACACTACCTGATGTCAAACTATATTACAAGGCTATAGTAATCAAAACAGCATGATATTGGCATAAAAACAGACACACAGATCCAGGGATCAGAACAGATGCCCCAGAAATAAACCCACGTCTATATGGTCAATTAATATTTGACGAAGGACGCAAAAACATACAATGAGTAAAGGCAGTCTATTCAACAAATGGTATTGGATAAATTGGACAGATACATGCAAAATATGAAACTAGATTATCATCTGTTACCATATACAAGAATAAACTAAAAATAGATTGAAGACTTAAATGTAAGACACAAAATCATAAAACTCCTAGAAGAAAACATAGGCAGTAAAATATCTGACATTTCTCTTAGCAATATATTTTTTAAATGTATCTCCTCAGTCAAGAGAAACAAAATAGGACCACATCAATCCAAAAAGCTTTTGCACAGCAAAGGAATCCATCAACCAAACAACAACCCAACCTACTGAATGGGACAACATATTTGCCAATGATATATCCAATAAGAGGTTACTATATAAAATGTATAAACAATTCACACAACTCCGCACCAGAAAAGAAACCAAACACCCAATTTAAAAAAATGGTCAGAGAACCTGAATAGACACTTCTCTAAATAGGACGTACAGATGGCGAATACACATATGATAAGATGCTCGACATCACTAATCATCAGAGAAATGTAAATTAAACCCACAATGAGGTACCACACCACACTTAGCAGAGTAGCTACCATGAATTAATGAACAAACAAGTGTTGGTGAGGATGCGGATAAAAGGGAACCCTGGTGCACTGTTGGTGGGAATGCAGGTTGGTGCAACCACTATGAAAAATAGTATAGAGGGTCCTCAAAAATTAGAAATGGAACTGCCTCGTGACCCAGTGATTCTACTTCTGAGTATATATCTAAGAAACTCAAAACACTAATTCAAAAGAACATATGTACCCCTCTATTCATTGCAGCATTATTTACAATAGCCAAGATATGGAAGCAACCCAAGTGCCCATCAGTATCAAGTGGGTAAAAAAGTGATCGTACACATATACAACGGAATATTGCTCAGCCATAAATAAAAAATAGAATTTTACCCTTTGTGACACATGGAGGGACCTGGAGTGTATTATGTTGAGTGAAATAAGTCAGACAGAGAAAGACAAATGCCATATGATTTCACTTATGTGTAGAATCTAAAAAACGAAGTAAAAGAACAAACAAAACACAGATTCTTTGACACACAGGTGGCCAGATGGGAGGAGGGTGGCAGGACTGGGTGGAAAGAGTGAAGGGACCAAGAGGCACAACCTGGCAGTTACAAAACAGCCGCAGGGATGTAGAGGACAGCATAGGGAATATAATCAATGCTATTGTGATAACTATGTATGGTGGCAGGCTGGTACCGAAAGTATAGGAGGGGCACTTTGGAAAGTATATAACTGTCTAACAACTATGCTCTATACCAGAGACTGATATAAAATAGTACAGAACAAAAACTGTAATTGAAAAATAAAATTTAAAAAGAAATATATCAAGTGAATAGCATTGTAAGAACAATTTGAAAAATAATCCCCCTAAATCTTTCTTAGCGAGTTATCATTTCAAAAGCAATAAATAAATACAAAGAAGACTTGAATAATACATTTACATATCAATCTAGTATTTGTATGTGGGATTTTATGTCCTAAAAAATAAAGAACACACATTTTTTTGAAAATTATGTATTTATTAGAAAATGATGAAATGCTATCAAAAAGGAAGCTTTAACAAAACCAGAGATACATCATCATGCATGTCATATGTTAATATATAAAGTATAACAATTAAAAAAGCTTACTATATTATCCTTAAAAGTTTTTAAATGAATTAAGGGTTAAAAAGTGAAGGGGTTCAGAACAGGCCTCCCCAAGATAAGCCACTTAGGCATGTGGGTTATTTTGAACTGAAGGCCATCGAGACCCTGCAGGTCCAAGAGAAACTTTTTCCTCTGCCTTAAAGAACTTAAATTTGGACCTTACCCATAATGAGTTATTGCCAGAATAACTTTTTGGGCCCTATCTACAGGGCGGGGAAAACTAGCCCTAAACATTGCTCTCACCATCCAGCACACGACCCTTCCGAAGCCCCAAGGCGCCTCACTTCATCTTTAGCTCACGATGCCGTCTCTACCTCATTGCAACTTTCTGTCTCTGACCCTCTCACGTCTGTGGTGTTCCCATGTGTTTGTCTGTGGTTCTTTTCTCTTGTTAATGAGTCCCATGTTGATTTCATTAGTAGACCCCTGGAAGAAGCTAGAAGAATAGAGGAGGATTTCTTCTCTCCCTAAGAAAAGTAATTAAGATATTGTCAAACACCTACAGATGTAAAACACTGAAAGTAGTATAAAATAAAACTCACGGGATGCATCTAAACCATTATTTAAAAGGAGAATTATAGCCTTACATAAATACATTAAGGAGAAAGACAAAAAATAGTGATTCCACATTAAAGTCAAGAGGCTAGAAAAGAAAAACTCAGTAAATTCAATCAAAATAATAGTAAGAAAATAAGAGTACAAATTAATGAAATAGAAAGTAAAGTAACACTAGAGATCATTTTTGTGCTTAATCTTAGAAAATATTAACAAATCTCTGGGAAGATTGATTAAAGGAAAAGAGCAAATAAATATTATAAAGGAAAGAGAGCACATAACTACAGATTAAGACATGATTAAAAATATAAGGAAATTCTAGGACCTACTTCATTCTAATAGTTTTGAATTCTTTGATGAAAAAATAAGAAAAGTCATTCAACTTATTTTTGAGACTAGTATAAACCTGATATTCAAATCAGAATTAAATTTCAGCTATATTAGGTACAAAAATCCTAAATGAAGTATTAGCAAATAAATTTCAAAAGTATGAATAAAAAATCATAACCAAGTAGGTTTTCCAAATAATGCAAGGATAATTCTAAATGAGACAATTCCTTATTCCGGGATACCACATGAATGGATTAAGATGGAAAACCCCAACGACCTTGTCAATGTGTGTTATATACATGTTGCAGTCAATGAGATTACTCACTCGTGATTCACAAAGCAACTACAAAAATCTTAATCAGCTAAGAACAGAAACAGTTAGAGTAAACATTGCATTTAATAGCGAAACTTTAAAAGCATCCCCAAAAAAGTAAGGAAGGATTCTTTGAGGTACTAATTAGACCAAAAAAAAAAAAAAACCCAAAATGTTAAGAAAACTGGACTTAAGGATTTAAGGATGAAATAAAGAGGCATTTCCTTTTCTCAGTAGCTCTGTGAATGGGCAGCCCACACTCAGTCCCTACACAGACTTTCTCTTGAGAGCAATGGGATTAGTGTGAGGTTTAAGTACAAAACAAGCAATTGAGATCTGCCCTTTGTTTGAAAGATTTCCTAAGCAAGACGGTAAAGAGGGCCAGGAGCTCCATCCTCCCACTGGAGGGCCAAGCCCTCGTGTTTAAAACCCTATGAACTCTTTGGACGAGCAAACCTGTTGTACTAATAAGTTAGGCGGGTAACGTAATTCCCAAACATAAAAGTTTTTCAATTTTAAAAGCTTTTTTTATGGCCATTAAACATTTCAGACAAATACTCATTATGAACTAATTGGTAGCAAATGTTAATTTGAAAACTTAAGCTGGCTTTGAGTTATAGTGGTTTGGTTTTGAGACTTAAAAACTAAAATAATGAGAAAAATTGTGCGAGCATCTTTTTATGCTTAAAATTTTAATCAGCAAAACTTATTGTTCTTTAGATGCCAACTCTTAATAAAATACGCCTTCTCCTCCCAGGGTTAGGGAAGCCTCTCGAAATCCTTTATATCGTTAAGATAATTTCTTCTGATGTGTCTCCCCTCCTTTTCACTGTCATTCTCTACATCTGCTGAGACATGTTTGCAAAATTCCCTGTAAGTTTTGAAATCTCAAGAATTAGAAACAGAGATTTTCTACAGAGGTGTCCAACCATTCTTAGGATTCCTTTACCTATTTCTGTTCTATTTTTTTTAATGTGTGAAGCATCATGGTATGGGCTAATCTAAACATCTCAGTAATTAATTTCCTCCTATCAGTACTAGGTAACACAGGCTGCGTGTATTTTTTTCTCTCTCATTGACTCCGCATCTGTCGTTCTTGCATAATCATGTTCTCATCCTTTATCGGGTTGTGGGAGGGGGAGAGAGGGATAGCAGGTCCAAATCTGTCTGCTCACACACATATTTTTGCTCACACAACATGTCCTGTTGGCCAGTTCTATGCTTTTCTCCAAGCCTTGTCTCTGCTACTCTATTCTCATCACTTGCTTTAAATCTTGGCTTAAAACACATCTTCCTAAAGGTCATTCCTTATTAGCTTTACTTAAGATAATTGCTACTCTATATTCCTCAATTTAAAGTCTTACTTGTGGATTTTGATTGCCATGTACATTGGTTAAATAAATACATTTGCTTCTGTATATTTCATCACATTTCAAGCTTGATACATGAATCATGCTCTTTCCCTCTTTTCTTACTTTCTCCTTCCTTCTTTGCTTTCCTCCTTCCTACCTTTCTACCTCCTTTCCTTACTCTTTCTCTTTTACTTTCTGCATCCCTTCCCCTATCTCTACTTTTTATACTTAATTTCTAGAACTGACGCCTCTTTTACAAACATTTGCCCAACAACAAATCCAATTTTTATGTGTAGGTATTATAATAAAATTAATTATATTACACATGAAAGATAGCCATATATTATTCAGAGGCAATATAAGAAAAAGAAAAGAGGTTCTAGCTAGTCTGTTTCTTGGTTTAGCTTTTAGTGCATTTATGTTTATAGGTAAGGGAAGTGTACAGCAAGCTGCTTACAAAGTTCGATGCTGTGCAATGGTATTCAAGTCCCGCACAGCCACTCACTGGGGGCTTTGGGCTAAGTTACATGACTTCTCCTCAACTCAGTTTTTACGTCTGTAAAATGGAAATAATCATAGCATCCATTGCTTAATATTGCTGTGAGAATTTAAAAATTGATATATGAGCAGCTGATATAAATGCTATACAAGTTTTAGCTATCACAGCCTAAGAGTGCCTGTCCATGCATCTAAACTCCAAAGGACCCTGGGACAAAACTGTCTCTCATGACTAATTTCCAAATGCTGTACTTAAATATCATGAGACCATTTTAACCTTTCTCGGTCCATCTTAGTGCAACTAAACTTCCATTACTATGAGAAATATTAATGTATGTGATTTGCACCCTACAGAAGAATGCAATACTAAATGCACCATACAAAAAAGTTACCTTTAAAAATGTAAAAAAAAAAACCCTACATATGAAAGATCTCTGACTCCATACATTTTAGATGATATATTTTTATAATTTCCTTTATATTTCCGCCCTCATGTGAAATCAGTTCAAAGTGAAGGATTGTTTCTATTTCTGAATGTATGCCAGTCCGGAGAACCCTTCTTACCTTTTTACCCATTGTGCCTCTCTTCCCTGTTCTATTTTATGCGTCTCCTATCATCCTATGACAGCTGGGCATCGCATTCAGAGATGAGTGACAGAAAACTTGACTCCAGGGCCTCGGCTATGCGTTTATCTCTATGCCGCGGTAAGAAGTCCAGTGACTGCAATTGCAGGGGAGGTGTGGCGGCCCCGCAATGACATTCTCCTAATAGCATCAGTGCCCCGAGGGAAGAGGTGACCCCAGCAGATGTCCACTTACCTGTTATTAGTCTGAGCTGTGTTACAAGCTCTCTTGTAGTGGCAAGAAAGGTCAGGAAATCGAGTTATACTTATTACAAATTCTAAGGCAGAGGCAAGAAAACGTAATTGGATTGAAATGGACATTAAGTCAGCCAACCTGCAGCTTCCCCTACAATGACAGGTGGTGGAACTGAGTGGGAAGACAGTGTCATCATCAGTGCCTCAGGATGAAGGGAAATGTTTAGATTCTTTATGTTCCTCACATGCTAATGTGAGCATGTTAGTATCTCTAGTTGCTTCATTGAATGGAAAATTGAATCTTTTAACCTCCCCACCCCCAGTCAGAGCTCCAAGTTGTTAGCCTGGCGGTGTTCTGTCCAACCCATGCGCCAACCTACATGAGAGCTCTCCTGTGTCTTTAACTTACACGAATGTAAGCATGTGTGTGAGCATCCATGATTATCTGAGCGTTTGTCTGTGGATATGCTTGCACACAGCGTGAGAAAGGAAATAAGGCTAAGGATGTATGTGTAAGTCTGTGTTTGTTTGTGATCACTTTTTCATTCATTCCCAAACTGAAGGAAAAGGTGTTCGTACTGAGGAAAATTAAAAACGTAACACTCCATCTCTCCGTGATGTCTTCTCCTCTTTTGCTATTAACACTGTCTGAGAAACTTCCACGTCTCACCAGCTACTCCTGCTTTGTCCCTGATCCTTTCCTGGTGCTAATGTCTCCTCAGCAACGAGTAGAAGATTCACCGGGGCAGTCACTGAATTAGGAGTGCTGTGAGCCAGTGAAATATATCCCCCAAAATGTTTCCTTAACTAGGAATTCACGAACAGCTCATTAGCATATTACCAAATTCCACTATGCTTCTCTCTCCCACCAACTTTACAGAGAAACATTCCATCTATTCCTCTAACAAGCCTACTTTACAGAGTAGTTACTTTCATTGATGGACCACAAAAAGTCGTAAATGTTCATGTTGGAAGGCTAGAAAACATTAAGAAACTATCAGCATATATAAATGATCTGATTTTCTTCTTGTGATTATATTTTATGATTCTCGTCTGTGTTTAATTTAACTGCTATCGTGTTGCTGAATTATTCTTTTTTATTTTCCTCTGGGATTTTTTCCCTTTTCCTTTTGTAAGCCTTCATAGTTCAACAGCAACAAATTCCTCCTTCTTGTTACTCTGGTTAGGAATATATCTGGCTATCTGATCCCAATTATTCCCATAGGAACACCAATATGAGCTCTTCCTACACTCAGAATTAGCCATTCATTCTCAGTCTTCATTACCTTACAACAAGAACAAAAATCCATAATTTGACCTCTGTTTTTCACCCCTGCAGCTACCAACCATCATCCAAATGTCTCTTCTAAGGAAATTAATTTAAAGCACCTTTTTAATACCATAATAAATTCTATCAATGAATATTTAGTAGTCACAATTATCTGTCCTTCTTTAAAAATCCTAAAAAAAGGGAAACTTTAAAACTTCACAGAACCATAAAAGCAAAAAAGGATTTCTCTGAGGTCATCTAGTCAGTGTTCTTACCTCTGGGATTAAACTGTCCCAGAGTGACTGATTCTCATATGCTTTTAATAGAAAACAAAGAAATAAACATATTTTTCTTTTCTACTTTTGTCTTTGGATTCCAAGACTCAGAAAGGACGTGGCAGTGAGGAGGGCTATGTACCACCCTACAGCTCTTGATGGTAGGTGCTGAAGTTAGAACACCAGACAATGTAAACATGGTTCTGACATAGTACAAAAAGCCTACGATGTTTCCTAAAAATGCGTGCTGTTGCTAATAATGTAACTTCCCTTCTGTGGATAACATTATCAATAAGTGATTGAGTCAATCCACCAACCCAATTCATTTAAATCAACTAATTATTGTACTTGCTTCATTCCATTTTTGTCTTTTCCACCAGCTGTATTCCCATTTCATTCTCTCTGTATTCCAGGTTCATTGACTGTGTCTCCTCTGGCACCACCAACTTGTAAACACCACCGTTTGTAGATAAAATAATTTATAGACACCAAGTTCCAAAATCATCATATAATGCAAAAATCTGAGAGAGGGAAATTTTCTGCAGACCTTTTATGAGAATACCACATGGAAGTCTTTCCCTCTGTCTCTGTAAATCCATCTCATTTTATTTTTCACCCAGTGTTGAAAGAGTGCCTGGTTTTGTTTTAGTGAAATATCTGATAAGTACATTATTTGTGCTTGAAGGCCAAGGACATGAGGTGCTAAAATTATAAATTTAACTTAGAACATGGGAATTACATAGCATGGCAAGATTCTCGGTTTGTAGAAATGAATAAAACTAAAACTAATTGGGAAATCAGTAAAGCCGTGTATCTCCTAGGTTTATCGCTGGACATTTATACATATTCTCATAGAGTGAAATGTCAGGCAGACTTACCCACACTATTGATGATGATGATGATGATGATGACTATTTGGATTATTATTATTATTTGGCTGAACTGAGAGCATAAACTGAATTCAAGTTGGTTAAATGCACATGCATTTTATTCTCCCCATACTTCACTGAAATTACTCATTCCAAAATCACCAATAGCCTATTTTCAGTTCCTGGAACACTCTGGCACAGTTGAGACTACTGACTGCTCTTTCCTTTAATCATCATTCTTCCTTGGTTTCTTGGGTCCCATTCTTTTCTGATTCTTGTGTTACTTTTTTGTGAATATACTGAGTCATTATAGATTGCTTTTTCTGAAACCAGCTCTTAAATATTACAATTTCCTTGTTTATTTCTCCTTTACTTCTCTTACTTGTCCACAACGTCACTTACCACCTTGATTTTTCTGATTTCCAAATGTGTATCCCTTAACCTGAGCTTCTGACTCGTATATGCTACTGCCTGCTTGATGTGTCCACCTGGACATCCCATAGGCATCTTAAAACTGAGCTCATGATCTTCGTTCAAACGCTCTTCATGGGCGTTCCTTTCTCTATTAACAATTCCACAGTTTGCTCACTTTCTTAATTTAGAAAACTGAATAATTCCAGCTTCCTCTAATGCCATCAATCCCTCTATAAAATTAGTCTCAACAATCTGTCAATGTAGAATATTTTTAAAACCTGTTCTCTGGTCTGTGGCTACTGCCTTTGTTCCAGCCAACGTTACTTTTTCCTTGATTTATGACAAGAAAGTCCTCCATCATCTCCCTGGTATCAGTTTTGTTTCTGAAAATGCCAGGTGTGGTAATGCCAGCAGGATAATCTTTTGAAAATGTTTAACATAATATAATTGTTACAGGTTGAATTGGCTCCCCCAAAATCATGTGTTGAAATTTTAAACCCCTGGTTCCTCAGAAAGTGAACGTATTTGGAAACGGGGGTACTGCAGATGCAATTAGTTAAGGTGAGCTCTTACTGGAGCAGGGGGGCCTCCTAATCTGTTAGGCCGGGTGTCCAGTAAAAAGAGGAAATTTGGAAACGGACATGCACACAGGCAGAACACCACGTGAACATAAAGGCAGAGTTTGGAATGACACATCCACAGCCAGACAACGCCACAAATTGCCAGCAAATCCCCAGAAACTCAGGGAAGGCATAAAACAGATTGCCTTCAAGGTTCTCAGAAGGAACCACCCTGCCAACACCTAGGTCTCCGATTTCTACCCTCCACAACTATGAGACAGTAAGTTTTGTTGTCTCAGTTCATGGTATTTGTAAGGGCAGCTCTGGAAAACTAATAAGATAATTAATATATTTCTCTACTCTAAATCTTCAAACTATTGAATGATACCATTGTCTATGGTATCAAACACCAACATCTTACCATAATATGTGAGGCCTAATCTGGTCCTGACTGCACTTACCCCTTCACTTTTTGTATTATTGCTTTCCAAATTTACTACATTTCATTTCTCCCATTGTGACACGCTCTTCTGTTTCTGTGTTTGGTGGCCTTCTGCCTGATGCTTTTTGCCATCACTTACTGTGTAATTTTAAGCTATTCATTATGGCACATCTATGGCACCTCATTCTCTGTGAATAACTTCCTGGCAGAGTTAGATTTCCATTGTGTCTGTTCCCTTGGATTCTTCTCCCCTTCCCTTTTTTGTGGTGTTTACCAAGATATTTTTCAACCTTCATCAACTCTTCCTACCCCCACACTCATTCCCCATAGGTTGAATTCTTTAAGAGAAGAGATTTTCATGTGTTCATCTGGCACAATGAAAGCTAAGAAAATATTTTGAATAGATATATGAGCCGAGAATTTCTTCAACCCTCCCTCAGTTCATAAAGAGACACTTTCTCTTCTCATTGGGTGTCTAGATGCTCTATGCATCCATGTTTATTATCCTACTTTATAATTAAAATGTTAACTTTTTGTAATTTTTTAAAATTTTATTTTTAATTGTTGTTCAAGTACAGTTTTCTGTCTTTTACTCCCATCCCAGCCCACCCCCACAGTGCTCCCCATCTCCCTCCCATTTCCACCCCCCCCACTAGTTTTTGTCCATGTGTCCTTTATACTTGTTCCTGTAAACCCTTCCCCTTTACCCCTGAAATTCCCTCCCCTCTCCCCTCTGGTCATTGTCAGCCTGTTCTCTATTTCAGTGTCTTTGGTTATATTTTGGTTGTTTGTTTGTTTTGTTGATTAGGTTCCTGTTAAAGGTGAGATCATATGGTATTTGTCTTGCACCCCCTGGCTTGAAACACCAATCCAAAAGAACCTGTGCACCCCAATATTTATAGCAGCACAATTTACAATAGACAAGTGTTGGAAGTAACCTAGGTGCCCATCAGTAAATGAATGAACCAAAAAACTATGATACATTTACACAATGGAATTCTATGCAGCAGAAAGAAAAAAGGGGCTCCTACCTTTTGTGACAGCATGGATGGAACTGGAGAGCATTGTGCTGAGTGAAACTTTTTGTAATTTTTTTTTATCAGATGATATGTTCTCTTCAAAGTTGGTCTTCATTTATAAGCACAGGAAATAACATTATAAACATATTTTTAATGCCCTATTGACTAAGATTCATAAAGTTTTTATAACATTCCATGCAGAAAATCATTAAGCGAAGGAAGGAAGTAAAATGGTTTTATCCTATAAATGTCTTTTCAATTCAGACCTTTGGTTTCGAGCCTGACACCAAACTGGACCTCTACGCAGAGGCGGCACTGAAAGTTTAAAATGAGAGGCAGTGACCATGCAGTGCCTTTGGCGAGACGCGCACTGCCAGAGAAGGAGCACTGTCCACTGGAGGGAGAGCCAGGCGCGGGTCACCCGACAGAGCGCTGCAGTTACTGTTTGTGTAGCAAGTATTTGCTTTAGAAGATGTAAGTGTGACAGTTAATAAACAAAATTCTGGGCATAGGTAATAATGTCTTCTTCCTTAGAAAGAATTTCAATGCAGTTGTTCAAGTACAACTGTACTTGAATGGCAATAAGAATAAATAATAAATAAAATGCCTATAAATGACCAAAAAAAGAATTCCAATATAGTTGGAATTTATTTTTATTGTTGTTCAACTGTACTTGAACAACAATAAAAATAAATAATAAAATACCTATAAAGGAGAGAAAAAGAAATAATTTTAATATAATTATAATTTCACTTGCCACATTTTTTTGCATTGAATATCTCAAATGAGTACATTGGATTTTAATATTCCACTCACTCACTGTTCAGTAAGAATCAGAATTTTAAGTCATAAAGGAGAACACAGATTATCTAGTTAAAATCCTAATTTTTAGATTAGATTGCTAAAACTTAGGTAGGCTAAATAACTTGTCCAAGTTCATGTAGCTATTTGGTGGATGGAGAAAGATTGGCACTCAGATCATCCGCCTTCTGTGAAGCATTCTTTCTAGTCTACTGTCATCTTTGTCTCTCTGAAAGGACAGTCCAATCACAACAAAATCTAAGAGGAAATGTACTCTCTCCTTGTATCCCACGAAAGACACCAGTGTACCGTAAGTTATTTATTTTATATAAGACTGTAAACTCCATATCATATGTTTCACTAATTTAAAATTATATTAGCTGTAATAAACAGGCAACATGGATTTGAAGAATATGTTTTGGTTGGTTCGTGTTTCTTCAAAAAGTGATTTAGAGTAGCTTAAACTACAGTATTCTTCCTCTTAATTAATGTTCATATAGAAAGTAGATGTTGCAAACCCTTTTCACTGGCTGCCCTTTTATGAAACAATCATTGTGGAATATAACTAGGTGAAGGCGTCATCACAAGTTTACGTATGAGAATTCAAAGATCCACATTACTGTGAGGTCTAAAGGTTGCTGCCATTTTCTCTGTAGCTTGTAATCTCAAATATAACTTGTTTCTTCTCAATATTTTGATTGGAACAGGAATATTTGTATCCCTTGCATCTGGAAGGGAACTAAAGATTTAGTAGATGGTCTATAAATATTGGTGTGCTTGAAAAGGTTAACACTGATGAAAACACGTCAGATCCTTTTTAGGTTCAGGCAAAGAATAAATGATAAACACAATATGAAATAAAAGCTGTTGGCAATTGCTATGGAGACCTTTCTGGCAGTGATTGTACACTTTGGCTCCCTGGAGCAATAATGCATGCCAATTATTACATTCAGGGTGTCTGTCTCAGAAAGATGTGTTGTGACTTTGCCCACCACAGTGCTTCACACTATGGCCTGCCAAACAATGCACCTCTCAAAGCTGAGCTTGCCTTTTGTTATTTGATGAATATAATTCCCACAGACACTATCCTTGGAGATATAGATGTTCAAAATATTGCAGCTGGAGCTAGGATTCTGAAATCTGTTGCTGACAAGCTGCATAACTGTAACAAGATTACTGAAATAACTTATACCCTATGAGGTATAATCGATACTTTCCAACCTCAGCCCAGCACTCTATTCCTCATCAGTTAATGGTGTCTTGAAGAGACCTGTTCCCTTTCTAGGGGTTTTGTTTTTTTATTTGTTTTGTGATACAAAGAGTCTCGTTTTGCTCACTAAGACTGATGTTTCTATCATGAAATTGAACCCAGTCCATTTTAAATGTCAATTCTCATCTCACATTCAAATGAAGTCTCTCCCTGCAGGCCAAGTTCAGGCCCGAACCATGCTTCAGAGGAGAGGAGCATGATCTTTGCTTTTATACTTCCTCTAAATCTTTCATTCTCTGATTTTGACTCATTCCTCTGCCTTCAGATATTTTTTTTCTAATGGAAAAGAATGTTGGAAGAAGAAAAATGAAAGTCTTATATATTTAGCATCTTGACAGGCAGCCAAAGGTGACTCCTAGGGGCAAGCACCCAAATTCACACTCTTTTGTGGCATATACTTATGAATTTTTTAGAGGCCCGCACAGAAAATGTCCATGCTGTTCACCCACTGATGCCTCCCTGGGTGACCATATCTGTCCTGTTTTGCTAGGTTGTGCAGTGGCAACAAGCACAACTTGGTGGTTTTTAATAACAAAAGTTTACATTTAGTTTACACTGTATGTCCTCTACTGATTAACATTATCTTTTCTCCCAGCATTTTCCCTCTGTGAGTCATAAGGAAGAACCAGCCCTAATCTGGGACCCGTTGCTGACATTACAGAAGAAACATAAGATGACTCAAAGTTTTAATTGGGAAATATTAGATGCCACTTCTGCTTAAAATCCATTAGCACAGTGAGTCAGTCACATAGAGAATTTGGGGCAGATGTATGATCCTCCCACGGATAGGAAAATAAATTTTTGGCATGAATAAAACTACCTTCCACCATGACCCTTTGCACCCTTACCCAACTGATCTTTAGCTCCAGGAAACACTTCATAACCTCCAGCTGTTGATGGAGGTAACGTCTTCCTGTCCCATCATGCTCTTGGGTGGAATATTTTCAAGATGGCTCCAACATGGCTACCTTTCACCATCCCTACTTACCCCCTAATATCCGTTCACAACATCCCCCTGGCCCTTGAATCTGTTCGTGACATCAACTTGGCAGTGGATTCATACATTATTTTCATAGCAAATCATGGAAATAAATATTGTTTTCC
Source organism: Trachops cirrhosus (assembly GCA_028533065.1). Taxonomy (NCBI): domain Eukaryota; kingdom Metazoa; phylum Chordata; class Mammalia; order Chiroptera; family Phyllostomidae; genus Trachops; species Trachops cirrhosus. The sequence goes on along the minus strand of CM052540.1, from coordinate 187,250,740 downwards.
TGCTGCCATCTCTTCTACCTTGTTAATGGGAGCTTTTTAAAAACTTACTCACACACCTAAAATTGTCCAGGAACAAGTAGGCACCAGTATATATATTCTGTCTGCCCTTGAACTCAAAGGTTCAATTTCTCCAAAGTGCTTTTTTTATCATGGTCTATTCTGGTATGCGGGAGGTAGACCTAAAAGTTTCTGATACTCAGCACACATTCAACTAAAGAATGAGATGCTCGTGTTCCCTTGTTGTGGAAACCTGCCTTTCACTATCAGGGATTCTCTTGAATCCTTTCTCATGTGAGCTGGAGAGCAGCTTCTCTCCTTTCCTTAAGGAGGAGGAAAGAAGAAATGCTACTACACTCCCTACTAGGCTGAAAGCTCATGAAATACATAAATCTACTCATCATCGAGTGCCAGTCTTCTGTTTATGCAGCCGGAGAGTCACCTTGAGGATGAGAGTTGATGGACACTGTTGGCCACTTGTTCGCTAACCCTGGAGGTGGTATCTGGCATCTCCTGGAAACTCCTTAGAATATGGAAATTCCTAATGCCTATTATCCATAACTGTGGGAATTTAGCTGAAATCCAAGCAATGGATGCACACACACACACCCTTCCATATCCTGTTTACATAACCATGGACAAGTAAATTAACCTATACAGGATTAGTCTTCTCATGGGAAAGAGTACTGTGAACTGTAGGACTCCTCTCAAAGTAGTATCAAAACTGATAGGAAGGGGATTCAGAAATACAAACTTGCTGTTATAAATAAGTCACAGGGATGTAATCTATAGCATAGGGACTATAGTCAATAATACTGTAATAACTCAGTACAGTGACAGGTGATTATTTCAGACTTATCAGGTGATCACCTCATAAGGTATATAAATGTGAAATCGCTATGTTGAAATATGAAACTAATAGAATATTGCATGTAAACTATAATTTTAAAATAAGTGAATTTTTTTAAATAGAAAAAGTGGAGAAACACTTTATAAGGAGACACTTGGATCCTGGACTTATTCATATACCGGCAATGGAGGGTAGAATTTCTCTTATAAAGCACAAAACACATTGAACTTTTGCCTTCATTTTATTTTTTTTATTTTTTTACTGTTGTACAGTTACAGTTGTCCCCATTTTCCCTCCATTACTCTCCTGCCCTTCCCACCCCCACCTCCCACATTCAATCCTCTCCATCACCTGTTGGCTTTGTCCATGTGTCCTTTATACATGTTCCTTGATGATCCTTCCCCTTTTTTCCCCCTCTCCCCTCCCCTCTGGTTACTGTCAGTTTGGTCTTTATTTCAATGTCTCTGGTTATATTTTGCTTGCCTGTTTGTTTTGTTGATTAGGTTCCACTTATAGGTGAGATGATAACAGTATTTGTCTTTCACTGCCTGGCTTATTTCACTCAGCATAATGCTCTCCAGTTCCATCCTTCCTGTTATGAATGGTAGGAGCTCCTTCTTTCTCTCTGCTGCATAGTATTCCATTGTGTAAGTGTACCACAGTTTTTTGATCCACTCATTTACTGATGGGTACTTAGGCTGTTTCCAGCACTTGGCTATTGTAAATAATGCTGCTATGAACATTGGGGTACATAGGTTCTTTTGGATTGGTTTTTCAGGGTTCTTAGGGTATAATTCTAGCAGTGGAATTTGCCAGGTCAAAAGGCAGTTCCATTTTAGTTTTTTGAGGCAATTCCATACTGTTTTCCACAGTGGCTGCACCAGTCTGCATTCCCACCAACAGTGCACTAGGGTTCCCTTTTCTCCACATCCTCTCCAAAACTTGTTTATTCATTTGTTTATGATGATCATTCTCATGCACCTGAAGTGGTATCTCATTGTGGTTTTAATTTGCATCTCTTTGATGGTTAATGATGCTGAGCATCCTTTCATATGTCTGTGGGCCCTCTGTATGTCCTCCCTGGAGAAGTGTCTCTTCGGGTCCTTTGCCCATTTTTTAATTGGATTGTTTGTCTTCTTGGTGTGGAGTCATGTGAGTTCTTTATATATTTTGGAATCAAACCCTTGTCCGAGGCATCATTAGCAAATATATTTTCCCATACAGTTGGTTCCCTTTTCATGACATTTCTGACCAAATGTAATGCACCTTCAACTATACCAGCAAAATGTGTAGGTCTCCATTAAGCCAATTTTAAAGTTCTTGCAGTTTTGTAAAAATCATCATGCATATACTTCAGAATTTTCCATTCTCAGCTACTCCTTTCATGTCACAAGAAATTTACTCAATTTAAAAAGAAAAAAATTTTAAATTGAGTTATAAGAGATTCAGGGAACTCTAAATTCAGTCCAGTTTTTCAAACCACAACGGGTGGAAATAAAAAGTTCTTTTGCAAACTTCAGTTTGTGTTATACTCTTAATTTTATTTAAATGTAGATATTTCATAATTTCTGTTTTCTTTCACATAAGAAGAGAATGTCTGAGGGGAATTATGGACGTGCAGCTTTCCAAGCTGAGCGCACCCTGCAGAAGCTGGTCTGTGCACCATGCCTACCCTTCACGCAGCTGACACGGGCATTCGGCAGCTGTGATCTATCCTCGGATCGTGTGCATAGCATGCAACTTCAAGGAGCTCAAAGCTAACACATCACAAAGGCCATCAGAAAAGAAAGAGAAGAATCAATGTCCTACTAGAAATGCATATAAAATTTTTAGTTTGTTTAAAACATTGGTAATCTTATTTCAGGTTTTATAGAAATCGTTTTCCTATTTTGAAACAAAGTATTACTGTAAACTGGTCTCTCAGGAAGCAGTTCCTGATTTTTTGTGCATGTTACATATTTTTTAGTATATTTTATTGATTATGCTATTACAGTTGTCCCAATTTTCCCCCTTTGCCCTCCTCCACCTAATACCCCCCATTCCCTCAGGCAATCCTCCCTACCTTAGTTCACCTCCATAGGTCATACATACAAGTATTTTGGCTACTCCATTTCCTATACTGTTCTTAACATTTCCCTGTCTATTCTGTACCTACCGCATTTGTTGATTTTAACATGCCCCCATGGCATCTTCTAAACCATGTGAAGTTCTCTGTAAAGAATCAGGCCTAAATTCGGAATGTGTAGTTTTCAACCACACAGTGCCTAAGTCCACGAACAGGCACCACACACTGGAGAGTGACACTCAACAGCTGGGAGGGATGCTAGGGTCAGCCAAGAGCTCATGCAACGGGTACCGGCAAAGTAGGAGGAGTAAGACAAGAGGAAAGAATTAGTGTTTTTAAGTTAATTAACTGCTCTATTCCCTGACTGTGTTTAATATTTGATAAAATATTTTAAAACTGTCATGCTAATGTGGATACAGAGCAAATTCACACAGGAGGGTCAGAAGGAGAGAAGGCACTGGGACCACCGAAAAGACCTCCACATGCCACTCACTTGTTCGTACAGTTTTCCTGGGGGTGGGGGAGCTGGGTGATTTAGTATAAACACCCTGCTAGTCTTCTTTCTAGAAGTAATCAAAAATTATGTTGGCATCTGCAAGGCAACAAAATCAAATTAAATGAGTGAAATTAAAAGATCAAAGTTAATGGATTTTTATCTTTTCTTACATTGATTGAGAGAGAAAATAACTTCCTGGAGAACAGAAAGAAGCAGCTGGAGCAGGAAATGGAAAGGCAAGAGGTCTTGAATGAGCAGAAGCAATCCAAGATCAAGTTCAATGAAAGAATAGTACACAAAGGAAGAAGAGTAGGAGAAGGAAATTTGATTCACCAGAGAGATCCTTTGGGAAAAGATCTATAATTTCTAGAGAGAAAGCAATAAGCCATATTTCTTTGACAAGACAGAAGAGTCCTCTAGAGTTAGGAAATGTGTAGAAATTAGTGGATCTACAAAGAAGCAATAGGAGAATAGAGAGAGCCATTTATTTAAATTACATGGACAGTCAGTAGCTTTTCTCTCTTCCTAGAGTGAAGGCCATCATCTCAGTGTGGGGTCCACAGGGACACAGCAGTTTGCTGACCAGTACTCTACGCGGGACAAAGATCAGTCAATAAATGTAGTTTGAAGATGAACAATAAACGAATGCATTCTCTGGCTCACCTTCACTTACTTCTAATGTTAAATAGGGATACGTGCAATAAACAGAATCAGAGCTTTAAGCTGGGAAGTACAGGATTACTGATAGCATGGTCCCATCTATGCCCCCATTTTGGAAGAGTTGGGGGTTTTGTGGGCGGAAAGAAGATTGACAAAATAATGGTTAGTTCAATAAACAGAGGCACAGAATAGGATCTGATCACTGCACCAAGGATTATTCTGCCAGATAGATGAACACCTGACGGCAGAGTATTACACAGTATCAGCTAGAAGCTTGCCAGGTCTATACTAACTTTAAAATCAAAGTGTAGGGAGAGGGAGAATCTTATCAGATAAAACTAGAAAACTGGGTATAATGAAGGGCTCCCACCATTACAGTAAAACAAGTTATGCAATTGGTACAGATGAAAGAATTCGTAGTTAAAGTGACTAAAAAGCGGGTCAGGCTGGGGTGGAGGGAGTGGCAGCGGGAAAATGGAGACAACTGTACTTGGACAATTAAAAAAAGAAAAGAAAAAAAGAATTCTACTCTGTGTTCAGAGCTCAAACTATCAACAACATTTGGAGTTTAATTCCTGATAGTAAATTAAGGTTTGTTGTTTGAAACTATGATTATAACAAAAAAAAGTTGTGTACTTTGCTCTAGTAAAACCTCGAAAGAAGAAGATGGAGATGAACTCCATGTGTCATGCAGAGGAGAGCTTGTGTGGAACTGGAGGCTTTAGCTAGCACAAAAAAAAACCCTCAGTGAAGGTAAAGGAGGGGAGAACACTGCAAATGTTAGAGAATGCTCTACACGCAGTTACTGATAGAAGATCTTGCTCCTACTCTTGGAACTACAGTGATTTTGGAAGGGTGCCTAAAGAGAGCTCAAGGTAAAAGTCCAGAGCTGGTCATATTAAGAACAGTGTTTACCTAAGGAATTAAAGGCCTTGTATTTGGAAGAAAAAACTGGATCTTAGTTGAACGGGAAACAGTATTGAATGGCAGATTTAACGATCAAGACAAGGCAAAAACTAGGAGTGGTCAGAAGCAGGAAGGATTAAGGGTGAGCTAGTATGTTATGGAAAAGTTTGGGACAGGCAGTTCACAATTAAAACAACAGACAGCAAGAGAGTGTTTGGATTACCCTCACGGGATGTTTCGTGTGCGAGAGGTGGGTGTGCGTAGGAACACCAACAGGTGCCAGAGGCAGAGGCGGGGGCTTGAAAGAATCAGAGCGTGAACCTGGACGGGGAGACAAATATAATTGTGTGGGGAATTTTCAACTCCCTATAATCTGTTAAAAGTCTCATTTCGTCAAGAGAAATAGCAGTTTGGCATCATCATGGAAAGCATGGGTTTTATAGCCACATCGGCTCCATTTGAAACCTCGCTCTGCACCGTGACCTTGGGCAAAACAATTACCTCAATATCGGCCTTGAATTCCTCATCTGCAAAATGAGTATTATAATAATGGTATCTACATCACTGTCACATCAGACAGATTAAATGAGATGATAAATTTAAATGATGTACTGTGAACATCATCATCCCTACATAAATTTTAGTCTGTTCTTATTAATATGTAAACTCTCTGATAAATTCTTTATTTACCTTGAAGTCAATTTTTTCCTACCACAAGTCTATCTGCCTAATTGTTAAATAAGACTTGGTCAAGGGGTGGAAATGAGAATACCTCTGAAAACAGTGACCTTGCCTTGTCATCAATAGGAGTTCTCTAAGTCAGTGTACCTAGAAGGCACCTGGATTTTTTTAAAAATATGTCCTCTGATTTAGTTGGCCCGGCGTGAGGACCGGAGATTCCGCACTTCCAACAAGCTCCCAGGGGATGCTAACGGCGCTGGTCCACGTGCCACGCTTTGATTAGAAAGCCCATCAACTACCGGAAAGTAGGTACAGGAATCGTGGCAGGAACGTAACATGGATTTCAACATGGCAAATTTCGGAGGCAGCAGGAAATACTGGTAGGATTTCTTGGACCAAAGCCTAAAAAGAAGGATGGCTGAAATCCAAAGCCAATGTTATGAGATGTAGTTTTCAAAAATCATATTCTGACTCTATAATCTCAAGTAATCCTGAGGGTGTTTTATATAGCTACAGGTGTCAATGAAAAAAATACAGACAATAAAAGAAAGAAAAATAACTTAGGAACAAGAGAAGCCTAGGATTGCAGGAATAATATTAAAAAGCTGATGAATCCTAGAATTTATTGAGGTTAAGAAAGCCACCTAAAATTAGTTTGGAAAGATATTTTTAGACAAAGAACAACACAATGAAATAGGCCCTCTGTAAAAAGATTGACCTGGCAATAATTATGGAGAAAACACCAGCGTCCTCAGCTTTCGGCTTGCTTCTTCGGGTATTGGTCCAAACTCTAGAAAGTGGAGGTTAGAATTGGTACAAAGGACAAGAACCTAGCGCGGGCTGGAGGCGCCATATCATAGCACCCCATCTTACTAAATGAGTTCAAATGTTTCCATCGAGGTTACGCTTCATACTAATTAGAGATTGCTACACAAGTCTTTTTTAAAGCGGAAGGAGCATGAAAGTTCTAGACAACCCTGAATGACCAAACATTGTCCTATTGTTTTAATAGTGGTTTCCGTGAAGTGTTGTCTAATGAATGCTAACGATGCTAATCTTCGGCTGGATTTGAGACATATTATTTTAATGAAAACTAATAAAGACAAGTATTTTTTCCAATTTTTCTAATGAACTCTTATTCATCCTTAAAGAGCCTACCCAAATGTAACTTTTTTGATGAAGTAATTTCTCATTCTCTTACACAAACTTCATTACATTCATTCTCTGTGTTCTCATTCACCTTAGAATATTTTTTTTACTAACATCTTAACTGTACTTAACAGCATTACATTTCGGTATCTTATTTGCATGTGCATTTTCCAACCTGACAGAGAATGGCTTATTTTTATCCTTATAATCCTTATGTTCTGTACAGTGTGTGATACATAGATTAATAAAAGTTTCAAAACTGGAGTCTACACTCGCAGAACATGTACACCAAACTCAGTCTTAACCTACACTGGCAGAAATCTAGGACACAGGAGACATGAATCACCAGTCAGTTGAGGGGTGCAGCCACTATGTTTCAAGGACAAGTTTTTAAACAAGCGGTTTATCCCAGCTATGCACAGCGTGGCCTCTGCAGCCCCCGTCACCTGAGGTGGTGACACTATCAGCTATGTCACGCACTTGGACAAGAGGCTTCTGTGGCAGACTCTGGCCAGCAGAGTCCACCTGTTGTGACTGAAGACGAGAACAAATGCACAGGAGACAGCAGTCCTGTGGAGAGAAAGGGGACAGCACAGCCACTCTCTCAAGGGGAGAGCGCCCGACCCTTGCCTGGACAAGCTTTTATTGTTCTCCTTGGGTCTTACCTCAAAGACGGATTTATTATCTATTACATTGAATATTAGTGTCTACATTTCAGATACATTCAAGGAAATGAAAATAACACATGCCCAAGGGAAAGGCGGCGAGCTGATTAGCTCCGTCCTTGGGTGAATTCACACAGACTTTGGAAACTACCTTGAAGATAAGCAATAAGCATCTACTGTTTCAGACCATGGTGAGGGAGTTTTAGCAAGAGCAAGCCATAACAGCCTGTATGCATTTTCTAGGCCTGATTCCCACGGGAAAACTCAGTTTGAAGGTCTGGTTCCTGCCCACCCCCTCGCTTCTGTAGGTTTTCCATACAGAGCTGAGTCACATTGGCCAGACCGAAGCAAACCGGTCCCCTACAGGCTTCATCTCTCTTGCTCTCAGTTTTCCTGTCAGTAGTACTACTGCAAAAATGCTGCAGGGCTGACTGAGTGAAATAACAGAGACAGAAAACACTCGGAACAGTGGCCAGCATGTCAAAGCTCTGGGTGTCAGCTGCTGTTGTTGTTGTTATTTGGTCTTTGTCCTGGGTGCTGCCTCTTAAGAGCACCATTGATAAGTAGTCCAGTCCAGATACAAGTGACCAAGAGAACAAAACAGTCATAATCATTTCATGAGGAAGGGTAAACTCTCTCCAGCTGCGAGGCTGGAACTGAGATTTGAGGAGGGTAAAAGGGACGAGGGACAGGATGGCCCTCATCAAAAATGAGACAGTAAGTGCTCTGGTTCTAGTTCACGAAAGAGGACAAAAATGGGACAAAAATCGGAACCACACTGAGAAAGACGTAGGTTCAAATAAAGAAAAACTGTTCTCACACAGCAAGTAGAATGGGATGTCTCTAGAGCACAGGTGGCAAACACAAGGCCCGCGGGCCGAATCCGGCCCTCCACCTTGTTTCATCCGGCACCGTGTTTCTACCCGGGGCAGCGCCAAGCTCTCGCTGAACTGTTAAGGAGCAGTTACACTTACACAGCCCTAAAATGACACTCGGCCCTTTGAGGGCAACCACGAGGCTGATGTGGCCCCTGGTGAAAATTTGGGGCCACACCCCTGCTCCAGAGGTACTGAAGCAGGATGAGGCAACGTGCGGTAGAGTTGGCAAATACGGGATGGAATCACTGAACGGCAGGGAGCGTGGGTGACCCTGTTCATACGGCCAAGCTCTAGACCCTTCGCTTTAGAGATGAGGGCCTGAGGCCCAGAACAATGAAGAGATGTGGCCACAGATAGACACAGAACTCATTAGTGGCAGGTCCTGGGCTAGAACCCAGTTTGCCAAGTTCCCTCACTAGGGCCCTTTTCCAGGAAGTTGTCTTGCTTCAGAAAGAAAGAACTTCCCAGGACGGGTAGAGATGTGCTCCCGAGTACACGTGTGAAGGGCATGCACAAGTGAGGCGGAGTCCTTGAGAGGGAGTGAGTAGAACAGACCATGGGGAATAGAGCCACAGAGTCGTGGATACACAATGTCTGGAGTTTTTCTGGTTATTTTGTGTATGCTGCTCCCAGACATGAGTTTATTTGTATATGTATTATATACATAAAACCATAGGGCATTCTAACATGTGAAATTTAAGGAGTATAAACTATACTGACCTGAGACTGTATTTGCCAATTTCATTTCATATGTCCCAAATTTCCATCTGAAATAAATGTTTGCCAGGCTTCAGTTCAGTGGCCATATATATCAACTGATTTCTCTCTCTACCCACTTAACTGCATATGTGTGGTGTTTAAGCTTTACAGAAAAAAACATGTTGAAAAACATGAGCTTTTAACAGAAACTCTTTGGGAGAGATGATAGGCCCGGATGATTGACATCCAGCAACTGTGGAGTCGAACTTCTCCCGTTCAATTTCTGAATATAGGAAAACTGCTTGACTTCTAAAATCTCGGCTTCAACCTCTGTAAAATGGAGGTGACAATAGTACCCATGCCACAAAGCTGTAAGGAGTAATTAAAATGACTCATGCTGGAGTGATTTTATCAAAATCAAGTGGCTACTTGATTTTCAGTTTTATTTCATACAATTTTTTACATTCAGTATTGATGTGGGAAATGAGTCAAAGAGAATAAATAAGAAGCAACTAGAAAATGTTGACTTAAGCTAAAAAGAAACATGTAGTTAATTGAATACTATCCTGATGAAGTTTATTGGTGTGGAATCCAAGGGAATTCTGTGCACAGATGTTTTTCTGCAAAAGAGGTTCTAACTGCGTTTTACGGAAACTCGTGATGGAAAGGAAGCTAGTGGACCACTCCGCCTCCTGCTCTAACTGTCTCTGTGTCTCAAGAGGCATCCCCCATTTTAACTGCTGTGCACAGTAATGCAAAACGGTGCGAGGGAAAAAGAGAAATTTCTTGTGCAAAAACACCCACTTGGTTTATAGAAGAGTTTATCCTACTTCTTCAAGCACCAATCCTATGAAGAATAAAATAAAAGACTGATTAATGCATTGATCAATAATGTATAAATTTAGATATTTCAAGTTTATTAGTGATAAAATGATTTACAAATTTTAACTGGGCAATAAACTATGTATTCCAAGTAGGTTTTATAATCACAGATATTTTGTTCACTGTGGGAAAGATGACAATGTTTTCAAACTTATTCTTAATATTTGACATATAATTGGTTCTTGATAGATATTAGTTGGATACATGAATAAAAAGTGAATGAATTGAAAAGTTGTAGTGGAAAGATAGTTCATGAAAGTTGTTTTAAGTTTGCCAGATTTAACAAATAAAAAGAAACTTCTAATGGTAATAAACATAAATTAGTGTTTACCTGAAATCCAAATTTAACTGGGGATCCTTTGCGTTCTCCAGCAAGTCTATACTCAGGGGGGAAAAGACTAAGGGCGAACATACATGAAGTCATCAATATTTACCTGTAGTAAAGGAAGAAATGAATTTTCTTCCAAGACTGTTGATAAATACAAGGAAAACACAATATATATATGTTTAAAAAATAAAACAAATCTTAAAAAGAATTAAGGAGGATAAAGGCAGAATCCCTTTAAAAACACAGCTTTTTTTAAAACCTTGCCAGACACAAAGAGATGTTCTGACCTACCCTGTCCTGTGTGTGGGGGCGTGTTTTGGGATAAACTGTGAAACAGCTTCTCAGTGTTTTCTGTGCTTTGTCCTTGTCCGCTTGCAGGTCATTCGGGATGAGCTGTTGCTTTGGTTGTAAGCATGGTTTTACACTTTGAGTTTCACTGTAAAGTCTTAAAAGATAATTAATTACATTAAAAGTAAAATAAAAACCAATTCACAGCCAAAGCCTCAAACATAATTAGTTTATTCACTGACACTGGGAACTATATACCTGACCAGTTCCTAAATATTAAGCAAAACCTTGAAATCCTAGGCTGGTGACTCTTAAGATCCTTTGAATCTCAATTTATAAATTAACAAAAGTGAAAAAATATTAATTATATGTAAAATGATATGTTTTGCCAATAACATCATAAATGCCAGAAATATTAGGAACCACATCTGAATTGTCCACCATTTGTGTATCTGGATTGTAGCACGAATCCTGGTATATAATAGGTACTCAATTATCATTAAATTAATCAAATTTTAGGGCAAATAAAACATAAATAGGAGTGTCACCATCTTTGTGTAGTTAACTTCTCATCAGTATGTTTTTCTATTCCCTCATGCCTTCTTAGGGTTTATTGATTAGTAAAGTAATGCCGCACCTGTCCCAGAGGGTTCTTCAGACTACGTTAATACAGGTAGAGGGCTTCATATAGGTAATAGCGCTTGGCACGTAGTAAATGCTGTTCTCCATTAGCAGCAGCAGCAGCAGCAGCATTTATAATTGGACCTTTTTCCAGTGAGCCTTTCATTCTTTTAAATTCTTTTGTCTTTATAGTCTGGTTAGAAGCCTAGTTGTGGTCTGAAGAGACTCCCCTAGAGTTTAGAAAGAAACCTCATCCCTTCTGGAAGAGTCTAGCCCAGAAGTTTCCTTGAAAAGCAATGTTCCCCATATATGTTGGATTATCACCCCCACAGTGCCACTTCTTTAGAAGCCTCTCCTGAATGTTGATTGTAGCACTTTAAATCTGTCTGACTGTGCTGGCTGCCCCCACCCCCGCCCAAGTTTTCCCTTTTATTCTAATCGTCTATTGTGATGTCATCATCTCAGCTGCTTTTAATTGGAGTACATCAACCAAAAATGGAAATTGATCCAACATATTGTCTTTTACAGATCTGTTTAAGATCTTTTTTTACAGAATAGTGTGTTTTATACATGTGGGGTATTTCACAGTTACATTAGGACTTCCTATCACCTATTGTTTGAATAAACCTAGATTAACAGACTCAAATTAAATGTTTAGTACATGTTATGTCTTGAAATACTAAGCTATACTAAGCCAATGTTCTTTCTGTATACACACTAGCTCTCAAGCTTTCTTAGAACAGAGTTTTATTAATAAATGTAATGAACTTAAAACTCAGCCCAACAACGCAGGTCTGTGGTTGTTATATGAAGTCGTTACAATATCCATCCCCCATATTGCCAAAATCACCCCCCTGAATTACCTTGCACAGTGATTAAAGATGTAATACTGTTTTTATTGGGCTTTCTTGCTAGAGGATCACAAGTTCCCGATCAGATCACGTTCCAAATCTGGCAGAAGCCAGTGCTCGATCCCCGCTTGCTGCCTCCTGAAATTCAGGACTGGTGAGCCACCACCCACCCACCGGCCTCACTTCATTCCCTTTCCCTTTAACCTGGTTCACCGAGTTTTATCTCTTGCGATGCACTGTAATTTACTTTTCAGAGTATGTTTCAATGCTAATAAAATTTCTATTTTTACAAAAATTTGTAACACTCTGCCTTCCCTTTTTTAAATTGTTCATGCTCTAGATAATCTAATCCAGTGACACTCTGCCTTGGCTGGGCAGCATCTTAAAGATACAGATGTCTCTCTACCTGACTCGCAGAAAAGTGAGTGAACATGTTTATGGGTGAAAACAGGCATTATATTTTCATATAAACTTTATAGGGCATTCTGATGATCAGCCATGAGATTCTTCTCACTCACACTAACTCAACAAATTAGTAATATTATTGTCTTATTAAGGACTGAAAAAATAATAAAAGTAATAAAAATAAGATGATAAAGAATAAAGGCAAAATCTAGACATGAAAAAGAAATATATAGCAGCCTTATTTCTTTATATCCTAGCACATCATCTTATAATTGGGAACACCTTGTTCTTGGAAAGTCTTGATCTCTGGTGAGGAATGATGGAATAATAGAAAATTGCCTGTGGTACTCTTTAAAGTACTGTTTAGAAGAATGACATTAGAATTATTTGCCTTTAGAATGCCTTTTTTTTTTTTGAGTAAGTATTCCTCTTGATGAAAAGAAACACCCGATGTAGAGTTACATATGTAAATGAAGTTCTTTGAGCTAATTATTAGTACCAAATTGCAATGTGATGAAAAGATGTATTAATTTGAATTTTAATGGTCAGTTTTTATTTATACACTTTTAAAATAATTTTCAGCTTAAAGGGAAATAGAATATATCACTGCACTTTTGAATGATTTCTTAATCCCAAACATATTGTATGCATTGTAAATTCTGCTGGACAGAGGTTACCATATCATGATGGTTCAATTATGCATTTTAATCTTAATAAAGATTCAGAGAATTTGTTAATCAATATGCATCATGACTAAATAGACAAGTGCCCAAGCCAAACTTTCAGAAAAATCTTAGTAGGGGGGAAATATCTTTTCTTGGAAAGGTTGCACTCTGAAGTTTAAATAACTGTGACTTACTCTCTGAGTCATATAATAGACATTAATATCTGTGTACCATAATGAGAGCTGAAAATGAAATGTTATTTGTTGATTCCTAATATCTATTCAAAAACAACTTATTAACTCAGTTATGCAGGGGCCTATTCTCCAGTGTATGAATTATTTATTTCCTCTGTTTTGAAAAGGCTATTACAGCCGTCATGGCCACAACAATCATAAAGATCCAACTTGATGAGAATATCCATGAGATGCTTAAGCTCAAAGGAAGGCACTGATTACGAGAGCAAATCATTTTTAATTGAATGAAGAGCCTATAAACAAAATGATTTAGAATTGTGAAGACTCATTCTATATGGATTATTGAACAAAAGCGTAAAATGAACTGTCCGTGAAGTCCCATGAGCTTCTGGTTTGAAGTGAAATACAACAGATATGATTTCTGCCAACATTCGATCTAGGAAAGGAGCTGATATCAAGTATTATAGCCACAACTTTTATCTGATACCATTTGCAAACCAAAGCAAAGTTCTGCCATTGTTTGGGCTTGGCTGCCCTGGGCCCACCAAATTCCAAGGACGATTTCAGTTTTTCCATGCAAAGGATATCGTATTTGGCTCTTTCCCGTGGATTAAATGGAACATAAGCAATAGACGCAATTCATTATAGAACAGATCATTTCAACCCTGGTTTCAAAACAGATTTCTAAAAATTGAGAAACTCTTCTCATATCATCAAAAATAATGACCAAATCACTAACTGTACCCAGTACTATCAAAATATAATTTGTTGCTTTGTCAATATAAGGCAGTGCTATGGATAAATGTTGTTAATGACAAGTACCAGCCTGATTCAGGGAGACTACATACAACTGAAACTTCTGTGAACAATGTTAGGGAAAGCTAGCACTAATAACAGCTTTGAGTTTTGTAAAGTTTTCAGATAAATTGTATTGCCACAATGGCAAATAATGGCCAAACGAAGAAGCTGTGGCATTTGTAACTGCCCAGGTTTTACATCCTTTTCTTCAAGCCATTTTATCAATGTCACCTTGGAGCCTTTTTAAACATTAATAAGAGTGATTTAAAACCACACATTTCTAATGAAAATGTATTTTCTATTAGACAACAGAAGTAACACATTCTTCATTGCACTATAATCCCACCAGACTTAATTTATATAATAGATGGGGAATTAACTAAGAGTTGGCACAATCCTGTTTTGGAACATTCAGCACCTCCTTCGTCATCATCAGAAAGCCAAGATCTTTACGTCACTATTTCAAGCATGCCAAACAGTTTAAATTATCTTGCAGTCCCTTATACTTCAGTACATTTCAGCTGAAATATTTAATTGTGAATGATATAATGCTGTTCTACCCTGGAAAGTACCCTTCCCTGAAAACCAGCGTCACGACAGTGACCGTGGATGGCTCGTGAGATGAAAGGGAGAGCTCAGAAGTAGGTCGCATACCAGCATCTCTAACAAATTGTGTTGCTGACCAGCTTGGCCTAGAGAACAGCTGCAGTGATTGCCCGGTGCGGCCTGGATTACTCAGAAAGAGCTTGACTTTTTTTTCATTCTTTTTCTGGCATTACTCCTTTTAAAGTTCACAAACTAAAGCTTGAGATGAGTTTTACTTCTTTGATAGTTCTATTATCCCAGCAAAAGTAGATACTTAAAGTTAAGACTTAGCTACTATTAAAAAAATAAGTTTGGCAATAAGACATCAGTGACATCATCGCAGAAATCAAACAATTACCCAAGTTCTCGGAACATTGTTACTGGAGTAGTTAGTAAAATATATCATGACTATAAAGCTAAAAGTGTTCTTTCTCTCACGTTTTGAAAACAGACATATTTGGTGGGGGGAATTATAAATCTTTACATTAAGAGAAGAATCAAATAAAACAAGATAAACTAATTAAGATATTTAAGAACTAAGAGGAATCTGTTAGCATATACATTTCAAGACACCTTACCCATCACAATGCTACCTGTCTGCTCTCCTAGCTCTGGAAGGGAAAACGTTTATTTCCATCACTCAGATTCTGTTTGAAGTCTTGCCTCTTGGAAGGATCAGAATCAATGTTTCCCTGAGGACCACCCTGCCTGGCTTTGCACACGCTCCTCACGAACTGCTACTGTCACATGCACTCCCAAGGTCCACGTCCCTATTCTCAGTCCCTTCACCTCTAGTTGCAATATATATTCAGTGATAATATTTCATGGTCTAGAATTCACGGATCATGAGCTCAAAAGCCACCAGAGACAGAGAAGGTCTCTGTACTGCAGCCCGGTAAGGTAACAGAAAGAAGCAGGACCTGGGGTGAACTCTAAAGCATTCAAATTCAAATTATTTTTTAAACAAACGCTGAAGCAACCCAGCAAGGCAGGTGAAGAGGGTGGCTTCAGCTCAGTGGTTGCCATGGCACAACATCCCGTGGAGATTCGGCGTTCTCAAGACTGGCTGCACCTTAGAGTCGCTGCCTGAGCGAGAACAGAAGAGAACCAGCCACACATGCCCAGGCCCTTCCTGAAAATCTGCATCAGTTGGTCCGGGGTAAGGCTCGGCGCAGGGTGCCTTTGACAAGTTCCCTAGGTGACTCTCATGTCTGCCAAAGTTGAGAACTTCTGGTCTAAGGAACAGATTTTAGACCTAATAAATGGATTTGATTGTATCAGAGGAAGAATATTTATATTTTTCTTCTCAGATGTTAACTCCTACAGGGATGCACTGGTAACTTACATATTGATCATAGAGCCCATTCACTGAGCTGGTTTTCAATGCCCCCAAGAGGTTTCCCTACACCATCTTTGCTCGCAAACTAACGTGTTAGACAGTTAGCTGGCGTTAGGGACACAGACAGGCATCTCAGAACGTGACATCTGTAGCTTTGTGTGTTAGGAACGGTTCAGCAGGAACACAGAGCCAGTCAGATATATGCGTGTGTATGTGTGTGCACACATATCACATCTATCTTTCCTGCTGGGTTAAACGCATGAGCCACCTCGCACAGAGCTGCACAGTACACAGTGCAGGCCGCCGTAAGGCTAACTCTTTTCTCTAAAGGCGAGCATGGTGGTGATGATATACTGTCATGGTGCTCTGCTGCCTGGTCAATAGGCACTTCGGAAAATGCGTGTCCAAGACCACTTGATTTTCTGCCCTACGCCTGACCCATCCCAGTCATCCCATATCTACCCAGTTGCAGTGCAAAAAATTCAGAGTCATCCCAGACTTCCCCTTTCCTTCAACCAGCGCCATAGATCCTGTTGTGTCGGCCTCTGAAATGTTCCTCAAAGCCACCCACTTCTCTGCATCTCCACCACCCCCACCCAGGCCACCATCATTCCTTGTTTGGTTTATGGCAGTAACCTCCTGACTGGTCACCTCACATGGTCTCAGACCATTTCACTGCTCTGCTTGCAACTGTCATTTTCTTCTCATTATTTTTAGAGTAAAACTCTAGTAAAAAAAACCTTGGTATCCTCACCGTGACCTGTAAGTTCTCACTGATCTGGCTCCAGCAACATCTGCAATCTGACACTAAGTGGCTCCACTGTTTACACACCAGGTCCCAACTACACCAGCTTTTTCCAAGTTCCCTGAACTTCCCAGACTTTTTCCTGCCAGAGTGTTTTTTGGCATCCTGTTTCCTTTGTCTAGAACACTCCTTCCGTGTCTGACCCCTCCTCATTTCCACATTTCCTGATATTCTCTATTAAGTAGCTCTTTTTGTTTCTCTCATACTAATCTCACCATTCAGCATCTCTCTTATTTCCCTACTGAAAAGTAAGCTGCAGGCAGAGGCAGAGGTCCTGCCTGTCCTTATCCCCCACGTATTGCCTAGCACCATGCCATACACGAAACAGATGCTCAGTAAATATTTTTGAATATCGAAGTGTTGAATGAGCACTTCAAGTTCTGACACTTTACTACATCTGTAAATAATAGAATGATCCATATGCCCAGATTTTACTAAAAGCCTGATTCTATTGCAGGGTGTTGGACTACTTAACTAGAGTGCTCTCAATAAATGCTTTCAGTTATCATCAACACAGTTCTCATTCATCTACTGGTCCAAACATTTGTTGAATGTCCGCTTTGTGCATCATTATAGGATAGCATATAGAGTGCACACATGTCTCATCAATCTGATGCACCTCAGGTTACATTAACATCAGTACCTTAATATTTCTATTTCCAACTTCCCATCTGGTCATTCAAGAACTCAACTGTCTCAACCCTTCTCACCACTTCAGCAACAAGAAGGATCTTCCGTGGACTCCCACATCAGTTTGTATCGTTACCGTCACTGCTGGTCTGGTTAGCTCAGAAAATCAGATTACACATCCTTACCTTTTCATCGGCAACATTAATGCTCTCAACTTTAACAGTATAGCAATATGTCAGTGGCCTTTGCAATATTCCATCCCATTTTATTAAGCTCAATAGAAAGAGAATAGGGTTCCATTGCAGGATGGGATGGGAATCTAAACTCATAAAAGTAGACTCCCAGTCATACCAAGTAGACTCAACACTGGATAAGGCTCAAGACGACAAAAGTGCATTTCTTGATCATAGGACAGTGCTGGGTAGGCCCACAGTTTGGTGGGGCAGCTATCTCCCAATAGTCATTCAGAGACTTAGCCTGATGAAGGTTCTGCCATCTCTAGCATGTGGCTTCCACAGTCACCTGGGAGAGGTCTACATTGTAGGTAACAGGAAGGCAAGGAGCACGATGAGGGAGTTTTACGAACCAGGCCTGAAAGTAGCACTGTGACCTCATAGCAGAGCCTATGGGCTAGAGTTCAGTCACGTGGGAATACCCAGTGTCAAGGAGAGCTGGGAAATGTGACACCTACTCAGGAAGTCACTTTCCGGTAACAATTCATAAGCTTTTGAAGGGTAATCGGCTGTGCCTGCCACAGATCTTCTCGTCCACACAAGGAGCCCTGCCCATCTCCAGGATTCACACGGGCTTCCAGGGCAGCCAGATTTGAACTGGTTTCAGGACCAGGTACCACACCATACCCAGACTTACAATTCCGCTCTGATATTTAGTTCTTATTGCTGAATCTAAAACTTCTGCAAGGGGTCCAGCTTCTCATTCTACCTTGGCTTTTGGATTCTTCTACTAAAGCATAAGTTATATCTGTATGTTTTTAACATTTTGGAAAAAGTACAGTTTTCTATCCCGAAGGAAACTCCTCCATCCTCTAAAAGTCACTGGAAACAAATGTGTGTGTGTGTGTGTGTGTGTGTGTGTGTGTGTGTGTGTGTGTGTAAATCATGTTGCTTAAAACTATCTTCCAGTCATACCTCATACCTGAGCTCCAACTTCTGGGATCTTTGTTAGGAATTTGAGATGAGCCCCCTGCCCCCATATGGGTTGAAATTTATGTTGGGCACAAGAGCTAAAGAAATAATTCTTGATGAGAGGTAAAATTTGAGCAAACACTGACAATAAATCACTCATTCATTCATGCACTCATTTATCCAATGTGTATAGCTCTGAGGCTCAGAGAAAGAAACTTTCTGATTTATGAACCAAATATAATATTTGAGTAGACTATAAACGACCTTATGGAAGGGGCCATAATATTCACATAATTGATTATAAAGCCTAGTTCCTTAAAACTTACAAGTATATTATAAAGTTCAAAATACTTGGAGGTTTTATACCACGATTTCATTGATGAAGATTTCTTAAAATTAAAAACAGAGTTAAGATCGGAACTAATGAGAATAGATTACCAGTATTTATTTTCAAGGTGATCCAGGAAACTGAAACTAATGTATTTTAGAATTTTAAGCACAGGCGTGAGTCCACGTTTCATGGAACTCAGTCTTCAGAACCCTGGTTGATGGCCATTCTGACTGGTGTGAAGTGGTATCTCATTGTGGTTTTAATTTGCCTCTCTCTGATGGCCAGTGATATTGAGCATCTTTTCATGTATCTCTGGATCCTCTGTGTGTCTTCCTTGGAGAAGTGTCTGTTCAAGTCCTTTGCCCATTTTTTAATTGGGTTTCTTAGAGTGGAGTCGAGTAAGTTCTTCATATATTTTGGAGATTAAACCCTGTCTGAGGTATTATTGGCAAATATGTTTTCCCATACAGTTGGTTCTCTTTTGATTTTAATACTGTTTTCTTTAGCCGTGCAGAAGCTTTTTATTTTGATGAGATCCCATTTGTTTATTCTTTCCTTTATGTCCCTTGCTCTAGGAGACATGTCTTTAATAGCAACCTAAACAATAAAACAAACAAACAAGCAAAATATAGCCAAAGACACTGAAATAGAGAACAGGCTGACAGTGACCAGAGGGGGGAGGGGAGGGAATTTCAGGGGAGAATGGAAAGGGTTTACAGGAACCCTTCCTGTATATAATATAAAGGACACATGGACAAAAACTAGGGGGGG